>JAAONU010000009.1:21452367-22111781 GCA_012932295.1 Cyclina sinensis
ATTTGCTTGATCTTAAAGAACAGTCAAGGCGGCATTTTATATTATAATTTGACTAAACAGACGAAAGATCTAGTTAAGTATTATGACGATATATACATCAAAAATTCATGTAAAAAAGACTCAGATTGATATTTGGCAATCATGTTCAAGCACTTGAAAGTGCATAAAGATGACGTCCATAATATGGTGTAGACTGGCCTGACTGATTTAATATTAAACACGAATTCCATATAAGGAGAAACTGAAAAGGTTACGAAAATTAGAGTAAGAAGAGTAAAAATGTTCAATGATGAGAGCAGAGACGTAAGATATAAATTGATGATGATCTAAAAAGTAAATAATTCTAGTGAAATAGTAAAAAAAAACACAATCATGTATTTCAGAATTCTTTATGAATACTTCGACTATAATGATAAACACAAGGCGTAGAGGTGTCCACTTTCGGAATTTGTTCACATGAATATTATAAACAACAATGTTAAAGCATCAATCTAAAAAAAAAAAAACGATAATTGTACAGGGTGAATTAAAAAAAAGTTGTATTAGCGACACACAAAAAAAGAAAACTTTTTTCTATGAATCACTAGTATCACATTAAACAAACGTAAGAAAAATTGTAAAGAAGAAAAGAAACCCTATTAATCCCTCAAAGTTCTTCTATGATCAAGATAAATAAAGAAATTCGACATTGATCTGCACTTCCGATAAGTTCTATTTTAAGAACCTAGTGTATAAATAGCATAAAGGAACAATATATATGTTACTGTCTTAAGAAATCCCTATGATCTCAAGGTTCTCTCCGATTGAGATAAAGAAGTAATTCTAGTGTAGCTCACACTTTCGATACAGTCTGTTTCCCCTATTATTCTGTCCTGGAGACGGGTTAATGACTTGGAACAGAAAAGGTAATAATAATAATAATGGTGATTATAATAATGCTTTACCGTATTTTGATTAGAAAAATACCATTTGAAATAAATATTACACTGTTCATATATATTTATCTCTATCGCTTAAATAAAAATTTTGACAATGTTATAGATATTATTTCAAGAAATAAATTTTTTAATTTGAAAAATTATACAAGAAGCATACATTTTATTTATAACTATTATCGTTGCTTCTGGAAAAATATGTAGAATGTATGTAGAATGGCTGCTTGATTGTAACCATGTTTCAGAAATGATAGTATTCTTTTATCATAATGTATCCACTTGTTGTAATTGAAATAGGATATAAATGAAAAAAGTATTCTGAGAAATACTGAAACGGTAAGAGGGCTGCTAATATAGATTGAAAAAGGCATCGCGCAAGCTACGGCTTAATCGTCTTGTAAATCTCACAAAATCTTTTTCTTTTAAACAAATGTTCTTTTTAAGAATTATGAAACTTTGTATGAAAATGGGTTTAAAATCTCATACTTTAATTTTCCGTTAAGTTAATATGGGAATAAACCTAAAATTAGAAACGTCAAAGCACCTATAACAGATTATTCTATAATCAAATGAAAGATAATTTTATAGTTTTGTTTGAAAGAACTACGGTTTATTGACAACTATTGAAGTTTTGAAACTATTGAATTATTGAACTGTTGAATTTAAATAAAATAGAGAGACATTATTTTCTTATTATTGTTCCAAGAAGTCTTGCCTTTTTGCTTTTGTTGTTGTTGTCCATGTTGTTTTGCATGAACTACAGCTAAACTAAATCTATTTATGTCATGGTTGTTTGCTGTCAATTGTTTTGTGTTAAAATGTTAAGGATAAAATAAAAAGCTATTGCAGGATTTTTACGATATAATGACTTATGAGTTTTTGAGATTTCAGTTTCCTGAATGTTCATACAATTGTTGTAAATACCGATAAAAATGGCATCGTTTTTCTCAAGTTCAAAATTCAGTAAACATAATATATCTTAAATTTACACAAATACCAAACATAACCTTTGTTTAAGTTTTAAAAGCTGTATTAATAATCAGTATTCTTTAATAAAGGCTTTAAGGAACAAACACTGTATACGTAGGTACGTTGGTAAAATAGGTAAACAGTAAATAAAATGTTAAACATGTGCACGTGAACAAAATGAGAGAAAATTGACCGCAGTCAAATTGTTCTTCAAGGTTTCTGTAGTGAATTTGTATTTTTAGTTTAGCATCGTTAGCATGTAAGATCAACATGCTCTTAAAAGAAACGTGTCTCAAGTGCTCAAATTTATAGTATTTGAAATAGCTCTCTGTAGTCGTTTTTCAATTCATCATCGTCTGGAAGCGGTTTTGTCGTAAATCGTGACAAATTAGCACAATCTTGCATTCTAAAAAAATAACAGACACTGAATCACTACGCCACATTATTAAATGCTGTACTTAATAGTAATAATTTTAATATGATACACTTCTATTGTCATTATTATCATTCTTATATTATTAAGTGCAAACTCAAGCGTATATTAAGCGTATAGTTCATTGCTCATATATATCCATTTATCTTAAGCAATGTAGAAAATATTCCGCATGGCTTATCTGGTTTTAACATTAATATAACATTAGTTCGATTAGCATATGCACCTAAGTTTTTCATGTTTTAAATATTCATTGTTTGGGGAATCCTTATAAATTAATACTTTTTACAGTTGGCAAAAAAATCTGAAATAACATCGCCAGCAAAAAATAATGCAATGTGTTGCCTGGTCAAGGCATTTCTGTCTACACATTGCTATAGGATTCACTGTTTTCAAACTTGACCTGACTTTGGAAGTATGAAAATTGCACTCAGAATTGAAACTAACACAGTTTGTGAAACCAGTGAAACCATTTTCTCGTTGATCAGCTTTTGCAGAATAATTATATCAAAAATAAATCTGCAATTTATTAATAAGATTATTTTCAAACAGGATTATAAACGACTTGATTAAATATATTTTGTGGAATAAAAAAAAAACATTAGTTTATGCACTGAAACATGAGTCTTAGAGATATAACAAATTCTATCAGTAACAAAGTAAATACGAACAAAACGTTTGAATGACGAGACAATTAAAACATACAGTTGCACAAAAAGCAGAAAACAGTTCGATATGTAATTTGCTGATAACAGGAAAAAGATGGCATTTGAAAATGAGAAACAGTTTCGTACTGCTCCCTAGTAATCCTTAGTGTTACTTCACAAGTTTCAGACATTTCAATGGAAATGTTCTGCTATGCAGAGCTACAGACCAGAAAATACCTGACCAGAAGATAATGATTTTATGGCCTTGAAGTCAAGATCAGATGCTCACCTACTGTTACAAGATACATTTTCATACAAAACCTTAGAATTACACACTTATCTGCAGCAACATTTACAGATTCCCTACAGTGATAAATTGCCCATGAAGTAATGGCAGTATTTTATAGCCATTAGAACTAATCACTAAAGAGTCATCTGAGGTCAGCAAGGTCAGTCTTTAATATTTAAAAAACCTGAGTGGGAAGTTCAAGCAGCAAACAGACAGATAACATATCAACCAATCGAAAAGCAAACAGATAGAATACCAGTAAGAAATTTCCCCGAGAACAAAACTTCCAATCCGAGACAATTATCTTTATGCTGTAATAAATGTCAAAGTTTCGTTTTTAAGTCTTTATTGATACCAGTCCAGCTTTTGTTGTTACAGTTATCATGTTTACGTTCTCAAATCGGAAGTCTCTCATATTTTTTCCAAAGTATTTCCTAGAAATATTTAACAGATATCTGAAATATGGAATGCAAGTACATCTTTGCCTTAAAAAGGAAAATGTCAGGTATATCAATCGATATGAAATGAAAAGCAATATTGATTCATCTGTAAACAGTATAATTTTGAGTAGCTAATCAATAGAATTTGGACCAAACATTAATCAAACAAGCTTTTTATTCTCCCAAGGTCTTAAATCGACGGACAAATTTTCTTTTGTAAAACTTTCAAATTCCTTATTATATACAGTAACATTAATGCTTTTTGTTAAACTGCAGTAAGTAGTCTGGCATCGGCAACTCATATTTTTATTTCGCATATTCATAATTTAAGCGGCAGGGGAAAAAATCTTAATACATTTACTTTGTGATGTAGATATGCATTTTAAGCCAGGTTACATTGTAAGTCTTACAGCTTTAAAGATTCGTAAGTTTTAAGTGTACTACAGTTAAATTTTAACAAAATGCAAACAAATAAAGACAGTAACATTTTTAGTAATTCATAAAAAGTCATATGTATTCTTCTGAATAGAATAGAAAACCTTCCTTCAATCATTCTTGAAACATGACAAGATAATGCTTTTTAAAACGTCGCTGCATGCAATATGAAATCGTCAGGTGTTACAGACAATATGTCCAATAACAATAACTCTATGTGTGTCAACAATACCTATGGTACATATAAAATGAAAGAATGCTGTACAACTATCAAAATTATTCAACATCGAATTATTGATCTGTATTATCGATAAGTTTATGTACTTAGTTTTTTTGACAGACTAGTCAAATATCAATACATCCGTACAGGAAATGTTCCCGACATTTTCTTTTAAATTAAAAAAAGGACACATCGTTACTGACAGACATCAAAATGATGAAGTTGAGCAAAACACTGATAATCTATCGAAACAAATTCAAGAAGTAATATCGTATCTAATGATGTGATAAACAGAATATTATTTGTTTTAATGTTTTGTGACAGAAGTTAAAAAGATGAGAGCAATTCAAACGGTGTCTACTTAGCAAAGCTTCTGGGAATAGCTATTTTCTGAACAAGGCACTTTAGTTATCATGACAAATCTAAACAATTAAATTAGATAAAAGAGGATGATTCTCCCGCCAGAAAAACAATGCAAACATTATCTTCAACAATAAGGGAACATTCTGATATGAGAATGATAATTTTCAATTGAATTTACGTGGTTATTAATTTTGAGTTTAAAAATGGCACTGAATATAGTTAAAAGCAAATATTACCAAATTCAAAATCTTGGTTATGAGGCGTGTGAGGGCTTCTCACAAAAGCTATGTAAAATATTTACATTTAACATTAAGCTGTCTATTCATCTAAAGCATTACAACTAACACACAATTAACGTTTCTCATTTAGCGCCTTGGTAGAAAGTGGATAAGTGATTATTCGATCTGTTTTCACATATCTTAGCATTTTTTCTGACGTAGGAGACATTACATACAAAAAAGATAAAAAAAACCAGTTGATACCTCCAGTACTTTTAGAGTTATGACCCGGACTAACAAAATGGAACGCCGCCGCCGCCGACACTGACAAGTAACACCTATGTGTCCCCTGAATATTGTAAGGCGACACAAAAACTGTGATGTAATGTAATTGTACTGGTAAAGAAGCAGTGGTTGAATGGTAAAGCATCGGACCCTAAGCCCAAGTGGAATTTTTTATCTATTTACACATTTTGAATAGGAACAAACAACAATAATGACTTTTAACAGAATATGTGCTCTAGACCTCTACATTCAGTTGGTAAAAAAGAAACAGACAAAGAGATACATAAGTCTGTTTTATAAAATAAAGGAAATATATACGATCCAGGTCACCGCATTATATCAAAGTAAATATTCATATCGAGTAACTTCTAAGTACAAATTGGATTTGCAATTGTAGACAGACATCTCGGCTGTTTTCAGTTAAATATGTCAAATGTATTCACTTGGAACACACAAAAAGGCGGGATGATATAAACGCAGACCAAAATCGGTTTATTGAGCAAAAACACTGTAATCTAATCTTGAAAATAACAGATTTCCAAACTAGGTGTAATTTATTCTTCAGAATTTCGAAACGGTTTGTCAAAAAATAAAGCAATACTAACTGTACTTCTTATAACCTTGAACAAACAAACTGTGCATTAGGAGTAATGGCTTTTATGATTCTAGTGAGCGTCTCCTTTGATTGACACGTGATAGGCAGTACTTTTACGATTAATTTATTGCCTATAAGGTCGTTCGTTCGCTCAGACTTAATGAAAAAAATCAAGTGTATTTGTTATATGTGTAATTCTACAACAAAAAAACCAGAAACTATGGAAAAATAGATTTAACTTTTTCTGTTGTAAGGTGACATGCTCTGATTATATAAGATCTGACAACGTTATCCTTCAGAAAAGCATGATTGTGTAAATCTGTTTCTTGAATTTTTTCTTTCTACTGTTTGTCATCTTCTGTTTCTGGTACTTACCTAAATATAACACTTACTGGCCATTAACGTGTTTGTTTGTTTCTCTTAATGTAAAACACTGAATAATATACATTTAAGCAATATACAAGAAGACAATCGAAAAATTTAACAAGGAAAACAAGTTCACTCAAATGCTTGCTGAATGCATTTCATTTCAAATAGATACACTCTGTGTTAATGTATTAAAAATACCAACTAATTAAGCGTATCATTACCTGTTTTTCAACCTATTTCACCTAGTATCAGAATGTCAGTGTAAAAAATAATTAAAATAAAGTGCCGACTAATCGTCTATCAGATTTCCTTTTGTTACTTCATTTTTTCCATTTGTATGAGTCTTGGTGCCCTTAAAGTCTTTTTGCTTAACGCACATATTGCCAAGCATTGTCTGGGTACGAGTGTGAGTTTTTTTTGTATATTTATTGTTTATAATAATAATAAAAGTTATTATTATTATCATTATTATTATTATTATTATTATAGATTCCATGTCATAACAAAGTCAAAAAAATATTCATATCAATATAGTAGTACAAAGACGAATAAAGTCAATTTCAGAAATATCAAAAAAGTTATAGAAAAATTTAAATAACATATTGATGATTCCTTTTAATCCGCTGTCAAACATATTATGTTCTCATTTTTTGAAATGCTTTTAAGTAGGCTGTATTGTTGTTTTTAATTCCAGTTCGATATATTCTATGATATAATGATAATAATACTTCCTTCAAAGTAGACAGTGGAAAGCAATGGCGCCATCATCTTAAAAAAATGTATCGGAAAAAGAATTGGCGATAATATTGAATAAATTTTAGGGACTGTTTATTATAGTAAACTTTGAAAAGAAATATTTGCAACACATTAGCCTTTTAAATGAAGTATAAATCGAAACATCCATTGAATACACCGTTTTCACTTGTATAGAGCTCTTTCACAAATTGTTAGTCGATTATTTTTATTGATTTTTCTTTTTTTCCCGAAAGGTCGTTAAACCGTTTCAATGTAAATACCTGTTTTCACTTATGACATGAGGGATAAATATTTTAAAAAATCTAGTTTCTGGACAACAACATATTAACAGCACCACATTTTCAAGCCATAAATAAATATAAATCTTATTTTCTGAGCAACTAATCTTTTCTACTTTAAAGTCTTAAAATACACTGTTTTCTCTCACAAGTGCTGAAACTGTATGCAATTAAAGTAATAGTTCATACAAAACAGTTTAGTAAAAGTAGAGTTTGTCGATTGTTTATTTTTAACAAAAAATATACATATAGAAGCAATGGCGAAAAAGGTTCGATTTTATATCGTTTTCGGTCACCAAAACGGAGTAAATCAAGAAACTGCCGACAATGATCACAGACCACCCTCTTATCTTTGACGAGAAAATCCTCCTGAAATAAAACATTTATTAAGCCTAATAAAATAAGGCAACAATCTATACACTGTACTACTCAATAATGCCAAGAGTTTCTAGTTATATATTTCGTTTGTTGGTAACCTTATTATGAGGTAGAAAACTTGTTTTTTCTCCAGATTTTAAATATAATAAGAGACGATTTAATGTATTATATGCGCACAATGAAAATATATAAGTAGTTCCGTAGAACTATCAATTTTGAAGAATAATATCTTTTACCATAGAATGAAAATAGATCTGTTTTCGGAGGACTTTTATTTCATTGACAAGATTAGTTTTTGATTAATTGGTATCATTTCTTAGAAGAGAATTATAATATGGGTTCTTGCCTTATTTTCGCTTAGCACTAATAGCATTTAAAATAAGCCTGCGTTGCCTTACAAAAGTTAAGATTAGGTTAGCCCGATACGAATTCATGATTAAATCTATTTGTCCTGAAACGAGCATACCTATATTAAATTTGCAGCTGTATTTTGTTCATCATGAATAAAAGTATTGTCATCAATGTTTTGACATCCCTTTTTTCTCAGACAATGAAGATAATACTACAGCATCACCAAAACAAAGCAGAAAGAAGTATACTTGTCTTATGGAATATTAAGTATTTGTACATGAATTGTATTGTCATTAGATTGTTAACACATTTTTTAATTTATACTCAACTACTTCAGATCTACAACGAAATGATACGGAAGGGAACATTTCGACAAATATCAAAGATGCATCGAAACAGGGATAAAAAAAGTTGCAATTACTGTCCTTTTCATGATCGGTATGTTTTAAATTTTTGCTTTAAAAGAAATGAGTAGTATTTTAACAGATAGGTTACAATCGCAATGTAACTTTGAAAATGAATGTTTACTCCTGGAAAACCCAGTTACATTGAAAAGATATTGCTGGACAATCTAAATTATATATTTAAGGTAAGCCTCTTTTGCATATAAGTACATGCAATTTAATATTATCATCCTTTTCGTTTTCTGTTTTCTTTTCTTTTTTTCAAAACAATACCTTTTTGTAATTTATATGCGAATATGCATTCTGTAAAATCTTTATTTGCAAAATAAATTGAAAAAGGTTTCAACTTAAATCTTTTACCTTTAATTCAGGTGCATTCATAGTCTCTTGGCTTCCGTACTCAGTCGTCTCCTTATGGTCGGCCGCTGCAGACTTCAAGGACATTCCAGTGTGGGCACAGGTGGCACTAGCTGTATTTGCTAAATGTTCAGTTATTTGGAATCCGATCATTTACGTAACAAGGTATACCACTTTTCGGAAGGCAGTGATGGAGAGCATTATATGCTTTGGAGCAATGACATTGGATGAACAGATGTATAATAATGACATTGAAAAAACACAAAAACTTATTAGCCATGTTTTTCATAGACAAAGAAATAATTCTGATATCGCTAGCAGAAAAAAAATCAAGCCCAGATAAGATCATTTTGCTCTGAAAACAATACTACTGTAAAAGACGACACAGTGATTGGAAAAATATATATATCTCAAACTCAAGTGGATCTTCATCAAAAACGACATATATATAAAAGAATATGCAGTAATTCAGAAACCACTGCATGTTTCAACGAGAACTTGATACCAATGCTAACATTTAAGGAGACAAGCTGTCATAGTCCAATATTTGAATATAATCAGGACTTCTCACATGAAACGCGAAGCCAGTCTCATAAAAATCAAACAGACAAATATCATAATTCTTTAGTAAGTAATCATCAAACCTTGATAGGAAAAGTCTAACTACACGCACAGAAATATCAGAATTTGGAAAGATAACCTTAAATTCTTCTGATAAGGCACATGTATTAAGAGAATGAGAAGTTAAAAAAAGAACCAGAAAGATATAATTGAACGTTTTGACGTTTCTGATGATTTTAGTAAAGTTGAAGAGAGTGTAAAAATTAAAAGTATTGGAAGTCGATATGATGGGAACATGCATTATCTCAAGAAAAGAAGACTGAAATTACGAAAATAGCTTGCATGTTTGTATTTCAACATTTACCATGCACCAACTTTAGACCAGCACTACCCAAGAAAGTCAGGAGACTTTAAGATAGATACTCCGGATGAAGTATCACAAAGCTCTTAAATTATTGGACAAGAATCTTCTGTGTCTTAAGCTAGGGAGTCATACTTCTCAGAATCACTGATTGATAACAATTCATTTTTTAAAGTGCCAACAAATTCGGAAAAATCTTCTCAGACTGAGAGTTATCTACATCAATTAAAGGACGTGTCCATTAACCCAGACCAACTATCTCATATGTGCAGAATTCACGGAAACCCGGAACGGTTCACAGAATTGTCTAAAATTCCTTATAAACAAACGTGTGACAATTTATTACATCTTCAGTGAAAAACCTAATAGAAACGGCGACCTTAAATCTGTGCAAAAACGACGTAACTTCATATTTCACAGAAAGCGACCAGTATGTAATGATTCATATCTATCGTCGCTGGAAGATTCATATCTTCACACACACACACGCGCACGCACGCACCTTGTGTCTTAGATCACAGCTTTGTAAGAATCGTTGTGATAACAAAGAGAACAAGCTTTTGTATAAACGCTGTAAAAAATGTAAAATCAAGAAGTTTTTCATTTGTGGTTTTACATACCCATTGAATCGGAAAAAACAACTGAGGTCATTTTTATTTAAAAACAAAAAACAATAGACCTTATAGTACATATAACGGCCTGAACTTTAACACGACTGAATTAACTTTTAAATCGTTACCACATTAGCAGAAGTTTATTTTCTTACGATCATTCATGTTTTAGATGAAAAGGTTAATCAGATCTGTATTCGTTATGATGGTAAATTATTTCCTAAAGTATGGGTCTTTCTCATTTTCAAGAAAGTGCTCATTGTAACGTCTGATGGGGACAATATCATCTCAAATAATGAATAAAATGTTTAGTGTTATATGCAAGAGAATAAAGATGAAATAAAAATCCGACTTAAGTAATTTTTTTCGTCAGAAAAAAAGAAATCTAAGCACATAAGACTGGCGTGTTCTTTAACAAAAAGCTGTATCATAAAGTGTCATTGTCGATTTTAAATCATTTTTAAGTGGAGCTGTCTTTAATCGGGGAAATGAGCACTCTATATAAGGCGTGGTACTAAACACTAAACGTTTTATGATTGAATGCAATAATTTTAGTAATAGCTTGCATTGTTACGAGTTTTACTTTATTAAGACTCAGTGCAGAATTAGGCATATTTTCACTCATTGAAATATACTCGTCTGTTACTATTTTTATTATTTTTGGTCTTGCTCAAGAAAAATTGTCATTTATCTTAGCCAAAGGTTATCATTGTTTGTTAAGCTCTTAACCTAATTAAAATGTAATTGTTTTAATTGCTTTTGGAAGAATGCACAGTGTTATAACTTTACCATTCACGATTTGCATTAGGCTAAACAAAAAGAAAATTGCATCTTTCGTCGTCACAAACTATGCCTACATAATGATTCATTGATTGCTTGTTGATAGAAAATTCTTGAAATTGCTAATAATGTAACAGGAAGCTAATTTTCATTGCTTACAAGTATGCATCAGTCATTGCGTCTTGGAACTGTTGTAATGAAAAAATGATAATAAGAGTTGTTTTTTTATTTTGTTTTCAGAACGTCAACAATATTGCATGTTTGTTCAGAAAAGAGACACACTTCCTAACTTGTGTTTATTGTGACATCTTAATGTTGTTTTCTATCAGTTCGCACGTGAAATATTTATTTGTAAAAAAAATCTGTTTCTTTGTTACGTGGCTGCGGGCTCGATGGAAAGAAAAATATCCCGAGTGATGTGCCTATTTGAATTGCAAAAGACCTTGTTATGTACCTTTAAGTTAGGTTCTCAATCCCACACCAACAAAACATTGCAGAATTGCAACACGTCAACATAAATGACTAATGTCTTCAGTTTCAAATCAGAATATCTAGATACAAAAATGTTTAACTTATAGTTGTGTTTTTTTGTTCATTACATATATTCTATGCTATTTTGTTAGAGTATGGCTATCATTTGGAAGAATACATCAAATTGAATATTCTTAGGAACAATTCATTGCATAAGAGCTGAAGATTTTGTGTTTATTTTACGTTGTCTGTGACTTACAATAATTCTTAACAGGATTCGGGTCACAATTCATACTTTATTCAACTTCAGGTGTAGGCGACATTGTTGTTACAGACTACGTGACAGCCAATGCTTCCACCACAACGGAACTTCCTATCAGAAGGCAAGTATTGGAATGCTGCAATTAGTGTCATATTCTTGCAAAGAGAGAATACGTTTATATTTCAAATATGAAAGGCAGTTACGTCGTCTGGAAAACAATATAAACGTCAAATGAATTATTTGACTGAACACTGTTTCTGTAAACATGATAAGATAATATGTGAAAACATGAGCACCACGGAGCAGCACCAATGCTCGTCTGTTTTATTTATCGGAAATTAGCATCCAAATTTCTACCCATCCAAAATAAGGTTTTGAAAAACATGCACGTACGTACTAATCATAGCGGCATATTGACTACTTATGTTGGTCAACTGTACTAATTTATTTTTAAATCCCATCATGCATGCCGAAGTTATGGACCGAACACACACACACACACACATACACACACACATTAGGGTAACAAGGGTAACACTATATCCACCCCCACCCCATTTTAGGGAGAACAAATTAAATTACAATGTGTACACATATACTTGCATCGTAAATGCTCTAGCTGTCTTGTTTGACAGTCGCCGACTTTAGTTTACAAAATCGTTTATCTTGAAAAGAAGAGCTTTGTTTAAACTCACCTGAGCACTACCTCGGCTTTTTGTAACAATGACTGTCCGTCATTCGTACGTCCGTCACTCACTTAGAAGTTTTGTCTTTAATTAGACTTGAACCAACTTGTGCAGAACTTGCATCACCAGCAGAACTCAATTTCTTAGTTGAAACTGCCTGATCCATGAACAATTAAATAAAAACTTTGCTAAGTAATATTGCCTTCATTTATTGATCGCTATCATAGACAGCTGCATGAACATTTAAATATTAAAGAATGCGAATACTTAATTTCTTGAACAAGTGTATCATAAGCAAAGCCTATTGTTATAACTGCACACCTACTTCGATTTCTATAAATACAACCTATAACAACTGCGTCAGGAAATCGATTCTTTGACTGGGTGTTCTAGAGTGTTGTCTGAACATGCTTGTAAGCTGGTGGTCGCGAGATCGAGTTCAATGCGGGCAAAATTTGTTTAAAATACATTTGCATTTGTGTAATGAATTTGTAATGTTCGTCAAATGGGGGCTTGTCCGGGAATACCGTTCCTGGACTTTGATTTCGGAATGATTTCTGTATAAGCAAACGAAATGGTTTGAAATTTTAACAAGTCTCTCGTCATCAAAAATGACGACTTTCTACAGAGGGGTGTGTAGGTATGACTGCACACCAGCCTCTATTACTATAAATACTGACAACTGCGTCAGGGAATCGATTCCTTGTCTCAGTGGTCTAGATCGTTGTCTTTAATTGCTTTAAAGCCGGTGGTCAAAAGTTAAAAATGCACAATGGCTGGATTTTTTTCTTTCATGAATTGAAATGTTTGTAAGAATATAGAGAGTAAGAAAACTTTTCTTCATCCTTAAATGAACACAACGATCTGAAACACATCTTAAGATCTTGTACCTATCATTGCCTATGTCAAGGTGCAATGTTATTTTATAACACCAAAACTAAACTATCAAGACGCCTCACATAGCATTTAGCTTTATACATCCTTAAGCTTTAAATGCACACTGATGAAACATATTCTTCATTATTAGAAAAATCAATTGCAAGCAACGAAAACAACCTTTAGATGATGCTCCATTAAAATATCTATGTTTTCAGACTAAGAGATTTCTAAGGTTTTCCCTATATTGAAAATCGATTGACCCCTGGGGCAAGGCCAGATATGACCCTAGGAGTGTAATTTAAAAACTTGGTAGAGGCCAATCAGACGATGCTACATACCAAATCTTAAGGCTTAGGGCCTTGTGGTTTCAGATAAGAAGATTTTCAAAGATATAAGATATTTCCTTACTGTTCCATGGCAACAAGAGTTTTTGGTGAAAATCAATTTTTTGAAGAATTTTGGTAGAACTTCATGCAAAGAATGTCCCAGGCATGTTGTTTCTTAAGCTAGCTTAGCGGTATAGGAGAAGTCGTTCAAGTCAAATTGTTGACGACGCACACCGCACGACGCACGCCGACAATCAATGATCTAAAAAACACCAACTCATATCAAACTTAATGGAATTTGTAATTATATAATTACTCTTTATAAGCATATTGCACTTAATTATCTGCTCGTCATAAAGGTTTGCTTATCTGCAAGATACTTTTAACAGTTCCAAGCTAGCTCCTATCGTAAGGTATATAGTACAATCAATACCTACAGTAAATGCTTAACGAATAAAAACTATGTTATGATGCTTGTTTAGCCGGCATTACTGTTTTTGTTCACTAGGTTTGCTCAACAGTTCAACCCATCAAAGTTTTCCAACGTGATGACATTTGATATCACTAAATGTGGAAGTTTCAATTTGAACAGTCCCCCGCCGCCCCTCCCTCTTTCAATTTTTTTAGATATTATTAAATGTAAGAATTGCCAATGTGTTAAGAAAAATAGCTTTACGGGATCACGTGATCCGCACAATGTAAACCTTCAAAACAAATTGAGTCTTGAACATTTTATAGATTTCGTATGCCTTGATTTTTACCAAGCGCAAGTAATCATTCGAAAAGTATGGTGAAACAGACTGATATTGTCAAAACAAACCCCGTTGAGAAGATTACCATAAAAATTCAACTGCGTTGTACCATATCTAATTTACAACTGCGTCGTATCAATTTGTAAAACTCATTGTTTTCTTGGCAAACAGTAGTCTGTTTTTAGGGACCTTAATTCATAATGAAAAGAAAACGAATTTTGTGCCTCACATTTAGCCAAAAAACATGGATAGAAGTAATTTGCGAGAAAAAAAAGCTAAATAAGATAATATCAACTGTGTCATATCTGTCAAATTTTTCGTTAATTCTTGTCCGCTTTTAGTTTCCTGACGCTATAACTTTAATTTTTCAAAATAGTTTTGCATGTTGCATACACCAAATGAAGCGGAAAAATGCGTAGTGTGTTCTTATGAATATTTTATTGTCAGTCATTTCCAACAAAAAAAGAAATAAACAAAAACATACCTTTTCATTCAAAGATGGCGGCGTCCGTTTACAAAATGTAAGATTCGACGCAGTTCTGATTCCCAGTCCTGATTTCTGTATTAAGACACAAAGCAAACATCATCTTTCATCTTGTATCAAATATGTTTAGATGAGAGTGGTAATATTCATTATGCTGTTTTATTTTCCGTTATGAAAGAAGATGACAGAACTTAAAAATCAAATGTTTCAATATCTGTAACGTTACCTTAGTAACATTACATAAAAAATATACGTGTTGGCCTACCAAATAATTTGCAACTAATTTTCAAAGAGATTAATAGCCAGATCGACAGAAATAAAACAAATCGCTTTATTGTCTTTTGTGCATATTAAACCTCACCCGAATTCAGCTACCGACTAAAACTTGCATTCTATGACCTTAAAAGATTGTAAATACAATCAGGAGAGACTGGGTATCATAATTTTGCGAACTAAACCGCATAAATCTTATCTTTAATATACTCTTATTATTTCTTACTATCTTATTTCTATTATTTGTTCGTTTGATTTTGTTACTTATTTAATACTTAAAAATGATAAACGTTATCTATTCATATATAGCATTTCATGTTTTCCTAAAAAGATCTCATTCCTACAAATTAAGTGATGATGAATTAGTTTATTTACGGAAGCAGTTTACACGTTAAATGAATTCCCTATAAATTTGTTTGATAATTTATATTAAAAATATGTGATGTCATCGAGAAAACGACGTCGAAGTTGACGTCATAAACTAATTAACGATTTCTGCAAACAAACGATGTGTTTTGCCTTCTCTGATTTACCAGAAAGTGCTGTCTTCGAAAAATGCATGACTCAAATGTTACTGAAACATGAATATAGATCACAAACGACCTAGCAATTATAATGCATGGTGCATGTTACGTGGCATGACGTGCAAGTCGTCCATGATGTGAAAATGATAAAACAAATGTTATATATGCATTGTTTATTCCACCATTACTGTACCTTCTGGTAGTGCGATTAAAAGTATTCAAAAGTAATTTCAAAATAGTCTATTATCTAAAAGTTAAAAACCCTGAAAATTTGACAAGATTATAAATAATCTCACGACACGACCCATATTATTTTGTATTGACTGTGTTTCTATATTTGTCAGTGTTTGTGACCGTCATTGAATAAAGAAAATATATCATTATTACTATGATGATGATGATGATTATTGATTTATTATTATTATTTATTGATTTATTTTTGATTGATGGATTGATGGATGGATGGATTAGTGTGTAAAGGCATCATGACCGTTTATGTAACAACATATACGCAGTTAAAGAAACGAACACTGAATAATATCGTATGCTCAGTCAATCAGAATTTTTAGTAGTCTTGTTTATAGTATATTAATTCCAAAAGCAAATATGTGTATGATATTTCTCCGGACTTAATTTATGGCTACTGTAGTGTCTACATGTATTGAAGAGTTTATGAAATGGAACCTCCATAAACAGTCAGCAATTTTATAAATTCAGCCAGTCAATATGTCTCAGAATCAAGGAAATATAGACAAAAACAATCAAAACACAAGTTTGAAAACATTAAAAGTATTGTTGTTGCCCTACCTTTTCAGATAAATTCTCGAATAAACAGTATGACTGTAGGCAGAAACATAAAATATTCTGGTAAGAACAATTAAAACATAATGGAATTATTATCATGTTTTAATGAGATCCATTCAAAGAATAAATATTTGATTGAAAGGATCTCTTTTGGTATTTAAGTTATTTCGAAAGCATTTCAGGTACGGATGATAGTTGTTTAATCACTCATTATGTATACATCGCGTACGCGTCATGTTTACTCTCAACATGTGTAATTTTATCTGAGCTTGTATCAGAAGAAAGGGTACCGTGATCAAAGATAAAAAATAAAACAAGAAATTCGGTTGAACTGATGGATGCTCCCCATAGTAGCACTATTTCAAAATTGGTGAATTCTTTTTAAGTGTTTTGCTAAGTATAAAATGAATGAATGAATGCATAGAGTTTTATGGCTCGTTGACAACTGAGGTCATATTGGGCGCAAATAATATTGTATAAAGAAAAACTAATAAGTAACTATATTTTGTTTAAAATCTGTTTCTTTGTATAGAATGGAGTAAACAAGAAACTGCTGTAAAGTATAACTAAAGTTATATCACTGAATCACTGAATGTGATCCATACCCGCACAATACCGCCTTGTCAGAGGCAAAAGAGGAAAATATAAAAAATATATAAGCAAGGTAGAGTTTTAAGTCTTGTAAACCAAACTTTCTCACAGAAATTTCTAACAAACCGTTCTGTTGAAATGACTTAGCTCGACACATCGTGTCAAATTATCAAATTATTTCAAAATCAATTGATAAAGTTACAGATTTGGGAAAAAATATGGACGACCTCTTAGACTGATCTTAACCCTTGAGTTATGCAGCTGGGAGTTGCATGGGATACATGGTCTAAATGTGTTTAACATTTGCGTCAACTTCATTCAAAATCCCTTCATGCATGACAAAGTTACTGCCGGAACAATATGTGGACCGACCGACCACTCCACATAGTGATTCCTGTATACCCTCCCAAACTTAGATTGTATGCTCAAATTTCCAAAAAAAATGATTGGGATGGGAGCAGGGCATATGCCTACGCATACAATTTTTTTTTAAATGGCAAGGGCGGAAGGGTGTGTATGTAGGAGGGGGAGGTTGCCGCAAGTACCTACGTATTAAAAACAAAACATGTATTTTTTTTGGGGGGGTGGGGTGGGTGGGATGGAGGCATATTAAGACACGTAAAAAAGAAATGGGTGGGGTCTGGGGATGACGTCTGTTGGGGGGAAGTGTAAATAAAAAAGTAAAAAAAAAAATGGGGCGGGGGATTGGGGATGAGGTGTGTGTGACGGGCGGGGGGCAGTGAACGGTTGGAGGCAGGGAACAGGGGGAATATCTACTTATGACAAAAAAGTAAAAAAGAAATTGGGGTGGATGTCGGTGTGTTGGGTTATATATATAACCAACAAACAAATGTAAGTAAAAATGGGGTGGGCTTTGGGGGAGGGGGTAGGTACCTAGGCATAAAAATTTAAAAGAAAAAAAAATAGGAGGGAGCTGGGGCGAACTACAGTGGGGTGGAGGTCCCATGCAGGTGTAGAAGAGGAAAGAACCTTCCCATCACATGTAAGTATATAGTTAAGTTCTACGCTTTGTGCTTTCCCATTAATAGTTTTTTGCTGTATAAGTCTATTCATTACCAAGTGCCCCCGTCGTCCAGCTAATTTTCATCCCAGGGACAAAACATGAACAATCTTGGTAGAGGTCTACCAGAGGATGCCTCACATCAAATTACTGAGCTCATTTGCAAGCGCTTTTACAGATTTTCAAAGTTTTTCCCATATAATTATATATAAGCCCCAGGGGGGCAGGTTTGACCCTGGGGTCATTATCTGAAACAACATGGTTGAGGTCCACTAGAAAATGCTACACACCAAATATCAAAACTCGTAAGCCTTATGGCTTATGAATAAGCAGATACATTAAAGGTTTTGCACGACGATGCCCATGACGACGCCCGCTGAATCGGCGACCATAATAGCTCGACTTTTTCTTCGAAAACAGGCGAGCTAAAATGGGGGTAGCTTATGTTAATTCTTGAACACTGCACTAAATGCCTTTAATAGTTTTAGAGTTGTGCCCCAGAAAAGCAAAATGTATTTAGGGGAGATAATGAGAAAACAAGACAAGAGAAGCTATGGTTCTCGTACACTGCAATTACACTCAATGTCCTTTCTTATCTTATGAAGTTATAAGTAAATACCTTCATTCGTTTTTGAATTATACTTCAGACAAAATCATACAAGCATTAAAATGTAATAAAGGGTGATAACTGAAAAATGGGGCAAAGCCGAGTTACAATTATTGAATACTGCATTTCATGAATACACTCTTTATCAATATCTTAAATATCAACTAAAGCCCATTAACAATTTTAGAGCTATGCTCTGGACAAGCATTATAACATAATAAAAAAAAACTTTTCAAGAGAAATAACTTTAAAATTGGAGCAGCTAGAGTTTTGGTTCTTAGACAATACACTTTCTGTCACTCCCTTCTATCAATGTGCAAAATATTAACTAAATGCTTTTCATGGGTTAAGAGATTTCCTCCAGTCAAGCAAAATGTAATTAGGGGAAATAATGAAAAAAATCTAGATAAGAGTTACGGTTCTTGTGCACTTCACTTACTCTCAATATCTTCTATCATTTTATGACGTTTAAGTAAATTCCTTCATTGGTGTTTGAGTTATACTCTGACAAAACTGGACCGGCGGACGGACAAGTCGTCCACTATATGCGCTTTTTCCGGAAAGCATGAAATCTTGTCTGTATTGTCAAAATAATATGATACTTAGCCATATTTGTTTTGCTCTACATTCTTTCACTCTTAAAACTGTTGAGGTACTTGAAATCAATATACAGCGTACTATTACAAATTATTAAAAAGTTAATATCATAAAGATAGTTTGTTATTTGTACATTGAATACCCTTGTGCTGTTCCAGCTATTCCAATTTTTTTTTTATTAAATATCAATATTTCTTAATGATAAAATGCAATAATTATGTAAATATAGAAATAATGGAAACAAACTGGGAATCTTGAGAAGATGTCCAAAGATACCGTTTAAACTGTAAGTAGATCAACTTGAATATTTTATGCGTAAAAATGAGCTTGTGCCATCTAGATGGCGTAAAACAAAAAAAAATAAGTCATAAATAAATTGTATAAATAGAAAACACTAATTAAACAGGTTTGTCATTTCTTTAAGGCAAGGAAAAAGCTCGTTATAGACTCATTTCTAAAATTATATGCATTGTGCATTAAAATAAAACATGTAAACACATTAAGAATGTCTTCGTTATGGTGTCACAGAGGTGATATGCATTAGTCTTTATTTTTAATTGCTCTTCTCTAGTTTTTTTTTTATTTCGTTCCAACGACTTAGTAGCTCGAAATTACGACATACTAGGTCGTTTCCTCGAGTTAAGATCTCGTTGGAACAAGAATAAGAAAAATGAGAAGTGCCATTTAAAAAAGGCCAGTTCATGTCACTTCTGTGCCACCGTAGCTTGTACATTACAAGCTGCCCGTTGTTTAACTAGAATATAACAGCTCAAAATAGACCATAAGTACTGGTCATTGCTAGTTGCTGTACAAATCACATTCGTTTAGGTAATTCTAAACATGGGAACGAACAACATGGAAAAGCTATATATATTGTTGTTACTTAAGAGAAATACAGGCCATATCAAGTACTGACGCATTACCTTAATTCTCACCACATTTGTTTCAATCTTATTTATTTTACCAAGGGATATTCCTCGTTTTATTTCCCAGGGGCCATTACTTTTAAGTGATTCGCTCAAATATTCAAATTCAGGCCAAATAACTATACAACAGAATACATAATGCCATCATCGGAGAGAAACATTACTGTATTTGCATCATACGATCATGTAGAATAGCTTCTTTTGTATTGAAATTGTTACACGATGCGAAAACAAAATCGTTTAGCTATTTTAAATCTTAATCACAGCGTTAAAACGTGTATATTGTTTCGGTTTACAAAACGAAAAGGGTTCCAAAATTCATTCATGATATTTCTATAGTTAAAATATTCATCACTCCATTTCTGTATATGTTTTTTTTTCCTGTTACAGTTCATTCGTATTCATATAATGGCTTATAAGTTAGACTGTACAAGAATCATATTCATGCTGTTTGTAAAATATGCTGAGAATAGAATTAACTACACAATTAGAAAAAAATGTAATAAGGTGAATCGTGAAATTCTGATATATTTCACAGTTTTATCAAAGTATATACCACTTTTATAATTCAGTTAACCACTGAAAAGCATAAAATAATGATAAAAGAATTTATGTCTGGACACTCAAGTATAACATCATCACAGGATATAGTATTTACAGACATTATTTACCAATTTCCAGTAGAATTTTAAATCAAAGCATTTTATATTTTATCATTCCATGACTTAGGTTTCAAACATAGGTCAGCTTTTGAAGAGAAATGTTGATATTTGGAAGGTTCATAGATTAACTAAAGTTAACGATGCTTCCTTATATCGCAGTTTTAATTTAGAGCTTCTTGTTTCAATTAAGAAATTAAATAATTGAAACTAGGAATACTAAATGTGTCATTTTTAGTTATAAGTTAGATATAAGCTAGCAATTTAACAATTTAATCTCACTTTCGTCTTACCTTTCGTCTTACCTATATATCGAAGACCCTGTACTAACTTGAGGATATCGAGTGTGGAACTTAATTACATTATCTATCTTGTTTAACTTACTAGAACCTAGTGTGGTTTGATTCCTACTAGTCGGATATCCTAACTTAAGCGTCCAGGAAACACTTAACGCGACTGACTAACAGAATTTTGCTGATTTTTTTCTTTAAGATTTAAGAGAATTTAATATATACTATTATAGGTATGAAACCACCAGTTCAGCTCAAAAATGGTACCCGCATAATGGCGGCTAGAAATAGTTCTCAGTTTTCTTGGCTATTTTTAACATTTTTGCCCTAATCTGTGTATTTTTTTTTGCTGGAATCATTTTGTTTGACTATTTCTGATAGTGTGGTAGCAATTTAATGCTCATATGCATTCAGAATAGAATTCACAATGTGAAATTGTTTCACATACCCCAATCTGAAAATTAGCTCAGATTTTTTGTTAATTTTATGGGTAAGTTTACATGAGCAGAAATATCTTTCTTGTTTGAAACACAACCCCCACTTTTCTTGCTATTTTCATGTCATTGAGTACAGATATAGATCTACAAGAATATGTAAGTTAAAGCTATTTAAAAAAGGTTTTGCTATGTTTTACAGCCCTGTGAACTTTATGAATTTTATATAGAATAAAGAAGGAATCTATTTGGTGGTTTCACACCTATATGGAAAAAAACATAATATTATGCTTCTATACACCATGAAAACTGAAAAAAAAGTTTCGACTTAACCAGGATTCGAACCAACGAACATTCGGTCAGTAAAGTATAGAGCGACGATGTAGACCACTGAGCCACAGCGATTACTTGTAATGTTACATCAGAATTAATGTTATAACTAAAGTATCTATCCCGTGACTAACGGGGTAATTTTTTTACCGATAAAAGTGTGTAAAACTTTATATTTTTATGTTTTTCTGAATCAAAAAATGAATCAGTAACTTAGTTTAAATATGTTCTTCACAATTGCAGCAAAAAGTTCACTTTTAGCTGCAAAAGTAATCGTTCTTAAAAGATTGATTTTACTTATTCCCCAATATTTTGCCTTTAACACAGCCTTTTGACATCAGTTTGTCAAAAATCAAGATTTCCCCAAGGTCTCTTGACCGTATCTTATTTGCATTTTTAAATGTTTCTTCCAGATAACGAAAACGTCAGTGTTAAGAAGATTTCGGTTTGTTTTTAGCTGTTTGAATGTTGGGAAATCGTGTTACCTGTTCGCTAATTCATCGCCTCACTATCAGGTTGATTTATTGCCTTAGGTAAGAATCTTAAACTTGTTAATACTGTCTGTCATTTTCATAAGTCATCTTATCTTTTGTTACAACGTTTTTGTTTCCCTTGAAGTAAAACAACAACTAAGTCACTAAATAGAGATATACAAATGAAATGTTGGCAAAAGCAATATTTTGAAATTGAGAATTGATAGATTCCTGGCAGTTATGTAAATATATATTTAAGAATAATTTTTCTTTCGCGTTTCATATGATTCAATGTAAAACTGGAAAGCTTGTCTCTATGATTGTATGTGTCAGTAAATATAGATATGGAAGGTTTATTTGTAAGATTTATAACTTCAAAATAATTAATCCGCGATCCATTTCCTATACTGGTTATTTCTTAAATGTTTAATATGATTATTTATTCTATCGTGAAAAGCAACAACAAGTGATACTTGATCATCAATATTAACGCATGGCATCTAATATAATTATGTATGCTATTGTGTACACATATGCTATTCGCTTTGTGTGTTTAGGGGTTAAGGCAAATAATAAAATTTGCCTTGATGATGCCATGCACAGGTCTATTTTAGAAGCAGTAGACGCATGAATACACTGTCGCACTGTTAGTCTCATAGTGAATTTACAGAGTACACACTTCAGCTTCTACATTAGACCTGAACATGTATATGATTATGTATGTGTTCTATGTATTGCATATCTAGAAATAAAATAGTTACAGTAGTTGAAATACAGTAATTCTCTACATGACTAGAGCATATAAAATTTTTAATCTTATGTTAATAGGTCATGCTAGCGTAATGATTGAATAAATAATACTTATAAAAGTAAAATAAAATATTAAACATTCACGAATTTTCAAAAGGTTTTTAATGAATTATTTTATGCTGTGATATTTTATGACAGAATTAAAAGTACAATATTTTTCCTATTGTATCCAATATACTTATGTGTACACAATAGCAGTTTAACCAGGTGGTTCGTTTACAGAATCGTATTGCCACCATTTAAAAGTTATCACTTTATTAAATTGAACTTATTTATTACACATAACAATTTCGAAAACAAGGTGCTATACTCTTTTATATTTGAAGTAAATATTTTAAGCTTTAAATGTTAAGTTATTCACGGTTAAATTGCATAATGTATTGTTGTATATAAATGTTTCATGCAAGTATATTTACTTGTAAACGATATTAAAATGCTGCACAATGTTAATTTAGTTTCCACGTTTTCGTTGCCCAAATACGACGTCTTGAGTGCTAAAATGACGTTACGCTCGATAGTCGAACACTGAGCGCAACGTCAATACGTCCAGAAATGTTCAAATAGAGAACGGCAGCAATTTTAAGTCGTATCAATCGAACTCGGAGCATTAATAAAGTTCTTTTTTTTAATGTAACATTATACGTGACTATTTTTATTTCTCAGCAAGTAATCAAAGGTAGAGCTATTGTCATATTGTATAATGACAAGGATACGTAAAAAATTGAATAGTAAATGAGGCTTAATAGCATCTTAAATAACACATGGTAACAGTGCAGTGGCATGATCTGTAATATTGAATACATGCTCTATTTGTAGCGCAGACTCGAAAGTAATTGATAGGACCATTAGTTAGGATTTTGAATACCTTGTTGATCCATTATTTAAAAAGGAAACAGTATGATCGTAACAAAATATATGTAGCATGTTTACAATAATGTGCATCTGTATGTCATGTTCTTGATCTATATTTCAAATTAATTAAAACCATTATTTATTTCAAGACTGAGGAAAAGATCCTATTTACAAGATGAAATATAAAATGGCATATAAAATACCTATTTTTGTATTTTATCATTTCATCATAATAATCTCTTTTCTTGCGTCTCAGTTTTAACATCTGCAAAATGTTAACTTTTTCAAAACAATTTGCTGCCATGTTAGAATCAGATTACTCTTTAATAGTTCAGAATCCTCAAGCTGGCAGCAGTGAATATTCTAAAATCTCAAGTTATAAATATTAATGCGAGTGATTCCATATGTTCTGGTTTTAATTAAGATATAATCTAAACGAAACTAGTGGAATCATTTTAAAATACATTCTTGTTCAATTAATTCACTATAAATCGAAGAGGTTTCTTCATTTAAATTTCAAAACAGTTTTGTGATTAATGTAAGACTATTAAATTCCGCTGCCATAACACATGTATTATTTGCAGTGATTTTCAGTAAAATCTCTGAAGATATTTCTGAAAGGAAATATGTAATTCACATTATTTAATTCGTATATAAACTCAAGAATGTACCCGCCGCTGTTCATATTTCCCATGAAATTGTTTTCTATGTGGTCTTTTGAGAGCAAAGTAAAATATTCATTATTTCATTGAAATTTATCTTCAAGTTGATAAACTTTGTTCCATAATTGTTTTTACGTAAGTGAAAAAAAATGAAATAAATATAAACATTAATATTTCAAAATGTTTTTTAAGTGCAAGTAAAGATTGTATTTCACAGGTTTAACATGTGAGAGACAAAATATACTAAAATAAATAGAATTTGATTTTTCCAAACACTATGCCCTAATCTTCTGGTGGTTCCTTCAAATTAATATATTCCTTGGGTAGTTTGTTGCAGTTTTGGTTTTGAATAATGGTGATGCTCGTTATAAGCTTGGTCTTAACACAGATATGAGGCAACTTAATTTAAATTTTGCTTAATTACATTTGTAAACAGGCTGGATGCTGTGTAAAAGGAGTCTGAGACAAACAAAGACATATTTAAGTGCAATTAAAAATGTCCAAACAATTACTATTTTGTGTATCGAAATTAATAGTCATACACAGCAAAATATCTAGGTTTAAATATAAATGCAAGACGGTGTCGCCAACGACACTGTACACATCTATGGTCAGTACTGAGTAATTTACAAAATTACGTAAAACATGAAATCGATGAAAATCTAGAACAACCTGAAAGTTCTATATACTCTAGAATAAGGCTCTTTCGTGACCGCCATTTGGTCTATATATTCGCTAGGGATGCTACATAATTTTACAAAACCATTATAAGTGTTATACGTATTATTCCAGTAATATATTCAAGACAATTTGCCGCTTGGGATGCCACTAAATATTACTTCGTATTAATCATGTAAAAAGGTTCTTGTGTTTTCCCTGATGTTCATTATCCCTCGTTTAAGTTTAACATAAGACAAAAGTTGTTGTTGGAAGTAGTTCAAGTTATACATTATGGATATTCAAACAGTCTTTATGTATTCATTTGTTAATCTAACGTTGAAAAACAAGGCCCTGTCATATGCAAGTATTTTTTTTCTTTTTATTTGTATCTTTTTTCATTCTAAACAACTTCATCATTTGACTTATATCAGTACTAAGCATACTCTAAAACATTAAAAGTAAAAGTATATTAGCATTGATTTCATTAAAAAAATCAGATATTTTATATTCAAAATACCGCATATATCCTGTGCTGATTTGGCCAGACTGTCTGTTTTCATATCACTCTGTCATCCCGCCTGTACGCATTATTTCCATCGCTAGCTGACTGTTTTGTCTGCTGAACATTGCAAGTATGCCAGTTTACGAAATTTAATAGTACAGCGGTAGAATAAGTAGTGATTGTTTTCAGGTGTATGGTAGGTGGCAGAACATTTATTTCCTGAATAAAATGACCTGACCAAATACATTCTCAACTAAAGTACATACACCAGAAAATAACATATGGAAAGTACAACCGCAAAGCAGAGACTATCAGATCGGCTGGAATGGTTTACAAAACATAATTAATGAATGCGATTTCATCAAGACATTCAACGCTACAGACATCTAGGAAGATACATGATACATGACCTTTCGGGGCTCGTGTCATATCAAGAAAAACGTTGTTGTTTCATGTTCTTAAACATTAATAGGCAAACTTTTACCACTTTCTTTTAACTTTATCACCCTCTCACACAGTATAAACTAATTCGTACAGCTCATAAACACGTCAAGTCCTCTGAAGTGGTTACTATTAATTTTAAAGGCATGTCTATTTTCATAGATTAATATTACAGTTCTCTCACATTTTCTTTTCTGAAAATAGAACTGTAATTTGTATTACATATTTTCTAAAAGAGGAAAAAGGTTCTCATTCATTCACTCGTTTTCACTTCTCTTTAAATCATTGTTTGTACACAATTTT
Source organism: Cyclina sinensis (assembly GCA_012932295.1). Classification (NCBI taxonomy): domain Eukaryota; kingdom Metazoa; phylum Mollusca; class Bivalvia; order Venerida; family Veneridae; genus Cyclina; species Cyclina sinensis. Next base: position 21,479,022 of record JAAONU010000009.1, read on the forward strand.
AGTATTGATTTTACAACAAAAATTGTCTTAGGAAATCGCGTCCTTGAGAGTAATAGAAATAAATTTAGTCTCGATATGAGATTTTCTGTGCTAGTGTTTAACCTCAGCTACCGTTAGTTCAAATTGCCATGTCCTAAAATTAACAGTTTGATTTTTCTTCAAGGAATTTACTCATGTATGAATACAGTTCGGTAAAGAGAAAACGGCTTATTATTTATCTATCACAGAATTTGGTTTATTCGAAATTTCCGTAAATTTTATAATTGCAATGTTCCCAAGGGAAAATTCAAGCCACAAGTAAACATATAAATTTTATTATATATTGTTAGTGGAATTTCGTTTTACAAATGAATAAATATGCAGTAAAAATACTTGAAATGTGCTCGGGGCCAATAAAAGACAATTGCTTGTTGACCCATTTCAGAGAATTATTGGTTCCCATCAGATTCTTTTGGTTACGTTTGACCAATCAGATATATAAAGATACTTTATCAACGTCGAGTCCCTCCTATTCTTTGTTTCTAAAGCCACAGAATGGTTATTTGTTATGCAACATATAAATGTTATATAGAAGAAACGTGTGTTTACTAAGGCCACAGAATGGTTATTTGTTATGCAACATTGAAACTGTTATATAGAAGAAACATATGTTTACTAAGACCACAGAATGGTTATTTGTTATATAACACTGTAACGTTCTATCGAAGAAACAAAAATGGTCTGTTTGACCAAAACATATTAAAATCTTAATCATGGGCGATTCGTGCCAGTTGCTTGTTACTAAAGCAACATAATAGTCATTTGTTTTATATCACTGCAACGCTATATGGAAGAAACAAAGCTGTTTGAATCTATCCAAAGGTTAACAATCTTTTTCAGAGGCATATCAGTATTATCAGATAACATACAAGGATCCAAAACTTGTTTGATACAACATGATCGTCCTTAACGAAGAAAACTTAGTATAGTAATTAATAACATGTTTTTCACTTGATACCACAATTGTTTACAAAAGTCTGCCTTCCAGGTGGCCTTCTTATAAGATACAAATATAAAATAATATATCATTTAAATAGTTTTCTACTACAATCAAAATTGTGGATTTTTTAACATAGAACGAAGCTTGATTATTTGTGATATAACGGCACATGTAACACAAGCGTTTTGCAGCTACGTGACCAGTCTATTAATGTTAATTTATTTAATAAAGATCATATTTAATGTTAACGCCCATTTTGTTGAACCTGATTTTATATATCAGTTGTGCTAATTGGTTCAGTTTATTTTTCCTTGCTACAATAAAGATGTTTATTTAAACTCATTCTAACAGAACTTTCATACGTGTAACACAACTTTATACAGAAAGAAGTAAAGTTAGAAGCCATATTTAAAGGTAGTCGGGTTTTTATGCTAATGGAAGAAAGGGACAACCTTATAAGACAACATTTTCATTATTATTATTGAGAGACTATATGCAGAGTATAAAAGACAATTATTATAGAATTCGAATACAAATGTGTACTTAGGAAGCATTAAGTTACAGTTTGCTACAAATATTTTTTTATCAGTTTCATTGCGATTTTGACATTGAATATATTGATGATTTATTTAATTTCAATGCTTTGCAAAAATAAGAGCGATGCACTTGAAAACAATTAATTAAAAAGCTCAAAAGTCAATAGGATATGACTTAGATAGACGTATAGAAATATTATAAACACTGGCTTTATCTCAAAGAGAATACTTCACAAATAAATAATAGTTACTCCTTATACATGCAAATGCAGTGTGATAATAACAGAATTTTGTTCTATAAATGACAAATGGAAATGTTTACTATACCCGATATTTATCGGACAATCATAGTCTAAGAAAGAATTGTTCCTGAGATTGCGTGCAAGGACACGGTATTAATATAATGACATCTTTCTTGAACGCAGTCTATATGAATATGTCAAAAATATGAAAACATAAATATTGAAGGCTATAACAGTAGATATATTTATTGTTATTTCTCATCTCAAAGGAATAACAAATAAAAAGCCGTCATAGACAAAACACGTCATAAATTCTGGCATTGTATTTTTTATGTTTTCAGCGAGTTTTGGAAGAACAATTTGAAACACGTATTTTTTTAAAGTTTTAAAGGAGACTCATTAGCTAGAGTCTTTGTTAAGCAAGATTATAAACGGCGAAAAAATCATACCTTTTTGTATCTCTAAGCCTTTATATTAGCATTTATATGATTTTTTATGATTTTGAAAATCTATCTTTAAGACATCTAGCCTTTTCCATTTTACTCTTTTCTAAAGTTAATTTTAGCATTACATGAAATTATTAAAAATTTAGTTCGGTCAGATTCAATGGTAAGAGATGATAATTATGGGAATAATAATTTTGAAATTTATTTTCTTTTTTACTTATTATTTTTGCAGAGGTGATTCAAAATAAACGAAATGAAAATGTAATTAACTTCATAATTTGTAAGAACTTTCTTCAACACGTTTGTTTTGAGTTAATTATAAGTGCAAACAGTATGATAAATATTTCTGCGAAGTTCGTTTTCAGTTTCCTTCAATCGCTTCAAAAGATACAGAGCGGACACCAAATATCACATACTAAATCACAATGACTAAGTGTGATCTTGACCTTGATCCCAGCAAACAGAAACATGCACTCTGCACTACGCCTCATAATGGTTAACATTTCTGCAAAGTAGTTTGAATCAACTTCAACAATTCAAGAGACACAGGGGTAAACCAAATATCTCACATAAAATCAGAATGACAAAATGTGACCTTGACTTTAATCAAACCAAGCCGGAACCTGCGCTTTGCACAACGGCTTGGTATGGTTAACCTTTCTGCCAAGTAGTTGCAATATGCTTCAATCGAATGAAGAGATAAAGAGCAGAAAAAAATGACATATTAAATCATAATGACTGTGTAAGACCTTTACAATGTTCCGATCAAGCCAGATCCTGAGCTCTGCTAATCGTCTCAGCATGGTTAACATTTTTGCGAAGAATTGTCAATTTCCTTAAATCGGTTCAAGAGATACTAGAGCGGACGTGAAATTGCTCACGGACGGGCGGACTGAAAAACTCAACTTGATTAACTAATATTGTGTATCACATTACATATATTAATGAAAAACATTACAATTTAACTAATCTAACAACCAATGAAACTTATTTCACATGACTTTATAGGGCACGCCTATTATTATCTCAGGGACCACAATGGTAACAAGAAAAAATATTTTCTCTTATTGTGTCATTCCTGGTATTGGTGGGCATAACATGGTTTTAAATTATTGCACGTCATGTTATTCAGTTTTGATATTGTTATTTGTGATTAAACCAAAATAAATATAGGGCAATTCATTACAGAAAACAAGATTAGACTCAAAATAATATTTAAATGTTGTTGTTTTTTTCTCGTGTTAGAATATTTGTTGATTTGGAGTAAATTAAAGAGATATCTAAAAGGTTATGCGATAATAGTCTTCTTTACAAGAATATTATCAAAAACAGACCAACAGCTTTTAAAGTTTCACGGGGAGATCTGCCAAGTTCAGGCGCTGAAACCTTATAAATAAAAGCTAGTGCAAAGATGCCTTTCAACTAAGAACACAACTAACATGATTGTCTCATCGATAACTATAATTTACTGTGACCAGTCATCGAGAAAAGAGAAACCAATGGTATTTTCAACAGCCCAACATTTCAGCAGTAAAATAAATTGCTGAGAAAAAGGATAAAGAAGATAAAGATATTGAACCGTTGTGTGAAACCAAATAGGTTCTTTTGAATTCATTCCGGCTATTGAATTATTTTCTTTTTTTTAGAAGAGGATTTTAATAAAGTTTTACACATAAGGGACATTTTACATGTTCTCTGGGAATGTCATCTTTAGCTGTTTAAAGCTTTTTAATTTTCCTTCATAAATAATTGTTTCCATATTTGTTTTAAATCGTTTAACCGATACAAAGTAAAGCTTAGAAAAAAAACATCTCGGCACGTGTATAATAATTGGAGCTCTATTTTAGATTTTTATCATTTCTAATTCTTGTAAACCTTTCCCAAGACAAAGAAATAAAAAAGTCTTATAGTATTGTAGGTGTTTATAACAACAGGCTAACAGAATTCTAAGAAAATTATTAAAACTATTTTAATACAAAGCCACTCTTCAATGGTTTCATATTTTCAAAGTATTTTAATATGTTTGAGTAGAGTCTTCTGTTTCTGTAACTCAGTATTGAACTAGAATTATTAATCACTTGCCAATGACGTGAGAATATCAGTTTTGGCATTGTCTATGCAAAAATGTGTTATTTTGTTGTTGTTGTCGTTTCAAGTTGTTTTTGTTTAGAAAATAAAATGAGACGCTAAACCATTAAATCATTTATATGAATGATTGTCATATTCTTATATTACAATTTACTTGAATATTTTTGTTACAGATGTTTCAGAATTAAATACGAAAAAAGAATAAAGGCTTGTACAGGTAAGATTTCGAAATAGCCAGAGTCTTCTAACATAATTTTCAAGGTTTTATTTGCCTGTTTTACCTTTTTATGTCAAACTGACCGAATTCACATGAGAATAATGTCTGGGAATTCTGACTGCTATTATTTCTCTTAAGACTTAAATAGTTCAGGAATGTCACAAGCATGCCACAGTTTTACCAAGAAGGTTAAGGTTGTCGTGTGTCATTAGCATACATTTAGCCTGCCTGGTCTTTTTTAAAGACAACTTTGGAAATTGAATTCAAACTAATATGAGAAGCGGACCACTTTATTTTCAAATGTGGATCACTTGAACAGTGAGCCAATTACTCAGATAGGTTTTGATGAAAGACAATCTAGAAATATGAGCCAAGTAAATCGTAGTTTGTCACATTAAAAAGAGTTTATAAATATTAAAATTCTAACATTGAAGACAAAATAATATAAATGCTGTTATGTTTGCTAATACTTAATCGCTCTCATTTCTATATATATACGTATGAGTCTGAAAAGTAGAACATCTGTTAGAATCGGCAAATGTCAAGGTTCCAAACAATAGTAAAATGATTATATTGTTGAAGGCTGTATGATTGCTAATGATAAGTGTTGTTTTTTTATGAATTTTCGTTCATCTTACGCTTTTATATTGTTAAGACTAAGAGTCGAAGAATAGACTTTAAACGGCTTAACTGGTAATAACAAGATAATAAGAAGGGTTATAAGTCATTCAGTAAAATAAGTTCAAAAAATGATTTTCAAACGATAAGAGATTACAAAACTTTCCATTTCAGGAAGCAATGATAAACTTGATAACTGTCTGAAAAAAAAAGGATCAGATTTTTTTTTTTTTTTTTTTTTTTTTTTTTTTGGCTTCCATAGATTCTTGTTGTTCTGAATGAACGATTATATTACATAAAATACATTTCATCAGAAAACTAGAGTTTTAGACGTCTGTTCTTAGAGGCATAATCTTTTATCGCTGGAAAATGACATAAAGCAATGGGTGTGTGTGTATTTTTCCTCCCTTTTTTCGACTAAACTTCTTTTAATAATACCATCGCTCAAGTGTTGTATTTTATGTCCAAAATAATGACAATATTAATTTTAACACTGAACAAAAATATTTGTTACACTGAAATGGTGTCCACTGAATTTACCAAACCAAAAATACGGCAACATTTATGAGAGACTTACATCACACAAAATATTGAATTGCTCTACTTTATAAGGAAGGTTACTAAATTAAATGTCATATGTATGCCATTATATAATAATAATAATAATCATCACAATAATGATAATAATAATAGAATAAAGCACGCAGCTCTGTAAAATGTGACTCTTGCAGTCCATTTTCTATGTAAAAAAATGTATTAAGATTTTGAATGTGACCAAAAGAAGTCACGCCTAAGCTATGTTTTGTCAAAAAGTACATCTTTTGTTCGGTGATCCATTCATACTGATGCGCGTTTCATGATCATATCAGATGCTTATGACTTATGTTAAGCAGATACTGTGTTTGGTTAAAAGAAAATTACGTTAGATTATCTCAAACGGATGGTGGGACCATCTACTTTTATGTTCAGTCACAAAAACCTTATGATTTGTGACATTGTATTTTTTTCTGTCCTAAGAAAGTTAGACTTGCTATGCCTTTAGTGATGTCTTTTGCCAGTAATATTTTGTTCACTGCTTTTTATATCAATATTATATTATGTCTACCAGTCAAGATATTAAGTGGAGGGTTTAAAGTCATTCTGTAATGTTTTACATCCCTTTTATGCAGCCATACAGGTATCATTTTCTGTCTGTTAACTGTTGTGTTTGGTTAACAAATGATTATGTTTGGTAATGTCAATATTATATGTGTTGAATATATGTTGTCCAAACTGATTTTTCTCTGTGAAATGTTTACCTAGCTTGTAATTTTCTTTTTCGCTTTTTTAACGCATCGTTTGTGTGCTAGGTACACTGTAGATTTGAAAACAAAATAGTCTTCAGTCATAAAATAGTTTAAATATCTTTTCACGTAAGACTCAACCAGATAAGAAATAACGCTTCAGTCGATGAAGTTAATAAAGAACCAAAGCTGAAAGTTTGAAACCATGTGTCCGCCTGACCCTGACATGGATTCAGTTTCATTTCACTGATGCAAAGACTACATTAAGAGATGACAAGAATCCAGTGTGTTGTTACATTCAGTGTGTTGTTACAATCATCATCGTCGGAAACCCCCGTTCGATCCCATTCCGTTTCACTCTATTTATCTACCGTGGACAATTGGTTGGTAAAAATTTCGTACTCATGAATAATTCATTACCTACTTTCATTGGTTTCCGAATGATTTCCCTTGCGCTAATCTCAGCCAATGAAAGTACTCGTTACAATTTGCCTTTCGCGCCCATGTTTAAATCTTGGGAAATACGTCTATTTTAAGTAACTTGTCATTATTCATATTCTTCACACTGAAGAGTTGCCATTTGTATTGCGGAATCTCATTCGACGAGGAGTGACTTCCCTTTGCTAATTAATATTCATGAAAACGAATAATCTGCAGTCAATTATCCCACGGTACATAATGTAGTTGTGCGGAATATGTACCGGGGGTCACCGACGATGTACAATCATGTGTGATTTTTCATTCCTGTGTGCTGTTGCAACAATCATGTGTGTTATTACAGTCCAGTGTGTTATAACATTCCTGTGTGTTTTTATATTCCTGTGTAGGTATTACATTCCTTGTGTTGTGTCTTTCCTGTGTGTTATTACATTCATGTATGTTGCTATATTCTATTATGTTATTACATAATATTATAACAAATGACATTAGTGTCGGATTAAGTTTATCACTGCATCTGATACAAGTTTACACATAGTAGTGTTTGTGATAGCGCTATCACTGAGGATGTCAAAGAAGGTTAAAAGATTTAGGGTTGCTTCACTAAAACTCTTTAATACCTACAAACCTTGATATTTGAAAGACTGGAGTATTGTGAAAGGGTTTAATATCAATACCTTTCGTAAACCAACGCTACAGAGAGTAAAGGATTAACTTTATCATAAATTTAACTAAAATGTAATACTTGAAAAGTTTGTTATTATGTACATGGTGCATTTATTTCATCTAGATGTACTACATATTATTTGCCTATCCTTTGATGTCAGCAGCAGATGATGGTCAACTAGTATTGTATAAAATATCATTTGCCTATGTTACTGGCAAGGCTTCAAATGTTGGTTGGAGAGAAACAAACGGTATCCCTTTTAATAGAAGTTTTGCAAACTTACCAAGACTGTATACTTCAATTAATATTGCTGATAACATACCTTAAAACTTCACATGAAAAAATCTGAAAATAGTCTAAGAAACAATTCCGTTTCCGTTGGATATATGGCCTATGAAATTAGATTTACTATCTTCAAATCTGAACAGATAGTGCAAAAAACGGTACATGTCTTCTAGTATTATAGTAAGTGCATAGAAGAGATAAACAAGAGCTGTCACTGGAAATTGACATATGCCCCCGAAATGAATCTTGGAAATGAAACTGGTGTAAATATATAATTGAATATGCCTGCGGAATAGAGATCAGACAGAAAAGAGCATGGACTGAAGGTAAAATGGTAAAGTAATGTTTTTCTGCTTCAGATTCTTATATGAAGGTTAAAGACATAATTATTCAATGAAACAGAAAGCTGTGAGCTTTGGCCTTGAATACGAACAATATTGTTTTATTCCCAACCCCTACTGATGTTTTATATATAATAAAATCCCCCAAGTGGTTTTGGAGATGTAGCTTGGACAAGATTTTAATATAGAAGTTATAGTAAGAAATGACTAAGGGCCCATAACACTGCCAAAAATAATCTGAGGATAAACTCCTGATGATATGCAAAACAAGGCTTGGTGACAAACATTCCTGTGAAGTTTCAATGAAATCCTCCGAGCGGCTTTGGAGAAGAAATGTGGAGAAGATTTTAATATAGAAGTTATAGTAAAAAAATGACTAAGTGCCCATAACTCTGCCAAAAATGATCCGACCAGAAACTCCTGATGATATGCAAGATCATAGCTGGGTGACAAACATTCCTGTGAAGTTTCAATGAAATCCTTCTAAGCAGGTGTTTGAGACGAAGTGTGGACAAAACTTTAATATAGAAGTTAGAGGGAAAAAAATTACTAAGTGTCAATAACTCTGCCAAAATATATTGAGGGGAATCTCCTGATGATATGCACAAGTAGGCTTGGTGACAAACACTCCTGTTAAGTTTCAATGAAATCCCTCAAGTGATTTTGGAGATGAAGCGAGGACAAGATTTTAGAGTGAAAAAATAACTAAGTGCCCATAACTCTGCCAAAAATAAATCGAGCAAAATTTCCTGATGATATGCACAACAAGGCTCGGTGACAAACACTCCTGTTAAGTTTCAATGAAATCCTTCAAGAGGTTTTGGAGATGAAGCGAGGCTAAGATTTTACAGGACAGACAGACGGACGGATGGCCGGACGGACGCACGGAAGGACGTACGGACGGACAGACAGTGCGATTTCTATATGCCTCCCTTCGATGGCATAAAAAGCTAAATGAAACTAATGTCAATAAAGTTTTAGCGCTCTAGCTGGGGTCCAAGGTTTCAGACCGCGATATTAACGGGTTTCCGATATATAACGCGCCTACTGAGATCGTATAGTTGACCTGTTGAATTTCCTATTTGACATGTAACTGTATCATTATGTTTAAGTTAAAACATTCAAAGAACCAAATATGTTCGTAAACCACTCACGATACATTTTGTATAGAGAAAAATATTATTTGGTAAAATATTACCTGCTTTGTTTAAAAAAAAAAACAGATAAAAATCGCATAAGAAAAATGTAAACATAAGCAATTCCCGGGAAAACCGCGTCGTAAGCGTTACGAATGTAAAAGCGTGAAAATCGGTAAGTTACAATGTGTAACGCTGCACGTAACTCAAGGTACCTATTTTGATGTACCTACCCGTCCAATTTGATACCTGACTGATCATCAATCACAACGAACAAAGAAGCGGATTAACGCCAGACTTTGCATGCTTTTCACACTCTTCCCGCTTTAGAGCGTCCGAATTTTTAGTTAATTGTATTTCGCTGAGACATTAAACAAGCGTTGTTATGGATACAGCACGTAAGATATGGATGTAAAATAATTATTTTCTGTGAAAAATAGGTACGGTTTTTTTTTGTTTTGTTTTTTTTGGGGGGGGGGGAGCCATGACCCTTGAGCGTTATACTGCGGTTAGCGTTATAACGGGGCGCGTAGTAACGGGGTCCGAGTGTAATAAGTCATAGAGGAAAAGTAAGAAGCTGAAGTATAGAGGCCTGACTATATGAAAGTGAATTAATTAAAGATGTTTATTTTTCTTTTTTGAATTTTCAAGTATGTCTGACTTTTTGTATGTCTTTCGAAGCTAAGAAAATATTTCACAAGGGTGCAAGACATGAAACTTTAGAATAACAAATAACACCAGACAAAAATAGTCTTACTACTGGAATTGCCTTTATAGCGTGAAATTTTATAATTTGGCTCTTGCACATTGTTAATTTTTTAATGATTTTGAAATAATCAAAGTAATGTTAATAACAGGTCTTTACTGAAGTAAAGCAAAGCATCAACATTGTTAATTAATGTATAAATAATTGTTCAGGCATCTATTCACTATTTCATTTTCATAATATTGCTTCAGCCATCAGTGTTATTGCGCAAGTGTAAGGGATATATCATAATACCATCGAAGCAAAAAAAAATATATTATGTTATTCACACATATTCTTACAATATCTTATGTCGTCTCATGAAATGTTCTGACAGGCAAAATTTACTTGGCTAACCCCCCCCCCCCCCCCCCCCAAAAAAAAAAAAAAAAAAAAAAAAAAAAAAAAAAAAAAACAAGCACGTGTTACGACGTTTGGCATGATGTTGTTCAATACCGTTGGACGACCGTAATCTTACATTTGCTTATAACTGATGTCACAATCAAATATCGTTTAATATGTTTGAAAAAACTGTTGACCCTTTTGCTTACTTATGAACAGATAATCATTAAATATTGACAAAATCTGTGAAATAATACAACTTTGAATAAAATAAATGTACATTATATAACTTATATAACAATAATGATAATAAGAATAATTTATTAATTAGGCTGTGATATTTCAGCTTACATATTACTGCACAATAACATAACATGACAGATGTACATAACTAGTCTAACACTGAGTACTAAATGGGCTCAATCGTCATATCAAAATTGAATTTCTCCTAACCTTTGTGACAATAATTGTTTTTACTGTTACGAGAGTATCCCTTGTTGTAATTAATTTTCAAGACTGAGGTAAGAGTTTTATAAATATGATAATCTGATTAGATTATTTTCAGTCAGACCAAAATATCATGTTCAAGTCGCGTGCACTAAAATACATTCGGAGAAGAAACGCCCTGTGAGTTTCATTATCTCTTTATAATTAGTACTGTAAGACACAGATAACTGCAGCTCTAATTCGACAGAAGAATTGTCTTGTCAGTGTATATATCACCTTATGGTCTTATTCAATTAAACTTAATTAATCAGGGATGAACTTCAGCCTCGAGATAAGCTAATTAGTTCCAACAAAGGATTTCTTTCAGTCACTGTAAGTGAAAAATGCCTAACCAATTAAGACTGATATATTCAGTAGTCTTATCAATGTGTCCACAGAAACATTAATACAATTTATTACAGTTTATTTGAAGCAAGCTAAGTGGTTTTAAGTCGAATCAATTTTTTGTCAAATGAAGGCCAAAACCTGGAAACCAAGAGCTGTCACTGAAAGATGACAAAGCCCCAGAAGTTGTGCTTTGACATTTGAGCTGAGGACAAGATGAAGACAAATTGTAAATCCTTAAAAAGAAGTTGGGTTTTATGACAATTTAACCTCAAAGTCAAGGTCATGTATAGGTCGTGGTAAAAAAATGTATGCATTTAAAAGAGTTCTACAAAAGGGTTATTGTGTGCAAACGTGAACTAAATCTGTTTAGCAATAAGAGGGTTATGGCCAATATTATGGATTTTTTACTTCTGACCCTTCGAGGTATAAGTCATTTAAATATATGCCAGTGGAAAAGTCTTTTCCAAACGAGTCGAATCTTCAAATATGAAGTAAATCCATTTACTTATTATGAAGTTTTTGGCAAAGTTAAAGTTTTCTTACAGCTGGCCCTTTAAGATCAAGGTCAATCAAGGGTCAAGGTGTAACACAAACATGCCAATAGGAAAGTCTTGTCCAAAGGGGTGTTTTGTTCATGTATGAAGTAAATCAATTTACTTATAAGGAAGTTATGGGAAATGTTAATGATTTTGGACGGTTTGGCGGACGGACTGACAAAGGAAAACTAAAAAAAAAACATATGCCCTCTTTCGGAGGAGGCAGAGCAAATCAAGAATACTGTTATATGACTAATTGCAGTGTAAAGTAAAAACATCTAAGGTGAAACTGAGCCCATGCTCTTTGATCAAATCATTATCAATAATTAGTCTCTAGTAAGCAGCATTGTGTTTCTGTTCGATGGCTTAACCGTTTTCTTGATTGGCAGTGTTAATTCGTATATACTAAAATTTAACAGGAAGGCCCTTTCTCTGGTTTATAAAAGCAGGTTGCTAAAATATGTGAAGTGGGATGGGGTAAGTCTTGACGAAAAAAATGATGTAATTCCTTGCAGCGAACCCTACTTTATATTGATATATTTTTAAGCAAAAAATAAGTACCATGATGACAATTTAAATAGATGTTGGTAATAAATCCCTTAGCAATTACCAAAATTCCTTTTTGTTCAGAAACAAATGATACCTAGTAATACACTATCGTTTGATGTGTGACATATAGCCTAAGTAAGGTTTTCTAGCTGGATATATTATAAGGTGGTGACATAAGAAAGTATTTGAAACATAAGTGCATTTAGTGTAAAGACTTTTTTACTTGGTATTTTATTGCTTCAGTGATTATGGTCTGGAAAGCACCATTCAGCTCTTCTCGAGCGCTTGAAAATCCGGTCTACTGAGAAATACTGACGTAGATAGCTTAAACGTTGTATGTCTATCTTTCTTTTTATTTTGAATCAACTTATTTGGAATACAAAATGCTTAACAGTCACACAGTCTATGAATTCACGCCATAGTTGCTTAAGCCTGCTCCTAAGATTTTTGTTCTGTTTTATTTTTCAAATCAACAACCATGTTGATTCAAATCAACAACCTTTGTACCGAATTATAGTAACGTAAGCTTTAATATTAAGTGGAAAAATATATATTTAAATTTGTACTTTCCTTTTCGGCGTGTTGTGCAACAAAACCGATTATGCATGGCAATGCAGTGACTAAAAGACTAATCTGACATCAGTTCTTCCTAGATTAAAACAAAAATGACTATTAATTACCATGAATGTTCCCCAAACAGTTACAGGTTATCATTATTTGAGTAAAGTAGTAAGAAGACTGAAACACAGATAATAGGTTGCAATTCAACGGCTTCAAGATTACAGTTATTAAAAGTACTAGAACAACTATTAAGATAATACGATAAAAGAATTGTGTTATTATCGTGATTATCTCTCAGACAATATTAAAGCAACTGCTGATAATGAGTTTTTAAGCTGTGACTGAGAAGATTGTAACAACATGATTTTAGCACTTTTATGATTTTTCAGTGAAATTGCCGCCAGTTTTGTATAAAATACCAAGTCATGAACTTCTCTATAGGACCATTTTAAGAAAGTTGTCGCTTTTTAGTAGCATCTGAAAAAAAAATCAAAGTATTTATGAGAGCTTTTATAAAAAAAAGGACTGTCACCAGTTATCGTTCTTGCAAGAACTGTAAGAAGCGCCATCTTGATTTCTATGATCTTGACGGTCTTAAAACCAAACAGTCTAGCAATATACGAGTATGTAGGCGAAGTATGGTCACCGATATAGACTTTTTTAGTCTGGTTGTCAGATTTACATTTGACTGTTTAGAGTCTGTCTAAACATTGCTATTTTTCAAGTTCACAGATGACAAAAACATGCTAGTAGCTTGGTAAATAGGCTATAATACACAGCTGGATATTGTAAAAAACACGACAAAGTCAGTCATTTATCCTAATTCTTTGATACCGCAAAGTCTAAATCAGAACTAAAATTCTGTGAACTTGGCATTATGTAGAGTAAAACAAAATTAGACCTGAAAGGTTTTTGTCCGCTTGAAATATTTAACGGTCATATTATAACCATCATGTTAAAAAAGAACAACTATACAACTATTGAATTTTAACAGGTCGATATTATAAAAATAACAATGTCTTTCAGGGTAATAGTGCATATTAGCAACCCTTAAACTGAACTACCCCCCGAGGCGAACCAACATTTTAATGTTATTTTTCACCGCCATTTTATCATCAATTGTGGTATGAAACCACCAATTCAGTCTCCTGGAGCTCAAAAAATGGTACCCGCATAATGGCGACTAGAAATAGTTCTCAGTTTTCTTGGCTATTTTTAACATTTTTGCCCTAATCTGTGCATTTGTTTTGCTGGAATCATTTTGTTTGACTATTTCTGATAGTGTGGTAGCAATTTTATGCTCATATGCATTCAGAATAGAAATCACAATGTGAAATTGTTTCACATACCCCAATCTGAAAATTAGCTCAGATTTTTTGTTAATTTTATGGGTAAGTTCACATGAGCAGAAATATCTTTCTTGTTTGAAACACAACCCCCCCCCCCCCCCCCCCACTTTTCTTGCTATTTTTCATGAGTACAGATATAGATCTACAAGAATATGTAAGTTGAAGCTATTTAAAAAAGGTTTTGCTATGTTTTACAGCCCTATGAACTTTATGAATTTTATATAGAATAAAGAAGGAATCTATTTGGTGGTTTCACACCTTGTCGTTTGATAAGTCTGTGTTATCAAGACGTTTGTTCAGCTAGTCTGTATTGCAAGACGCTTTATACACTGTAGTGCACAATGCAAGCGTCTGAGACACGCAGAGCAGAACGACCAGGGGAGAGTACTAGAACATTACGTTTTCTTAAGTCTATATAGATTACTCGCCCCTGGGGAATATTGCAAAAACATATTGACCGGGTGATATTCATTTCCTGGATGATTGGTCGAAATAGCTCTATGTGACGTCACATTAGGCTTACGTGAGGTAAAATAAAAAGATATATCGACTAAAAAATATGATATAGATCGAGGGCATAAGCTGTTTTATTTATTTATTTGAGACGCTAAACGGCAGAAACTAGATAAGAGAAATTAGTATCAATATAAATCTACTGGTGCAAGTGAATATCAGGTACACTTGTGTTAAATTTAGAAAATGGTGCGTTTCAACTTTGTTGAAGATAAATGACGTAGTACAGAGTGAGTGAGTGACATTCCCGGAGTAACGTTTCAGAAGTTGAATGGTTAAAAGAAAATAAATCCATGAACAAATATATAGAATGTCATATACAAAATTAATTTACAGTTACGAATTTATAGTTTTTGTATAAAAAAAATGGTTTTAACTTTCATCGATGTTGTATCGCCATTATGAGATCGACATACGACGTGCAGAAAAAGATGGATAATACGACTGTAAACGTTTTGATTTAATATAAAAGAAAAATAATTAAACGTAAAATTTAAAATAATTAATGCTATAAAAATTTACTTTATCTAGACTGAGCACAGGCCAATCGTTGACATATTGACGATTTAACTTAGTAACTGACATAACAATGGCATTTCTTATCCTTAAAGATCCTTTATATACATTATTTTATCAAGGGGCTTAATTCAGAGTTTTGCACATATGCACAGTTATCAAGTTAATGTCAAAAATGCCTGAAAATGCACCAGAAGAAAAAAGTCATTGCTGAACGGAATATAACACATGCATGCCGTATTTCACAATACAGAACACTGACGAAAATCGGACATTATATCCTCTTGAGGCGTAAAGAAAGTAACATTTTTCGGTGTTGCTGTATTAAAATCGATTTTGACCTACATCTGTAACGAATGAAGTTGTTAGATAAAAAATTTTCGGCTGAAGAAGGTAGATTGCTATTTGTTAAAATGAAGTTTAAGGGCAGGTTTTGTAATTGTTAGTTTAACTTCCCCTGAAAGTAATGCAATAATAATAACATTAATTTAGCCGTAAATCAAACTGCAGCTTATATGGATTTATCTCCTGAATTATCAAAGTTATGTCTAAAGTGTTTCAAATGCATGAAACGTTTTTTTTCCGAAACCTTTAGCAGCAGTAATCGTTTATTTTTTTCCAATATAAATGACATTCACAGGAAAATCAAGTGACAGTTGCTTATTTTTCATGACTGATTCCATTTACACGTAATTATTTCTGCCGTGCAGGAGACATTGAATTGTATGGTTCCTTATGGTTTAAATCAATGGGAGGCGTCTTGTCTATGATACATGTATTCAGTTTTACTTGTAATATCTGTTAAAATCAAACTTCCATAGCAAGATTGACGTTAGTCAGAGAAATGCATTGACATGATATCGTAGTAATTAATGAAAACCGGGACATGACATGATTTGTATCACAGACAAAACACGAACACTAAACAAATGTACACATTTTGATATTGCATGGTTTACACAAAAGGAAACCAATTTATTTTCGGATGACAATAGTTTCCAAAATGTTTCAATTATGCGGAGAATAAAAATATATAGTCAATTCCAGTTTTAAAGATTTTTCAAATTTGCTACGTATTTAGGTCTTTAAAATCATTAATGATGTCTATGTTCTCTGTACAACTTTTTCTTAACATAACATAACATAACATAACATAACATAACATAACATAACATAACATAACATAACATAACATAACATAACATAACATAACATAACATAACATAACATAACATAACATAACATAACATAACATAACATAACATAACATAACATAACATAACATCAAACTGCAGCTTATATGGATTTATCTCCTGAATTATCAAAGTTATGTCTAAAGTGTTTCAAATGCATGAAACGTTTTTTTTCCGAAACCTTTAGCAGCAGTAATCGTTTATTTTTTTCCAATATAAATGACATTCACAGGAAAATCAAGTGACAGTTGCTTATTTTTCATGACTGATTCCATTTACACGTAATTATTTCTGCCGTGCAGGAGACATTGAATTGTATGGTTCCTTATGGTTTAAATCAATGGGAGGCGTCTTGTCTATGATACATGTATTCAGTTTTACTTGTAATATCTGTTAAAATCAAACTTCCATAGCAAGATTGACGTTAGTCAGAGAAATGCATTGACATGATATCGTAGTAATTAATGAAAACCGGGACATGACATGATTTGTATCACAGACAAAACACGAACACTAAACAAATGTACACATTTTGATATTGCATGGTTTACACAAAAGGAAACCAATTTATTTTCGGATGACAATAGTTTCCAAAATGTTTCAATTATGCGGAGAATAAAAATATATAGTCAATTCCAGTTTTAAAGATTTTTCAAATTTGCTACGTATTTAGGTCTTTAAAATCATTAATGATGTCTATGTTCTCTGTACAACTTTTTCTTAACATAACATAACATAACATAACATAACATAACATAACATAACATAACATAACATAACATAACATAACATAACATAACATAACATAACATAACATAACATAACATAACATAACATAACATAACATAACATAACATAACATAACATAACATAACATAACATAACATAACATAACATAACATAACATAACATAACATAACATAACATAACATAACATAACATAACATAACATAACATAACATAACATAACATAACATAACATAACATAACATAACATAACATAACATAACATAACATAACATAACATAACATAACATAACATAACATAACATAACATAACATAACATAACATAACATATAGTTTATTCGACATTAAATTGCATACAATTCATAGTCGACGACAAAGGTTACTATAACATAGTTTAAAGAATGGCAAATTTTCCCAAAGTGATGTTCTTTACTAATTTCAGAAAATCAAACCAACAGATCTTGAATAGGTTTAACACGGGGAACTATGTTATCTCTATTGCTTCTTATTAATATTGTTTATTACGTCTTGAAAACAGACATGTCAAAGTGGTGACATTGACATATCAGACATTAAAGTTAAGTTGTATTGAATATCTCGGCAAAAAACAAACAAACAAACAAACAAAGGGAGAAAAGCAATAAATATAGACTATGCATGTTCTTCATTTATCATTTCCATTAACCTTGTGTTAAAAAGATAACAAGGTAACTATTTTACATCATAAATAATCTTAACGTTTTCACTCATTTACATTAATTAGTTATGATTACGTTCTTTCTTTAAATGCATGGTATAAATATCTGGCCAAATTATTCAATACTTTATTATTTGTACTAGACATAAGGGTTTCAAATTTATGTAAAGCAGGCCATCTACGAAAACAATGCTTTAAAGAAATTCCGACGTAGATAATAATATTTTGGACACACTAATAAGAAATTGTATTCGTCTTCTGTCAAACTCATGGAACAAATTTGGCACTTTATTTCCTCTCTAGGGATATATTCCTGTCTACCTTTCTCTATTCCTAAATCGTGAGACGATAGCCGGAATTAACTTAATGCTATCATGTTCTAACCATGTATTTGTCACACCTATATCGTCTAATAAGGATTTACTCAATCGGTAGAGCATCGGATTGTCAATCTTGACGATCCCGGTTCAATCCCCATCAGGGCTTGCAAAAATTTCTCCGTGATAATTGATCTCAGACAATGCGTCTATAGGTCATTTGTCCCTCACCTCTGAAGTAAGTGAGGAAGTAGTCAGTCACTTGCGGAGAAATTGGTTAGTAAACTGGTTAGATACCCAGGAACACTGGTTAGGTAGACTGACCGCCAAGATATGACCTTAGATGTTAAACTGGCTTTAAACCCCAATAAAACCAAACCAAACCAAACTAATAAGGATTTAATCATATATGCCCAATTTTACCATTGTATAATAGATTATTAATTGCATCATCTTTTAACATAGTATAAATTTTCTTTACAATACAATTATCATTTAGATTTTGTATCTTTATCCAGTTTTTAATCATTATTATTTTGTGGTATATTTTTATCAGATATCTACCCAGATCTCCATATAGGCCATCTTGTTTGATTTTTTGACACACAATATGTTTTCTAAAAAACTTGCAATGAACTGTTTCAATAGTTTTTCCTTCATAATACCCATACACTTCAGCATCAAAGTTAAATATAGAACCTACTAAACTATCAAATAGTTTACATTGATGTACTTTAAATTCTAACTGATTAAATACTATAAATAAGTTATGTAATGCAAATAATGAATGCTGAGCAAGATGTTTTTGTGTTCAAAACCAATGACCGTTTTTGAAGAGGTATATTCTTAGATATTTAAAAGATTTCACAATGCCTAAGATTTGTCCATTACAGATGAAGTTATGAGTTGTATGCTTACTTTGTTCGAATATCATAATTTTTGTTTTAGTGATATTAACTTTTAGTTTCCAGGTATCGCAGTATGCAGATGAATTGTTGAGCATTGACTGTAAAGCTTCTGGTTTGTGTGCGAATAAAGCCACATCATCCGCAAATAAAGGTAAGAATAATTTTAGATCGTCTATTTTGAATATCTCAGTAATATGTCCATCAATGTTATTTATTAGATCATTCACAAAGAATAGAAATAGAAGATTAGAACTTGGATCTCCCTGTTTTGTGAGTCGAAGATACGAGAAATTTGTTATATCTGACTGCGACTTTAAAGAGGCTGTACTCCAGATTTGACATAAACAATATTTTTCATAAATTATATATTTAGATGCCGTGAGATTATAACAACATACTATTTTACTTCAAAACTGATTATAAAAGTCAAAATAGAATAAAAAATATTTTCTCTCTGGCCTGATTTGAACTCTGGACCCTCATGTTAACAAAATATTTCCGACGCTTTTACTGTGACCACCATCGCCGCATGTGATATTACAGATATTTACTTTAAATCTTATACGATATAGTTATACCGTAGCGTTACGGTATAGCACTTTGAAAGGGAAAAAAATCAATTTATAATGTATTTATTTGACTTATTTTTTGTCGGTAAGTTATTTTTTAAGCATTAGTTATAAATATTACAAGAAATTTATAATACAAGAAAACTTTCTTTTTTTTCTCATCTGGAGCACAGCCCCTTTAACACAACTGTACATATTTTGGTTTGAACTCACATTTCCTAGTATCAGTTTATGGAATATAAAGGATAAAGCATTTTTCAATGTCTATAAAAGCATGTCCGTGAAGTTGGCAGCCTAGCAGCCTGGCAGCCTAGCAGCCTGAAGTTGGCAGCCTAGCAGCCTGGCAGCCTAGCAGCCTGAAGTTGGCAGCCTGAAGTTGGCAGCCTAGCAGCCTGGCAGCCTAGCAGCCTGAAGTTGGCAGCCTAGCAGCCTTAAGTTAGCGACGGATATTAGAAACAGAAAATGGTGTGAAATGCATTATAATCACGTTCTAAGGACACTACAAGCTTATTGGATATGAAATGAAACTTAAAACTTCACATTATTTTTTGGCTGCTGGAATGTGAAAGTAGCAGCCTGGCAGCCTAGCAGCCTAAAGTTAGCGACGGATATTAGAAACAGAGAAATGGTCTGAAATGCATTATAATCACGTTCTAAGGACACTACAAGCTTATTGGATATGAAATGAAACTTAAAACTTCACCTTATTTCTAGGCTGATGGAATGTGAAAGTAGCAGCCTAGCAGCCTGGCAGCCTAGCAGCCTTAAGTTAGCGACGGATATAAGAAACAGAGAAATGGTCTGAAATGCATTATAATCACGTTCTAAGGACACTACAAGCTTATTGGATATGAAATGAAACTTAAAACTTCACCTTATTTCTAGGCTGCTGGAATGTGAAAGTAGCAGCCTGGCAGCCTAGCAGCCTTAAGTTAGCGATGTCCGTGAAGTTGGCAGCCTAGCAGCCTGGCAGCCTAGCAGCCTGAAGTTGGCAGCCTAGCAACCAGGCAGCCTAGCGGCCTTAGGTTAGCGACGGATATTAGAAACAGAGAAATGGTCTGAA
Organism: Cyclina sinensis; assembly: GCA_012932295.1. NCBI lineage: Eukaryota > Metazoa > Mollusca > Bivalvia > Venerida > Veneridae > Cyclina > Cyclina sinensis. The sequence continues at coordinate 21,499,738 of JAAONU010000009.1, forward strand.
ATGCATTATAATCACGTTCTAAGGACACTACAAGCTTTTTAGATATGATATAAAACTTAAAACTTCGCCTAATCTCTAGGCTGCTAGAATGTGAAATAGCAGCCTAGCAGCCTGGCAGCCTAGCAGCCTAAAGTTAGCGGCGGATATTAGAAACAGAAAATGGTCTGAAATGCATTATAATCACGTTCTAAGGACACTACAAGCCTATTGGATATGAAATGAAACTTAAAACTTCACCTTATTTCTAGGCTGCTAGAATGTGAAAGTAGCAGCTTAGCAGCCTGGCAGCCTGGCAGCCTAGCAGCCTAGCAGCCTAAAGTTAGCGACGGATATTAGACACAGAGAAATGGTCTGAAATGCATTATAATCACGTTCTAAGGACACTACAAGCTTATTGGATATGAAATGAAACTTAAAACTTCGCCTTATATCTGGGCTGCTGGAATGTGAAAGTAGCCGCCTAGCAGCCTGGCAGCCTAGCAGCCTAAAGTTAGCAACGGATATTAGAAACAGAGAAATGGTCTGAAATGCATTATAATCACGTTCTAAGGACACTACAAGCTTATTGGATATGAAATAAAACTTAAAACTTCACCTTATTTCTAGGCTGGTGGAATGTGAAAGTAGCAGCCTAGCAGCCTGGCAGCCTATCAGCCTTAAGTTAGCAACGGATATTAGAAACAGAGAAATGGTCTGAAATGCATTATAATCACGTTCTAAGGACACTACAAGCTTATTGGATATGAAATGAAACTTAAAACTTCACCTTATTTCTAGGCTGCTAGAATGTGAAAGTAGCAGCCTAGCAGCCTGGCAGCCTAGCAGCCTAAAGTTTGCGACGGATATTAGAAACAGAGAAATGGTCTGAAATGCATAATAATCACGTTCTAAGGACACTACAAGCTTATTGGATATGAAATAAAACTTAAAACTTCACCCTTCTAGGCTGCTGGAATGTGAAAGAAGCAGTCTAGCAGCCTACAGTTAGCGACGGATATTAGAAACAGAGAAATGGTCTGAAATACTTATCATCACATTCTACAGATACTACAACCTATCGGATATGAAATGAAAATTAAAAATCTACTTAATTTCTAGGCTGCTGGAATGTGAAAGTAGCAGCCTAGCAGCCTTAAGTGAGTGACGGGAAGAAGAAAAACAGAAACGGTCTGAAATGCATTATAATCACTTTCTACGGACACTACAAGCTTATCGGATTAGAAACAAACCTTTTTCATTCAGTTTATCTCTAGGCTGCTGGAATGAGAATTTAGCAGCCTAGCAGCCTAAAGTGAACGACGGATATAAGAAATATGAAAACTGTCTTTAATGCATTATCTACATTTTCTAAGGACACTACAAGCTTACTGAAATGAAATGAACCTTAATTATTCATTGAATCTTTATGTTGCTAGAATGGAAAGTTTAGGCCTAGCAACGTATAGTTAGCGACGGGAATATAAAATACGGAAATGGTTTGAAATGGATTATGCAGTAAATCCCTCTATTAAATACACCTTCCGGACTGACACAACGTGTCCTTAATAGCAGGTTGTCCTTAATGGTGGATTTGTATTGCCCTCTGTACATGACGTCACTGGAACAACACTATAAGTCTGTCGGTTCTACATCCAATAGAGTGTTAAAGCGACTGACTCACAGAATTCAGCTGATTTTTTTCTTAAAAAAATTAAAAGAAGTTGATATACTATGGAAACAACGTAATATTATGTTTCATTACACCTTGAAAACTGAAAAAAAAGTTTTGCCTTAACCTGGATTCGAACTCTCGACCTTTCGGTCAGGAAAATGTAGACCGGCGATCTACACCACTGAGCCACAAAGACTAGTTATTAAGACGCGTCAAAATTAATCTTATAACTAAAGTATCTACCCCGTGACTAAGTTTGTAAAACTTTATATTTTGATGTTTTTCTTTAACAAAAAATGAGTCAGTAACTTAGTTTAAATATGTTCTCCACAGTTACAGCAAAAATTTCAAGATGTATAAACACTTTCTTTTTTCATCGTCTGCGGGTCAGTCGCTTTAAAATTTACATTATATACCACTTTCTTCCTTCTGCCTAACAATAGTCTGAATTGCAGTCTTAATTACAATTTTTACGAGTATAGTGAATATCGTTAAATAATATTTAAAGGGGTAATAGTTTGTAAAAAAAATAAAAAAATAAAATAAAATAAAAAAAAGTCAGTTAACGAATGTTACCAAAATCGAGTGTCCGTAATTTGGGTTTGAATTTTGCTTGGAAACGTATTTTGTCTGTATGTTGCAGTTAAATATTTGTTGCAAAAAGCAAATGAAATGTCCGTTCTTTGAAACTGACCTTAAAACCAAGGCGCCCGTAATTTCGGAGTGGCCGTAAGGTGGGATTTTACTGTAATCACTTTTAAACCACACTACAACCTTATCTGAAATGAAATGAACGTGAAACATTCACTGAAAACTCCTGACGGCTAGGCTGGTGGGCCTAAGTTAGCAGCCTAGCAGGCTAAAGTTAGCGCGTAGAATATGAAATACGGAAACAGTCTGAAATGCACAGGAATCCCTATCTAAGCACACTAGAATATTGGTTGCTGGAACGTAAAGAGAGCAGCTATAAAAAGTATTTAATTTTGCAAAAATACCCTTTTCTACAGAGACAAAAGATATGATAGATTTTTAATACGAAATATTGTGGCTTGATAGGTAGTTTTTAATTGCCTGTGCATGTCTGTGCATGCCGCATGGCAAAAAGGTATCCTAGATGTTTGGCATACAGTATTTTTCCAAACAGCTTTCATTTTGTCTTTATTTACAAGTAAATAATACATGTATAAAAATGAAAAATATTAGTAAATCCTACACTGTAACCGCTCACAGCCTACATTGGCAACAGCAGATGATGTTCTTGGCGACGAGCTTACTTTGGTTGGGTTACAGCTTCCGGCAATGGAAGCCGGATCTAACGAAAATTCTTTTCGTTCTATTGTACTCATTTGCTTACTGCTTGCCAGCATACTTGATTATTGTCAAACATTTGTTGAACATTTAAAAAAGCAGCTGTTTCAATTCTTTGAATTGCTTGAAAACGTAAGTTAGTGATGATTCAGATGAGATACTTAAACAAAATTCTCTTCGAATTTTCGTTCTCATCGCTGACTAGTAGACTAGCTATCGTGCTCCGCTCCAAATTCACCATTTTCCTGGATAGCTGGCATAATGTTATACATAATTGCAATGCAAACTTACATAATTGTTTCATAACATTAGGCATAAACAAAATTCGGATTATTGTTTTGTTTTCGCGTGCGCAAATGATTGGGCTTTGATAGTGTGAAAGACCATATAAAGTTTCGATCGGAGCAGCTTGGAGATCTCTATAAATCACCTCGGAAATGAGAGAAAGGTTGCCATACTGGAAATCGCAGAACTAATTTCAAAATGAAGGAGACGGTCATTGACGTAGAAATGCCTGCTTTGCCGGAGAAACGCATCACTAGGTGTATTCATGAACTTTTATTTAACAGGTCCGTGTTTGACGGAAACATCCGATTTTTTAAAAGATTTATAAAGTTTGTGGCAATTTGGTTTCACTAAGCTATCAAGACCATTGCTAGTGCACCATCGGCCAGGCCGACTGAATTGCTTGACATTAGTTATTACAAAGACGACACGAGCTTGTATATACATAAATATGAGACTTTTTAAGTTATATCCTTAATGCTGTCAATTCTGCCATCTTAACAAAAAGAACAATCTGTAGATGCAGGGCCGGTTCTAGAAGAAAATTAGCTGGGGAGGCCCATTTTAGAGCGACGCCCCCCGTTTAAAACAAATCAGATTCTTTGCCCTCCCCCCCCCCCCGCCAGTCTCGACCGCCCCGTATTCTAATGAATTCAGTGGGTGGATCCAGGCTATATTTCTCGTTGGTGGGAACATTTAAGGTGGGTACGGGGTAGCAATTTGAAATATAGTAAAAATACTGGGCACTGGCACATTTTTAGACAAAATACTGAATCAAAATAGTGAACTTTGCTATGATGTGAATGACCATAAGCATCTGAACAATGTGACAATGTGAGCTTTTGTGCCGATCTAGATGGACTTTTCACCCAATGGGACATACAAATATGTATGAATGCAGCCAGATGCACGTGTACAAAATTAATATTGTTTGTTTATTCTCTTGTGGTTAAAGATCAGTGATGTTCTGGAAATCAGTCCACCTAACGGGCGTTTCTGGGAATCCGACCAGTACTAACCAATTTCTCTGAATGTTAACGCCGTTTCTGTTAAAAAATTGTCGGCATTAAGGGGCATTGTCGTGCATCAAAATAACAGGTCCGTGTCTTTGTAGGAAAGGTACTGCTTCAGGCTGCAAAATTTGGTCTACATAGCCTTGAGCATTAAGATTTCCACGTACAACAACAGGTGTTGTACACGAAACATTACACATATAGGTCGCAAAAATGTTAAAAATAAACAGCGCACAATTTCTTTTGCAACTGAGTGCATACTGTTACACATCTTTTTTAAGAAATTTAAATCAACATAAATGAAATGATGTTAAATGGAATGGAAAGCTTGTAGTGTCTTAAGAACGTGATTATAATGCATTTCAGACCATTTTTCTGTTTCTAATATCCGTCGCTAACTTAAGGCTGCTAGGCTGCCAGGCTGCTAGGCTGCTACTTTCACATTCCATCAGCCTAGAAACATGGTGAAGTTTTAAGTTTCATTTCATATCAAATAAGCTTGTAGTGTCCTTAGAACGTGATTATAATGCATTTCAGACAATTTCACTGTTTCTAATATCCGTCGCAAACTTACGGCTGCTAGGCTGCTACTTTCACATTTCAGCAGCCTAGAAATAAGGTGAAGTTTTATGTTTTATTTCATATCCAATAAGCTTGAAGTGTCCTTAGAACGTGATTATAATGCATTTCAGACCATTTTCTGTTTCTAATATCCGTCGCTAACTTTAGGCTGCTAGGCTGCCAGGCTGCTAGGCTGCTACTTTCACATTCCATCAGCCTAGAAATAAGGTGAAGTTTTAAGTTTCATTTCATATCCAATAAGCTTGTAGTGTCCTTAGAACGTGATTATAATGCATTTCAGACCATTTCTCTGTTTCTTAAATCCGTCGCTAACTTTAGGCTGCTATGCTGCCAGGCTGCTAGGCTGCTACTTTCACATTCCAGCAGCCTAGAAATAAGGTGAAGTTTTAAGTTTCATTTCATACCCAATTAGCTTGTAGTGTCCTTAGAACGTGATTATAATGCATTTCAGACCATTTCTCTGTTTCTTATATCCGTCGCTAACTTAAGGCTGCCAGGCTGCCAGGCTGCTACTTTCACATTCCAGCAGCCTAGAAATAAGGTGAAGTTTTAAGTTTCATTTCATATCCAATAAGCTTGTAGTGTCCTTAGAACGTGATTATAATGCATTTCAGACCATTTCTCTGTTTCTTATATCCGTCGCTAACTTAAGGCTGCTAGGCTGCCAGGCTGCTAGGCTGCTACTTTCACATTCCATCAGCCTAGAAATAAGGTGAAGTTTTAAGTTTCATTTCATATCCAATAAGCTTGTAGTGTCCTTAGAACGTGATTATAATGCATTTCAGACCATTTCTCTGTTTCTAATATCCGTCGCTAACTTTAGGCTGCTAGGCTGCCAGGCTGCTACTTTCACATTCCAGCAGCCAAAAAATAATGTGAAGTTTTAAGTTTCATTTCATATCCAATAAGCTTGTAGTGTCCTTAGAACGTGATTATAATGCATTTCAGACCATTTTCTGTTTCTAATATCCGTCGCTAACTTAAGGCTGCTAGGCTGCAAACTTCAGGCTGCTAGGCTGCCAGGCTGCTAGGCTGCCAACTTCAGGCTGCCAACTTCAGGCTGCTAGGCTGCCAGGCTGCTAGGCTGCCAACTTCAGGCTGCTAGGCTGCCAGGCTGCTAGGCTGCCAACTTCACGGACATAAGTTAGCGACGGATATAAGAAACAGAGAAATGGTCTGAAATGCATTATAATCACGTTCTAAGGACACTACAAGCTAATTGGGTATGAAATGAAACTTAAAACTTCACCTTATTTCTAGGCTGCTGGAATGTGAAAGTAGCAGCCTAGCAGCCTGGCAGCATAGCAGCCTAAAGTTAGCGACGGATTTAAGAAACAGAGAAATGGTCTGAAATGCATTATAATCACGTTCTAAGGACACTACAAGCTTTTTGGATATGAAATGAAAGTTAAAACTTCACCTTATTTCTAGGCTGATGGAATGTGAAAGTAGCAGCCTAGCAGCCTGGCAGCCTAGCAGCCTAAAGTTAGCGACGGATATTAGAAACAGAAAATGGTCTGAAATGCATTATAATCACGTTCTAAGGACACTTCAAGCTTATTGGATATGAAATAAAACATAAAACTTCACCTTATTTCTAGGCTGCTGAAATGTGAAAGTAGCAGCCTAGCAGCCGTAAGTTTGCGACGGATATTAGAAACAGTGAAATTGTCTGAAATGCATTATAATCACGTTCTAAGGACACTACAAGCTTATTTGATATGAAATGAAACTTAAAACTTCACCATGTTTCTAGGCTGATGGAATGTGAAAGTAGCAGCCTAGCAGCCTGGCAGCCTAGCAGCCTTAAGTTAGCGACGGATATTAGAAACAGAAAAATGGTCTGAAATGCATTATAATCACGTTCTTAAGACACTACAAGCTTTCCATTCCATTTAACATCATTTCATTTATGTTGATTTAAATTTCTTAAAAAAGATGTGTAACAGTATGCACTCAGTTGCAAAAGAAATTGTGCGCTGTTTATTTTTAACATTTTTGCGACCTATATGTGTAATGTTTCGTGTACAACACCTGTTGTTGTACGTGGAAATCTTAATGCTCAAGGCTATGTAGACCAAATTTTGCAGCCTGAAGCAGTACCTTTCCTACAAAGACACGGACCTGTTATTTTGATGCACGCCCGTTAGGTGGACTGATTTCCAGAACATCACTGATCTTTAACCACAAGAGAATAAACAAACAATATTAATTTTGTACACGTGCATCTGGCTGCATTCATACATATTTGTATGTCCCATTGGGTGAAAAGTCCATCTAGATCGGCACAAAAGCTCACATTGTCACATTGTTCAGATGCTTATGGTCATTCACATCATAGCAAAGTTCACTATTTTGATTCAGTATTTTGTCTAAAAATGTGCCAGTGCCCAGTATTTTTACTATATTTCAAATTGCTACCCCGTACCCACCTTAAATGTTCCCACCAACGAGAAATATAGCCTGGATCCACCCACTGAATTCATTAGAATACGGGGCGGTCGAGACTGGCGGGGGGGGGGGGGGGAGGGCAAAGAATCTGATTTGTTTTAAACGGGGGGCGTCGCTCTAAAATGGGCCTCCCCAGCTAATTTTCTTCTAGAACCGGCCCTGCATCTACAGATTGTTCTTTTTGTTAAGATGGCAGAATTGACAGCATTAAGGATATAACTTAAAAAGTCTCATATTTATGTATATACAAGCTCGTGTCGTCTTTGTAATAACTAATGTCAAGCAATTCAGTCGGCCTGGCCGATGGTGCACTAGCAATGGTCTTGATAGCTTAGTGAAACCAAATTGCCACAAACTTTATAAATCTTTTAAAAAATCGGATGTTTCCGTCAAACACGGACCTGTTAAATAAAAGTTCATGAATACACCTAGTGATGCGTTTCTCCGGCAAAGCAGGCATTTCTACGTCAATGACCGTCTCCTTCATTTTGAAATTAGTTCTGCGATTTCCAGTATGGCAACCTTTCTCTCATTTCCGAGGTGATTTATAGAGATCTCCAAGCTGCTCCGATCGAAACTTTATATGGTCTTTCACACTATCAAAGCCCAATCATTTGCGCACGCGAAAACAAAACAATAATCCGAATTTTGTTTATGCCTAATGTTATGAAACAATTATGTAAGTTTGCATTGCAATCATGTATAACATTATGCCAGCTATCCAGGAAAATGGTGAATTTGGAGCGGAGCACGATAGCTAGTCTACTAGTCAGCGATGAGAACGAAAATTCGAAGAGAATTTTGTTTAAGTATCTCATCTGAATCATCACTAACTTACGTTTTCAAGCAATTCAAAGAATTGAAACAGCTGCTTTTTTAAATGTTCAACAAATGTTTGACAATAATCAAGTATGCTGGCAAGCAGTAAGCAAATGAGTACAATAGAACGAAAAGAATTTTCGTTAGATCCGGCTTCCATTGCCGGAAGCTGTAACCCAACCGAAGTAAGCTCGTCGCCAAGAACATCATCTGCTGTTGCCAATGTAGGCTGTGAGCGGTTACAGTGTAGGATTTACTAATATTTTTCATTTTTATACATGTATTATTTACTTGTAAATAAAGACAAAATGAAAGCTGTTTGGAAAAATACTGTATGCCAAACATCTAGGATACCTTTTTGCCATGCGGCATGCACAGACATGCACAGGCAATTAAAAACTACCTATCAAGCCACAATATTTCGTATTAAAAATCTATCATATCTTTTGTCTCTGTAGAAAAGGGTATTTTTGCAAAATTAAATACTTTTTATAGCTGCTCTCTTTACGTTCCAGCAACCAATATTCTAGTGTGCTTAGATAGGGATTCCTGTGCATTTCAGACTGTTTCCGTATTTCATATTCTACGCGCTAACTTTAGCCTGCTAGGCTGCTAACTTAGGCCCACCAGCCTAGCCGTCAGGAGTTTTCAGTGAATGTTTCACGTTCATTTCATTTCAGATAAGGTTGTAGTGTGGTTTAAAAGTGATTACAGTAAAATCCCACCTTACGGCCACTCCGAAATTACGGGCGCCTTGGTTTTAAGGTCAGTTTCAAAGAACGGACATTTCATTTGCTTTTTGCAACAAATATTTAACTGCAACATACAGACAAAATACGTTTCCAAGCAAAATTCAAACCCAAATTACGGACACTCGATTTTGGTAACATTCGTTAACTGACTTTTTTTTATTTTATTTTATTTTTTTATTTGTTTTACAAACTATTACCCCTTTAAATATTATTTAACGATATTCACTATACTCGTAAAAATTGTAATTAAGACTGCAATTCAGACTATTGTTAGGCAGAAGGAAGAAAGTGGTATATAATGTAAATTTTAAAGCGACTGACCCGCAGACGATGAAAAAAGAAAGTGTTTATACATCTTGAAATTTTTGCTGTAACTGTGGAGAACATATTTAAACTAAGTTACTGACTCATTTTTTGTTAAAGAAAAACATCAAAATATAAAGTTTTACAAACTTAGTCACGGGGTAGATACTTTAGTTATAAGATTAATTTTGACGCGTCTTAATAACTAGTCTTTGTGGCTCAGTGGTGTAGATCGCCGGTCTACATTTTCCTGACCGAAAGGTCGAGAGTTCGAATCCAGGTTAAGGCAAAACTTTTTTTTCAGTTTTCAAGGTGTAATGAAACATAATATTACGTTGTTTCCATAGTATATCAACTTCTTTTAATTTTTTTAAGAAAAAAATCAGCTGAATTCTGTGAGTCAGTCGCTTTAACACTCTATTGGATGTAGAACCGACAGACTTATAGTGTTGTTCCAGTGACGTCATGTACAGAGGGCAATACAAATCCACCATTAAGGACAACCTGCTATTAAGGACACGTTGTGTCAGTCCGGAAGGTGTATTTAATAGAGGGATTTACTGCATAATCCATTTCAAACCATTTCCGTATTTTATATTCCCGTCGCTAACTATACGTTGCTAGGCCTAAACTTTCCATTCTAGCAACATAAAGATTCAATGAATAATTAAGGTTCATTTCATTTCAGTAAGCTTGTAGTGTCCTTAGAAAATGTAGATAATGCATTAAAGACAGTTTTCATATTTCTTATATCCGTCGTTCACTTTAGGCTGCTAGGCTGCTAAATTCTCATTCCAGCAGCCTAGAGATAAACTGAATGAAAAAAGTTTGTTTCTAATCCGATAAGCTTGTAGTGTCCGTAGAAAGTGATTATAATGCATTTCAGACCGTTTCCGTTTTTCTTCTTCCCGTCACTCACTTAAGGCTGCTAGGCTGCTACTTTCACATTCCAGCAGCCTAGAAATTAAGTAGATTTTTAATTTTCATTTCATATCCGATAGGTTGTAGTATCTGTAGAATGTGATGATAAGTATTTCAGACCATTTCTCTGTTTCTAATATCCGTCGCTAACTGTAGGCTGCTAGACTGCTTCTTTCACATTCCAGCAGCCTAGAAGGGTGAAGTTTTAAGTTTTATTTCATATCCAATAAGCTTGTAGTGTCCTTAGAACGTGATTATTATGCATTTCAGACCATTTCTCTGTTTCTAATATCCGTCGCAAACTTTAGGCTGCTAGGCTGCTAGGCTGCCAGGCTGCTAGGCTGCTACTTTCACATTCTAGCAGCCTAGAAATAAGGTGAAGTTTTAAGTTTCATTTCATATCCAATAAGCTTGTAGTGTCCTTAGAACGTGATTATAATGCATTTCAGACCATTTCTCTGTTTCTAATATCCGTTGCTAACTTAAGGCTGATAGGCTGATAGGCTGCTAGGCTGCTACTTTCACATTCCACCAGCCTAGAAATAAGGTGAAGTTTTAAGTTTTATTTCATATCCAATAAGCTTGTAGTGTCCTTAGAACGTGATTATAATGCATTTCAGACCATTTCTCTGTTTCTAATATCCGTTGCTAACTTTAGGCTGCTAGGCTGCCAGGCTGCTAGGCGGCTACTTTCACATTCCAGCAGCCCAGATATAAGGCGAAGTTTTAAGTTTCATTTCATATCCAATAAGCTTGCAGTATCCTTAGAACGTGATTATAATGCATTTCAGACCATTTCTCTGTTTCTAATATCCGTCGCTAACTTTAGGCTGCTAGGCTGCTAGGCTGCCAGGCTGCCAGGCTGCTAAGCTGCTACTTTCACATTCTAGCAGCCTAGAAATAAGGTGAAGTTTTAAGTTTCATTTCATATCCAATAGGCTTGTAGTGTCCTTAGAACGTGATTATAATGCATTTCAGACCATTTTCTGTTTCTAATATCCGCCGCTAACTTTAGGCTGCTAGGCTGCCAGGCTGCTAGGCTGCTATTTCACATTCTAGCAGCCTAGAGATTAGGCGAAGTTTTAAGTTTTATATCATATCTAAAAAGCTTGTAGTGTCCTTAGAACGTGATTATAATGCATTTCAGACCATTTCTCTGTTTCTAATATCCGTCGCTAACCTAAGGCCGCTAGGCTGCCAGGTTGCTAGGCTGCCAACTTCAGGCTGCTAGGCTGCCAGGCTGCTAGGCTGCCAACTTCACGGACATCTATAAAAGCAACAATTTCTTATTGTTGGAAAGCGTTTTTGCAATAATTGAATGTAGTATAAATTTTACAATCTACCGTTGATTTTCCTCTTTGGAGGCTGAACTGGTTATCTATATTGTTTTTATGTTTTATTGATCATTCTGTAATAGACGATTAACTATAATCTGTGAATAAACCTTTGCAATAATGTTAATTAAAGTTATGTCTCTATAATTTTTGCTTCTTCTACATCACCCTCTTTATATATGGGGATAATGATTCCTGATCCCCATGCAATAGGGTATTCATCTGTAAGAAATATTATGTTAAAGAGAGCTAATATAAAATGAGATAGTTCATTAAATGAACATTTATAATATAAATATTACTTATTATATATATTATCTATCATTATTATTATTTATATATATTATTTTCCTGCAGGTATAGTATCAATACACCACAACTTTTATTGTTATTTGAATTCTGTATTTCTGTGTGTAGCACCTGTGTCATACAATGTTTTAAAGTGTTTATATAATTCATTGGTTATTAGTGTTTCAGCTTTTTTTAATTATTCGTATATTGGCGCCTTATATTATTCCAAAATTTTTGAGGCTGTGAATTTACTCAGTTTATTGAGATTATTTCTCTCTTGGATATCGTATTTTTTCTTTAGAATACGTTTTGTTTAATTATATTGATTTTCATAGACACATACTCTCTGTGGTATTCATTACTTTTTTTCTATCTTTTACAAAAAAGATTTTCTGGCTTTTTTAATTTTTGTTCTAACATTTTAACTTTTGTGGCTTTTTTTTGAGTGGGGGTGGTGGGATATATGCTCTACCAAAAATTTCGTAAGCACAGTCATGCGGTGTACTGAAAAACGATTTAGATACTAGATTAATATCTTCATTTTGGTTATTTCTATGGTAGAATATTTTAATGTAGTCCCTTTTTGTAGCTAGAAGCTGTTGAAATGAGTTACTTTTGTATCATCCCATTTTATGAATTTATTCTCTTGAATGTTTTCAGGTAAGGGTGCTGTATAATTTTTACTCGGTATGTTAAAAAGTATCCCACTGTGATCACAAAACTCATTTGGAGAGCCATTTTCAAAATTAGATATACAATCGAAATCATTTACATATAACAATGAATAATCAACAACGCTAGATCCATTCAATGAATAAAATGACTGCCATTACGCCTATACCGAGGTCATTATATAATCTAGAATAACTTAAAATAAAATAAGTGGATTCACAAAGCTCGGTCAAACGTTTGCCCGGATTGACAATGACTTTATCACGGGAAACACGTGGCGGTATATTAACACAATTTGACAGATTTGACAGGTAAGTATCGTGATCTATGTAACGGTCGTACTCTAACGTATCGGATATATTCATGGATCCATAGCATGACTCTTAAATCGTATAGCAATAGGTTTTACCCACAAACATTACCACGTGCTCTTTTGTTATATACTTGTTTGTGGTGAAAATATAACTGTACTTCTTTGTTAAATCATGCAAATGTGAGGGGTCGGGGATCCAAATAGTTACCAAAGATGAAACATTTACCATTTGGTTTATACTTTTTAAGTTGTGAATCACTCAACATTTCTTTTTCCATGTCAATTAAAACAATTAGTTTATAAAAAAAAGGTCCCAGAGGACATCTGAATTTAGGTGGGATCGAAGCTCTCTCTGCTTCTATCTCTCATGACTGAAGGCGCCAGATAGTCCAACAACCTCTAAATAAGCCACGCTGACGCATTTGACGTCCCATTTTTACAAGTCGCTCTGACGTCATCAGCGCTTTTTTCCGAATTAATTTAACACTATTGTTGAAAATTAGAAAGAATTGAACCTGAAAATTAGGAAGAATTGAACCTGTGTTTGTTATATCGATACTGTTGATGATGGAGTGGGGACTTACTCCTCGAAACTGCTTTTGCCTTCGGGTAGGATAACTTTATTTCTACCAAAAACACATAAAAGATACTGAAAATATATGCTAGCTATGAGTTTGAAACAGATTCACGGATATTCTAATACAACATTTCTTGTTTGGAAAAAAAGCAGTAATTCACTCACTATAAGGTTTTACTTGAATGTTTCATTTACACTGTCAAAGTCGCAGCATGACACAAAGTAAACGGACATTATAAGTTCAAAGAAATGCTTAGCTGTCGTAGTTTCAAGACATCTCTAAAGAATAAAGATGTTTGCTAATGTATCATGCTAAGAGCTTAACTGGATTTAAAGGTCATTGTTTATTAAACATGTACTTTATGTGTTTAATGCAATGCAAACAGCATAACCTTTTATTCGGGGGCAATTGTGCTATTCCTACAAGAAATACCAGCTAATTCAGGTTTTAATAGGGAAACATTACAACTCAAAATCAATTTTACTCATCCAGAATTATTTGAAAACATAAATGAAATAAGTTTGCAATTTAGGTCACATTTTATGAAATGATTTTGCAGGCACGTCACTCGTTTGCTTCCGCTAAGCGCTTGTATTTTATAAATAGAAACATTTAATTTCAAGGATAGGTGTTCATAGAAATCAGTTACACGATTGTCAGAGCACCGCATATAAATACATTAAAGCATTATTTAGCAACTGCGTTGCAATAACTTCTGTTGGATAATTTGGTTCTACAAAACGTAGTCCTCAGTTTTAAAATATCATTGCGCTCGACAGTATATTCAATCGAAATGACTAATTGAGTGACTGGCCTTTATACCAAGACGAGAAACGTTTCGTTTAAATAACTGCAATGTATTATCGAAACTTTTTTCAAGTTTGAATATATAGAATTGTGTCTGTAAAACTTAAACGAGACTGAATCATCGAACAATGTAGGGTCTTCTTACGTTCATAATGATTATCACTATACAAGCAGTGTAACAAACATGATTAAGAAATTAAAATGGTCAACAAACACTACAGCAAAGGCGAAACCAAGCCAACCTAGTCATATTTTACAAAATAAAAAATAAACAGGTCAAAGTCGATCACAATCACCTCACAGACACAAGAAACAACAAATTCCATATCGGGCAGTCAAAAACACAACATCACATGAACTCATTCTTCCCAAGGACTATACGACTCTGGAACGAATTACCGACCGAGATTAAGGCTGCCCCAACTGTACCATCTTTTGTTAGTGGATTGAACAAGTTTTGTGTATTTTAAATGTTCACAATAAATGTTTAAGTAAGATCTTTAGTAAAAATCTTGTTTTCTTTGTTTTTATCATTACAATTATAATGTTCCTGGCACGCGCCTGCCTAGTATAGTCAGTGCTGACTTTTGGCAGTAATAAGTTGAAGTTCTTTGAGTGCTTTACCTACTAAATTATTTAGTTAGAATGTCAAGCGTACAACTATTCGTCAAACTAGAAGTTGACTACTGCAGGTAGGCATTTGTAATAGGTACCACAAGTTACAATTGTACGCAACGAAAGCCCAAATCGTCAAAAGTTACTGTACATTCTTACGAACATGAAAGTAGGTTACAGAAAGATGCAATGCATCTTAGAATACACAACCCAGAGCGGGATTCGAACTCTGATATTAGCGCATCGAAGACAAACACTCTAACCACTAAAACAAAGAATCGCTTCCCTGACGCAGTTGTCAGAGGATGTAATATACAATTATAGGAAGGTATGCACTAGACTGTAACACATCCCCTCTTGAGATGGTCATCGTTTATGATGTGCAGTTTGAGATCAGAAGATCAGACAGAAATCTTGAAAGATTCTTTTTTTTAAATTTTAGAACTTAGTCCGGGAGATGTCATCCCGGACGATCCCTCATCTTACGAAAATGAAATGCCGTAACAGAAAGATGCAATGCATCTTGGAATACACAGTCCAGAGCGGAATTCGAACTCCGATCTTAGGGCATGGAAGACCAACACTCTAACCACTGAGCCAAAGAATCGCTTCCCTGACGCAGTTGTCAGAGGTTACACAATTATAGATTGGTATTTTCAGTTCTATTACTTTGGTAGGCACGTCAAAAAATCTGCCTAAGTTATTGTTTCCTCAGCGAGAATCTATATTTTCATTATCAATTTACCTCAAGCGTATTTGTAATAATACATAAAAACGATACAATGGATTACACAATAGCAATTTAGTAATAAATGCCATGTTTGGTACTTCTAGCATTGCTATAATAATAAAAATTATTACATACTAGACGTATGTCATAAATAGATGTTATTATTTGCCAGTCAGAAGATATTGATGTTGAAATGCATATAGTAAGAGCAATTATTTTCAGGCTATCTTGCTAAAGAAGACAATATTAAATTGCCGATTAGCCCAAAAGAGAAGTTTTCCGGTTATTGCAGGATTTCATGAATAAAAGTCATAATAGACTGACACTTCACTACTAGCTCCTTTTAGGAAAAGGTGGCGCGCTGAAATCTCGAAAAAGATCACACCTGACATAAACATGCAAAGTTCTGGTTTAAAAACTAGAAAATACTCTCTCCTTTATAAAAGGTTACAAAATCAACTTACTCAGCCGTGTGTAACTAAAATACTTGCAATGACTCGTTTTGCATGTTAGATAACAAAGCTAAAAGTATTGTAAACACTGATTACAGAAATGCTTTTAAAAGAACCGGAATGTCATTTCAGTCATTTACATGAAATTGGTCTGGGGAAAAATGATAGTAATTTGTGCAGTACATGTTACACTAATTCGAGACAAATGCAGGGTAAATGTGTTGTAACTTAAATATTCAGACAAGGATAATTGTGCAGTTTAAGTATTTTTAACCCCTTGGCATGCATCAGTTCGGATTGATTTTCCTTACGATATATATTTTTACAAAGTGAAAGTACATTTTGTAAACTAACTTCGACTTAGTGCATTATCGAAATATGTTAGTCATGCTAGCCTTTGTGCGTTATCATGATTTGCTAATAGAACTAATATTTTAAGCCGTTTAGTGACAATGATTTTATGACTCATGTTATTGTTGTGCAATATTCGTGACATTCAGACAATTTTCAAGGCTAACTTGCCTCAAGGAAAAATCTCAGGAAATTAACCATTATTTGTCAGTGAAGTGTTATAAGAGTGAGTGGCAGAGTAAACCTTTGGGGAATTATAGCGTTTGGAAATCCAGCAACATATTTTCATCACCAGTTTTTTCCTCTCCGAATCTGCATCAGTCGTTTCCGTGATTCCATAGTATTTTTGAACATGCATAAAATATTGGTTAAAATATAGAAACGTTTCGTTTAGTATGTCGAATATTTCACAGATTGAGCTATCTCAAGTTTTACACATATACCCAATCACTATTGTCATAAACAACTATCAATTTTGTAAACAAATACATAAATAGAAAAAAAATAGAACGTAAACACAGGACAACTGTTTTTACAGATAGCAAAACTTGTCATTTCTATAGCTTCAAATCATGACTTCTGCGATAAAAAAAGTCAAGATCTCTGTAGCGAGCAAGTACTTAACAACGCTCTGTATCTTAAAAAACAAAAATGTGAACTAAGGACTAATTTTGATAAACACAACAAAGAATGTAGAATTTCTGCATATTTTAAGAAAACCTACTGGTAGTTGAAAAGGGCTGGAAATCGAATCAAGGACTATTAAGCAGCAAACTTCATTTTATTTTTGGGTCAAGACCGTATAATTGTTACAATTCTGATTTTAACTAACAGAATAATGAGACGGAGGTGTTGACCTTTTCCATTCCCTTGAGAGACTGTATGAGCTTTTCTCAATTACACAACGAAAATGGAACACGAGTTTAAAAGAAACAATTTTCGTGTTGGTATAGAAAAGAACAGAGTTAAAGTGAATGAGATCTGAGAGATGTTAATGATATTATTGTATGAATCATTACCCAGTCTTAAACATTGTTAAAGTGTCAGTCCAAATATGTCTTAGGACAGCAGGTAAGCTGGGTGCATTTATTTATTTTTTTGTATATATGTATTAATCTGAGGTACATAGTAATATATTAACACATTTTGGTACATAGCGATTTATTTAAAAACAAAATGAAAGTTCCATTCTTAACCAAGTGATCTTTAAGAACTCTATTTTTCAACAAGACAATTTTTTTCTACCAATAATATGTATAATAAATAAACATATCACATATTCGCGTCCTGGCGAAAGAGCGAAGGATACTCCGTCGCGTTTCCGCCTTGAGCTGTGAAAATGCAAAGGTAAAATGCGAAAAAAAAAACGGTTCATCATGTTTTCAACTCGCGGGTGGCAGGGCGAAAATGCGAAAAGTCAAAATATGAAGGCGAAAATGCTCTGGCATTAAAGAAATGTCGTCTGATGTGATTTGTCTTGTTTTCGCTCATTCGCCCTGCCATGCAAAGAGGCGAATTGTCTTGTTTTCGCTCATTCGCCCTGCCTTGCAAAGAGGCGAAAACACGACAAATTGCTGCTTTTACGCATGTTCGCCTTTGCATTTTCGCCCCAGCCAGGCGGAAACATGACATGACAGAAATCAACCACCATCATTATCAGTTACATTAGTTGACCATCATGTAGGACATAATGGCACAATTTCCGAAAACTGTACAAACTGACATTCACAGGAAACGCAGATAACAAGCACAATCGATGTATATCTCGCATGAAACTCTAGAAACTCGGTCAGGCAAGTGGTCTTGTCAAAGAAACAGGAGATGTGTGAACGATTTTGATTGGCAGTCTATTACATCAATGTGTCACATACAACATTACAACACGTTAAAAAAGATCCAAAGGAACCCACTTGGGAATATGATGACCTTTGTAATACAATTGCGACAGTCCCAAAGTAAGCCTTAATTAACTTTGCTAGTATTTGAGGTGATTTTTTTATTTCAACCCAGAGTCTTAATTCAACTGGTTAGTTTCCTGAAATAAGACGATTATTTGCTACTGAGGTTCGCAAAAGAATATACAGAAAATACGAGAAAACATTTTATTTCCAGCTAACGCTTCCAAAAAGTATATTTATGTCAAGGCCGTCACATCTGATTCTTGGGCAATGTCAAGGACCAATGAAATTATAAAAAAGATGTTTTTTAGGTCACAGGTATTAAATCTAAACAAAACCGGCCTTTTTTATGATTACTATTGTAGTATAAACACTTAAAAATAATTAACGCAACACAGAATGTAGAATTTCACCATAATTCAAGAAAACCTACTGGTAGTTTAAAAGGTCTGGAAACCGAATCAAGGACTATTAAGCAGCAAAATTCATTTTATTTTTTGGGTCAAGACCGTATAATTGATACAGTTCTGATTTAAACTAACAGAATAATGAGACGGAGGTGTTGACATTTTCCATTCCCTTGAGAGACTGTATGAGCTTTTCTCAATTACACAACGTAAATGGAACATGATTTTAAAAGAAACAATTTTCGTTTTGGTATAAAAAAGAACAGAGTTAAGTGAATGAGATCTGAGAGATTTGAATGATATTATTGTATAAATCATTTCCCAGTCTTAAAGTGTCAGTCCAAATATGTATTAGAACAGCAGGTACGCTGGGTGCATTTATTTATTTTTTATTATATTTTTTGTATATATGTATTAATCTGAGGTACATAGTAATATATTAACACATTTTGGTATCATACGTGAACGCACTATAAGCCTTAAAAAAGAATATACATGATTATTTTGCCCGAAGGACGACTATTTTTGAACCTACAGTCCTTACGTAATCAAACAGTATTTTTCTGTACACGCAAACCAATTTAACCTTGTAAAACAGATGTATGACCATTAGGACCATGTGGAATGCGAGTCTATTGTTAAATCACTGATAGAGTGATCATTGTATAACTGATTATCTATATTGGTCTTGGTGAATTGAGTAATTATCAAGCATCACGCAATTTCCGGGAAAAAAAACGGTCAAATGACATCTTTTAGGAAATACAATTGACATAGATACAGTTGGTGCGTATTTCTAAATGTCGTCTTAATAATAAAATCCAATCAGAAAGACTGTCTTAATTTTCAGTGAATTATTTGATCTGAAACAGAGGTCAATCTTGATGCTAATTTTAAACCTTCATGGACACATAGAAATGTTAGTTCTGAGAAAAAATAATAATAGATAGACAGTGAGAGAGAGTTTTTAAAAAATAGAAACATTTGGTTAGAGGCGGTGTTTGGGGGACATTATGTTAACATTAAGAATAATCCTTTACTCTTCAGCTCAACGACATCGTTTATTTCTGTCGACAATTCAGGTTTTACAGGTAAAATCTTAGTCTATGGCGTTCATTCTCTTATTCTAACCATTATTGGTGAGCTAATCAGATAACTGTTGGTTTAAATACATATTTATGGTCGGGGTCTAAGGGGAACAACTCAATCAATCCTATTAGCGTTAATTCTGGATCACCTACCTTTTCGAAAACGCTATTGGAACTGTCAAATGTAGACGGTTCAGACAAATATAGACGGTTCAGAACCAGAATCTCGGAATTGATCATTAGTGATTACTATGGAATAGATAACATCTTATAAACTGGGAAAGGTAATAAACGTCGAAGTATCAATAGATTGCAAGTTTAATGAAATAAAACTATCAGAATCAATACTGTTTACCTAGTCAACGAGTACTAAAGTAAGTACTCGAGTACTTTGAAAATTTCTTGAATCACTTACTCGTCAGATCCATTTACTTGATGCCGTACATCTTGTGCTGTAAGTTGAACATGCATAAGTACAAGAGGTGTCTCTGGAAAGGGATGTTTTCTATATCTTGCACTACCCCCACAGTGTATATAATGAAATCACAGACGCATTTGAAAACATTACTGCACTTCACTACAACAACAACAGTTAGTGTGTGAGGATTTGGGGGAGGAGGGGCGGGGGGAGGGGGGACGGGTGGAGGCAGGTTTTAAGGTTAGAGCTAAGGGTTATCATAATTGTTTATTATTAAAGTTAGTAAGTGTACCTGTATTTTTTTAGAAAACGGTTAGCTAATAGGTTCGGGTTATAGAAAGCGTTCGGGTATTCATTCATTCATTCATTTGTGCGTTCGTTCGTTCGTTCGTTCTTTCGTTCTTTCATTCATTCATTCATTTGTGCGTTCGTTCGTTCTTTCGTTCATTCGTTCGTTCGTTTGCCGTCCGTCCGTCCGTCCGTTCGTTCGTTCGTTCATCCATTCATTCATTCATTCATTCATTCATTCGTTCATTCATTCGTTCGTTCGTTCGTTCGTTCGTTCTTTCGTTCGTTCGCCGTCCGTCCGTCTGTCCGTTCGTTCGTTCGTTCGTTCGTTCATCCATTCATTCATTCATTCATTCATTCATTCGTTTAGTCAGTTCCTTAAAATATTTAATCCTCAACAGAAAAAAACAGTGATATTTTGTTCAACCTCAAATAGCTACCGTAAAGTAAGCCCGTATTTATGTCGGCATTAAAATCCGCATTTTCAATACCATCCATGAATAAATCAGAATAATTAAATTCATGATAGATAAGATCTAATTTCATTTGTGAAGACCCACAAATCGGTTTAAATCTGTAAATTCGATTACACTTACCGATATCTACCTACTGTCTTATAATTTAATGTACCTAGGTAAGGTGTAAGTGCAGGTTTCAGAATACCATAACGGAGAGATTAAACTTTACTTCTTTTGTAGATTTGAAAGGGAAACCCATTCCTATTCGTTGTCAATAAATATATTGTATTTCGGGTTATGTTAATGTTCAATTGTTAATTGAAAAATACACAATAGGTGTTGTGTATCACAAATATTGGGGAAGTGTTAGGTAGAAACGGAAATGTGTAGAGATAGTTAAGGTTTAAACTTTTTTTTGTTGGTCTACGGGAAGGAAAAACAAGGTAGGTTTACACAATTTATACTTATTGACTATTTCATCAAATTATCTTTATCTTAGTAATTAAAATAAATATATATAAAAATTAAAATAAATATCAAAGTTATTTTTAATTAAACTAGTAGAAATGTTGTTTTAACTTTCACAAATTTAAATTATAACGAAAGTTCTAGTCAGACTGATTTTTTTGTTAACAATAAACGGGGTTGGACGAATACCTTCAATAATGTGAAAAGCAGTTGACTGAAACAGCCGTTGAATGAATTATTGTTTTAATGGACTTTAAATGAAATTGCTCTAATGAGTGTGGACTTTTAAATGAAGTCGACAAAGTTCTGTTTGCTTTAAGAAAGAAAGTATAACAAAATGCAATTTCACTTCAGATCACATAATATAAGGGACCATACAACAGTAAGTCAGTTCGTACAGTATTCTTTGACATAACATGTACATTTCAAATAAAATATAAAAAAAAAACTCCTCACATAAAACATCATTCTGCATATTGATGCAGTAAGAATAGAAAATATAATAATAATAAAATACAATACAATTTAATACAGTTTATTCAGCATAAAACATTTTACAATGCTTATAGCCTAACACAATAAATGTAAGTATAAAGTGAAAAACAACAGTGAAGAAAAAAATAATAAAACGGATAGAAATGATATAACGACTTTTTTTTACAAAACAGCGACAAAAAAGTCGGTGATAAGTTAATTTTCCACCACATACTCGTCGGAAAGGTCGAGGATTTTATTGAATTATCTGTCGGATTAGTTTTGTAGTGGTTGAAATGATCAAAAGCTTTTCATTATGCAAAATCGTGCAATATTTTGAATGCGATTAACTTTTGATCATTCAAACCCATTGTATTGATTATTGGATTTTCTTTCTAATAACTTAATGTCGCAAATCTAATCAATAGAGAAATGTGTCCCTAAACTACTATAGAGTTTTGAAATACATTTTTAATTTTCCATAATATACATGTTGTAAACTCAATTACTTAAATTATTAATTTGTAGAAATATTGAGTGAAAGTTGTGCTAATTCACGCTCTGTTTCCGTTCATACTAGCGTCAGCAATACTGGTTATAATATGCTGTACTAGAAATGACACTTTAAGGCAATGCTACCAAGGCAAAGACCAAGAGGCATTACCAAGTTTGTAAAGATTTATGTTAAATCTTCCTTCCCAACAGTGTAAATGTCAAACAAAAATATTGTTCCTTGTTATGAGGATCATAACTTGAACAGGTTTTTTTTGTAACTAGTTATGTTCGCCTGTCGGTACAGCTCAATTAAGACAGGCGCTCTGAACTCTCCGACCCACCTTGTAGAAAACGAGCGAGAAAATGCCTAAATGAATTTAATCAGAGCTATATAAGACATCGATCAATTTATTTTTAAAGAGAGAGATCTGACATTTTGTTTTAAAAATGTTTTGGCGTGGAAAGGTAAATATTACTTTATCTTGTTTATCTTCGCATGTGTCATTCATTGTCGATACGTTCGATCCAATTTGGTATTTCCCTACTGTTGAAAGCTGTGTTAATATAATCAGCTGATAAGCAAATAAATGTTAACGCAAATAAATTGAAAGACCGGTAACGCTAAAGAGCTTTGCCAATATTTGGCTTTTCATTCTTTAGAAGGAAAGTATTGTGCGCCGTATAAAGTTTTGTCATTCGGAATTACTCTGGTATGTTCGTTTTTGATATATTTATACAGGGATATGAGGTTATAACTGCCCGGATGAACAAATGAAATCGCTTATTTCCTTTTTGTTTGTTTTATAACTGTTTTGAGTGTAGTGAAATAGTAAAAACTGTTTTTGTCAAGATTTTGTGAAATAGACGACTCGGATTAATTGTTTTGATAATTTTTTAGCTCTGGGTAAGCAATAAATAATGAGACATATTGATGAACTAGCATCACATTTCAAAAGCATATAAATTCATTATACGTTATCTAATTGCATCAAGTCATTGGTGATCTTGAAATAGAAAGCAATTTATTATTGATAAAGAGGGACAACCTGGGATATATGTAATTCATTATCAACCACTAGTTTTATAGAAAATTGATGTACTCACAATTACTAAACTGTAATAAATTAGAAACATTATTTGCGATGTGGTATTTCTTAAGAGTTGTACGTTGGTATGCAGTGCTTCATTAAAAATGAAATTGTTTTTTTTGTTGTTGTTGTTTTAAAAAGGTTTAGGAAACGTTATCCTTGACGTTGCTAAGGTTGATTTCTGATACGTAGACATCCTTCTGTCCCTTAAATTTACTATTATTTATCGTCTAAATACCCGATGCCCTCTGTAATTAAGTTGTATTTAGTTATACTCGTACATTAGTATTGGGTGGGAATACCTGGATCCTCGGTTTAAACGTGACCGGGAACGCTCGAATTAGCAGTTTCTGGATACAAGCTTCGTGTTAAGGAACACTGGTTAAACGCTTCACAACCCGTAACTTATTGTCTGAATTCAAAATAATTTAACACTGACTGGTTGGTTATTCCTACACTTCAGAAGCTGTTAGGATTGTAGACCCAGCGAAAAGAATTATTCTACATCAAAGGAGTTCTGTTTATTTTAGTTTCCAATATAATCCCTTAAGAGGCATGCAATAAATCAATTACGAAATATTTAACTTCGACTTAATAGGCTGATAAGAGTTGACTTGTATTTTTTTGCTTTTGAACTTATCTTATCACCGGAAAAGTTTTTGCCTTAATGGCTGGGCTATGTTTTCGTTAAATAAACGAACATATATATATAAACAAAATGTCTCTCTTTTTTACAGGACTAGATGGTTTTTGAGCTCTAAATGAACAAAAATGAGTGGCAACTATTACAAGAAAGTTCGACCGGCACCGCCACCAAATTCGTATGGATTTAAACAGGTTAGTGCATATGCTGCACCAATTGTGTTTGGCTCGAAGTTATTTTGTATGAAATACTTTGGGGCGTTACTCCTGACATAGCTAAAAGCAATAAAACGCTATGTCCACAAACTTCTTAATATCAACAGAAATGTACAAAGGCTTTGATCCTGTCTCCAATCTATATTTACCACTTGGAAGCTAATTGTTGCTTCTGTTTTTACAAGAATGTCCCATGACGATTTTTTTTAAAAGGCTCAGCCAAAATTGTAATTTTTATTATAGTTTATATGTTTTGAAATATGTCGGAATAGTATCCTTTCAATCGAGAGTGTGGGTAAACGTGTATCTGTTAAAATGCGGCAATATCAGTTTAATTACACAGGTTGCTGTTTCTGAATGCACATAATGTCTGTAATTATGTTTTATATAAGAACCGTTTTTGTACCGGTAGGTTTCGTCACGAGAACTGCAGGATATACTGAAAAGAGTAACACGGTCTACGTACAGTGCCAAGCTTCACACAGAAGAGCCAGGCAGGGTAAGCATTATTGCCATCTTGTGCTTCGTTGTTAGCATGTGTAGGCCAGTTAAGCTTGCAAAGCGAAAATTTAATGCATGCTTTTAGATGATAAAAAATTTGTTCTGATTAAGGAAATAAATTTAAAATTTTGTCGTTTCGACGGTCCCTAAGTCGGAGACGGTATATCGGAATACATTGTATTTGACTACCTTTCACTGCATGAGAGGCGTTGATTAATCACTTTTTTGTCAGTTGTCGAAAAGTCACTCCAGAAATGTTACGAGTACCAGGAATGGTTGATTGGATATTCCTTTAGGTGTTATCTTGAAGCCTAAATGCTACTTATAAATTTCACAAACAAGATATATCATTTTAAGGAGTTGCTAAATTGGTGTTGTATTTTTTTTTTTTATTATTATTTATCTGCTGTTGTGTTGTTTTTTTAAGTTAAACAACTATGAGCATTTGTTAGCTGAAAGTGGTCGACGAAGTGTGGCCTCCGCGTGCAGCAGACGAACACAGTCTCGAATATCGTCAGCGATGACGTCAGATAGTGGCGGACAGCCACGAAGACTTACGGACAGAGAGATGAGTAGACTCATTCGTAGATTACAAGTAAGGGCATTTGTACAATGTACTCATTTATTCATAATGACATTTATTCAGATTGCCTTTTTCTTTGCACTAAAAAAGAAAAAAGGAGATATTGGCAAACACGTGTCGAAATTCATTCAATTTCGATCTACAGACCTAGATGCAATTATCGTCGACGTTAGAGTAAATGTTGCACCTTCTATACATTTCTACAAACGGAATGTAGCTCTATACTTAATGTATTTATTAACAAAAAGAACTGAAAATTCCATTGACCTAAATGGCCCAAAACTTTATGAAATATGATTAGGCCTACTGTGTCGAGAAATATTTCCATAATTTCCTCATACAAAATTCATTTGAAAGTTAAAGTCTTAGCTATTTCCCATAAGATAGAATTAGAAGATTTCCTTATGCATTCCAAAAGAACAGTTTAAATAACGTAATTGTGTGTCTTGTATTTCAGCGACCTACTACTGCCACATCTTTGCATAGGTACCAGAACGAAGAGGTAGAAAATCTGAAGCAAGGAAAAATAGTTCGTGCTAAATCGGCAGACGTCAATGCAGAAAGGAAAAATCTAGCCAAACTACAGCGCCCAACTACAGCAACTCTTGCTAAAACAGTCAATTCGTGCCATTTATGTTACGACCACGAAAATAAAAAGAAACCGGAAGAACTGGACGCGTTTGATTACGAATATAGTGACGATAAAGTAGTCCCAGCGGAGGAAATGGAATTTATCGTCGGGCGACTTGCACAGCCGACATTGTCAAGCTGTGGCGGGAAAAATTCTTGTCAGAAACTGCCCGAATATATAGACGAAGTGAAAATAAGAGAAAATTTACCCTTACTTAGCGGGCTACAAAGAAGTAAAAATGTCAAAGAGATAACAGACCGTTTGTATCGAAAACGTTACCATGGTTACACTACACAAGCCACGCCTATAGCAGCATTTTCCTAGTGATTTATTCAAATTGACATGTCTTAAAAATATTAATTATGCTTTTTTTAACTAACATAGAGAAAGAAGCTTGCTCTAATGAAGGACGAAGTTTAGGTTTCAGCACCAGTGCATCCAGCCTGCACTTGCGCAGGTATGACAATTAAACACATCATTTACTGCTACCGGTCACTGCCTCGCTAGATGAAGATTTTCAAGTTGAGTTTAAACTTCTTTTGCACCTTTCTTCTCTTAGAAATGATTAATAATCAGGAAGTGTATTTCGCATTCGTAATATGGTTATCGTAGAGAAGCCATGTCTAATTTTTGTTATTTTTTTGACTTTACACTAGTTCTTGAAAACACGTTTCGCAGACAAGAACGAACCTTTGGTATTATCTGAAGATTACTGTATCACGTCAACATCTAAAGGGGACTTGAAAGTTATGTTAAAGTTTAATGTGTATGCAGAAGCATGGTTTATCTTCACGAAATGCAATTCCACAAGGGTTATTACTTGAGCACGTCAACAAGTATTTTTCGCAGAGAAACTGTTCTTACTTCGTGTAGTTACTTTTTCACTTTTGAATTGAGAAAAATAGCTGCCATATTGAAATTCACGACTTTTGCGGATGAAATAACAAAAATAAAGTTATTAGGTACTGGATTTACAAGGATTCGACTGGGCAACAGTCTTTCTCGTCTGATTTTTTTCGTGGTCTAAACTTCAATAAACTAATTTGAGACTTCGTTCAATGTGCGAATTATTTCTTATATTCACGCCAAAAATAAGCATTTGCTTTTTATTTCCATTTTGTTTGAAGGCTTTGTTTTGCTTTAAATAATGATTTTTCCTCCAAAATTTTTTGATATTCCTCTTACCTTGTAATTTCAATCACCTATCATCCATTAAAACGTCCTGCTGACGTCATGGACACGGCAACAGTGCCAAGGACTATGTATACATTTTATACGTAAAGCACATAGAAATTCTATTGCAGGACTTACAATGCTTCAGCTAGTACCAATAAGCAGGTTGTAGCACCTATTTCTTTTATCGTACACCTCTTTCTGGCACCCTGCTGTCCTTTTTAAGACAGGGCTTGACTGTTACGGATTTCTTGTGGATTTTATGAGTAAATGGGCATTGGTCTTGAAATACAAGGCGACAACAGTGCAAAGGAGTAGACGTCTCTAAGTAAGTATGAAAAAACTGTAACAATTGTCCTAGGTATCTCCCTTTTGCAGCTGCCATGCCTACAAGTGCCCTTTTCCTAGTTTAAAATTCTAGCTGGAGCGCCGACTTATATGAGTTTTTTACTAAGACAGAAAGTTCGAAAATGAAACAATTTAGGTGTAGGCAGATTGCAGGCTTTGCTTGAAAGCAAAGGCTGATATGCTTTAAAACAATACACAAGTTCACAAAATATGCACAACAATGCATTCTTCTGTTTCAAATAATGTTAGATTCAAACTCAATAAATGTTTTGCATTGACTGTAGAGAATACACTTGAAATTTATTTAAACCATTCCTAATGTCTGCTCTTGGAATTCTGACTGTTGCTGTTTTATTTCAAGAAGAAGCCATGGTTGTTGGGGAGAACGCTCGACTTCAAATTTGGTGTGTACTGGTTCGAATTCTAACAGTAATGGTGTCTCCAGCTACTTCACAAATCCCAAATTTCTGTGCTAGAACTGATCTGAATGTAAGAAACCCTCATTTTGCAGATTAATAATATTGTCAAGAACAAGTTTACCGAATCAAGATCATTATGTATATATATCCAATTAATTAACATATCCCAATAAATAAATTTAAACTAAACCTAGCAGAAGGAAGTCAAACCTTTGAACCTTCATAGCAACTTGTATTTTAGCAATTATCTCTTAACAGTTCTTGATACACTATATACTGGAACGTAGGTTAAAAAGAAAACAACTGGTGTACGAATAAATAGAAAAAATTAAGCTTTATTTCAAAATGGCAAGGAAGATGTATAGTTATATTGACGAATATAATGAAAGACTTTCAAAACAAGAAAATGCAATATAAGTGAGCAAATAAAATAATCAGGTCTGTGTCATCAGTATACAAAGTAACAGATTTAGATGCAGATTGTTTATGCACATATACAGATACACAGAACAAACGTACATGTACAAAAGTGAAATGTGTTAAAACAAGGCTGCATTTGTGAAAAATGCAAATACCACCGCATTGTATAGCTCTAAATAATAGTAGAAACAAAAGTAGTTTATCATTTGCTTGTATACATCACCTAACAATGCTCCATGTCAAATAGAACTCAAGGTAAATATTTCAGCATATGAAACAAAACAAAATTATCATATGTATCTAATGTTAAAACATAAAGGTCATTGCATAAACAAATTATAAGTTATGAAGACTTGAAAATTTAACCCTTGAACTTAATGGTCAATACTGAATATGGGTCAGGGTCAAATGAGGCATGTGAAATGAAAAACAAGTGTTCATATGTACTTCATTTCCAAAAATGAAGGCCATAGCTTAAACAATAATAAAGTTATGTTAAAAATTTTACCTTTGACCTTAACGGTCAAGGTCATATTGGGTTCAAGGTCAAATATAAGTATGTAAAATGATAAACAATGTTCAGATGATTCATATGCCCGAATATGAATTTATAGCTTAAATATCAATGAAGTTAAAAAGGTTTAAAAGTTAGACTTATTGACCCCTGGGGCTGGGCAAATTTGAACCTGGGGGCCATGCTTTGAACAAACTTGGTAAAGGTCTACTAGGGAATGCTTCATTCAAAATATCAAAGTTCTAGGCCATGTGGTTCTGGAGGAGATCTTTCAAGTTTTCACTATAATACCTTATATAAACTGTGCCCTCCCCCCACTCCCCTGCCCCGGGGTGGGCCAATTTGACCCCAGGGTATTGATTTCAACAAACTTGGTACTAGGTAATGCTTCATGCAAAACATTAAAGCTTTTTTACAATTTTCCCTATATATCTCTTTATAAAAATATGTGCACCTGGGGGCAAGGTCAATTTGACCACAGTGGCAATGATTTGAACAAACATGTCAGAGGTTCACTAGGTTATATCTCATGCAAAATTTCAAAGCTCTAGACCTTGTTGTTCTGGAGAAGATTTTTAAGTTTTTTCCTTATTTTTTCTTCTTGTTGCCATGGCAACCAGATTTCAGCAGGGAATCAATTTCTTTGAACAACTTTGGAAGTCCTTAACCACAGAAACAATCTTGCCTAGTTTGGTTGAATTTGGACTTGTGGTTTTTGAGAAGAAGATTTTTGAAGTTCACAATATAATCTATATAAATGACACACACGCACACATACATGTCAATCGCTAGATTCCACCGCATCACAGATGCTGGGGTGGCATACAAATATACTAGTAAGCATAAGAACACACACGCATGCATGCACACACACAGCACTGACACACAGGACATCAGTTTAATGTCTCGTCCGAAAGACAATAAGTTGTATCAGTAGAGGGGAATCAAACTTGTGGCCCCTGGATTACAAGTCCAGCACATTTCCACTGGACCACTGATCCACCCAAACTATTACTGGCTACTTGCTGTACAATATATAATTTTCAAAGGCAATAACTCAAGTATGGCTATAGAAACTTTTTAAGTCTCTATACCCTTATTTCATTAATTTACTCACAAAGATTCCACACGTGGTACACTGTTTCATGATTCAAAAGACTGGCATTTACATATCTATTATCAATATAAGCACATAAGCCTCTAAGACTTTTACAACCTTTTTCTTATGGAATGTTTTTGTCTGCAAAGTACCGGTATACAAAAAAAAAGTAATAAAGGCAAACCAGCTACATAATTATAAAAGCACATAAATTTTTTCAGCGAAAAAGCAAATCTGGCTGTACATGTAAGAATACTAGAGATACAAAATAACTACCGCTGTACAATATTAAATTTCATAGACAGTATTAATATACTAGTATAAAGTAATCCATACCAAGATTTGTTACAAGACACTTCAAGAGCTTTCCACACAAGATCCAAGTTCACTTCTGTCACTAGTTAGAAGGCGTGTTTCTGAAAAACTATTTTTATTGTTGTATTTTCACAAACCCTTTTAATAAGATCTCTCAATTTAGCTGTCTCAAGTCCAAAACAATCAATGAAACAAAAGTAATTTTCTTTCCCCTTATTTCAAAGTTCAAACTGAACTGGCAAATTTTAATTACCATAATATAAAATCATGACTGCAACATTCTTACACTAAAACCTTTTGCCTCTGAGCATATCTGTCCACTTTCTGCTTTCCTAATGGCTTAAAGTACAACTTTGAGCCTTCCCTATGACTGCTTTTATATCCAAGGCCCTTAACTCTGATTCCACCAATTCTCGATGACAGGTCACTATCAGGCCCTTGTGTGAGAGTGTCATTTCCTGGAGGGATCTTGAAACAGCCAATTTTAACTGTCTCTATCTTAACAAGAATCAGTCTGAAAGTTATGAAGACACAACCTGAAAAAAAAACAAGAAAATGGTGGAACTGGGTTATGCTACCTGAAATGCTCTCATTCACAGGGATTAGAAACAACAAAGTGTAGTTTACTGTGCTGAAAGTAATCCGAATGGAACTGAATTTAATAATGCGTACAGAAATGGATGGCACCCACTTTTTAAGCAAATTTATAAGTATTATTTAAATTAGTTCATATAACGACATACTGCATTGTATTTACACATTCGCTTTCAACACAAATTATTGCCTTTATATAATGTATGTTAGGAAATTATCTACTCAAATCAATCTAAAAAGTAACAATACCTTTATAAGTAGGCCCAAAAGCTACTAAATAGGGTGTGTTCTGTTATTTGTTATATTAATTTAAAGGAGCATTGAACTAAGAACGACAAGTAGCGTGTTCTAACTTTTAATGTGTACTCTTGGAGATCTACTATCAGAATGTTTTGTATGATAAGGAATCAACAGTACAGGTAACTCAAGGCAGATAACTCTCGCACGAACACAAGGTAAAACAGGAAGGCATACTGCAACAAGGTGTACGAGATATGGTCTAGACAAAAAATAAGGCATGAAAACTTACAAAAGGCAATACTCCAAAATTATGCAAAAGAGAGGTACAATTCTTGTGAACTGCACTTCTTGTCAATAAGATCTATCATACCAAGAAGTTTCATCTTTGAAGTTTTTGAGTTTTGTGCTGGACCAAAAATAAGGTAATAAAACTAACAAAGGGCAATAAGTAAAAAAAATAACAAGAAAAAAGAATTAAAACTGTTATTCAATACACTTTTCCACAATGAGATATATTCACCTATCAAGATTCATGATGATATCTGTTATAGTCTTTGAGTATTGTGCCGTACAGAAATATGATATGAAAATTAACATAACATAACACAAAATTAGGACAATAACTAAAAAATTAAACAATGGAGGTGTTACTGTTCTTATGCATTGCACTATATAATCTTTCAGACTGATTATATCTATCCACCTATGAAGTTTTATGTTGATATCTCTTCTAATACATGTATTTATTATGCTTCGGACAAAATTAACACAGGGCAATAACTCCAAAAAATGAAGTGCAGAGTAATGCTTCTTGTGTTCTTGGGGACTGCACTCCTCTCTCATAAGATCTATCCACCTATGAAGTTTCAAGTTGATAGCTCTCAAAGTGTAAGAGTTACACTCTGACAAAAAATCAAGAATAAATAATCAACAAAGAGCAATAACTCCAAAATTATGAAGTGCAGAACAATGGTTATAAAACATGCACCTCCTCTTCATGAGATCTATCCAACTATGAAATTTTAAGTTGATAACACTTATAGTTTAAGAGTTATGCTCTGGACAAAAATTAAGCATGAACAAGAGCCATGTTACACAAGGTTAATTCCCCCGCTGGGAAGAAGTTAACTGAAGGTTGTACTTTTGTATGTTTTACTTGGTGAGAGGAAATCCTTAAAAAGCCATACATGTATAGGTATGGTCATGCTGAGTACAGTTTTCAAGTAAGTGGAAAAAGAATAAGACTTTTGGAGTTATGCTCTGGAAATTTTCTTTCAAGTAAATCTGATAAATCGGAATAACTCTTAAAGTAGGCAAGGTAGAGTTACTGATCTTGCACACTGCACTTCCTACCAATGTGCTATTTCAGTGTATTAAGTTTGAAGAAAATCCCTCAAGTACTTTTTGAGTTATGCCCTTGACAAAACTTTTTAAGTAAATCTGATAATGGGGAATAACTCTAAAAGTAGGCAAGGTAGAGTTATTGTTCTTGCACACTGCACTTCCTACCAATGTGCTATGTCAGTGTATTAATTTGAAGAAAATCCCTGAAGTGCTTTTGGAGTTATGTATTTTTATTTTAAAACATGTGACCCTATGGCAGGGTCAATAATAACCACAGGTACATAATTTGAACAAACTTGGTAGAGGTCCACTAAATAATGCTATGTATAAAATTTCAAAGGGGCAGAGCAAAAAATTACCCTATAGGCAAAGATTTAGCAGTTTTGGTAGGGGTCAACTAGACAGTTCTTTAGGTCAAATTTCAAAACACTTATCCATGTGATTTCATAGTATCTTAATGACTTTCCTCTACATTTATATACAAGGGTGATCAGTGATCACATGTGTGGCCTGATGATAGCCAATTAAGCAGTTGTATTGAGAGGTGATTGGACAGTTTGTTGGTCAAAATGCCTTTTTTTTATTCAAGGGCCATAACTCAGCCAAAAATAATTCAACCAAAAAACCCGTTTAATATGAGCAAGTACTTGAGGTACCGATAAAGCCTGTAACATTTCATTCAAATTGCATTAGTAGTAGAAGAGAAGCAGTCTGGACAAACCTTAAAAATAAAAATCATTAAAGGGCATTAAAGGACAAAAATCACTGAACTGGAAAATGCCGAAGATATGCACAACAACACTTGGCACTGATCATTCCTGTAAAGTTTGGATGAATCGCACCAGTAGTTTTTATGGAGTAGTGCGTACAAGTTTTGTGACGGAAGGAAAGACGGACAGACGGATGGACACACACACAGACCATGGAGAAGTAATCCCTATATTGTTGTGGCTACTCTGTAGCATGTTGCAGCTACTGTGAAGCCTGCAACACAAAAATCATTGATGGGCCAAAAAGCCTTTTCATTCAAGGGCCATAACTCAGCCAAAAATCATTTGACCGGAAAACCCGTTAAATATGCGCAAGTACTTGAGGTACTGATCAATCCTGTAACATTTCATTTGAATTGCTTTAGTAGTATAAGAGAAGTAGTCCGGACAAACTTTAAAAATAAAAATCATTGAAGGGCCATAACTCGGACGAAACTCATTAAACTGGAAAATGGCGAAAATATGCACAACTAGACCTGGTACTGATCATTCCTGTAAAGTTTGGATGAAATCGCACCAGTAGTTTCTGAGGAGTATTCCGGACAAGTTTTGTGATGGACGGACAGACAGACGACGGAGAAGTAATCCCTTTATGTCGCGCTTCTTTGTAGCAGGCAACACAATAAAACATGTGACCCCTACGGCATGGCTTATAGTGATGTAGAGATCCACTAAACAATGCTTCAAGCCAGATTTCAGAATGGAAGGCATTGTGGTTTCGGACAAGAAGATTTTTAAAGATTTTTCTCTATACTTCTACGTAAAACATGTGACCCACGGTTGGGGCCAAGAGTGACCCCAGGGACATTGTTTGAATACATTTGGTAAAGGTCTACTAGACAATGCTACACATCAATTTTCAGACCTTTGGGCTTAGTAGTTTTAGACAAATAGATATTTGAAGTTTTTCATTATTGCTGCCATAGAAACCAGAGTTCTGCATGTAATAGAATTCTTTGAATAACTTTGGTAATGCTTTAAGCAAGGAACATTCTGACAGAAGTTTATCAACTTTCACCTTGTGGTTTAGGAGTTGTTGTTGTTTAAGAAATGACAGCACATACATGTAACGCATGATTCATGACAACCACAGGGCAATCACAAAAGCTCACCTTGAGTGAATAGTGCTCAGGTTAGCTAAAAACATAGGATTAAAAAGTTGGTTTTTAGGAATACTTACCATAACTAGATATAAAACAATACCTTTTAAAACTTGATGTGATAAAGATGGTTAGACCATTTTTTGGATGAAATATCCCATAGGGAGGTACAAGAGGTAAAAGGTAGTACTGTTAATACTTTCATTTGTGTCTGTTAATTTCATTTTACAGGGAGAAGCTGATACACAAAAATTTATATTAGTTTTGACAGAAACAAAGCCTGAATACTGTCTGTTTCTCACAAAAAAAACCCAAATGATTTCTATTTCTTCCCCACCCCTAAAAAAAAATGCTTTCAACAATTTTGTTAGGTTTATCTAAGAACTAAATATTATTGAATATTACTACCTGAAAAAGTTTTGTTGCTGACATCTAAATCCTTAAACTCCAAACACAAGCTGGCATATTTCTTCAGATATGGTATATCAATACACAATGGGGGTGGATTTCTCGCTGAAACAGTTTAAATCATATTGCAGTAAAACTAGAAATTCAAATTGGAAACAAGCATGAATTGAACTTGACCAAACTTTACTATTTCAACCTTTATCACACCATTGTTACATTTCACTTTTGAATAAATATCATAAAAAATAAACTTAATAAATATATATGTGTATGTTTATTTCAAAAAAGCTTTTAGTTATACTGAACTTTGCAGAAATAGGAAAATTAATTATTGGAGTATTGTCCACTTTTGTCTATAATATTAGTTATGAAACTTTTAGTACAAATATAATCATTAATGCTAAAATATATCAACAGGACAGGCCCAGACTTGAATCAACCACAATCTCCTTATTCGTATCAGACATCTCAGATACTCTAACCAAGAAGCCACCGAGGACGGACTAAAAATATTTTGTTATAAACTAGCCTAAGGCATGATGTTTTAATGTTAATTACACAATCGGTGTTATAAGTCTGCAATATATAAAATGACCAGGAAGAAAAAAATGGTATCAATGACAGATAGATAAAATATAATACATATTTTCTCAAATTTAGACAAAAAAGAAAACATGTAGAAATTCCTGGTTTTTTTTTTCTGTTAGTAAAGCCTTTACATGGCATGTAACTAGGATATAAGGCAATCTTTCATACTTTGAAATTTTTCTCTACATTAGAACAAGAAGTTGTAAATTTACCAGATATAGTTGCATTGATAATGGTCTTGTCATCTATAGTCAAGGTGATGGATAGTCCGTACTCTGGTGCTGGCAGGTATGAAAAGTTAACACATACTGAAAAAGACAAAATATTATGAATGCTTATCAGTAATTACTTTGAAAGAATGGAATTGATTAATGTTGTTTCCAGTGTTTTTTGATATCATTTTTGTTGATGGGTAACAAAGAAAGCTGACTTCTCTTGCATATTCAATATATGTGCCATCACAAACACCATACATGTGAACTCTATAATGTACCATGCACACCACTATTTGATAAAATCTACTGGTATTTCAATATATATTCTGGTCCTACCAAAGGCAGTAACAAACCTATTGTTTTCAAGGGAAAAATACACAATTTATAAACATTCAGGAAAAGCATGATTTTATCTGTTATTTTAGTCTGAAAATTAAACATGCCAATAATCTTGCCTGCCGTCAATTTTCACTGGGTGAAGTAATCGTTACAGAGCATGTCTGTATTTAAATAATTTAAT
This sequence comes from Cyclina sinensis, assembly GCA_012932295.1. Classification (NCBI taxonomy): domain Eukaryota; kingdom Metazoa; phylum Mollusca; class Bivalvia; order Venerida; family Veneridae; genus Cyclina; species Cyclina sinensis. The sequence goes on from JAAONU010000009.1 coordinate 21,535,688, forward strand.
ACTTGATATGTGGACTTCTCCTTAGAAATATATGTCTTTTGGAGATAATAAGGGAGAGAAAGGGTTAACGACCCTTACTGCAACACTGAATTAAGAATTGGTAACCAGTCTAATAATTTCAACTGTTACCATAATTACTCTATTTGTTTTGTTAACTATGGAGTTTGTTCAGGAAGAAAACCGAAAGTAAGACTAAAGGAAAAAGTAATTCACAAGTGCATGGTAGATTTGATGATCATCACTGTCATTACAATTTGAAAGCCTTGATCAATAATCTTTAGTCTCTGCTTCAGGTAAGTTGCTTAAGATTTATAACTGCAAATACAGCTTCTAAAAGTGTGACTTTTGTGTCCCCTTAAAAATTCAGAGAATGATCTAAATTTGGATACTACTCACACTAAACATGTCTTGACGTCATATGAAATTGTCAACATCTGTATTTTTTTAAACCTTTATTTGTTGATATGTAAATTATTGCTAAAATGATAAATACATTATCCTAGTATCGGGGAGGATCCCGAGAGAAAGAGTGCTCAGCACATTTCAGTGCCTCATATTTTAGGGTATTTTAAGATCAACATAAAATCCACAAGTACTGACAAAAAATTATGTTTTATACATCAGATTCTGTATAAGGTAGAAAATCAAATCAGGGTTTCTTTCTCAGTATTTTGGGAACATGACCCATACCCTTGACACTGGCAATTTCAGCGATGTTTGGCTAAAATTTGGGAAAAAATGCATGACTTCAGTTTTGCAAGTTTTAAATGAACACTTACAGTTACTGTCTGTGATGGAAACTTTCATCATTACAAGTCTATTACAGTGAAAGGTCTCTTGTTTTCATAGATTCTAGTTATCATTTTTATTTTGTTTTGTCTTTTGAAGTTTCAATTGGGATTTTTTTCTGATATTTTGGGAAAAAAAGATACTTTTTACAATTGGGAATATAACTCATTTATCGGCTATAAAATAAGCCCCAAAAAAACCCACTGCAAATGAAGAAGCTACATATCTGAAACTATAACAGCCGCATAACCTTGATTCTACTATACCTTTATCATTCAAATCAATTTCTTTCACTTCCAAATGTACACAACATCCACAGTTGTAATTCTGACAGGTACAACCGCTAGAGTTGTCTGTACCATTCACTGGGACTGAATGTTTCAGAGCAGCATTCTTCAGTACATCGTTGGTGAACTTGGATGCTAAAAACAACTTTTGTTTTACATCTGTTTCTATCCCATCATGCTCTGTAGCTGAAATGAAATGAGAAATAATGCACTATGTAAAAAGTGTAACCAGGGTTTAATCACAAAAGAAAAAGAATAATTTTAATACCTCGCTGAAATTTTTGCATATTTTTTTAAAGATAATAATTTCTCTTCCATCAATTTATGTTTTATTAAATTTCAGTCATAAATTGTGAAATAATCATCAAGTAAACATAGTAAAAAAAAAGCTGTAATAAAAATCTTTTAATCTGTATCTGTATCTATTCAATTACATAGAAGGACCACTTCTGGTATATTTCTAAGGGAATGAGGCTCAGAAGTGATCTGGGAAGGCTTTTTTAAAACCATTGACTGTCTGTGCGTGCACTACACTATCTTTCAGATGGTTCCAATACCATAGCATTTCCACGAAAAAGAGTTTTTGAACTGATTTGTGTGGTTTGTTACTTTAGTCTTTGAATATTTGATGCAAGTGGAGGTACTACTGACACAAAAATTAACTCAAGATTTCCTAAGGTTGCATCCAATATGTCCAACAAAGCAAAGTAACTGCTAAGACTGAATCATCACTGCACGGTGGAATGTTAAAAATGAACCAGAGACATATAATAAAGAACAAATAAATCATGAGCAGTTTTACAGATCTGGTTAAATGAAAGCATTCTGTAATGAAATCAGAAACATGTTTAAGTATTCCAAAATTACCATGGTGATGGGGGAGGGGTTACTTCATCACCAGAATGGTCCATGTCAACTCCTCTGTTCTGCAGTATATTCCTATTGTGTTAAGCACTTTAATTCCTGAAGATAGATAGATAGATAGATAGACAGATAGATGGATGGATAGATAGAAAAACAGACCATATTTTGAGATGAAACAGACCATATCCAGAGTAAAAATATTTTTAAGATGGTCCGTTTTGTCCCTGGATATGGTGCGTTCCGTCTCCAAATATAGTCCGTTTGGTCTGGTTTTTTCCATGGCCCGTTTTGTCCGTAAAGCGTTTGTCTAGCTAAATAGTTGGGCCGTTTTGACTTAAAGCTTTCAAGTTTGTTTAATCCTCAGTACAGTTCGATAAGGAAACTGTATATCTGCAATATCAAAACAGACGCACCCTCTGCGAAATCAAGGATATTTTCTTAAATGTCCCGTTTTCCAAAAAAAAAAGAAAAGAAAAAAGCCAAAATTGCGTGTGGACAGTAGAGCCGTTTAAAAATATGAAAATATTACTATTCTGAAAATGTCTTATGATTTCCTGTATCTCTTTCTGTGTTGGAGACGAGTTAATCAAGGTGAAAAGCGACACCAAAATCAAGAGGAAGTACATTTTCATTTTGTTTCTCAAAGCGAAAGTTCACCTCCGATAAAAGTATTATTATCAGGGGAGGCAATTCTCATAATAACCCTATCAAAGATATTTAGCGGCAATATGTCTAAATATTTCAATCAGTCATACTGTATTGAAATTTTTATTCCTGTATGTTGTTCACTATTAGTCTACAGTTATACTCATGTTTAAAGTCTTCGTAATATTTTCGCATTCCTTTCCACCAGCGTCTTTCACTGGAATTTCCAAAAACCTTATATTTATCCGCCCACTCCATCATGTCTGTATTTAGTTATGCCGGGCTTCCATAACTTTATATGTCGCTTTTATGATTTTTGACGTTGCGCGACAGTAAAGTTATGGGTCAACCCCATTTGCAAAGGCTACCAGAATAACAGTAAATAAATAACTATTAAAATAACCCTTATCAATCAAATTTGGGTCAAGTAAATTACACCATTTGATAAACTCCATACAAAGGAAAACCAACAAAGGGCAATGACTCTGCAAATACTGAAGATGGAATTATTGCTCTTATACACTGCACGTCCTGTCATTGTGCTTGACCATTGTATGAAGCTGCATTGAATTCCAACCAGTAGTTTTCAAGTTATGCTCCGGACAAGGAAAACCAACAAAGGGCAATCCCTCTGCAAATAGTGAAGATAGAGTTATAGCTCTTGTACGTTGCACATCCACTCATTGTGCTTGACCATTGTATGAAGTTGCATTGAATTCCAACCAGTAGTTTTCAAGTTATATTTTGGACAAGGAAATCAAACAAAGGTCAATAACTCTGCAAGCAGTGAAGATGAGTTACAGCTCTTGTACACTGCACTTCCTCTCATTGTGCTTGATCATTGTGTGAAGTTGCATTGAATTCCAACCTGTAGTTTTCAAGTTATGCTCCGGACAAGGAACAGCCCGACCAACCAACCACTGGGTGACTCCTATAAACCCCCCAAACGTTTCGGGGGTATAAAAATGAAAATGAATAGGGTGGGTCCCGATAACAAATGGCTTCACAAAGAGGAGGTAACTCATTCTGGTTAAAAGAGTAAAGCAAATGTAGTGTCATCTATTTCCAAAAGGCATCACTAGTCAAAGGGGAAGTTTAAAAGTTACAGCTGTGTTATCTGATGGCAAATGGTGGTCCTAGCATCTGGACAAGGAAAACAAACAAAGGGCAATTACTCTGCAAATATAGAAGATGGAGTTATGATTCTTGAACATTGCACTTCCCCTCATTGTGCTTGACCATTGTATGAGTTGCACTGAATTCCAATCATTAGTGTTCACGTTATGCACCAGACAAGGAAAACCAACAAATGGCAATAACTCTGCAAATAGTAATGGATGGAGTTATGGCTCTTGTACACAGCACTTTCTGTCAATGTGCTTGATCACTGTATGAAGCTGCATTTAATTCCAACCTGTAGTTTTCAAGTTATGCCCTGGACAAGGAAAATGAACAAAGGGCAATAACTCTGCAGATAGTGAAGATGGAGTTAGGATTCTTAAACACTGCGCTTCCTCTCATTGTGTTTGACCATTGTATGAAGTTGCATTGAATTCCAATAGTTTTCAAGTTATGCTCCATACAAAGGAAAACCAACAAAGGGCAATAACTCTGCAGATAGTGAAGATGGAGTTATGATTCTTAAAAAATGCACTTTCTCTCATTGTGTGTGCACTGAATTCCAACCAGTAGTTTTCAAGTTACGCTCCGGACAAGGAAAACCAATAATGGGCAATAACTCTGCAAATAGTGAAGACGGAGTTATGATTCTTGGACACTGCATTTTCTCTCATTGTGCTTGACCGTTGTATGAAGTTGCACTGAATTCCAACCATTAGTTTTCAAGTTATGCTCCAGACAAGGAACAGCCCGACCAACCAACCACTGGGTGACTCCTATAAACCCCCCAAACTTGGTTTCGGGGGTATAAAAATGAAATGAATAGGGTGGGTCCCCGATAACAAATGACTTCACAAAGAGGAGGTAACTCATTCTGGTTAAAAGAGTAAAGCAAATGTAGTGTCATCTATTTCCAAAAGGCATCACTAGTCAAAGGGGAAGTTTAAAAGTTACAGCTGTGTTATCTGATGGCAAATGGTGGTCCTAGCATTAGCATAAGTAATTAATTTCAATTTACAGAGCAAAGTAAGATTTCCCCCAACTAACCCTCTTTGCCAACAAGGAGCAGTCATATTGCAAATTGCATATCCAAGGGCAGGTTAACCATCCTTGTTGGTTAATTGTGTAACAGGAACAAAGGGAGATAACTCATGGACTAGAAAGAGTAAAGAAAGGTTGACTTCTCCCACTGCAAATTGTGTCACTGGTATTAGGGCATACAAGACTTCCTGTATTTAAAGGGGCTGTGCTCCAGATGAAAAAAAAAAGAAAGTTTTCTTGTATTATAAATTTCTTGTAATATTTATGACTAACGCTTAAAAAATAACTTACTGACAAAAAATAAGTCAAATAATTACATTATAAATTGTTTTTTTTCCCTTTCAAAGTGTTATACCGTAACGCAATGGTATAACTATATCGTATAAGATTTAAAGTAAATATCTGTAATATCACATGCAGCGATGGTGGTGACAGCAAAAGCATTGGAAATATTTTGTTAACATGAGGGTCCAGAGTTCGAATCAGGCTGGAGCGAAAATATTTTTTTTTATTCTATTTTGACTTTTATAATCAGTTTTGAAGTAAAATATTATGTTGTTATAATCTCACGGCATCTAAATATATAATTTATGAAAAATTGTTTTTTATGTCAAATCTGGAGTACAGCCTCTTTAAAATTTAGGATTAATATCCCCGGATTAAAAGTTGACACAAGAACAAGGGGAGGTAATTCATCCCAGATTTAAAATTTAGAAATATGATTCTTGAACATTGCAATTCTCCATACATAAGTTCAAATCTGTCTCAGTAAGATTCGGGATAAAAATAGAAAATAAACATTATGAAATGGCAATAATTTTGTAAGTAATGTCTCTTTTTCTAACTCCTCTTTTATGAGATCTATCGATACATAAAGCTCAAAACATTTTTCATTTCCTGGTGAATTTTCTTGGAGTTACAATATCTGCTAATAATTTTTTGTTTAATTGTCATATGTTTATCACCTACACGTTCTTGATTTCTTTGAAATATTGAAACCAGAGTTTTTCAGCTGAGGTATAGAATATACCATTAAAAAGATCCTTTCTAATATAACCCTTATTGATTAAACTGCTTCAGAATTAAGACAACATCTACTTTTAGCATAATTTATTATTCTATAATTTACAGAATCAATGTCAGCATAATAACAGAAATCATCTGATATCACATAAAATAGCACATTTAAATCAAATTTCAAAACGGAATCATGAACAATAAAGCTTTTTATATTGCACAAAAGTAGGTGATGTTACTCTATGATAGTTCATTTTTACCTAACAATTACACATGTATTCCAATCAATTACCTATATACATGTATTTATATATTCAACATTCCATTCACAATAATAACTTGAATTATTTGTAACAGAAAGCATATACCTTTAATTGTGGCCTTTCTCCTTAAAAGGTATCAAATGATACTAAATTCTTTATTGATTTGTCCTTACTTCATTTGTATTATAATATTTGACCAATAGAGAAAAATATCACTATAATTGAAGCTGCAGGTAACAAGTCTCATTTCATTCTAAAAATGTAAAGTCTATGTCCAAAAAAAAACGAAGCTATAAAACGTATTTCTAAATCATGGGTTTTCCAGTCTGGTCTAAGAAAAATATGCCCAAATCACTATGTACAAACTCCTTTTTTGTATTTACTCGTACAAAGAAATCTAATATTTATCTAATATTTGCAACAGTCATATTCATTTTAAAACCCACCTGAATACTACCTATGTGTACTATCAAATCTAGTGGTTTTACGTTCAGATAAAAATCAATTTCTACAAAATAAATAATAAAGTTCACCATAAACATATGGTTGAAATACATGTATGAGCAAGCTTGTCTTACCACTGTTAAAATCAGTATTATTATTATCATTAAATCTCAATTAACTCTCAATATTCAGTGATTTTAATAAGTCTTTTGTATTATGAAAACTCATGTTAAAAATGACATAAATATTGACATACATGCACATGTATTAACACATACTTTGTTAAATAAACAGTTTTTAATGTGTCAATATGTATGACCTAAGAAACATATCAGTTTTCAAACTACAAGAGACTTTCCATGAAATAAGATATCTGTTCTGTTTTGTTCATTAACCAACCCTTTAAACATATATTCATCACTATTGTGGAACTCACTCATGGAAGTTTTTTTTTTATACACGACCATATCAATAATATATACACATTCAGTCAAATTTACCCACTTATCAACTTTCTAATGAGCGTTTAATATCTTTCATTAACATAGTTCCTATGACCATTTTCTCACAATTGACGGTCAGTTTCCTTGTGTCATCATCTTTCACACTGACTGTGACTAAAACAGGAATGTTTGAGGCCATCGTCTGGCCTGAAAATCTGTAGGTCCCTTCCTCTGAACTTGGTACCTACAAAGAAAAATGAGTGCACATCAATCTGTTGGAAGGCAAATAACAAACCTGCTATAGCGAGGGACACTTTCATGTGTTCATCAACTGTGTATAATTCAGAAGGTAAATTTAGCCTTGCTGAGGATTCCTCAGTTATAGAACAGCGCCTACTTACTTAAGCAGCCAGCCAAGGGAAACGATAATTTTGCCCACCTAATTAGGGGGTGATGTTGTATCAAAAATTATGATGTAATTATTACAAAACAAGCTAAATGTCTACGTTCACATTTAAGTTTTTATCATCTTAACTATAAAGGCATCATTTTTCAGTATCTAACAATAAAATATAAATAAAAATATCTTTTGATACAGAAATTATGATATTTTTCAAAAGTAGAAAACTAGCATAAAAAAACCAAGATATCTTAATCTGACTATCTTATTAAAACAATATAGCATTTATAAGTTGCCAACTAAATAGCGTTTATCAAAAACATTCTAAATAAAGAAATTAGTGTTACGAAAATTCAATATAACAAGAGGGCCAAGATGGCCCTATATCGCTCACCTGAGAATCATTGCACAGAAACATAAAAAATCAGGATGTAAGTTAGTAGGTCAAGGCCAAGATCATCCACGGTCAAAAATTTAATCTGCATGCAAAATTATCTAATGTTTCATTGTTGTAGCTGAACAGAACATCTTCTAAGAAAAGGCCCTGTGACCTATTTTTTGACCCTGGATGACCCATATACAATCCCATCCCAGATTTTATCAAGACAAACATTCTGACCAAATATTAGGAAAATCGGAAGAAAAATACAGCTTCTATCGCATACACAAGCTTTTTCTAAGATTTGACCCCGTGACCTAGTTTTTGACTCCAGATTATTCATATAATTATAACCTCAACCTAGATTTCATCAAGACAAACATTCTGACAAAGTTTCATAAAGATCCAATGAAAAATACAGCCTCTATCGCATACAAAAGGTTTTTCTACGATCTGACCATGTGACCTAGTTTTTGATCCCAGATGACCCATATTCAATCCCAACCTAGAATGCATCAAGACAAACATTCTGACAAAATATTAGGAAAATCAAATGGAAAATACAGCTTCTATCGCATACACAAGCTTTTTCTATGATTTGACCCCGTGACCTAGTTTTTGACTCCAGATTATTCATATAATTATTACCTCAACCTAGATTTCATCAAGACAAACATTCTGACAAAGTTTCATAAAGATCCAATGAAAAATACAGCCTCTATCGCATACAAAAGGTTTTTCTACGATTTGACCATGTGACCTAGTTTTTGATCCCAGATGACCCATATTCAATCCCAACCTAGAACGCATCAAGAAAAACATTCTGACAAAATATTAGGAAAATCAAATGGAAAATACAGCTTCTATTTTATACACAAGCTTTTTCTAAGATTTGACCCCATGACCTAGTTTTCAACCCCAGATGACCTATATACAATCCCAACCTAGATACCATAGAGACAAACATTCTGACCAAATATTAGGAAAATTGGATGAAAAATACAGCTTCTATCTCATACACAAGCTTTTTCTAAGATTTGACCCCGTGATCTAGTTTTTGACCTGGCTGACCCATAAACAATCCCAACCTAGGACTCATTAAGACAAACATTCTGACTAAATATTAGGAAAATCAAATGGAAAATACAGCTTCTATCGCATACACAAGGTTTTTCTAAGATTTGACCCCATGACCTAGTTTTTAACCCCAGATGACCCATATACAATCCCAACCTAGGTATCGTAGAGGCAAACATTCTGACCAAATATTAGGAAATCGGATGAAAAAAACAGCTTCTATCGCATACACAAGGTTTTTCAAAGATTTGACCCTGTGACCTAGTTTTTGACCCCAATTGATCCATATACAATTCCAACCTAGATTTCATCAAGACAAACATTCTGACCAAATATTAGGAAAGTGGGATGAAAAATACAGCGTCTATCGCATACACAAGGTTTTTCTTAGATTGGACCCCGTGACCTAGTTTTTGACCCCAGATGACCCATATACAATCCCAACCTAGATTTCATCAAGACAAACATTCTGACCAAGTTTCATAAAGATCCAATGAAAAATACAACCTCTATTGCATACACAAGGTTTTTCTTAGATTGGACCCCGTGACCTAGTTTTTGACCCCAGATGACCCATATACAATCCCAAACTAGATTTCATCAAGACAAACATTCTGACCAAGTTTCATAAAGATCCAATAAAAAATACAACCTCTATCGCATACACAAGGCAAATGTGAACAGACAGACGACGGACATCAAGCAATCACAATAGCTCACCCTGAGCATTCGCTCAGGTGAGCTAAAAACTTCAGTCAATTTAAATCTTTTTCAGTTTAAGGCAAAATGTTTTGATGTGTTGGATGATATCTTTGTTTTAATTTGAAAGTGTACTGAGAAACTGAAGGCAAAGAACAAACAGGCTTACCTGTATAACATTAGTTACTCTACTCACAGCAGTGACAATAGACTTCATGTCAGTTTTTCCATCTTCTAACTTTACTTTTGTGGAATTTTCATTCATACCAGCTAGTTTACCTGTAATTCAAATGATCTTTTTGATACAAACTAAATCTAGCCTTGTTAGTAAGATCTATATTATTTTCTAAAAAGAGAAATATTTGGATATTAATCCAAATGCATCAATAAAAGGTTAAAGTTTCTGCAAAAATTCAGAGTCAAGAATTTTGCTTCATTTCCATGAAGTAACCAAAACGTACAACAAAAATTTCTGACATGTCTTTCTGGACAGTTACCACTGTCCTTTTGTCTACTATGGTTTTTGGGAATGCCACAAAAATTATTTTTAATCTCCTCTACAAGAAATCAACTCGTCAAAATGAATAATTTAACCTCATCCTGTAAGAATCTTAGAAATTCTTAAAAATGGAAATATACTGCTTTTAGTCCTACCTTGTTCTTTAAGGAACTCCTTCTCATGTATGTTGTATGGTTGTACAAGCTCACCAACAGGTGCTGTAATGCTCACATTATATTTCTTCTCTTCAGTGCAGATTTCAAAACCAGCTGGCTGCGTAGTGTCATTAAAATTTATGGCCATTAAAACTGTGGTGGAAATTTTCGGTGCTAAGGCAGCTGCAATATAAGGTAAAAGACATAAAACTTAAGAACATTTTAATTGTTTCTTGCATTTAACAAATGTTCTTTGGAACGGTTATAAGTTTAATTATTTCTGGTTTATTAACTGTAAGAATTTTCCTTGAAAATGGATTTTTATTTAATCATTTCTATTTCTCATAAAATGATCTTTGAAAGTATTTCAATCTTTCTTTTTCTTTTAATGGGTTGTGCTGGAATGCAAACTTCAAAACAAAATTTATGTCACTGACTTCCTGTTTTTTCTTTTTTACAGTCTACAACCTGCAACATACAATGTATTTGACCATTTTCCCCACATCTGTATCATGTTTAATCCTTTCTTAGCTGTTCCGTGTCTTGACTAAAATTCTATGAAACTCTATAGTATATATTATTCTAACTAATATGGAATGAACCAAACAGGTCTGTTAATATACTTGATAAGTAACTTACCTATCTCTGGAAAGTCATGAATCTCCATTCCAGGCTGGATTTTCTGAAAAGTAAAGTTCAAGGACTTTTTAGTATTTTGCTTTTACTGACAAGACTAAAAGTTAAATTTATGTGAACTGGTCAGGTCTAAAATGATACCAACTTTAATCCCTATCTCAGTATGAATGTAAGCAACATTAAAATAGGTATCATAAAAACACTCTTCAAATGCAAATAAATGCTAGAAAAAAGGTAAATAACACCAGAAAAATAAACAGCTGAATTTGTTTTAAAAAATTCTTCTGAAATGCAAGGGGCAAATGAATCAAATTGAAAGACTGCAGTAGGCATAGTTCAAATCTTACTTCTTCTTTGTAGACTATTTTATACATGTAGTTTTTTTTTTACCTTTTGACCAATTTTAATCCCAGACAATGTGTTATCACTGTTATTTGTAAAGGAGAGTTCGATGGAGGTCATTTTTGGAGAGAAAATTGAAATAGTGCGAGTAAACTTGTAGGTTACACTCAGCCCATCTCCAGACATCTTGTTCAGTAACTCATAGGACTTTGTCTGTACCTGGACTGGGGCAAACTGGAATATATGATTTATTTCATTCATCAATTTCAATAACTTGCTCAAATAATACATAACAATATTCTAACACTTCAAAATTCTAGAGTAAATAAATGTAACTGGCAAAGAAAATATCCTATTCTCTCAAGATAGATTCTGCACTTTGCAAGTGTGGTAAAAAAAAACAGTGGTTTATATGTCATTAGACTCTTTGCCTTCAGTTTTCTTCTGTCTGATCTCTGTTAACAGTATGAAACTCGGCAGTTCACCAAAGCATATTTCTGGAGTAGTAACATTACTCATACTCTACAATGTGCTAACTGCCCATTTTCTCCAATTCAGGGTGCTTGTGGCCTTTTTTGTTTTACAGTTTCTTTTAAAAAGGTGTGTAATTCCTAAAATGAAGCATTTTTATTCTATTTGGTTATCAGTAACACAAAAACATAATTATTACAATACCATTTGACTAGATGCAGTAGTTGTGTTTTTTGCTGGTGTTGTGTCTTCCATGCTGAGTGCATTCAGGGGTGTTAGCAAATCTCCAGCCCCGATATTGGGTCCTGGTGCTGCTGCCCCTACGGGACCTCCTGATAGAGCATCTGCAAATAGGATTTTGCAATGTGTTTCAAATCAGTTTTTTAAATCAATGTCACTGTATACATCCCAGTTACACTTACTGCAAAGATATTAACTAGATTCATACTGGGACAGAAACCTATTTTATAAACTTATGAATCTAGGACAGAAACCTATTTTATAAACTTAACAGAAAAATGAAAATAAGAACTCATCAGCAAATACATAAAAAACAAATTTTATGATTTTTTCCTTTTTGCATTATCTCAAATTTAAAATATGGTTAAGCTTACTGACAGTAAAGACATTTGAAAGCAATAATACCATTGCCAAAATCAAGAAGTAGGTCTAGGTCCTGTGATGACTTGTTAGCTGTTTTCTTGGCTGGTGGCTTTTTCTCAGGTGTCTATTAAAGAAAAATCTCAATTAGAAAAGAAAATAGGTTCTTGTGTCTTTGTTAACCTTTTTTAAATGTAAGATCAATATGTCTTCACACTATGAGATGAATATAAATACGAATCATGAAACACAAAAAATGTCTTTCCATCCACATTCAATTATTCTGCAATCCATTGTTCTCCATAAACTACCTTAAATCTTTTAAATTAAGCCCACTGAAATAGCCATCTTTTACCTTCTCCACAGTAAGACTTCACTAAATTTTATCAGTACCAACAATCAAACTCTAGTTAAATGACATTTTTCAACATGTATTTGCCAGAGTTGTCTACCTTTTTCTTTTTCACCTCAACTTCACTTTCTGAACTACTCTCGTCATCACTGCTGTCTTCATCTGTTGATTCTTCCTCACTCTCACTCTCCTCCACCACTTGTTTCTTCTTCTGCACTTTCTCTTCTTTCTTTGGTTTTATTTTTTCCTCATCACTATCATCATCTGTGGCAGTATCTTCATCAGAAGCCTCAGAATCTTCATCACTGTCAGTTTCCTCATCACTGTCTTCATCACTGTCTTCATCATCGGAACTGTCATCTGAATGTACAGCACAACAATTTGTGAAACAAGTTCTGCCTATCTTTTGTAACAAATTAACGAGCTAACTGGACATACCCCATGCTTCGGAATGAGGAGTTAAAGACAATCTGTGTACAACTTGAAAAGATTATGTTGTATGAAGATGTTGTATCTTGTACTTTGCATTCTGTACTGTTTGACCATTGTATGAAGTTGCATTGAATTCCAACCAGTAGTTTTTAGGTTATGCTCCGGACAAGGTACAGCCCAACCAACCTACCACCAGGTGACTCCTATATACCCCCCCAACTTCATTATACCCCCAAAACGAAGTTTGGGGGGTATAATGAATACATTCATACAGTCTGGTGTGATTTGTAATGTAAGACCAACACAGTATTTTTTATAGAACAGCATTTTTTGTTGTAATTCATCTTTAATGAAGAAGAGTACTGAGGAAGTAATGTTTCTCAAGTTTGTTGACATTTTGTTCTGTGTTTTTGTTTGATCACACTTCAACTGTTCTTCATCTCAAGGGCATTTAAGAATAAATAAGAAATTTGTACTGGTACAATGTTTATAAGTACTGCACTAATAAAGCCTGTAAACACTTTTCAGTTTTAACTTCATGTGAAATCTGTATTAAGTGGTCATGGGCTGAGAGAAAAATGAAAACCAGAATTTTGACTTACAAGTTTGTAACAAAAACAAATTAATCTATCAAAAGCTCCTTTATTCTTTACTGGTACATGTATGTACCTTTTTCTGATAACATACATTATTTTTACAACATTTATTACATGTTAACTATATCTGTAGTAGGACTGAGGGTGTGAACTTGAACAAACTTATTAAATGTTTCGTAAAAATAAGACTTGTACATATAACATAAAAAGTGGTCATTTGAACACTCACTTATTTCAGAGACAGACATTAACAAAAACAAGTGTAAAAACACTGCATTAATTTGTTAACACTGAAACTCAATATTCCTTGAAATTCCTTTACTACACTTTACAAGGTTACACTATTCTTTTAGTACTGGCTATAACAAAAAGCTGACTTACTGAATTTAATCACAGTAATGACCATAAAAGGGTAACAATGAGCAGAAACAATTCTTTCTATACAGTCTTTAACACTGAAATAATTTCGATACTAAGAATGTTTACCTTCAGGACTTGAGGACTCTGTGCTGGAGTAGAATGACTTCTCAGGTTTCTTCTGTTTCTTGGTCAGTGGTGTTTTTTCTGTCCATGGCATCACTACTTCTACGTTTCTCACTGATGGATCCGGGGCAACTTCCGGCCACTCTGGTAACTGCTGGTACCCTGTAGCTCTCATATTGATAATGTGAGACAGGGTACCAAGCTGGTACTGGTCGCGATCTATAAAAGGTGACAAAGATTGCTACAGTGACTTCCTTCACTTCTATTTATTTAGTGTTTTCTGTTTTTTATTGTTATAACTGGTTGCCATCACATTACCAACATTTCAGGTTGAGACAGGCAGTGACTATGATACAGTAAGTATCCAGTTCTAGAGACACTCTTACTTCCTTTAAATACTACGTGTAAAGTACTGATGCAGGAAACTTACAGGTTTCGTCTCTGCCGAAGACCCAACTATTAATGGAGAAGTAGCAATTGTAGTTGAAACCCTTGGATAACAAGTCCTGTTCATTACCACTGGTCCACACCTCATTTTATATATATATCTGAATGCCATTATTACCTTTACATTTTCATGCTACTGTTTCAATTCTAAATCTAATTATTATCAAGCTTACCACTCACATTTCAAGTACTGAAGTTTAACAACGTGTACATGTATGTAAAAAAGGCATAGAAATTATAAAAACACTGCTACTGCTTGACAATAAATCCCTTGCCTTAATATTCACTTGGACACAAAGTTTTTTCAATTGCTGGTTATAATGACATAAGGTTTCAAAATCTAGCCAATGTGATAGTTAACTTACTACATCATTTCTGAACTGTCATAGAAAATGTGAGCAGATTTTGACTTCAAGATAAGACAGAATATGTTCAAACCTTTGAACCTTGACTCCAGTACTGGTGCAGGTTTTGTAGACAGGAATATTTTCTTAGCATGTTTGGCTAGCTGTCCTTTTTCGCCTGTTGGAAGAACAAGTGCTCTGAGAAATCTTGACCTGTCTCTGATGTCATAGTTCTGGTCATACTTGGCAAGGTTAAACACATACTGGCACAGAAGTTTGGTCTGCTTACTGTTGGTAATCATTAACTTTGCTGCAAGGTTAAGAATCTGTAACTTGACAATGTCTTCCTGAAATATCGAGGTACCTGATTTAAAAATAATCATAAGAAGCAGGTTTAAACATAGTATAACCAGGAGTTGTAATATTATCATGATAGTATAGTCATCACAGGTAAACCTAGCTGTTATATTCTGCTCAGAAAACTTAATCTTGATGAGAAAAACTAAGCAATAATAAGACCAATAAAAAAGTGGTGTTAATAATGAAGTTGTCTTAATAGTAGACTTTTTTTGTCCTAAATTTTAGACACTGGTTCTTTATAGTATTCATTTCTGCACCTTTTCGAAATAAATGAAGAGTTCTAAAAGGTAGGACTTTACTGTATTAGAAACAAATTTGGCAACAATTTGGTCATCCCTGGACTTACAGACATACCTCTTGTATAAAGGTCTTGGCCATTTTCCGTAGAACATCTGGGGCTATTTTAGGCACTCTATCACTGTACTCCCCAATCAACCACAGAATACTGGCTCTAGCCATTGGCACAGTGATGTTGTCAACCATTCTAGCCATGTGCACTATAATGTCCTTGTGTGTGGAGGTCTGTGTGATAAACACAAAGTTTTAAACTACATGTATTTACTGATTATGATTAATATTTCTGTGAATCAAGTTTTCTAATTTCAATAAATATAATAAAGACAACATTATTCAACGTTATTGTGTTTATTTATTTATTAATTAAAACTTTATTTTTATTTCATGTTACTTTGGGAGTATTTATCTACTTAACTTGCATTTCCTGTTTACATGAAAATGCACTTATTTACAATACCACAGTCACAATAACAACAAGCAATAAAAATTATTCTTTAAAATATCATCACCCAAAATACTATGCATGAAACCCATATGTTAAATGAGCCTAGAAGATCAAACTTTATGAGTAAAAATAAAACGCAAGTTACATGCAAATAAAAATGTGATGGTGGTTAGTGGGTTGTGGTGGGAGGGGATTAAAGTTTTACCTGCATCTGCAGCAGTTTCTTAATCACTACCACACTCTCTGCCACAACACTCTCTGAAAGTAAATATTGTCAACAAATTTAGTCCTCAAGGTTATATCATTTTCTATAAGTTTAAAATACACAATAGCTTGTGCCCGATTTTGAACCAAATTATTCTGCACTGTAATAAATCCTTCTCTTATGATCAGCTTTTGTGAGAAAAACATTTTATTTTCTTAACTGGTATCTTTTCAGCATAAAACTGTTAAAATAATGGATAAATTTTAAAAAGGGAAAAGTTCTGCTGGAAGAAGTTGCACATGAAGTTATGAAAACTGCAAATTTACTAATTACCACACTTTCATTAGTAAGGAAGATCTAAACTGAAGCATACTTATTTGGCATATCTCCAAAACTTTTTGAACCAGTTCCAACTTATTTCTATTTTTAGTAACAATTTACAGCCATTTTTTGTATACTTAAGCTAAAACATTTCTCATACAATTTGTCCTGATGAAGTTCTATTCTTGTACCGAACTGGTAGATCTATAAAAATACCTTAACTTAACTGGTTCACCATGTTGTTTTTCATTTACCTTCTCCTACTTAAGCATACTTACCAATTTTTACACAGACTAAATTTACACTAAATCAGACTACACTTTTGATATAAAGTGAAATGATTCTTCCACCTACCATCTCTGTTAGGACATCAACAATACAAGACCATTTCAAGCATGTATCTGTGACTTCTGAAATGTTACTGGCACATCTTCCTATCGCCTGATAGTAGCAGCAGCAAATTCCTTGTCTGAGCTTGTCACGTAAGTCTAAAAGGAAGGTTGACTCATTCTGGTAAAACTCATTTTATAAGCTTCAGTATTTCAGAGCTACCAGTGACAATGTCTGAATGACTGACCTACAATACTTAACTTTATATTAAAATTCTACAATATTTTCATCTCTCTTTAATGAGAACAGATAGATAGGTGAGGATGGAGAAGAGAAATTGTGCTCTTATTAATTACAGTTGTAGACCTCTGGTATCAAATTTCACTTATATAGAATATGTTTGCTTAGTCTGAATTTTAATAAGAAAGAAAACAAGAGCCATGTGTGACCATGGTCATCCGTCTCAGAAATGCTGCTTGTGTAATAAGGAAGGTAGCAATGTGACCTAAAGGAACATAAGTTGGAGCTGATATACTGACTGAACGAACAAACTGATGAAAACAACTGTTTTTGAACTTGCAATTTACAGTCAATTTAATCCAACAGTTTGAACTTAACACACTGAAACCTATGTAATTCCTTCCTTCAAAAAAATGCTGATTTGAGGGATGAGTAATTTTTCGCATCATAATTATAACATACCTGTAACTCTCGTAGAATGGTTGCAATATTTGTCTCTGTGGCCAGGTTGGTCAGTATCTCCAGTTTGAGTAGCTTGAATGTGGGTGGGGTCATTGGATCCTCACATAGAAACTCTTCAAAACATCTCAAACATGCCTTTCTGTTTCAGTGACATCGTGGCAATGTTACTTAATACCACATATTGTACCTCTCTGAAAAAAGGGACAAAGTTATGCATAACCATTCTAAATGTTTCATAAAAGGCATACTTCCATTTTTCAACTCTTTTGGAGAATTTGTTCTACCAAATAACAGTAGGAAAGAGTGTTAAGCTTTTACAAGTGTATTTCAGCACCATTATGCCTAATCATATCTTTATATAGTAAATTTTGCAACTGCAATTTTGCTTTGAACCAATATGGTTTCCTTACATCTTAGCCTAAACATACACCATACTAGTCTGTTTTCTTTAAAAACCTAGAAATATGGCTACTGCTACCTTGTATGTTTCAAGCATTCATTTAGAAACATCAGTACTTACGAATGTGACCTAAGTAATCGTACTAGTGACCTTGCCACTATAATGACCTCTGACCTTGGAGCACAGTGATGATACAGTTGAGCTACAGCCATAACAACCTAGGTAAAAATAATCCAGTTATTGTGGTAGTTGTACATAGTTCTACAGAACAGCAGATGTTAATATCTCTGTTATTTCAGTCACAAAATTTTCTCAAAATAAGATGAGTTTGAGTCCAAAATATGTACAAAACCAAATTTAAATATTAAAACTGCAACTCGATACTGCCAAACAATTGACAAAGTTTTTAAGTTGCAGGTAAAGCTTACATGTACAGAAACGTTTTTAATTTCCCATAATAAAGCTGAACTCAAATTTAATCATCAATTGTTTGGAAGATTCCTCTGGAAATCAGATAATATATGTATTTAAAATAACATACTTATTCCTTAACATCAAAACAAATACTGTCTGAAAAAACAATGATGCCTGGAGAAATTACATTAGTCCATTAATTTCTACAATTTTCAATTTTAATTAAAACTGAATACCTACAACTATGTTTAAATCTCATTTTATATATAGCAAGAAAGAGAAGAAAATAATTGAACTGAGGAGTTCATTTGAATGAAATGTTTAACACTCACATGCAGCATTTCTACTGTTCAGCAACGGTTTACACTGTCTCAGTAAGAGCCTGTGGTCTGAGTCCATTACATACTGTTTTGGTTTAGTTTTAGTCTTTGCTTCATCGTCATCATCATTGTCATCATCTTCATCATCTTCGTCTTTTTCAGACTCGTAAAATGGCTTTTCAGCTTCATTGTCTACATTCTGTTAAATGTATTGTTTTCATAATAAAATCAATATTGTATGAGCATTGGCATATGAATTACATTGGACTACAAAGATATAGGATTGAAACCGTTATTTTCCAACAATCACTATATTCATACTTACAGAGAATATTTTTTCATCAAAAATTAACTGATGTACATGTTAATACCCATAACTGTCAAGGTAAAAACCTGCTTATTCCAGTTACAAGACGGTCATGATGGCCTTGAATCACTAACCTGAGTATAATGCATGATGGGAGGAGCTTACACAGATGAACTTTGTGGCATACATCCATCTATCCAGACAGCCTTCACAAAGTAAAAATGTCTCCCTCCCCACTACGTATAAAATGTATAAGTGCCAACTGATAATGTCTCCTACAAGACAGGTTTTTCAATAACTTATACTTACATCAGAGTTTGGATTGACAAACTGTGACCTGACATAACGAGTCAACATGTTGATAATGACCACCTGACCCCATTCCTCAACATCGACAAGCAGGTTGCAGAGTTTACGGTAATTCTTGTGGATAAGATCAATACGTTCTGGACAGACTTCCTCAAATGCCTGAATAGCACTGCCAGCAACAAGCTGTAAATCAAATGAAACTTGGCTTTTATCTTGCCAAAAAAATCCCAACAAATCTAATTCTGTATGATAATGGAGAGTCATTGTCTTTAACCATTGCCATGAAAAAGTTCAGACTAATTAGTTAGATTATGTTGATCACATTCATTTCACTAAAAGCATGAGTTATTCCAGTATTTGATGGTTAACTGTGCTTTTTACCCTCTGACTATCAGCTGTTACAGAACTGGGATATATTGGGTAGTACAGTGGTCTTTGTCTTGCAAATACATACAAGGATATGGCATTTTCATTTCCATCTTGAAGAGGAAGTCTTAAGATAGATATACTTACCGTAGTTTTGTCAGCAAGGAGTTTTTCAATCACTTCCACAAGTTGGTCTTTCTGTTCAGGGTCAATACTGAAATATGAAATATTTTGTAACTTGTGCTATCTGAAAGATAAGTTTAAATATTTACAGTTTTCATCAAGTCTGCCATGCATCTTCAGTTCAGGCTAAAAAGAGATTTGACAGAATAGTTTTAGCAAGGACTTAAAAGGTTCCAGTTCAAATGAGTGTTCTAATAATTCCCAAAGTAACTCCAGTTTACATCAGAGTTTTCAGTTCAGTATTATAAATCTTATTTAGTACTTAAAAGTTCTACTTAAAAAAAAAACAAACAAAAAAACCTTATTTTAAATCTTGTACAAATGTTTCAGTTTGTCTTCCCTAGGTAATTCTATCTGTTCTCCAAACAGCTGAAACATGATTCTTCAGTTAAACAACAGACATGTTCTTGTAAAATCCCCTCTATCCCTTCCCATTATTTTAATGGACTGAATAATGCTTCCTTAGTACACCATAATTTAACCCCATCATACTAAACTTGTTATTGTGCCATCTCTATTTGCTGAAACAAGCTTGAACTGAACTTTGTGTTACCTGTACAGTTTGGGTATAGCATGAGCAGCAGTCTTTCTGACATATGGGGACATATCCATTACTGCTTCTTTAATTGCTAACATCATAATGGGGGCTATCATCTGTACCCTTATGCTTGACAACACACGTAGGGCACTGGCTCTAATCAGCTGGTTTGGGTCCTGGAATCAAACAGCAAAAAAAAATATATAGAAATAAACTGAACTTCTGAATCAGGAAACATAACAGTCTGTCATGTGTGTAAAATTGTTTTAAACCACCATGTATCTGGGTTTTATTAAGCACGTCCTAAAATACATATCTCTCTCATTGAAAACAAGGCAAGCTAGACACTTTCCATATGAAGAAATGTCATTTTTGTCTTCACAAATTTCTATCCCACATCTATGAGGTTATGTGAAAAAAGGTGAGACTAGGTACCTTAAGGGCCCTCTGGAATGTACTGATGGAGAGCAGGGCAAGATCCTGCTGCTCTTCGGCATACCTTGTCAAGTACACATAGACAAGCTTCTTCACCTGAAATAACAATAAAACTCATTTAATATGCATCATAAATTAAACAAGAATGTGTAACATGAATTAATTTGTGCATTACTTAGATTATAAGAACATGCCAAGGGAGTGATATTTTTTTCATTTTTAGTATTTTAGGTAAATGCATTTGTTTTGTCCAATGCCATTGATAATCATAACTGATTCTGGCATCTAAGTTTTGAGTGTTACATAATACAAATGTTTATCTTGTAATACTAGGCAAAACTGTGAAACTGTAGCTTTGGACAACCTTCACTGTACATGAATAGCCTATGCCAAAGACTGAAACTGTATCTGCCTATCATTTAATCTGGACCTATTTATCACCTACAGTGTTATGAAATGAAACTTACAGAATGGATAGCAAACAGTAGTATGACAAGTCTTACCGAAACTCATAAAAAATTTACTGGACAGGAGGTCCTGTGAAGCTCAAAATTTTACTGGACCTCACACAAGTTTACTGGACCGGAGAAGTACATACCTAATTTATGTTTTTACCCAAATGACCCTTGTTAACCTTCGCATTGCATCAGTTCGTAGCGTATAGGCATGTAAACAGGAACCAGTGGGAACCACTAATAACACTACGTCATCAAAAACTGCTTTCTGGTAAAACTGCATCATTGGAATTTCGGATAATAATGAAAGTAGGACATAATTCTATTTTAAAACTGTCGGGAAACCAATTTTTTAAACGGACATGCGGTCTTGTGTTCTGCTTCATTTAATCGGACCAACAGATTTTTTTCTGGACAGGTCCGACGGAGTTTCGGTAAGACTGCAGTATGATTAGGTTGTGCTATCTGTAATCTGATTTTTTGTGTGCACAAGTCACAAAGGCAAAAAACCAATGCCATAAGCTTGATTATTGTTTTTTGTTCCCGTCTGTGGAACAAAGGGAGTGGGGTAGGTGGAGATTAAGCAGAAATGTCTCAATATCCTAGGGGCTTACCTCTAGATTTTTGCACACAACGTTCTTCACCACTGCTGGGAACAAATCGGAAGCATCTTTACCTTTAGCAACCATCTATAATCACACAACAGAAATTTAACTATCACCAGAAAAAGAAATGACCTTGAACAGTATAGCAGGGAGTATATACATAAAAGATATATACAAGACAAATGTACCTCCTTTTTCAAATATTAATACAAGTATCACAAGATTGATATATAGTAAACAGAAATTCAAACTGAAAATCCTCTCTGGGATTTAAATTTAAATGATCTTTTGATTCCAGTAGTGCAACAGTATCTTCATAAAAACTTATTCAAGTTTTCTGTTGTTTTCACAACAATTCTGCTCAATTCACATACTATGTTTTTGCTGAAAACTGCTAGTATCCTGTTTACTTACACCAATAATTCTTTTCATGGCATCTAGCTTTTGTGAGTCTTTGTTGCTATCCAGCATCATTTTCAAGTCTTCATGACTGAAAGTATTCATTTCAAATAATAAATCAAGCAAAAGTGCCAAAACAAATTTCAAAGACAAAAGATATGCACACCTGGAAACAGACTAATGAACAGAAACTGAAACCTTTTTTTTCAAGTTGTTGGTAAAATATGAAATGATGATATTTCCATCTTTAAAATAATGTATGTATATGTACATCATCAAGTATAATGTACATCATCCAGTTGTTTAACAAAGTTAAAGGCAATTTCTATAGAAGTAACAAGCCTTTCAGCAGAGATAGATCATATCAAAATAATTTGGATCATTTGTGATAGGGAAAACTGTTGTCTTCACATCTGATCCAGGCCCAGAACTTACAGGAACCAGTTAAAATAGAGCAAATTCAGACTGTAGAAACTGAAACAGAGTGGTGCAAAAAAAAGAACAAACAAAAAGCAATTACTTAATAGCAATGACTTTGTACTTTATATTTAGAAAACAATATTTCTCTTCATTGTTCTCTGCAGTAAATCTATCTACGACTTACTGAATCTTGCAACAGCTTAAATGGAGTCAAAAGCTCAAGAAAGATACTGATGCCATTGAAAGATTTTAGGAACAACAATGATGAAAAAAGCATTACCTACTGAATGGAAAAGAAGATTTGTACTACAGTGTCTTCTTTGAAAAAGTTGAGTATGAAGACCATAATTCTGATCATTTTTTTAGAATTAATTAAGAAATCTGTAAAACAGACTTTCATAAAAATTCTTCTCAGACAGGATAGTTTCATAACAAAAAATGCCTGAATCTGTAGTTAGTGTGTAACCTGTGAAAATCTACTTGCCTTGAGCTGGAATTGAACTAAGGTACCTTCGTTTACTAAGCAGATACTCATACCACATCGCCATAAAAACTAGCTAATAAGGAACGGGGTAGAACTGCTGTATTACACCTCTACACCCCCTCCTTAGAATTCGTCCAGAAATTCTTGCAGCACTGAATATCTGTGGGACTTTCTAAGGTTGTCATCACATCTACACTCAGCAGTTATTTATGTTGGCTGCCAAATGAGTATAACCCCGAAAAATCCACTTGCCCTAAGCTGAATTTGAACTCTGGTACCACTGTTTACTAAGCGGATACTTATGCACACTGCCATAAAAGCTAGCTGATAGGCAAGTGAGTATAAGTGCCGTATTAGATCTCTGCTACACAAGGATAAAGAAAGTTAAGACTTGGCGGTGAGAAATACGGAATACCCCACCCATTATACCATTAAGTTATTTATTGTCAACTTACCGTTTAAATTCGTTGTTGAAGAAACTGCTACTGGCAGGATCAACGCCTACATCTGCCTCGCCGCTTCCAGTAGAAGATGGTGGTCTGTCATTGTAACCACTGGACGCTTGAAATCCACCGTTTCCTGCCATTTTAACGCCGCAGACACCGCCAGCTGTCAAAACTTATAACTTCCGCTTTCATTCGGTTTGCCTTGGACTTAATAAAGCCGAAAAGGATTATAGAAACGAAAAGATTAACGTGAAAGAGACAACAATTCTGTGACAATAATAAACTATATTCTTTATATTATGCCTTTTAAAAGGAACGTAGTAGGTGGTTTTAAAGTTAGTTAACGTTCATCAAGGAGTTAACTTTTTCCCAAAATGTCTGAAAGTTTTGATGAAAATATTGTGAGTAGGCCTTTTGCCTTGCTGTCCACATGTATATCGATAGTTTGAATAAATTTCTTAAACAGCAAATGGAATCCTGTATTACTGTAAGTAAAAGGGAAAATACGATATTATAAGATAACAATTTGATTTAGAGTAAAAAGTTTCTACTATCCCTATGTTTATTTTGCGCAACTGAAACATTAAACTCACCAAGTTCAAGGGTTTACCCAATGACCTGCGGAGAAAAACAGCTTAAGTATTTTCAATGAACTAAATATTGATAATTCAAAAGCAATTCCCAAGCAGGATGATGACGTAATGATATACTTGACTACAGTTTGCAGCTTAGATATACATCAAGCGATTCCACTAAATCTAAACCTCTTCATTTTCAACATCATTACTGGATCAGTTTGACTAATTACAGAGATTATCTTGGTTAAGGAATTGAGGTTAATAAATATGTTATGTTTGTATTCTTTAGATTTTCCTGTTTCAGTAGCGAAGGGAAATAATAAAATTTATTTCTTGTCTAATATTGTTAGAATTATCTCTCTTTGATCCTAATGAAACTAAGGTAATTGAATACAAGTTCGATGAAAAAATGAAATTAATCTTGAAAGAGTACTTTTGTTCCTTAAATAGGATTGTAAAGGACGCTATGATATGGTTGTAAGTATATTAGAATATTATCATATTCTGCACTATACGACACTTCACGGATACATACAGACCGTAGTCCGTTACCGTTTTCTGTGCTTATACGAGTGTGTCCGATTTTAGAATTATGACGGGCTACGTCTTCCCCTTTAGGTCACCATGTCTACGGTTACTTTGTCACATTGGCGAAAGCGATGTTATTATTCTAAGATCACCTGACAAGACGTTTTCCTTAACAGGACTCACCAGCATTTGATAATTATAATACAAGTCGCTAAAAGGACAAAAGCAATGACCTCTTTTTTTAAAAAAAAAATGTTTTTATGTTTGAATTGTCAGAATTAAATACATTTCGATTTTACTTTATTTTATTTTTCTATGCACATACGTTCATGTGCTTACTTATATTAAGTCTAATTTTCTGATCTTTGTCTTAAAGTGGAATATAATCAACAATAAAGGTCATTCATTGAACTCGGTGTATTTATTTCTCCCATGTAGATCTTCGTTTAAATCAAATTAAAGAGACGTTACGAAACCATGAACTATTTTCGGAAAAGCGGTTTGTCTCAGTGATCATTACAGCAATTATAGAACCACTTTCTATCACTTACAAAAACATTAGAAGCATCTAGAATATATCTCTGCGTAAGCATTAACGCTAACGACTTCGCCCGAGTAAAAATATTGTCCAGTCTAATGAATAGAGGAAGTTTTCTGTAATAATGGAAATACAGAACAGCGGTCATAAGAAGGAATCTTATGAAAAGCATTGAGATGAAACTAGGTAAGACTGTACATGACTGTGTTATCGAGATTCGATGTGTATGTTGATAGTTTCTGAACACTGAAATAACATTCGTAGTCTTTTTATGAATTTGTTTTTAAACCACCTTTGCAATTATCTTAAGATAATTTTCACCGTCTAACTATTTAGTTTTATGCCAATATACACTGAAGACATGTAAATTTTCCACATCATGTATTATTTCATACAAGATGACTCAATCGTTCCTTCTATCCCTTATTTCGTCTTTGAACTGGGCTATTTTTTTCACTGCTTACATTAAGAGCCAAGTGACAATGAATAACAATAGACAATTAGAATGCGTTGTATAAGAATCTCTCTACTGATCATTTTATTGTTCTCATGTCGAACGTTATTGGATTGAGGACACTGAAATAGACAGAACGTTTCTCTCTAGGGAAGAGTGATCATCGCCTTCTGGACAGAGATGTTAACCTCTTTAGTAACATTTTGCGGATTTTCTGTTCAGATGGAGACTTTATATTTAACTGTTGAATTTAATCCTCTATTGAAACTTAGAAAAAAAGAAAAAAAAACTGAAAAGGTATGGGCGTTGAAAAAAGATGATGTTATAGTTTGGTTCTATAAATAATTGGCTTTAAAGCCAGTACTATAATTTTTATTTGTTTTAAATGTAAAATTATAATTATATCTTCGATGGCCGTATATGTTTATAAGTCCTTGTACCTAAAAGAAACTTATATGTTGTTCTTTGTTGCAACTACTTTTTTTTAAAAAAAAGTCCAAGGCGAACCTTTAGAAAACCTAATCATCCGATGTTATATCATAGAATTGATTGTGAAAACGCATATCTTATCTGGTATATATTTATGACCAACGGTACTTGTAGTGCTGAGGTAAAAAAAAAGCTTAACTGGATTTCAGTAACAGTTGAATATTTTTGTTTTTGTTTTCTCAGAATGTGTTTGTTTGTTTGTTTCTGTACGGGTTTACCTGTATCATGTATTTGTTGTCCTGTTTACATGTTCACCTGTATTGTGCCCCTTTTGCATTTAACCTGTTTCTTTCTCAGTTTATCTGTTTCGGTTTCTTTCCAAGTGTTCCCTTAACTTGTGTCCTTCTCAGTTTACCCGTATGTCACTTTTTTCAGAGTCAACCTTTATCTTGTTTATTTCTCTTTCTACCTGTATTTTTCTTCCTCTCTGTTGTTATGTTTTTGCTAATTTCAATTTAACCGTATTTTGCTAATTTCTCATTGTATCTGTTACTTGTGTCTTTCTCAGTTTAAAAGCAATTCGAGTCTTTCAGAGTTTCCCAGTAGCTTGTTTCTTTCTTTGTTTCCCTGTATCTTGCTTCTTTCTCTTTTCACAGGTGTTCTGTCTCTTCAGCAGTTTACCTGTATATGTTTCTTTCTCAGTCTATTTGAATTTGTTTGTTTCAGAGTTTCCTTGTATCTAGTTTCTTGTACTTGTATTTGGTTTCCTTAAGTGTTTATCTTCCTCTTTTCTTCTCTTTCTTTCTCTCTCTTTGTATTTTTTTTCCGTATTCCTGTATTTTGTATCAGTTTACTAGCCTCTTTTTCAAGCAGTCGAGTAATGTTAAAAGACAAAAAAAATTAGTTATAGTTTATTTACCTGTAAATTTTACGGTTTAGAAGTCCAAAATAGTTTTATATAGTGATTTTCTCTATATAAACTGACATTTGCTTTCTAAGGATATCTAAATATACGTTTTTCCTGATTTGCCCTCTGCCCAAAAGAAAAAAAAAAACAAGTGAAATACTTATATGATAAACGCTCTTAAACTAATCAAAGTTTTTATACTTCAGCGGTAATTTCAAAGCTTTATGTATGTTATCAAAATCACTATATCAGTTTTTATTCGAGTTTACTTTCTATATTACCTTCAGAAATTATCACCCACTTTAGATGTTATTAGCACTGGCAGATAATTTAGAGAGTATGAGAATGACTGGACTTTTTACTTACTTTGCAGATTTGCAGCTGTAATCGGAGAGAGACAGAAAAAAAACATTATGTTTACAGCATGCAAAATATCCCTACAATAATTGGAAAACTGTTTGTATACTAACAGTTATGTAAACGATAGATTTGTTCCTCTGTATAACTGACATATGTAGTAAGTTGTCATGTATTGCTTTACCTGTGTGCACTATGATATTAAGGAGGAATAATAATATTATGAGATTAAAGTTTTGTTTACTAATATTATGCTAGCCATAGACGGCTTAAATCAGCTGCCACTGCTGGCATAGTTAATATAACTGAACATAATTCTATTCAAACAGTTTCAATCATATAGCGTCTTTAAATATTGCGTTTATTATTACCTTTTGCCATTGATAGAAAAAAAATCAAAGGTGGTCTCATACTTTTGTGTGTTGTTACGCCGTTTTAAAGAATTGTTACAATACTTTTTATTGCAATAACGTACCTGATAAATTGATTATTTTACGCCCTTTTTAATAGAATTATTCATAAAGACTATTTGGTATGGCTTTTATTGCCATGTCTGTCTTCGCGAAACACCTGATCAAATATGAAAACTAGGATCGGTCCGCTCAAGATAATTGCTTTCCGTAAATGATCTCTTTAAAAATCTTTAAACAGCTTGAATCTGCATGAGATTTTCTGAATGAACAGGACACCGATTTGATACGTCAAAAGCGCCATTCCTTCCAGACTCAGAAAGGAGACATTGATAACGATTTCATTGAATGGGATTAGCTGGAAACTCTGTCGCCGGTAACAATTCAAACAATTCAAATGGTTACCTCGAGAACTACGCAGTTCTGTGGGGCATGAATGATACCGACTTACGCGGATATTAAGTCCGTATATGATAGGCCATGTCTCCAGAAGTAAAAAGCAGCATGCCAAAAACCATTAATGCAAAATCTGAACTTACTGTGGACTTTCGGCCGCCATTATCCGTGCATCGAACCTAAACAAAGTCACGTGATTTCCCACCGTGATCTTTATATAATGTCAGTATTTTTTTTTTCTTTTACGGAGCAGATCAGTGATCAAGTAGTAACGCGCTGAACTAATAACCCAGGGGTCATTAGATCGATCCCCCGCTCCGCCATTAACATTACTAATTGTCTTTCGGATGAGACGTTAAACCGAGGTTCCATGTATCGGTGCTGTACACTGAGCTTGCAAAAGAACCAGGGGTGTCTCTGGAACGAGATGCTTTCTGTATCCCCCGCAACATAGACTAACTAATTTCTGCAGGGAGCGTCGGTCATATAGGCAACTGGTACCGACGATAAATCAACTCAAATAGATAGATAGATTTTTCTACGATAGGATCATATGTCTTCATGTTATAGGTCATCAAATGTTAAAACATGGATCGATCCGCCAACATATTTCTGCCTTTAGAAATTTTCTATCTCTTGAGGAAAAATCTTAAACAGGTTCAATCTGCAAGAGTTTTCTAATTAAAAAGGAATAAAACATTCATTTGCTATTATTATATTGCCTTTTCTTACAGACGTTAAAAGAAGATACCGATACAATTTCTGTTGCAAACACATTTGATCTGATTTTTTAACTTTAAGTTAGTGAAAAATTCATAACAAGATATTATTTATACAATTTGAGCTTCGATAGAACTTTCTATAAGCATAGGACACAGATGCACCCCTATTTCGTTGTCACAAAAAATCCTGTACAATTACAAGTGCGTATAAACATTGTCCTTAGCATTAAGGAGTCTGAAATTGCTATTTTTGGCTAAATCAGGGAGCATAATATTGCCGATCTCCAATAAATTTGCTTCAACATACCAGGCGCGTAAGTTCACATGCAGTTATACGTTTGGAGTTACACGCGACACAAGTCTAAAAATGCTATTTTTGCTAAATCAAGGAGTATAACTATGCCGATCTCCAATTAATTTGCGTCGAAATACGCAGGTACGTAAGTTCAGATGCTGACAACTTTTCTTAGAAAGTTTCATGTCTCTAACAGTTATTCTCGTACATTTGGAGTAACACGCGACACAAGTCTAAAAATGCTAATTTTTGCTTAAGCAGGAAGCATAAGTCTGCTGATCTCCAATAAAAAATTAAGCAATAGTAAGTTTATCCACCTTGAGCTTCGATGAATTTCAGATAATTCGCCATGACCTTACAACCTTACATTTTAGAAGCAGACAGTTGAAATTTAAAACACCTCGATTTTTAATCTTGATTATATGGGAATGTAAATTTGTTTATACATAGATGCCATGCAATTGCCGTTTAAATGAAATTGTTAGCACCAAAATATATATTTTAAAAAAGTTATTTTATTTAAGGAGTTGCAAGGCGTTGATTTTTACTCCCCAAAAATGCTTTCAAAGTTGATGCCACGACTTTTCGTATTGTTGATTTGTTCGTTTGTTTTTTAAACTTGCTGCCGTGTTTTTAAAGCAATGACGTAACTATAATTTGGATGACTGTTATGCCGTTTTTAATAACAACAATATATTATAAAGGCCATCTGGACTTCGATTTTAGTATCACGTCTGTCTTCGCGAAATCACAGATGCAGTAACACTAGCATCGGTCCCCTACCTTACTTGCTTTAATAAATTATCTTCTGAAATAGAAATAGAAAAAAATAACAGCTTCAGTCTACAAGAGATTTCCTGAATCAACACGATAATAAGAAATCAATTTGCTTACGTCCACAGTGCCCTTCCTTCCAGACTTACAGACGAAACCTCAGTGCTGATTCATTTGAATAGAGTAATTTTAACAAACTCTGTACTAAATAACGTTATTCAGAGATATTTTGAATATGTAGCGACAAGTTCAAGTAAATGCTTTATGAACAGACTTTAATTCACCGTTTCCGCTGTTTCGTTAATGCAGCAATTGTCAAATATAACCAGCATTGATTTGCACGATATTTTCAAGTATTATTTGTCGAAGCAGAATAATGAAGTGAAGTTTAACTGAACGCTAATGAATCTGAATTAAAAGTTGACTTGACTTTGAATACATGGTCACGTCTCTTCATTTATTTCATAGTCTGTCTTGCAAGTGTCTGACAATTAAGGATTAACATTTAAAACATTACATAACACATACAGTTAACAAAAAATTATATGAAGGACTGCTACAAAAGACGCAATGTTCGGCCAAGACCGACCACTAAATATTTTTTTTCTCTCAGTAACATCAATTTTAAAGTCACTAGACAGACAGGAAAATGTTTTGCAGATATTTCATACCTCGTATTTTGGCACGTATTTAATCACGGCTTAACAGCATACAATGTGTATACTGCTAAACAGAAAGAACTAAGAAAACAGAAAGAATCAAGCCTTATTCAGAAACAGACAAAAAAGTGTGCAAGGATCATTTGATCCTATACTGAAAAATGGGAGAACCTTATATTTACAACTTAAAACGGCTATTTCGGAAATAATTCTAATACCTACGTTACAAGAGGATCTGGTTGATGCTGTTAAATAATAGTTGCAGAAAAATTGAGATTCTATCTATCTACTTGAGCTTATTTATCGTCGTTACCGTTTGCGCATATGACCGACGCCTCCTGAAGAGATTAGTTATTTTATGTTGTGGGGGTAGTGCAAGATACAGAAAGCTTCCCATTCTAGAGAAACCCCTGGTTCTTTTGCATGCTCAGTGTATAGCACTGATACAATGGACCTCGGTTTAACGTCTCAACCGAAAGAATAATAGTTATGTTAGTGGAGGAGCAGGGGATCGAACTCGGGACCCCTGGTTTAGCCGTCCAGCGCGTTTCCACTGGACCACATCCGCTCCTTAAAATTGAGATTAAAATCAAAGACGTATTTTATTACTTCAATACACGGAAGGAAAATAACATTTTCAAGCTTTAATATATGTTATCAGCTGAATGAAGTTATTCAAAATCGTTTTCAGAATTACCTTTTCTTATAATATTCTATTCGAATATGGAGGCTATTTATTGAAAATAAGACGCTTAAGAAATCATCAAACAATAATTGAAAATGTTGCCTTGTGTTTTTTTTTTTGAAGTTAAAAAATTGAATGATAGTCCGATAAGTTTATATAAAGAGTGAAAAAATGATATCAGATTATCAGTGTTCCTACATTTTTCTGCTTACCGACCATGCAGCTTACAGATTTTCCTACGAATTTAGATGTTATTTACAGAAAACTACGTAGAGCTTTCACATCAAGCAATAACGATGAATTCTATACCTTTTCGGTCTATCCTATTATTTAACGAAGCTATTTTTTTTTTGTCATTCGACCTTTTGTTTATATTAGGTCAAATATTTTATAGTATTTTATTCCCAAAAGTCTATTGCTGCCATAGTAACGATTTTTTTTCTCAAGAAATTTGATAGAAAAATTAGGCAGATGGATGAAGTACAATATTAAGGCTATTATTTAATTTTATGAGAAATTTGCAATTTTTGGCTGATGTTCAGCGTAACAACGTTTTCAAGGGTTAATTATTTGGTACGCATTTCGAAGTTGTAAAATACCAATAAGTTGCCATTATGTCTTCACGTAACAGTAAATCAAATATAAATGCATTCATCAGTACGTATATACATGTATATTTTGGCATTCAGTTATTTATCTCTTGCGGAAAAAAATAAACAGGTTCAAACCAGGTTTCAAATTATATAGGTAAACGACACTTTAGTTTTATATTGGAATATTGCATTTCGCTCGCAGACGTAAAAAGAAAATACTGATGCAATTCATTTTGCTGACGAATTTGATCTGTTTGTTAACTTAGTGATTGTCTTTACGAGATATCATGTATCTACGTTTGAGCATCAACTGTCATTAAAAAATGTATCTATTTTTGAACATCGTTTGTTATTACCAGATAAATTGTATCTACATTTGAGCATTGATAGTCATCAACATACAATGTATCTACATTCGAGCGTCGATTGTCATCAACATACAATGTATCTACATTCGAGCATCGATTGCCATCAACATACAATGTATCTACATTCGAGAATCGATTGTCATTACAAGATGTAATCTGTCTTTATTTGAAGATCGATAGATCTGACAATACAAAAAGGAAGACAGCTGTTATCCTGAATCGATAAATGCACATAGATATTAAGAAATAAGACCTTGATAAAAGAAGAAAATGCAATTCTAAATATGTACATAAGACACATATTCTAACTTGTAATGATAGACTCGGATGTAAAATTTAGCTTGAATTATACAAGTTGAACCTTTTCTAGTGAAAGACTAGTATACACTAGTGCATTTTATTTCTGTACCTTAGGTGCTTAATTTCTTGAAATGTAAACTCAAGTAATTGTGACATTAGGATGAATATTTGAAGAGCAAAAGCAAAAGTAAAAAATATGTATGTAGTCTACTACCCGTCATTTTTTATTACATATTTCGGTACTGCAACTTGCAATAATATTGAGCAGCATCTTTTAAAACATGATAGCAAGAACGATCAAAACAGGTATTCTGTGCAAGTCTTTGGACAGTCATACCAAATTGGACTTTCCGGCGTTCTATCTCTCTCGCACACATGCACATTGGTTGGCTAGCTACGGACTGATAGAAACTTATATAAAGTCACCGAAACAAAATGATAAATTCCTGTTGTCATTTTCTTTTGAAATATGTTCTTACGAACATGAAAGTACGCAACAGAAAGATGCAGTGCATTTTAGAATACACAACCCAGAGCGCGACTCGAACTCCGATCTTAACGCATCGAAGACCAGCACTCTAACCACTGAGTCAAAAAATCGATTACCTGACGCAGTTGTCAGAGGTTGTATTTATACAATTATAGAAAGGTATGCACTAAACCATAACACATCGCCTCTTGAGAAAGTCATCATTTATGATGACGACTGGTGTTGTATATTTTTAGATCAGAAGATCTGATATGTATCTTGAATTTAATTTTAACAACTAAGTCCAAGAGTGGTCATCCCGGACGAGCCCCATCTTACGCACAGGAAAGTCCGTAACAGAAAGATGCAATGCATCTTAATTCTGAATACACAAACCAGAGCGCGTTTCGAACTCCGATCTTAGTGCTTCGAAGACCAACACTCTAACCACTGAGGCAAAGAATCGATTTCCTGACGCAGTTGTCAGAGGTTTTATTTATACAATTATAGGAAGGTATGCACTAGGCCGTAACATTGTAAAGCACTTGTCATGTGTATACGTGAGATTAACTTGCTAGTTTCCACTGCCTCTCGCCTAATATTTCGTTTTAATTCTTTCACTCATTGTGAAGTTGTCTTCCTTAACTATTTTGTTGATACAAATGTATCAAAGAACGCAATTTTCATTTACACGTTTCAAAGCCTCTAAAAAGTAATTTGTTGCAAAACGGACACGGTTGTTCACTATATTTTACTTTCCTTCTCCATCTCTGTATCTCAATTCAACAAGATGTCGCAGTTAGAAAACAATCAGAAATAGCAATGCCTTCGCCTCTCCGGAAGAATTTCAGACAGCTCATTATGGGCAATTCTTCTGGTTGAAGTTAAAATGAGACAAGGTAATGTGGGAATAACTCGGATGAAGTTTTATTACCGGTTCTATAATATTTCAGAGTTATATAGTGTATAATTTAATCAACATTATTTCGTATAGACAGTACTTGTTATTTTATGTCACACGTTTCTGTATCCAGCTGGCTTTTGTAATATAATGTCATATTACTCTACAGTAGTTCACTTTAATACATAGTATAAGATATTTGTTTGATTTCTTTTGGATACGGCATATATTTCAACGAAAAAGCACTATCAATTGTAAAGAAGTCAATTAGGCCAAATACTGTTGCCACTTAAAATGTTCTAGGCGCATCAATGAATTTGCTTCAAAATTCTAAAATTGATCAGTAAGTTGAATTAAAATTGAACTTATACAATTTTCAACGGTTTAAATTAAGAACTTCTTTACAGCATAGAATGCTATGTCATTTTAGTCCTCTTTGCAGTGTGGACAGAAGAACGTATTTCCCCCTCTGACCATTCTAACTGCAGTACAGTAACTTGAGATGAGTCCAATGCAGACATGGCCTTCCATGAATCATTCCATTACACTGAGCCCATTTGTAAAAATTAGTCATGTAGCACCAGACACCTCCTTTGGTGTAAATAAGTTACTTACACAGCACTTGTTACTATCCTCATCATCAGAAGATTCAGAGAGCTAAGTGCAAAGGTTAATATGTGAAGAGCTAGGCTGAGGTTCCTTTGACTTCATTCGTGGATTTCAAAGGTTGGTTTGGTTTTGTAGTGGTTCTGGACTTCCTAGTAGTGTGAGGTGATGTTGTTGTTTTTTTTAATTTCATGAACAATTAAGTTTTCATATACTATATCATCAGTGATGTCTTTGCCGGCAGCAATGCCACAAATTTCTTGCCACTTGATTTGCTTGGATAAGATTTGGATTTATTATGGTTCAGCTCATTTTTTCTTATGTACAAAAAGACCATACCCATCTGCCTCTTTTACCGAAATGCCACATTTAACAGTTGCATCTGAATTACTGTCATTACGGTATAGCTGTGCTGGAATAAAGTCCTGTTTTGGAATGGTATCTTTATCTTGAGGGTAAACAGACAGGAGGTTGTCTGGCTTCAGTGCTTGATAACAGACCTTACAAGCTACTGGACGGATATTGTACCTAGTTTTGACTGAAGCAGTCTCTCGCATTAACTTGTGACATGCATCATTATAAGGGCGTTGAAAGGGTCCATAACATACTAAATCAAGAGGCTGTAACAAATGACTGGTATGTGCAGGGCGTATAAAGAGCACAATTTTGTTGTATTGCTCAGTCAACAAGTCCTACTGATATATGGGAGCGGTGACCATCTAATAACAGGATAACCTTTTCATCAGTCCTGCCTGGGATATATTTTAGAAAGAGATTTTGCAGAAAATCTCTTAAAATGCCAGAATTTGCCCATCCTGTTTCATTCATGGTTCCAATAGTTCCAGGACTACAGCTGTTAAGTAATTCTGGCATCAGTATCTTTCCAGGAAAAAAACTAACAAAGGCGGCAAACCATAACCACTGGCACTACCACAACCAATCAGTGTTACTGTCTTTTTTTTTTACAGAATTGAAACCATCATGTTTCTTCATACATTGATCTAAATTATCGAAGTATTCCATTACAACAGATTCGTTTGTCATTTTTACACGGGCATACTCTAGAGCTATTGGGTTTAACTTTTTCATTTCTGACCATCATTTGCTTCTAAAACCCTCTAGCCAGTAAAATGACAATGTTTGAGACTGGGTTCTTTTGCAAAGAAGAACAACATAATCAGTTGCAGTATCAATACACTCTTGGAAAGTGTAACCGTGTCCATACTCTGTCATAGTCTTGAAATGCTTCACCAAGTAAGAGTCTTCAAGTTGGCTAAACAAAGGTGTTGAGCCCATAAAATGTTCAGGGTCAATTTTATCCAACACTGTGTCCCCTCAATGTATTAACTGGCACACCATACATTCTAGATGCATGAAGAACAGATACACATGCCTCAAGAACACATTCATATGCATTGGTCAGTGCTGTTGGTGAGTACAACCTGTACGTTTTCCGATCTGGCTGTGGTGTGGACTTGGAAAAGAAAAGAAAAATCTGGTCAATGAAAAAATAGTAGGGGACTGAAAATCGAACAATAAAATATGCTTGACTTAATAAACAAAAAATCAGGTGGTGCTTCATTCCATTTATTGAAGTTTAATACAGCAGCAGACGATTACATAATCAATTAACTGACAAACCAAGACTCTGTTTTGCAGAAGAAACGAGAAACAAACATAGCAGAAGAAACCGAACAGAGAGATAAGAGATTGTAATATTTTAGATATCTCTCCTAAGATTTCAGTGTTATGACAAATGCTACGACTTCCCCCATCATTTGCGGTACTTTATACAATTTTGAGCAGCAACTTTCATTCTCATTCAATAGTTTTCTCTTCTGGTTTCTTTATTGGCTTAATTTATTTACTTTCTCTCAGTATGTTTGCCGTTGGGAACATTTTTATGAGCAGAAAAAGAACTCCAATTTTCTGACAGTATCAATTAGTATTAGACTGAGTCTAAATAAAAAATAAAAGAAAACAGGCGATTTTCTCTTTATCTTCACAATAGACGTTTTTAAAGTAAATGCGTTTGAAAAAAAAGATATCTTCTGTACCGAAAGTCAGTATTTTAACTATCTCGCAAAGTTACTTCATATTCCAAAATGAAACGAACATCTGCACCCAGCAAATGCATTTAAAATGATTAAGTCGAACATTGTTTTAGACCAATGATATACTAAATGGCTAATTCTGATCATAATGAAACATCATCGATTGTAATGTTAATTTGAACATCTGCACGAAATATTTTCTTATTTCATAAAGGCAAGAAGCAAGTCTCCATTTACAATAAAAGCGTTCCACTCTTAACATATACAATATGTTGAAAAAAGAAATATATATATATAGAAAAGTCATTACAAGTTCTGTGTGAAGTTAGAGCGTAGATTTCTATCTTCATTTTTGACATTGTTTTAGTCAAGGAAACCCTAATAAAGCTTACCTTTTAGAAAACACATCTAGAACAGAACAGAACAAACAGAACTTTAGTTCAGATTTGTACATAGTACACCATCATCTTCAAAACAATTCAAATGTAAAATACATATTTTACTAATAATGGACACAAGAATATAAAATTCATTTGCATTCAAGGATAAACAAACATACAATACGGTGTTGGAGAGAGAAGAAAATTTTAGAATACGAAAAATGAAAGCATGCTGGATGTCTTCTTCATATTAACATTATTTCTGGATTTAGATGCTTCTCGAATGAAGTACACCTAATTACAAAGTTTTTTCGGAGAGACTTGTACATTTAACGGATCCAGCAAGTTTTTAATCAACTAGAATGGAACAACAGATACAGTTACAAACAAACAATAAACCCATATAGCACTTGTCCTACAATTTCATCTAATGGCAAGTCTAAAACAGTAACCATTCTATTTTCCATAAGCAAGTAAATTTAAAACTCAACTTTGACTTTAAATAGTGGTGGACGACCTACATAGAGACGACCTAACAAAGTCCAAGAACCTGAGAAGCATGAGTAAATAAAGTGTACACAAACACTAAACAAGTACAAACCTAAATATATGGTTATTTACATCATTTAGAAATTTCGATTCCTCTCCTAACTTTTATTAGTTATTTTCTAGTCCATGAACCTTGATCTGTAAGGTTAATTACCCACACACCGAACTAAAGGCTAGTATGAACAATCGTTTTTTTTTTTTTTTTTTAATTTAGAGCATTTGTACAGAACTTTGAAATTATATATATCCAGTTATTATACATTTTTTCGGACTCATTACGTTGGACTCTTCCGGTATATACATCATTTTATGAAAAAGAAATGCATCTAATGAGATGTCAAAGGTTTGGCCAAGACCGGAAAGGGGTCTCTGAAATTTCTGGGTGACATTTAATTAACACTGACAACAAGACATCGAGATGTATTTGGGTTTTTCAATGAGCCACTAGTAAACCTTATTAAGTAAGAGTCGTGTCAGATCACTCCTTAATAGATTTCCCGTGGTACTTAGCACAGTACAAGAGGGAATTAACTTTACCTTACTGAACACATTGAAGCATATAAGGTAATTGACCTAACAATTCAATATCAGTGAACTGAAAATACAGCTATCCTTCCGAGCCTTAATTTGGATTGGCATTTATGTTTGTTAGAAAGAAGTCAATATATTCATATGGGTCAAAATGCTGATCCTTTCTATGCGAAGATACAACGTATCTTTAATAAATAAACCTATCAAGGGACGCAAGAGAAAATTAAAATGTTAAGTCGGATGATTTCATTCAAAATCCGGTGTGGTGATTAAGAAAGATAATAAAATTCATGTTATCTACAATGATATCATAAAGTTATAAATACTCGTAAAAAAACTTGATATAGTACAGCTGTTGATATGGATAATACATGTTCTATATATACGCTACTTACATCTTTTCTTTCAGGGCCATAGCCTTTTATATATGACATTTTAACACATACACGATCTTGCATTAACAACAATTGCATTATTTAACAAATATAGAGGCATCGGTTCGGGAATTGTTCATTTATTGGCTCACATTTTATGCTTGCTATAGTTGGTATTGTCAAAGTTATAGCAAAAGTTGGGGACAAATTGTAACCATTATGTCTTTTCTTTGAAGAAAAAATATTGAAATTTAACCAAGGAATTGACCGGAACAATAATCAAATAGTTCATCTGTATGAAAATATCATCGTTGAAAATAATCAACATTTTCTCAATATTCGATCCCTTATCATCAATATAAACAAAGTGGGTTCGATCTTTCCGTACGTGGTGATCTCCCCTTCATCGGATCTTATTACGGCGAAATTAGGCATCAGTTAAAAACAGTTAATATGATTCTGCTTTTGCCGGTTTCTTTTGCAGCTATACATTGAATACTGGCGTGAAGAGCAATATATTGCAATTGTGTAAACACCTGTGTTTGTATAGATACAACCCCAGACATAGGCGTCATCGTATCGATTAAGCAATCATTTATCCTTTAAAAAACACCTCCTTAGATGCTGCTTTGATTCGGTCCAGCGACTGTGTTTACCACTTCGTTATTGAGGCCGACTCTCCAATCAGATATGAGATCGTTGAGAAAGAGGAAATAACATGAGATCTAATGGCATGAGGCTTACTAACACGAGAAAAAGTTATAAAAGCAAGTCTTCGGACATTTGTTGTATATGGGGTTCTAAAAACTTTTTAAGTGGTCTAGTTTACTAAGTGAAAGTTACAAAAATTATAGTATTTCCATGGAACAAAAGATTAACGCAAAATACGATACTGAAGACACACATTAACCAGATGAAATTTTCTTAAAACTATAGATAAAGAGCTATTTAAAAAGGACGGTGTACTTATTTGAAATGAACTGTAATGGTGTACATATTTGACCTGTGTCTTTTTACAATCACTTTTTTACAGTGACTTCAAATAAGTGGAAAATGGAATTTGAGAATTTAGTTCATGAACTTAGAATGGTGACTTTTTATTAATTTTTAATAATAAGAACAGTGAGTTAACAAAGAAAATCAAGGAAAGATATTAAACCCAAGATGCTTCACAGGATTCGACAAATATATTTGAACTTAACCGAAAGCAGGTATAACACCGATATAATTTGTATTTACTATAAACTTAAGAAATCGCTTGTGTCATCGTTAAGGTTTAAAAAAAAGAACCACTTGAAATTTAATTCTCTGTGCATTTAGACATAACAGCAAGAGGTGACAATTAATAATTGGATTTTCTTCATAATGTTGGCATGTCTTTTGAGGACGTTCAAAATGTGTGAAAGCGCAGAAAGTCGTTTGAATATCAAATTGGCATTACCACAAAGAAGTCATGTTATTTTTTACAGGGTCTCTCGTTTTAGGTAATGACTATTAAGAAAGCGGCACTGTTTTGGATAAAGTGTGATATTCACGAAGCATTAAACAAAATGTGCAAATTACAGAAAACTAGCTAAAAACCGGTTTGCAATTACACTTTCTTTGTACTTGAATTATTGATGGCTTCAGGCAGACTGTGCATGTGTTTTATAAACCTCAAATCCTGATAACAGAACAGAACAGAACAGAACATACGTTTTATTTAGACTTGTACATCGTCATGCAAATAGATAAATAAAACAATTATCACGTCACGTGATCATGGTATCACAAAGTACAATATGATACTTTATTATTTAAGAACAATGCATGATTACACAAACAAACATGTTGTTATGATATATGAGAATTGTAAAAAAAAAAATATTTTCCAAGAGGATGTTTAGAAAATCAAATATTTAAGAGAGTATTTCTGATTGCCAAGCTTTCTTTAATGTTTCCTGCTAAATTCATCAATAAAAGTTTGTTTGAAGTTTGCAATAACTGAGTAAATTTGAACATCGATGGTCTAACATAAAAATATTTTTTTATATATGTCTTACGAATATTATTATAACAAGGACAAACCAGAACAAAATGATATTCATCTTCGATATCAAGAGTATTACAGCACTGACAATATCTCTCGTTTCGTGGTAATCTTTGTCTACTATATCTACCAGTTTATATTCTGAGAGAATGGGCTGATAATATTATTTTTGAAATATACATTCTTAAACTACGTGGTAAAAGGTCAAGGTAAATTTCATACGATAAATTAGTTTTGCAATTTTTATATAGATCTAAAACATTACTATTTTCAATATTACCATGCCAATCTTGTACATAATTATCAATAAGTCTTTGTTTAAATATTCTAGGAAATAATTTACCATCAACATTATCACTATTTATAAAACAATCAGCAAAACCATATGTATACAATAATCTTTTAACATTTGAGACCCAGTTCTTATATCCATGTTCACAATCATTAACACTTTGTTCATAAACTTTTTTCATAATTATATTATCAGTTTGGATTGTTTTACACCAAAACTTAATTACTTTAACAAAACGAGCAATATATAATGGCCATCTTCCTAATTCACCATAAACCCCTGCATTATATGTACTTGTTCTGACATTTAGAACATTTTTGCAAAATTTAAGGTGAATACGTTCAATTTCTTTAGTTTTAGAATGTCCCCATACTTCAGCAAAGTAATTTAAGATAGAACCAACAAATGAATCGAACAGTTTGCATTTGAGTTTAGGTTTTATATCATATTTTTTACAATTATATAGTAAAACATTTAATGCCTTAAGGCCTTTGCCAATTAAGTGTTCCTGGTTTAAAGCAAAGTTGCCTGTATAATTGAAAATAGTACCTAGGTAGTTAAAATTATCAACTGTTTCTGATTGTTGCCCATTGTAGTGCCATTTTTCATTTGCACGTACCCTACCTCTTTTCCTAAAAACCATAACCTTAGTTTTTAACGTATTAACTTCTAGTCCCCAACAGTTGCAGTAATTATAGAGATTATCTAGACTTGTCTGGAGATCTTCTGGTGTTTTACCTAGTATTGCCATATCGTCAGCAAATAACAACAACAATATAACTATATCATCAATTTGTAAACCTACATTGATATCATTTTGGAGATATAATTCTAGGTCTTCAACAAATAATGAAAACATCAGAGGTGAAATTACCTCCCCTTGTCTTAGACCCACTGCATACATGAAGAAATCGGAATATGAATTGCAAGAACGTACACAAGATTTAACTTTATCGTACATATCTTTAATAATACACAAGATTTTACCTTGAACACCACACTTATATAATTTTAGCCATAGACAATTTCTATTTATACTGTCAAAACAAGATTTCAAGTCAATAAATCCAACATATAATCGTTTATTGTTGTTTATATAATGTTGTAAAATTGAATGTAAAATAAATATGGCATCAACAGTAGACCTGCCTTTTCTAAATCCAAACTGAGCATCTGAGATTACATGATTATTTTCACAAAATGCTTCTAATCGTTTATTTAAAATAGATGTAAAAAGTTTAGAAAGACAACTCACAAGGGTAATTCCTCTATAGTTTTGTACATTATTAACATCGCCCTTTTTATGTATAGGAACAATTATTCCTTCGGTCCATTTATCTGGAAAAATCCCAGACTCAAAAATTGCATTAAATATATCACACATATGTGAACCCAAGATATCTATTGATTGTATAAAGTATTCATTTAAGAGAAAATCGGGACCTGCAGATTTTTCCCTTTTAAGAGATTTGACAGTTTCCAAAATTTCAGTAATTGTAATTGGTATATTCAATTCATCGAAGGCACAGTCAGAATTATTAAAATTATGTTCTTCACAAAAAACATTTGCTTCTTCATTATTACATTCAAAAACGTCGTTATATAAATGTTTAAAATGACTATAATATTTTTTTACTGTAATGTCATTGTTTTGTGCTAAATTTTGTTTCTTTTTAAAGTACTTCCAAAATTGTTTCGGTTTGCTGAACCTCAATTTTTCTATATCTGCATATTTGCTTCTTAAGTAAATATTTTTCTTTTTTCTTATTATATTCTTATATTCTTGTTTACATCTACAAAAATATTCTCTACTTGATCTTGTTTTACATGCATTAAACGCATTCAAAGCGTCTAAATATATCGCTTTTGTTCTTTTACATTCATTGTCGAACCAATCTGCATCTTTTGCCGGGGTCGTGTCGGAAAATGAATGATTAATTCTACTAGGAATGTTTTTTGAGAATAAAGGGTCTGCCACGTTTCTTATTAGGCTTGTAAAATTATTAAGTGCATCGTTTATAGATAAACGATTACCATTTTCAATAGCGCAGGTCAACCTATTAAATTCTGGCAATTTAGCGATCAGACTGTTTCGAAATGTATTTACATGATTATCATTCCATTTATAGCGTACAAAAACATTTTCATTCATCACCGGTTTTATATTGTTACAAAACAGTGAAAAACTAACGGGGGTATGGTCACTCCATTCATTTACAGAATGTATAATAAAATTACAAATATTTGGGAAATTCTTTTCATGAGTTAAAAGATAATCTATTACGGATGCTCCGTTATTTGTTACATAAGTATACGAGCCAATATTAAAGTCACTCCCTAATCTACCGTTAACTATACGTAGATTATTTGATATACAAAGATCAAGCAGTTTTGTACCAAAAGCATTACATATTTTATCCATTGAGGCCCGTACAAGGTCATTATCGGGAACGTAATCAAAATCATCAAAGCATTCATTAATTCGGTCCAGTACAACAAAATCTCTTTTAACTCCAACCCTTGAATTATAATCCCCTATCAGATAAATAGAGCCTCTACTTTCAAAATATGCTATATCATTTTCAATGCATTCAAATAAGTCTACATTAACTGTATTGTACGCTGGAGAATCATCACCCCAGAGATAAACTCCACATAAATATACGTCATTTTCAAAATGAAAAAAACATTTGTCTAATTTAATCCATATGATGGTATCGAATTGATTTTTTATCACTGATATACCAGAAGACAGTTCAGTTTTATAATATAATGCAACCCCTCCGCTGGCTCTCTTTGCTCTTCGGTGCTGAAATTTTCTGTAAAAGTTGTGAA
Organism: Cyclina sinensis; assembly: GCA_012932295.1. Taxonomy (NCBI): domain Eukaryota; kingdom Metazoa; phylum Mollusca; class Bivalvia; order Venerida; family Veneridae; genus Cyclina; species Cyclina sinensis. The sequence continues at coordinate 21,579,266 of JAAONU010000009.1, forward strand.
CATTATAACCTGTTAATTCTAAAGTACTGTCACTATAAGCCCATGTTTCATATAGAAATATAATATCATGTTGGGCCAAGATGTTTACTAATTCCGAATTGTCCCGCTTAGTTCTACTTAATCCATTGATGTTCCATGATAATATAGACAGATCATCCTCCTCGTATCCCTAGTCTCGTACAGGTTTCCCGTTGATGTAAAGGGTATCGTAAGATATCCATGATGTTTTACCTTCACGCCTGGCCTCTTTAATTTTAGGTAGAAGTGATTTTCTCTTATCAACAACAGGACTTAAAGGTGATGTTCGCCCTTAAAGTTCTCACCTGTCACGTCAACGACCACGACAAACGGTTAGAAAATCCACGAAATCCTGAAAAATTAAAATAATTAAAAATTGGAAAACAAATAAACTGTAGATGGATACCGCATTTAATGACTTGAATCCAAAGCAAGAAATGGTCACTTTAGCATTTAAGTCCTCCAAAAGTTGACCTTAAATATCTACAGTTTCATGATTCAGCCCATACACACATCTTACAATATCATGTTTTTTGAATAGTTAACTACACCTAGCAAAATAAACAATACTCATAACTAGGGAAATTGCATTTTAAAATGATCGTCTGAACAACTGTGTTACCTCTTGATTAGTGACAAGATTTTAATTTGATATGAGCTGGTAACCTACATTTTGACACTGCATAAGAAAAAGAGACAAACTTATCAGATTAATCGTCGGAAGAAATATCAGGAAGAAAGGATCGAACATATGGCCATAAGAGCAATACTAAACTTAATAGTGGTTGATATTAACCGGTCATATCGCCAATTAAAAAAAATCGCCAGCTGTATTCTTATCAAAACAGTATACATTTGGTTGATTTGTTTACATAGCATATTTAAAAAAAAAAACACATCTGGTCTCAGATGTTTTGCTAGACACTTAATGCTGCCAGCAAATATTACTATCGAAGCAATCCAGGAGTGTTTATTTGTCCAGTTGTTTAAACCACAAATGGACCTTTTTACGCTTATATATTTCAAGTGTACGTCAAATACTTCGAAATTTGGGCATCTATCAATCGTCTTGGTGGAAATTTAGGTTAGGTCCATATTTTTCACCAGACTAAATAGTAGCGAATGATCTGTCTGTGAAGTATTCATTTGTTTATACTTTGCTTTTTTATCTAGGACACGTTTGTATTACTTGCTACAAATGCACGAAGTGTCGCGAACAAGTTTCAAGGTCAAGGGAATAAATCATTGTCCGAAGAATAGAATATATTGCTTATCCTTTGGTTCGTGTCTTTTTGTCACTCTGTGGTAATGCATGTTGAAATAAATTGGCACAGATGTTAATAAGAAAGCTTATATCAAACCGTCTGTTTGTCTGTTCTTTTGTCTGTACTTCCAAAAAAAAAACCAGATTACTATCTACCTGTATTTTCCTCAAAATAGCAAAAACAGTAAAACGTTAATTCTGTCTACAAACCACATTATATCATACAACCAAAATGTTAATAAAGTAGGAACGGTTTCATTGCAGATGTATGCACAAACGGACATTCTCATCAAAGTAAATCCTTAAATAATTTTTTCCTTCAAAAGACTGGGAGAAAAGTCACAAAAACTTTATTTAATAGAGTTCGTAATAAAGTACTCCGTTGATAAAAAAAAAAAAAAAAAAAAAAAAAAAAAAAATTGATTTTGTTTGTTTTGATAATTGTCTTTAATTTTGTGTACACAATAATATATTTTACATTTAGTATGTCACATCTTTTTATGCTGATTTGTTACGATTTTCGGATCAATACATAGAGGATATTTGTTTGTTTTTGTAGAAGATGAGAATTTATTTCATCGAGTGAACACCATATGTGATATATTCACGAGTGGCGCAGCCACGAGTGAAAAAATCAACATATGGTGTTCACTCGATGAAATAAATTCCCATCTTCCACTAAAAAACAAACAAATTTTCTTTTTATTTTATGCCAACACGTCAAAAATGGGTATTTTATGACATTTTTAATCAGGGCCTTCAATAAATTCCCCATGGTGAGCCCCAAATCAGTTAATGCGTACTTTGGTTACTCCGCACAAAGAAAGTGCAGACAATCTCCAATACATATGATAACTTTACTTCTGCTGAAATAAACTGAATACACGTTCATCAAATAACATTTATTTTTCTCTACACAGTTTATCAATATTTATTGAATTTTAGCCATACATACTTTAATTATAAAAGCGGATTAATACCTAGTAATATTCAATCAATTGAATTGAAAGTCGGCCATATTGGATATTGTCCATGTGAGTTATGTAAACAAATCAGACATTTTAAATAATTTATGGCGAATTTCATCATTGTTCACAACTAGTTAGGCTCAGGAATTTAATATTATAATTGGATTTAACAAGGTAAATAAATTTCACTCGCTGTCACAGTCTGAAATACAGCGGATTCTCTTGTATTTACGTGGTGGGGAAATTCCTGAAGATTCATCAAGCAATAGTTCCGGCACAAACAGTGTATTATCAAAATGGTAATTTCACTGATTCAAAACAGTGGATTATCACTTTTATCTCACTGATATTTCCCTATATTTCATTGGTAGGCATAAAATAAACATGTTTATCATGTGATTCTATTCTGTTTACACGGTGTTATGTTGCATGCGATATGTTGCAACAGTTAGATTTTTATTTACATTGTATTTGTATTTATATTGAAATGTTGATATATTTGTCACTACTATTTAGAAAGAAAAGTTATCTTGTCATGATCTTGTTTTGCCTCGAAAAAAATTTGTAACATTTCAACGTGCATCACATGAATCATTTATGTTATACCTTTTATATACCAGACATTGACGTACTTACGAGAAGTCTTGCTAGTGATTTTTTTTGTGATTTGAATCCAGGACTCTAAAACATGCTTCCAGTAGTGCCTTTAGGTTGTATTCATAAAACTGTTTAGAGACAGGGTAATGAACTCAGTAGAACAGATTTACGATCTAGCAGCTACTTATCACATTGAGCTTCACGCAGCAAAATAAATTGGTCAATTTATATGATTGTTCTCTCTATTTATAAGCAATCGCATTAAAGGAAATGATCTTGCCTAGCAAAACGCTCTTCCGCCTTATCATCATTATCATCATTAGCTTCATTATCACCAGAATTAAATATGGTATTGTATTATGTTTCATCATATAAAGGCCACAGGTACAGTTAACTCGGAGCTTTAAGGTCAATTCTTTCAAACGTTTTATTGTAAAATGTTTTACTGTTTATTTATTTTATTGTTTTATTGTAACTTATCTTCAAAATATATATAAAAAAGATGCGTTACAGGTTTACCGAGCGATTTATAAGATAGGACATGTAAAATCTAAAATCCTCTTCAGACTTAATAGAACCATCAAAACAAAGCGATAAACATTTCAAAATGTAACAGTTTCATACTTTGACCACAAATACTACAGCAATGCTGTCTGCTATTATTTAAAATATGAAAAACCGTATGACTGCTGACGAAAAAAAAAACAACAACCAAAGACACAAACAAGATATCGTTATATTCACGAAATATATCCACGGGTCTTCAAATTAGCTTCCTTTAATTTTATTCCTTTAGTGTCCTTTGTCTGGTTGGTCATAACTTTTACCACCAGTTAAATTTAATAGCCACTTTTTAAGAATCAGATGTCTCAAAAATTAAAACCAGTATAAAACAGACCACCATATATTCACGTACTTTTGTCCCAGATTGTAACACCTGATGGGTTTAAGACATGTAAAAATATATGCACCAGGGATAAATCCGTCTGTTAAATTTTACAGACGGTTGAAGTTTTTATTGACCAGTCCCAGAACATTTTGGCATAGAATAGAAGATGCAATCGTAGAGTTTTGAACACACTGATCAGACACTTGTTGAAACTAAATTTTCGTGAATCTATTACCATGTTAATAAGAATGTCAGCTTGACTCTGGGAGTGATTTTCTTTTACAACTTGTACTTGAACTGATAATGCAATTTACTTTCAACCACAATTATTTTTTTCTGGTGATACTAGAACTCTAGTTTAACTGTCCTTTTATAATTTTCGTCCATCATTTTAATAATATATTTCTGCGAAACAGCCATTTAAATATTGTGATCCTGTTGTTCACAGACTGAAGATAAACAGCAAATATAATAAAACATTACTTACTTACTTACTTACTTACTTATAAACAGCAAATATTTGCCACTGCTCGATAAAAATGATTAAAAATGCAAACTGTTTATAGCAAGCATCGATTAAGCGTACAGTTACGTGTCTGCTAGATTTGCAGGTCTTTGTTTAATTTGTAAAAGTACTGCTCTCAAGGCCATCAAATATATGTAAGACACCATAAGAACATTAAGTTTTTTTTATCTTACTGCTACATATTACATATTTCTTTTTAATTCTATCATTTCTTTCGATTCCCGTTTATTCATTGCTTCAGATATTAATATTATTGATATTATTATATAAAGAAGCTTATTTTTTCACCTATGACAGCTAAATAATTTGCAATAAAAGTACTTTTAAGGATAAGACTGAACAAATAAATTTGCTTTGAGACTCTTAAGAACAAATAATAATATATATATTTTGTTTCTCAAACAGTCCCTTTATCTAATAAAAGAATCGTTATTTTTCATATTGTTCACTGCATAATTAAACCATGAGAAATAAACAAAAATAACATTAGAGTGACAGTTTCTTCCTTGGACAAGCTTCAATCGAAGAATTGTTTCTGTATAAAGTCATTGCATATGAAGCAGTAATTATTTTTATTTTTTTCCAGACATTTTACAATATTAACGAAAACAGCCTAATGTGATTTATTTTGGGCAAAAATGACATAAGGGAAGCGTTTTTTTTCAAAAAGACATCTTCAGAAGAAATTACCCTACGTTCGTATTCATAGGAATTTGAAATATTATATGCTGACAGGAAATTAGACAATCCTAAGTTTGCTGTTAATAGTAACAGAAGTTTTCCCCACAGACTGTGTTATTGATTGAAACTGAATAATTATATCCTTAACTTGAAAAACAATAATCTTGAAATGAAAACTATTTATTTGCTAAAGAAAAGAATTGCTTTTTTTTGCGTGAAAAAAACCCAACAACAACAACAAAAAGAACATACTACAGTTCTGACACCATTAAGCCATTTTTTTCATTTGTCTTGAAATTCAAATAATTTCACTTCAGCTGCAGAAAAAGATTACTTACTTTTTAACCGATTACTGATAAATATTTTCGTTATTGCTCGTTCTAAAATCGTAGGAGAAATTTTTAGCAAATACAAATGCCTAACAATTGCCAATAGCATTGTATATTTTGATTTCACATGTAAAAACATTTAAGGCAATCCAGTGGTACATGCAGTAAATTAAACATTATGATGATAATTTTTAGAGCTTAAATGTCTGACCGATGCTTTTTGATAAAATGAAGTGTTTTAAACACAATACCATGTCTGGCCTACTAAGGATCAGGAGAATTTGTCAAAATGAATATTAATTATAGCAATAAAAACCTAAGGTCTAGGTTTGGGTGAGATTGTTTGACAATGATTTTTTTCTTACTTACTTGTTTTAACGCTTTGAAAATAATGTTGTTTTCTATGTACAAACTTAAAAGTGCATGTACACACCTTTTTCTATAAAAAATAAACGCCCAGCCTATATAGTAAATCAAACACCTTATAATATATATATAGATATCCAAATTATCAAAAAGGAAGTAAAAAAAGAATATAAGATCTAGAACAATAACCAAGTGTATATATATATACTATACTATATATATATATATATATATTATATATTATTATTATTATTAAGACTGTATCATTATTATTATCGTCGTCATATATATTATAAAATGTATAGTCAATAAAATTTAAAAGAAAAAAACATAGAATTCTTAATGAACAGGAAAAAAAAAAGAATTGTTTGTTCTTAGTGCATGCTTCCTTCCATCCAGGGTAATATCCTCAGTCATGCATTCGTTACTTATTAGTCCTGAAGTACTGTGTGCTAGTTCTATAAATCTCCACACGAGCAAAAGAGATCTGCTTAATGTCCTTTCTATTAGGAGCATTTCTTATGATTGTAAAGTCACGATTATTTGATATTCATTTGAAATAATGATGACATTGTTAGCCTGTTTTGACCTCAACCGAGACGAAAAGATAGTTACATAAATACTTGTATTTATGCCACTTAAAATATTGAGCCTAATTTTAAAGAATTCATATTCGTCTTTTATGATGTTAACGAAATTTAAGTAAATAAATAGATAAATAAATAAAAAAATAAAACAACAACAACAGCAAACGTCCTCATCAAGAACCTATCAGAGAGTCTTATTCATTATTTTGCTAAGAATTGTGTTTCATCAAAAAAGAGAAGTCTACGAAAATAAAACATACAATTACAATTACTCAAAGCCTGAATATAATATTTGTAATGATAAAATAATATGAACAGAAAGTAAAATATTTCAATTATTTATACCCTGAACCCTTAATATCATGATAGATTTTCATTTATTTATATTGCATCGGATGCCTTCCTGTTGCGCCTTGACAAAAAACGTCTTAATTCGTTGAAAATTTTCACACACAACATTTTTCTAAGAATTATGCAGTGTGTTTGTTCTAATATGTTTGCCAACGTCATATTCAAAAATTACTGCACCGTTCCTTAATAATATCAACACATCCAATATAATTATCCAAACATATTTTTTTTCAGTTAAAGATAGTTCCGATTGGTGGAAAAATATTGAGTCAATTATTTAAATACAGTAAAAGCTGTTCTTTTAAGTATGATACGAGGAGCCCACTCGTTTAATTAACTGACCACAGAGTTTAAAAAAATGACCCTACCATGCTATAAAAAGTCATGTCGTATTTGTTGCCCGATTTCAAAATAAAATGAGAATTGTTGTGTTATAAATGTTGATTTGCTCTCTTTTTTTCTGACACTGAAGTGCAGAAACGTCGGAATGACCGTATGTTTATCGCATCTCAGTAACAGGGAAACATAGAACAGGGATTTTATTGAACGTTTGATAATGCAGCCGTTGTTTGGCTCACTAAAAAGGACCCATTCTTGCTAAAATACAGGTAACAGAACATCTTTTGATTGATAGAGTTAATATAAACAAAAAATACTTTTGCGGGAAAGGACGAAATCAATTTCATTTTTGTCTTTGCGACATATCTACTAAATTTAGGTCAAGAAAAATGACAGCTTAAATAAATGCTGTGATATGTAATTGTTCTGCTGCATTACATAACTAGTTTTCTTGAAATTAAAAACAAAAACTCAGTAATATTTTCATAACATCATTTTCTCGTTTTTGCAACTCAAAGATCTGAAACATGAAAGTTGAAAATCACGTTGTCTTATTTAATGTCTGGTATGATGAATATTTATAAATTTTATGACATTTAATCTTATACATAAATGATCTAAATGCATGTTTTCTTGGAATACAGTAAGTATCTTTGTTTAATATAAGCACTGTGGGACAAATCGTTCATGTAACAACATAAGGCTAGACATAGATATGCGTTATATAAGTTAAATTGTTTAAAATATTAATGACAACTTCATAATAACACGTTTAAAACTCTACCAGAAGAACATGGTATGACCTTGTTTTAAAAAAAGGAAGAAAAAACATAAATGGACCTGTCACTCTTTAAAGGTTTGAAAATCTTTATATAATTCACATCGCACAAATCAACTTTATTTAGAACAAGCTGAAATATTGAAAATGTCTCTTGAAGGTAAGTGTAGTAAAATGTAAAATAAAACGGATTTTATTTAGCTCTCTGCGATAAAAAATGAAAAGAATATGATGTCTTGCTTCAAAGTACAATATTTGGTAAATAAAGCACATTATACATTGTGTCTCAGTCTGTGACAGTCATGCACATCAACGTCATAACTTTAAATATCACGGTTAGCTCCCAGAATGTGCATAAAGACGAATGGTAGCGACAAGTTATCGTTATTCTATAGTCACACTTTTGAATAAGCTGTTACTCTTTACATGTGCCCTGTTTTTTGTACACGCGTGCTTGTAATACATTGGATTAAGTAGCTGATAGCTGTTATCGGACAGAAGACATGTCCAGAATCTAGATACTTCTTAATTTTATAAGCGTTATTGAGTAATGGACAACTGTTGTATAATGACACTTCCTTAATGTCGAGACACTTAAAACGTTTCATCTACCATGATTTGTCAATGTCACGAGAACACTTTAATTTGACATAACCACTACACGCAAGAAACAGATAATTACCAGCGTAACCTTGACATTACCGTTGTAAGAACAAACGTACGTAAAAGCATGAATATACCCTTACCCTCGAAAGTCAAAGTCACAGACAGTATCACATAAGCTTAACTCTCTCTATTGAATGTTCGTACTTGATAATTTTAGCTGGTACATATACATAAAAAAATCAACAAAAATATTGATAAGTACGCAAATATTCCAATCTAAATGAAATTGGATTTACTTTATACCGAAACACATAATTACAACATTGTAACGTTGACCCTTATTATCTATAAGGTGAATAAGACTGTGATAAGTTTCATTTATATTGAAGAAATCGAAAATGCTAAAAGTAAAAAAGCGAGAACACTGTTCTCATTTACTGAAAATGAAATATCAAACATCATCCTATAGCTTATCACGTTTCTCAGGGCAATTTAGTTGACAAACACAGAACATCTGATTCAGAAATTAACAGAATGCTAACAAATTAAGCTATTTTGTGCCTAGCTGGCATTTCCATGTTTTAGAGTAGTTTTATCCGCTGTCAAAAGACGTGTCATATTTTGTTGCTAAAATGAGATGTAAGTATATGTTGTTAATTAATTAATTAGTTTATGAATCTCAAGCGAAATCAACAACAACAAAAAACAGCAACTCATCAATAAATAGATGCTAATGTACATAAATATTTAACACATTCATTTGAAATATTTTAACATTTCAAGCAACAGCCGTTTTCAACACACATGATGGACATGGCATAAGACTCAGTTTTAATCATTTATTCATAATAGCAACGAGGTACTTGTGTGTAGAGTGTTTCTTAGAAACCTTTAGACTTTTCAGCTTGGCCCTACACTTATCAAAGATAATTTGAATAAAGTGGATTATATTTCAACATATGAGCGTAGACTGAAGCTAGACTTAAGGGTGTACTTCTAGCCTTAAGATAATTTCCTTCTTACACTACAGATAAGCCGCTTATGTAATCAAAATAGCAACGTATATCCAGAGGATAATAGTTATTCAAATTACTTATGTTTATGTGACATCCTCTAGAGCACCAATTCAAACTGACATCAGAGAAGACTATAAGCGGATAAAAACGTATGTCACTGATGGACTTTAGTGGTCACTTGTTTAAGAGACTTGTATTTAATCTATGATATTTCCTAAGAAATTAAAAACAAAAACCCATTTGTGTGGATTTCTTTACGTTCTACTTATAAAAGTCTTCTTTAAAACTATTAAGTTACTTTTAAGAGACAATTTAATACAATTTTCTGTATCCTAATTGAACACATATTAAATTCCTATAGTACCTGAGTAAATCAAAATAATTTTTACATAATTTACATCTCTAGAGCACCACGATCAGCTACCTCTACGAAACTTCATCAGCGAATATAAGAATATGAAAAAGCTACGTGTTTATCATAGTTATTGCAACTCCTGTGGAAATATCAGTAATTCGTGTATGAATCTGTTTCCAGGCAGATCAGGTCGAATCATAATTTTACTTAATTTAAGAAATCGTTGTTCTTATAAGAAATTTCAATGGTATCTGTGGTACTCTGAAAGAAAATATCGCCATTGTTTGTATGTGATTTTAATGTCTTTAACCAGCTCTAACAACGTTTCTGTCTTCAGTCAGTGAAAACATGTATGGTAAGTTTAAAATATGTTTGTTGCAAATGTCAGTTTTTACCCTTTATACTTCCATTTCAGGTATCTATTTTTTCCAAGACATTTTACGACAAAAGTTCCTATTGTTAAAGTAAGTTTAATGGAGAAGAATCGGAAACTTATCAATATATCAACATTTCTAAAACAATTCCATTTACTTTCACTGTCTGTAGGAGTTCAGTCGATGAATGCTGGGATTGAATTACAGGTTTCTCATATAATCGTTAATGTACAATCGTTTTCTAATATTAAAGTTAATTCACGGTGGTGTTTTAATATAGTGGTTTGTATAAAGTGGTTTTCTAATAAAGTGACATTCTGTTGTTTTCGAATAGACCTAATATAGTTAATGTAAATTGGTTTTCTACTATTACTCATGATTAGTTAATGTACATGTTGATTCTAGCACAGTGACTTTATTACCCATTCACGGTTTCATGGGCAGTGCTTTTAGTTTAAACATATCTATTTCCAGAGTATTTACAAGTTAACATATATCAGTAATATATATTCCAAGAAAAGGATTAGATTTGAGGACAAAGTTTTATAGAATTCTTCTCCGTTAAGGTAATATTTAAGATGTGTCGATTTTGTACTACGTAAATTTTTCTGAGAAATCGGGAACTAAAAAATAAAACAATAAGAAACATGAATATAAAAGTATGCGGTAGAAGTATGAGAAACACAGCGTTCAATAACGAACAGATAATTCAAAGTTAAAAAGTTCGCCAAAAAAAAAGAGATACTGAGGGAGAAAGGGTAGGGAGAAGGGAGTGGTCTCACATTATTTCATTGTTCTTTGGATCAAAGAAATCGATTTGTTTCGAACATGTTTGAAGATGGTGGCAATATCTGCGTCAGGAAGATTCGGGTTTCCAAAAAGAAGAATAGTTAGAGTTATTTTGAAATTATTTAGGTTTTGAAAATATTTTATCTATTGGTATTGAAATGTTGACATTCAAAAAAGTAATGAGTATTGGTTTCTGTTTGGCTGCAATCGCATAGTGGCGTCGGTGATAGTTTTCTAAGAAAAACATGGTAGTTGACCTACCTTACATGGAATACTTGTAGTTTTCTATCACTTCAGTAGAAAGTTTTTGGTGGTGTGAATTGCTTGTAATGACATAAATAGCTTTTAAACGTTGAGAGTGTCTACTAGGTAGATTACGAATCTCTAGTGGTAAGTTATTCCATTCACGTGTAGCAGTTGGGAAAAAAGGAATTGAAAGATAAAGTAGTTTTTGCTAATATTTCGGTAGTATCGTTACAGTTTCTCAAGTTGCAACGAGTATTCGTTGGATCAGGAATTGACGCAAACAAGTGTTCAGGAGTTATACTGTTTTTATTTTAATTTGTAAACTAATGTAAGCCTCTGATTGGAACGTCTCTGTTCTAAAGCTTCCCAATTCCTACGCATTCATTTTGTATTTTATCTAAAAGATCAAGTTAAACTAAACTTAATGACATAACGTTTTAATCTTGATTGACAAATGATGCTTTTTGAGAATTAAAAACATTGAAATGTGTTACACTTACATGCTTAATGGCATTCTTAGACATCTCCAGATACATGATGCAGCGTTAAGGCACATTATATGTAAACACAAGCTGACAAGTTGCAATTTAGGGATTTTATGCCATTTTGTTTCGGCGTAGCTGTATTAAAATTGATTTTGACCTACATTTCCAACGAATGAAATTGTTAGACACAAAATCTTCAGCTGAAGAAGGAAGTTTGCTATTGTTTAAAAAGTGTTACTGTTATGGAATTTTAGGGCAACATTCGTAATTGTTAGTTTCACTGCGTCTGAAAACAATGCAATAATAATAAATAAATACAGCCAGAATTTAAATATCAAAACGTTTTAAAAATGTGTAATTATACTAAATGGAATAAAGATATTACAAATATGACTAAATATTTAATTTATTTAATTAAAAATGATACTGACACATGTAGCATTAAACTCAACATTTTTATAGCCAAAAATTGTTATGGAAATAGGGCATTTGATTACGCGTTCAATAGTTCCGTTGTCTGAAAACAATACACATATTGGTCACAAATTTTGTACTGTATCTACGCCGATCATCTTTTTGAAGATAATTTAATCGATTTTGATCCTTATCAGCCGGGTTTCATAAAGCCATGTAAAGTAGAACTGATAAAAAGCTGAAGACTGACAATGTTCGTCTGTACTTCTTTCGGTAGTTGCAGAGCAGATCAAAGGGACTAAGGTCAGAGTGTTCATTTATTCGAAATCTGACAAACTGTTTGGAAAATAAGGCGTCATAATAAAACCGCATACTTGGATCAACACGTCCACGTCATTTCTTGAATTATATTTCTTCCAGTTGTACTGCAATGTTATATTTTATATATACCTATATGTAAACGTTGGTGAAGGTTTCAAATTATAAAAATCAGTACTGAATACAATTGTTTTAATATTTGCTTTTCCGTTGCGGAACTATTTAAAAAAAACTAAAGAAATTATATAAATAGCAAAGTAACACAGCATTACCTATAAAAAGTAAATAATTATAAATTATCATATTTCTGTTTCTTTTTGGAAATAATTACTGCACCTTTTGAAAGGAACATTTCAAAATGATTTTCAAGCTATATTGTCAAAAAAGCATATCTGCTCACCGCAATGGAACTAGCACAATAATTTTACACGCCATAACACATGCCAAACATATTCCAATACTTTTTTTAGAATATGAGAACTGTAAAGTAATACACTTCAGTTTAACGATGCCTTATTCATAAAGCAATCATCAAACATAATAAAACTTCAATCAGTTTGTTAGTTTATCAATGGTTCAAACTGACAATCAATAACGTTGTTACGTGGCAGACTCAGCAAATTAGCGAAGAGAGTGAGTTCTAAAGATTGTTAGAGATGTATTATGTCTTATTTACAGACAATCTACAGACAATCGAAAAATATTAGCACATACTGTAATTTAACGCGTATTTTTCTTTGAAAATTGTTATCGCTATTTCCTTTCGTAAGTCCGGAAAGGTATGAGGCAATTTCCGTAGAAAGTGCAGGCAGATTGTGAAGCATCACAGAAACTGGGTCTGTCCTAGTTTTCCTTTTCCTTTCTAATAAATCAGTTATTTAAGTTTGTGAGTCTGAACTAAATATTTTAAACATTAAAGCTTGCAAGGTCTATTAGACTTTCATTGAATTTATTCATAATTTAATAGTCGCTTGACAAGTCTGTTCAAATATTTGAAACCTTGTAGTATTCGCAAATGTTACGGTCAAAGTGTAGCTAGACAAAGTACTAGTAAACATTTCTTATAACACTCATTATTCATGGGAAAATGATTGTAAAATACATCACAGATGTTGTGTATGTACATGTATTTTTAGAGTGTCCGTTTAAATAAGATTTTAGCACAGAGATGTAGTTTTTGTTAGAAATAGTTACTTAAAGGAACTAGATGGGTGTTCAGTGGAACACTTGTGTCACCCTTGGGTACTCTGTTAGAATAACTAAAAAGGTAAACACGAGCTTGCTGGAAAAGACAGCATGCTAGTCAAAGTACAACAAGACCTGTCCACAGACAGCATGCTTCACTTTTCTCAGTGTTGGATAATGAATTATAAGCCAAGTTAAACAAGAGACCCAAGTGAAAAAAATTTGGGTGGGGGAGGGCAAGTACTAGTATCTAGTCATACAAGATGAAAAAAAATTCGGGTCAAGCACTTATGTATTTAAAAATAAATCGAGCCCCTGGGGGGATGGGAAGTCAAGTACCTATGTATTAAAAAAATGGACCCTAGTTTGGAAGGGGGAGGAGAAGGATGAAAGTCAAGAACCTATGTGTTAAAAAAATAAATGGACCCTTGCGAGGGGAGGCGGGGCGGGGGGGGGGAGTGACTGGTTAGAGGGGGGGGGAGGAGGATGGAAGTCAAGTACCTATGTGTTTAAAAAAAATCGGACTCTGGGGGTGGGGGGGGGGGCTGACAGGTTTGGGTGTGGATGGGGAGTCAAGTACTTACGTATAAAAAAAATTGGGCCGGGGGGTGACTGGTAGGGGGGCGGGTTGAGGATGGATGGGGAGTCAAGTACCTATGTATTAAAAAAAATAGGGGGGTTGTAAAAAAAAATGAAGGGGAGGGGAGGAGAGGGGGGCGGGCGGGTACCCATGCAGAGGGGACGGTGGGGGGGAGTACTTACCCATCTCATGTCATTTAATTTTTTTTCTAAGCTTAAGAAATTGTTTTTCCTACATGTAAGTATAAGCAAAATCAAGTGACCCCTTGGGGTGGGGCTAACTGTGACCCCAGGGACATGGGTACCAACAATTTTTACAGGGGTTTTGCTGGTGATCAAGTATTCCAAGTTTGAATGGAATATCTTTGACACTTTTTGAGACATGGACATAAAGAAAAAGGTTAACCGAGAAATTTTAACTTGAAAAAGGGGCATAAAATTGCGAAAATAAATTTTAGGGTTATCTGCCCTTGAGAAATGGTGTTGTCTTAAGTGATACAATTGTAAGTATTACAATTGGAAAGTTTTATGAAGAAATATTAAGAAATGGCATAGTTATAGCCAATGTTAAGTTTCATGACAAAATCCAAGTACAAAAAGGAGCATAACTCTGTCAATTGTGACCTTGACCTAGAGATTTTGGCATCATCACGACCCTGCTGTCGTAAGCAATATAATTTGAAAGTTTGATGACGAAATGTTAAGAAATGGCAAAGTTATTGCCAACGTTAAGTTTTTATGACAAAATCAAAGTACAAAAAGGGGCATAACTCTGTCAAATGTGACCTTGACCTAAAGACTTTGGCATCATCCCGACCCTGTTGTCATAAGCAATACAATTTGAAAGTTTGATAAGATAATGTTAAGAAATGGCAAAGTTATAGCCAACGTTAAGTTTTCGTGACGGACCGACGGACAAAGCGATCCCTATGTATCGCCGTTTCTTCGAAAGTGCGACACAAAAATGGCTGTTCTTTTAACTATTATTATTCATAGATTTCTTGTGTAAAGTTGTTAACGTTAGGTGGTTTAATGTCCGAAGTCTCTGATCTGCCACATGTTAATAGGCGGTGTTAGATGCTGATGGCCACTATCAATCCATTCGAAAGTAATTTTCGGTGTAGATGCTGATGGCGACTATCAATCCATTCGAAAGTAATGTTCGGTGTTAGATGCTGATTGCCACTATCAATCCATTCGAAAGTAATGTTCGGTAGTTAGATGCTGATGGCCACTATCAATCCATTCGAAAGTAATGTTCGGTGTTAGATGCTGATGGCCACTATCAATCCATTCGAAAGTAATGTTCAATCGAACAATAATTGCAAAAGTGAAAATACATTGTAAATAAAACTATCTACTCTTTGAAGTTTCTAAGAACCCAAATAAGATCCTTGAAATCTAATCAAGTTATTAAAGACGACTAGATTTATTGCAATTTGAATGTTGTAAACTAAGAAGCTTTCGCATCACGAGATTAGTCTATTCTTCAAGAAGGTAACAAAAGCCAGCTTCCATTCCGGCAAAAGTATCAGAATTTTGTTGTATCATAAAATTATCACTTCTTTTTTATTCAAGTTATCCATTTGTCACAGTTTCGATTCTCGGTATGTTTAAGAAAGCTACTATCTTATCTACGTAGTTTTGCGATTTCACGTACATTTCGTGGCTATGCAAAAACAAAGCGTGCTTAAGAAGAACAGCCAAGATAAGCATACGTTCAGGAATTCGTTCTTCTGTACCTTCAGTATATTAAAGTGAATTGCTTGATAAGGTTGAGTTAACTGAAGAGATAAAAGAGAACACATTGATTAACGAATGATTTATTGACATAGTAAATGACATATTTATCCTGTATCAAAAGCTCTCTCCTTGTTTACCAAATCGAAAAGAGCTGTATAATTATGAACATCGAACCATCAAAGGATTTACTATTTATAAATAGTTCCAAACATAAGATAAAAAACTGTAGTTGATTTTTTTCTGGTTGTGAATGGCTACAACAGTTGTGCATTAGCATCATGTAGAGTATGTCTTCTCAGAATGTTTTAAGTGGCATTTAATGGAGAATGAGTGTCATTACTGTCTGATAAAGACACTAGGATTGTGTGATATGTTATTTGTCTATATGCACTTATATTTCTTGACATTCAGAAATGCTTGGATCACATTTTAAAGATATCCTTCTGGTCACATTCATTCCATTTCAACCCGGTACAATAATCAGGTTCGGATGGGCATTGAACCCATGGTTGTAAGTGATAAAGAAGTACTCTTCGCATAAGTTCTCTGCTACCTTAATAAAATTAGAATTAGGTGAAATATATCAGCATCTCCGTATGACATTTTGTTACGTGCCCTATGTAGTGTTTGGCGAATTCTTGGTCCACGTAGCTGATATTATTACCCCCTGAAGCAATATTGCATCTGTTAACCACATGAGAAATGTTTTTTTCACTGGTTTAATATATTATTGCATCAGCAGACAAGAAAAATATCTAATTCAATTTGGAAACAACAGTGGCACCGTTATATTACTTTTCTGCCATTTCCCTCCAAGATATAAACGGAAAGAACATTATTCCCGCAGCAAATGCATCTTGCTTTTTTTGGTTTAATGTACAACGGGTTTCCTGAAATCCTACAGTTCAATTATGTTCGCAAATTCTGAGCAATTACTGACAACTATATTTAGTTTTCTTCTTGAAATAGAAGAAACAGATTATACAAACACACCCTAATCCTTATCGAGCTGACATTATATGCTATTGAAAAACAAAATTAGTCCGTTGTTAAGAGCTGATGTTTCTAATACAAGCAGTGACAGTATTTTATCAAATTGACAGCTATCTACGAAATAAGTGTGATTCAATTGTGCTGAATCTCGTTCGGGCCACGTTAATCTCACCCGTTTGACAGTGTGAACATATATTAACTAGTGAAAAATTAATACCTCGCGAGGAAATACAGGGAATATATTCACCTGAATGGCCAAGATAAGAGATTATAAGAGATAAGTACCGCCTGTCAAACAAGTGATGTTTTACGAGGTCCAAACGGGAATCCGTACAATTGCGTTCGATCAATGGCCAATTATCGATTTAGCACTGTCCAGAAATGAAAATTGACTATAAAAATGTCATTGTTTTGATGGCTTCAGGAAAATTTCAGCGTTAACAAACCATGAAATTGTTTGTCCTTATATTCGAAGTATGGACATCAAAACAGATGAAAACATGTAACAATTAACTACCAGTACCGTTATGGACAAATTTTGTGTTAACGTAAGCAAGACTTATGGGTAATTATTTTTTTAATTGAAAAAAAGAAAATAAAGCAAGATTCGATGCCTTTTATGTCGTGGATAAATTTACAACACTTTTTAACGTAAAATGACGTGACGATATAAAAACGAGATGTGCATAACAAGGTTGAGCTAATTAGGGCCCCCATTGACATCAACCAAACAAAATATGTAACTCAGAATAAGGTTTACAAAAGTAAAATGTCTAAAGTTCATTTATACAACAACATGTAAGCGGTACCAATACCAATTCATGGGACATAAAAACAGCAGTATTTGCAAAAAAGAAAAAAAAAAGAAATGCAACATGCCAGATTTAGAGCTCTTTGACTTATTTCAGGGAAGAATATCTTTTTCTTCATATTTTCTAAATACTAATAAATCTTTATGTGTTATCATGATCCCTTTGAACAAATGCGAATTATGATGTAGAAAGTATAACACTGCAGAAGTTTATGAATAAGAAAATATCAATATGATTCATAATTTATTATGTATGGGCTGCGTGTATTAGTGCACGTGTAAATAAAATACAGATTTTAAAATTAAAATAGGCATTAACATTACAAATCGAAAGAACTTCATGCAAGCGGTCAAACAGGCAAAAAATATAGTTATTTTGTTTGTGAAATAAAAAAGTTTTATATAAAAAGATGGAAAAACGGAGCACAATAATTTGAACAAACTTGATTGAGATCCATTAAACTATGCATCACACAAAATATCTAAACTTCAGGGCATACGGTTTCAGACAAGAAGATTTTTAAAATATTTTCTATATAAGCTTATCTAAGATCATTTGACTCAGGGTCAAGGATATTCTTGACCCCATGGGCTTAATTTGAACAATCCTGGTAGAGTATCTTAAGACGAAGTTCCATGCAAAATATCTAAGGTCTAAAGCTTACAGTTTCTCACAAGAAAATTTTCAAATTTAACAGAAAAGGTGACTTCCCTGGGTGCAACCAATTTTTACCCTAGGGGCACAACTTGAATCAACTTGATAGAGGTCCACTAAACTAAGGCAAAATACAAAATATCTAAGCTCCAGGGCTTACAGTTTCAGCATGACTTTTAAAGGCTACTTTCCACATTTATATGTAAACATTTGACCCCACGGGCGGGGCTCTTAGTTACCTACCCCACGGACATAATTAAAACAAACTTGGTAGAGGACCGGCTAGACTATCCAACATACAAAATATATTAGCTCCAGTGCATACGGTTTCCGGCAAGATGATTAAAAATATCTTTTTTTATATAAGCCAATGTAAAATCATGTGACCCTGGGCAGGAACATTAATGACCCCAGGGACTTAATTTGAACAATCTTGGTAGAGTACCTTTAAATGATGCTCAAGGCAAAATATCCAGGATCTGAAACTTACCGTTTCCCAAAAGAAAAGAAAATATTTAAAACAATTAGGACTCATGATATGACAAATTTTGACCACAGAACATAATCTGAACAAACTTGGTAGAAGTCCTCTACACAAAGCTTCATGTCAAATTTCAGAACTTTAGGCTTTGTGGTTTCAGACAAGGATTTTTAAAGATTTCCTTCTATATTTCTATGTAAAACATGCCACCCCTTGGTCGGAGCTTATAGTGACCCCGAAGCATTATTTAAACAAACTTCATAGAGGTCCACTAGACGATGCTACACACCAAATTTCAGACCTATGAATTTGCAGTCTTAGACAGTTTTCTCTTTATTTCTGAATAAAGCATGAGACCCCTAATGGCAGGGTCAATAGAAGAGGTCGGCTAGTCAATGCTCCATGACAGATTTAAAAAACTAGGTCTTCTGTTGTAGGAGAAGAAGTTTATTTTTATGTAAAACTTGCCCCACCCTGAGCGTGGCCAGTTTTGATCCCAAGGACCTTATTTTGAGCAAAAGTGGTAGTGTACACTAGATAACGCTACATATTATATATAACACTCGGTGCCTTGTACTTTTTGACAAAAAAGGGTTTCCTTGTTGTTGCCATAGCAACCAGAGTTCTGCTTGGAATTAAAGTTTTTGAACAGCTTTGGTAGAGCTTCAAGAAATCTTCAAAGTAAGTGTAAGGAAAGTTTGCTACGCGGTATAGGAGAAAGGTCGTTTGAGTTCAATTGTTGACGCCAAACGATGCCCTGACGCACGCCGCACGCTGACGGACATCGACAATCAATGATCACAACAGATCACTCTTGAGCACTACATGCTCAATTGAGATAAAAGATCTATTTTTAGCTTCGATGACTTTGAGCCCAGTTAATGGTAGAGGTTTAAGCAAGGTGACTATATAACAAATATGTAAAATATCAGTCAATAAATAAAGGCTCTATGACCTTGACACAAGTGACCTCAAAGCTCATCCAAGGGTAGATTTCTTTGCAAGTTATCTACATACCAAAGATCTAAGATATCGGTCATTAACAAAAGACTCTACGGGGAAAAGTACAAAAATCTATTTTTGACCTCGATTTACTCCAGTGAATGGCAGAGGTAAATGCAAGGTGCCTATATACTAATATCTAAGATATCGGTCAATAAATAAAGGTTCTATGACAAAAAGTTGAAAATTCTATTTTTAGCCTTGGTGACCCCAGGGGTCAATATTTTATGTGTAACATGGCCTAGAATACCATTTCTAAGTGTGTTAAAATCTTGGCTCTAGGGTTAAAATTGGTAGAGGTCTTCTAGAAAATGCTTCACACCACTTATCTTCACTCTAGTCTTAATGGTTTCTGACAAGAGGATTTTATTTTTTCCCCTATATATTTATGTAAAATCAAGTGATCCCCGGGGCGGGGACAATATTGACCCTGGGGCCATGATGTGAAAATAATGGTAGAGGTCATTTAGATAATGCTGCATACCAAATATCTAAGAACTTCTAGAAACATAATTTAGGGATTATTTTTACATTATAATATAGTTTCGTCTAGTGTTTTTCCTTCTCATTTCCAAAAAAAAGTACATGTATATATATAACTATATGCATCTTGTTTTCGAAACCATTGAGAT
The DNA here is from genome assembly GCA_012932295.1 of Cyclina sinensis. Classification (NCBI taxonomy): domain Eukaryota; kingdom Metazoa; phylum Mollusca; class Bivalvia; order Venerida; family Veneridae; genus Cyclina; species Cyclina sinensis. Next base: position 21,599,643 of record JAAONU010000009.1, read on the forward strand.
AAAACATGTATTCAGACATAATTTTGAATAACAAACCCTAGTTACAAGAAAATAATGTCTCGTCTCATCAATAATATGTGGTAAGTGAAACAAAAACTTGAACAAACATGTATGGTAAACAAACCGAATAAAATTACGGATGTGCGTGTCAACCTTTTATACGAGGTATTTATTGATATCAATTTATGTCGTGTTAGAAGTGAAATTGCTATCCCTCATGCCTTTTATGTTACAAACTACAAGCATCTCTGATGAATTTTGTCTTGTGTAGCAACTGACAATTTCCTAAATACCACTAGAAGAATGTAAGTCACGAAGTGCTACGTGGAAAATGTATTGTATCTACAATATATACCTTTCAATACATTATCGTTCAATAGCAGTACTGCTGAAATCGCACGTTTATAGAAGATTTGCCAGTTCGAAATGATGACTGACCTTGAGATAACTGAAATATAAAATAATGTTTTTTTCTTGTTTTTTTTTAAATGTTTCCAGAAAAAAAATATTCGTTTAAAGACATTGAACAGATTGTGTTGACAACCAATGACATAGTTGATACCCTATTAAATACAAGTTTATGCCAAGACAATTTGACTGCTAGCACTACACAGAAGAAAAGAACATGGTTTGTTTTACAAGAACACATCCATATTTTGTTCTTTTAAGGGCATACCAGAGGCTTCCACTGCGCGGATGTCGGTTCTGTATAAAGCGAACTGCTGAATCAACTGTCTCACTTTTTCTTAGCAAGCAGCTCTATTCAGCTGCTTCAGTACTTCCACAGGAAAATGCATTAAATGAAAGACAACACACTTAATAAGCCTTTTGTTCTAACCGGTTGGTTTGTCAGCACTATTAGATAAATATTGTTTCCTGTTGTTATGTCGTGCTTTGGTTCATCTCGTTCAGTTTCGTGTCAGCATCTGCCGGTTTAGAGAAAAGTTCGGCTGAAAATTTTATTTTTTTCCAAGTACATAAAGTTTATTTGAACTTAAACTGTCTTTACTGATTAATAAAGGTGGTCCACAACTGTTTTAAAGGGTTTAAAAGCTAAATCAGTTTAGAAACATGAAGGATCGACTGTTTCTTGAAATAGTCGTGTAGGCTGGACAAATATCGCTCACATTGGTCTAACTCTTAACATAAGATTTGCTGCACCGGATCCATTTTGACCATTTCATTGAAAATTAATTATTGAAATGATGAAAAGTATTATATTTTGGTCTTACATTTGCTGTTTTTCCTGTAGCTTTCAGAATAGTTAAAACACAACATTATTACGTTTTTTACCAAAAATCTTTAATCAACGTAATTTTTGCATAATATCCGTCCTTTATAAAATGCAATAGATGCAATGTAGAGAACTATTATAATGTAGAATATTGCAGCGTCTGATCTGGTTCTACACTTTCTGCCTATGTCTACTTTTGTAGCTTTTAGGCATTCAAATAATTATTGATGAGATACAGTTAATGAATTTTATTAACAACGCTTTAATGACTCCAACTTGTGAAAACATAACAAAAAAGTAACTCCTACGTGAGGTTAATGTTGCCGACAGATATAATAACAGCATTTGACAAAGCTAGTAGGATTTCTCTTGCCAAGTGTTTTAGATTGTAAATATATTAACTGTAGACTTGGCCAATAAACAACACTTATTTATGTCATGTTACCGTTATTTCTGTTCCAGTCCTGCCTGTTATTATGTTTTCGTGTTCTTTTCTTGTGACCTAAATATGGGTAAAAGTCAAGTTTATTAGATATCTTAGCGTTTTTACAGACATTCTAAAAGCCTTATCGTATATTCAGCTTTATTTGTAGAAATTACGACGGACACTAAATGGGATAACATTTGATGTACCATAGTAAAAACCTTATTAACGAACTATAGAATTCCGTTCCCTTATGATTAGGAAAATACACACAACGAAATAAATTTTGGGTCATATTCTTTACTCATGATACAGTAAAGGAGCACAGTTATGATCAATAAAGTCAAAAAAAGAACGTGAATAAGGCATTGAAGTACCCTTAAATAGATAGTGTTTTCAAGGTAGTACTTGCATATCAACTAACAGTGAAAAAAGAAAGCATGTTTATCTTCAGTAGCGGGTATGCCTATCTCGGACACAAATCAAATCCCAAACTTTAGACGGAAAGATACGTATCAGCTTTCGTAAGTCTCTTTGTGAAATGAGGTTTCATTCTTCCAAAGCCTCTGTTTAATTGATGTTTTCCGAGGACGGGTGGACACATGCCTTGACTTTTTCATTTCTTTTTGACGTCGGGAGATCCAGCTGCCCAGTCCTCGACAGTAGCTACCGATTTACACCTCTTGCTGTTTCAGTGATATTATCGTCCATTAAAAGTCCCTCCCCAATAGCACCAGCATATAGGGATGATGTGCGTCCGTAACAATTCATTTATAAAACGCTTTGCACTCAAGGTGCCGTTTAGAAAGACAAGGTGTTGGTTCATCCATTGTGAGAAATGCGAAGCCTCTACAATTACTAACTCACTTCGAAATGGTCACGCTAAGTTATGCAGCTTTCATTGCGCGTACGCCTTAAATGTCCACGTCCATCGTGGACGTCAAGGCCTGTTTATGGCGCGTCAACAGAGGCTGTAAACGGTCCGGCTCGCAAGTTACCTGTCTCTTTTGCTTCTTTGAAACTCGTTTCGTGATAAACGTACACCAGTAACATTTTCAAAATCTAGACTAAACAAATATTCAACTAAAAAATGATGACGTTAAGTCATTCTGAAAATTGTGCGGACCTGACGGGCTGGCGTCATATTTGACGATCATTCGCAGACATCAAGTGACACATCCTGTCCCTCGATACTTTTACCACAAACGTGGCTGACTCAGTGCGTTTGAGTAACCTGGTGCAGTGTACGCTGCCTATTTGGTGTCTTCATCTTTTGGCATGTCTTTGAAGTCAGTAACTATTTTCTCTGTGGTTGTAGTCGGACAAACTTATGTCGAAAATGAAAGAAAGGTACGATTGTGTTGTTATGAACAACTTACACGTGGTTTTCATGGCTGCTTTGTGTAAAAGTGAGTTCTACGAGGTTGTTGAGTTGTCAATCTAAAGGGGTAGATTTACATGATTCTATATGTACTTGCAACTCAATGATGTTTTGGTTTCTTACCAATAATGACACTGCTTGAGATATATTTTTTATATTACGATTGACAATTTATTTTGCTGAATAACTGTCAACGTCCGACGTATGTTTTTTTCGAGGTCTTACGGGAACCCAATATTAAACAATGATAAACTGCATTTGCATTTTCTTGCTCACGCTATAAAGAGAAAAAAGAAACTGTTGATGATTTAAAAAAGCCTATTTCCAAAAAAACATTCTCAAGCTGCATACTTACGAAAAAGTGCTGATTAGTCATTTCTATCCACATACCAGTTTTGCAGCAACGAATCTCTATACAAACACTAATTATTCCGCTTTCTGTTCACCCGCTTCCCTTAGAATTTTTGACTGACACCCCAATATCAACTGATGATTTGTTTAAGGGAATTTAAAGGAAATTGAAGCTATAAATGTTTGGACATTCCTCTTTAATAGCATTTATCTAAATTGAATATCAATTCAAGGTTATATTGAGAGGCATAACACGTCTGCCTTCAATCATGAACTAATGATGGAAGATTTCAATATCAAGCTTTTTTAGGAATTATCTACGTCTGACATTTGATTGATTCCGGCCATGATATTTTTGCCTGTTTTAAATATTACGGTCTTTTGAAATACCAGTAGGTATGTAAATCGTTCAAAATATTTTTTTTAGAAGGAAAATGGATTTAACTATTCAATCTCGTCTGCTTTTAAGCATATTGTTTTGTTATGCAAACGCCATACTTCTTAATGTATGTCACGCCACAGCTGTTATCAGCTGACTGATTGTCATGTTGTTATGTAAATCAGCTAACTGATTGTCATGTAAATCTTACAATTCACAGTAGTTCCTTTGGGTTTCATTTCCTTTGAATGAATTGATATGTTTAATGATGCATGTGTCATACGTTGTAACAGTTGTAATCCCTCATTACATTAATGACAGGAACAATATGAGAAATAATGCCGCGTAAAGCATTTGAAATTTTATTCATTACACTAAATGAGTAGTTTTTCACAAAATGTAAAGCAGATCATTCATCATTCAATAAACCACGACACAGTCTCCCGGTTTATAGGAAATAACTTAAAAAAACTGTCAGAGAGAAACGATGAAACAAAGATCTTAGGCAGTGCTATTAAAACATATTGTTACTATTTATTTAAAATACTTCAAAAGTTCAAAAATTAAAACGCAGTTTCAATTCCCTGATAAATGCCCTGATCTGTATGCTTTGTTTGCATGACTAAATCCACTCACTTTCACTAACAAGAGCTATGGAAATTGGTAAAGATAAATCGGAGGTGTAGCAGAACTGTTCACCTTACAGACGAATATCAGGTTTGCATTCATTATGTCAGATTTCATTATGTGCAGATTTAAACACACACGTCTAATCTATATCGATCAGTTTGTTTAGAAGCAACAATAAACAGGTCTGGTTCATTTGTATCCACTGATATTTCAAAATCTTACTAATGAGAAAAAAGTTGTTTACGCTATACACGCCTATTAAACTAATGAAACTTTTATGTACGTGCGGCTTTTACGTATATATCGCTGTTTGTGAGTTGTTTGTTTACTTTGTGCTTTTACGTATTATCTGTTTGTTTCTACTGTGTTAGTTTATACCCCTTATTTTGTTATATTAAAGAGATATGTAATTTTATAATGTTACTTTATTATTATCGCCCTTTCAGTTGGAAGCGCATCTAATAAAAGTGTAAAGTTATGAAGTATTGATATTTTCCTACATTCACAATGCACTGATTTGAACTTCAATTTTTAACGATCATCACAACGGAAAATATTGTGTAATTAGATAATTGATTTGATATAGGCCCTGTTATTTGTTCGGGGGCAGTCGTATTGGACCCGATGGACCCGAGGCCGAAGGCCGAGGGCCAATACGACTGTCCCGAGGACAAATAACAGGGTCTATATCTATTCAATTATTTAATTATTTTATTTCATAACAATTCCATAATTGCCCAACCTCCATCCTTCTGTCGTCTGCTTGTGTTCACAGAAGTTACAAGTTGTGAAATTAAAATTGGTTCTCCATACGAATACCGTACTAAGGTCATATGCAACCTTTTTGGATAGTCACTAAGCACTGCTAAATAAGAGAAAAGTCGATAGAAGAATTTCTAATTTTCCTAAATCTGGATGCTATCACTTGGAAAAGAAAATGGCTGCCGTTTAAAATTGAATTCTATACCAAATTTTTCGGACCTGACCTTTAAGCCAATCAAGTGGAGCTACAAGAGGGCCAATTCAATATCATTTATCCGGCCCGGGGCCGATCAGTGTTATTGATATTGGCCCTGATATATAGACAGTTCACGTTTAATTATGTCAGGCGTCTTGTATTTTATGGGGCGGATAAATAATTTTTATTAAATAAATGATGAATTTAGCAAGAATATTAGATGACGCACGGACTGACAACAGCAGTACTTTACGCCCCCCACTTTTCAAGTGACCGGTATCATATATTTTCCGTGAATGAACAAGTAACTCTAGGACACTCGTCATCATGTAGCTTTTTCGCTAAGGGCTACGTAGCTCTAGGGAACTGTTATCATCATATATCATTTCGCTAAGGGCTGCGTATCTCTTGGACCGTTATCATTATATATTTTTTTCGCCAAGGACTGCGTAGCTCTTGGATCATTATCATCATATTTTCTCCCTAAGGGCTGCGTAGCTCTAGGACAGTTATCATTATATTTTTTTTCGCCAAGGACTGCGTAGCTCTTGGATCATTATCATCATATTTTCTCCCTAAGGACTGCGTAGCTCTTGGATCATTATCATCATATTTTCTCCCTAAGGGCTGCGTAGCTCTAGGACAGTTATCATCATATATTTTTTCGCTAAGGGCTGTGTAGCTCTAGGACCGTTATCATCGTACAATTTTTTGCCAATGGCTTCTAAGTAAACACATTTAAGTAGAAAAGAAAATGTTTTGTGCGTCATTAAGCAACTCATATTTAATGCGTTCACGTGCACTTGAACTCGAAAGTGTCACTACGGGACAGAAAATTAACGCAAATATTGCCTTAGAGAATACGAAATTACACATTACATTACAACGACCTTACTTAGAGTATATTGATGTCATTGAAAAGGAAGGCCGCTTTTTATTGTATATTGTTTCAAACTCTTGTAATAATTCTGTTACAAATCTAGCCTTTTCAAAAAGAAAAAAAAAACAACAACAAAAAAAAAATAAATAAAAACACACACACACAAACCCACTCTCCAACACTATAATATATATCATAGTTTTGGAGAGTGACTACATTTGTAACAGATATCAGTAGGAATCAGTTGTACCGTAGCTGTTATCCATGACTTTTATACTACAAAACTCATGTGCAAGGGCAGTTAAGCTAAAAAACTCTTGTGCAAGGGCAGTAAAAACGAGGGACCGGGCGGGGACGAGGTCCCAACATCAGGTGACTGTGGACAGGAGTTCGCGTATCAAAACACAGGTTATATATAGAGACTGGCAGACACAGGATGAATTCGTATTGAAATGAGCTCAACGAACTTGTCAAATCTATGGTGCATCTGGCATTGAGGATGAGTTCCATTTCATTCTAACATGTAACGTTTATCAAACATTACGTCATCAGTACATCAAACCATAGTTTTATAGGCGCCTTAGCATGCATAAATTCACTGTATAGTATTACTTAGTTCGAAAAATAACGTCGTTTAAAGAATTCTTTCGAAATTTTTATTTATCTTGCTGGTCGAACTCGTAACAGACCGATTAACATGATGCATTGAAAAATAATAACTCAAGTTGTATTTGCCTTTGTAGTATATTATTACAGGTGACACATCTTTTTTACCATCAAGAGTAATGATAAATGATCAAGTTTTTTTTCCATTCTCCAAGCATTTGTCTCAAATAGTCCGTGTATATTAATGTTATAATTACTACTACTTGAAGATATATAGTATTAACAGTAAATAAAGCAATTAAGCCAAATATCCTTGGCTTTTTGAGGAGAGATGATTACATTTTTTGTCAAATGAAGATGTTTATAAAATACAGTAATATTAATAATTGTTATAATTATCTATATATTCTATATAATATACTTCGTTCTTTGTAACTGTGTTGAATTAGCAGACACACATACATATTAGCATCCAATTATTGTGACATTGTAAATTGTAATATATTATTGTTTGTAACAACGAGGTTATTTATGTGTACAAGTTGGAAACAAACTTTTCTTCTACTCCGTAATCCGTGATGTCATATAAACCCTGACTCAGATGTGAAGAATATTTCCCGTGTCAAAACTGTGCGAAGCTGTCAGTTGAAAGATTATTGAATTGCCGTTAATAATTTCATTGTTTTGTCCAATTCATGTTAAAGACCTCCAAAGTGTAGACAGTTTACCTGATATCGTTCTAAGAAAGAACTAGTGATGAACTAGCATCCTCAGTAAAAATCACAATATATACTTGAACCTATGACCTTTAATCAGTGGTCGATGATCAAGCACTCGTTCAAGGAGGCATGGTTATTTCTTAGGACCAGAAAACATCTCTCTCTCTCTCTCTCTCTCTCTCTGTGTGTGTGTGTGTGTGTGTGTTTAAATGACAATGATGGAAAGTACATGACATATCGTATCATTCAAGAATCTATAAAAATGCTATGTTACACACAAGAAATCCGACATTTTAGTAATGAATAAAACATGACTTGTTGAATATAAAACAAGTATCTGCAAACTAGAACTCTCCGATAAGCTGAGATAAAAGTAATGGCCCTTGTTTTCACAGTAAATGCTAATTATAAATAGCAAGCATTGAAAAGTACACAATTTTCAGTAGAAGTAAAACACACATAAAATTAATGCAAAAATGTAAGCTTATAGTTAAATGCATTAAAGTTTGCTCTTCCTTCTTTGCTAATATGATTTATGAAAGCTGTCAAAAGTGACAGAACGTTGAGATATGATTCCTTTAAATCTTTCCCAGAGTAACATATTGAGGTTCATGTTAGGCATTTGCTTCTAGCATGACTGTATTTTACATAAAAGGTGTTTTTATGTAATACAAAGCACACACTTTTTCATTTACTTAAAAAAACCCACTAAAGCAGGACTATTTCCTACAAAAAAATGTATTTTACCGTTTCCGTGGCCTAGTGTTTATGACGTCTGCTTACGGAGCGGGAGGTCAAACGTTCGATTCCTCTCAGGGGCTTCTTCTGATGCGGCCGGTGGTAAGCCGCCAGTTAGTGTAAAGAATGGTTACCGATTGCCTGTCCGCCTTGCGCCTGGCGCATAAGATAAGGAATCAGGGAGTAAATGTGTACATTAATAGAGGTGTCTCATATAATATGAAAGCCGGACCACTTATAAGAAGCGCCATCAAACGTTTTAAGTCATTTAATAAGGACACATAGCTTGTCATTAGTTACTCCCAGTCTCTTGTTGAAATATTTACATTTCATTTTAAACGTTCAACTTTTTTACAAATGCATACGTCCCACAAAATCTGGACAACATCAGCCCTTACATACATGATACACAGTGGGATATTATTACAACAGAATAATAATTTCGAAAAATTAAAAGACAGGAAAAAAAAAATTGTAAACAAGAAATACCTTGAAGAAGATGATCGGCGTAGATACAAAATAAAATTTACGCCCCAACACGTGTATAATTTTTGGACATTGGCAAAATTAATTAACGCGCGTAGTAATCGACTATCGTATTTTCCATTATACAAAAATGTTGAGTTTATTGCAAAAAGTGTTTGTTTTCTGTAAAATGAATTAATTGTTTAGTCATATTTATTCCATTAATTGTAATTTTTCATGGTTAAAACGTTTTTATAATTAATTTACGGCTGGTTTAATGTTACTATTATTGCATTATTTTCTTGGGCAATTAAACTAACAATTACGAATTCTGCCCTAAAGTTTCATAACAGCAACACTTTAACCAATGGCAGTCTACCTTCTTCAGCAGAAGATTTTGTATCTAACACTTTCATTCGTTACAAATGTAGGTCAAAAGCGATTTTAATACAGCTACGCCGAGAAATACAAAATGACAACTTGTGACAATTTTTGTCACAGACAAAAGTAGTATTAGTGTAAGACATATTGAAATGAGCGATAAAAATGCAAATAATCCATTTATTAAGACATAAAAAAATGAGCAGGTAAATTCAGTGTGAATATTTCGTTCATACAGTCAGGAAATGAAAACATTTTTTCTTAAACCTTTCAGACAACAGTTGCACGTTATTCATTAAATTAAAGGCTGAATCGTTTACATGTTACAATGGGTTGCTGTATTTTGCATTTGTTTATGCGTAAGTGTACTTGTGTGTGCGTGTCTGTGTTCCTATTTACTTGCGTTGTCAATGAGTCAGCGTTGTAGTAATGTCTTTAGTGTAGAGATGATTTTGTTGATATATTAAAGAGGCTCATGCTATTAGAAATGCACTGATAAATGTTGAACGTTAATATTTTGTTCATCCTCATATTATATATCAAACTGTTGTTTTATTACCTTTGTAATTGTAATGTTTTTACCATGGTTTTCACGTTGATAATATGCTGTGAACATTATGTGATGTAGACTGTGTACTGTGTACAAGTCTTAAAATTAAGATTACTGTTAATCTGTTAATCTGATGAATGTGGACAAATGCGTACTCTTATTACTTATTAACTCTTATTATCTTGTATGCACATGTCTAGTCTTCCTGATGGTATAAGTGTTTACTTTTTAAAACTTACTCGCTAACAGCAATGAAAAAAGTAATTGACAAGCTATCCGCTATTCCCTCACATCCGCTAATAGCGTAACAAATGCACAGCACTAATGAATTTCGAATGACCAAACTTGATCAGAACTAATGCTTGAAATATGGCATGCTTATAATGAGTGTCGCTCGTATATAGTTACTTTTTTCATATTTTCATTTAATGTTGTCCTCTGTAGATGTTGACCGGTATTTTTGTATTATACTTTGTAATTTGTTCATGATTATGCAAATGCATACTGAGTCATTATTAAAGAATCTTGAATCTTATGACATTTAAAAACAAAGCTATATATGAGACATTTACTCTCCGTATTTATTAACAAATACAGTATCATATATCTCGATTTTATGTTGTTTCCTTAAGTAACTTTTTTTATCCTAGACAGTCACATAAACACGTAACGTTTGCATTCAAATTAACAATACAACTTGAGAGTACATTTGAGCTAAATTGAATTATATATTAACTTAATCAGTTGTCTTGATTAACATAAAAATATTGTACTTACTTGGAAAAGATTATTATTCTTAAATTATTTTTTAAAAAGCAAGCAAGCAAGCAAACAATCAGATCAACTGAAAATATATTCTTAAGAATATTCTCATCGGATATGGTCATTCTTGGCAGAGGGGCACTAGACAATAGTAAATTTAAATTTCATTTACACACAAACCACCATAATGTTTTCTTAGTTTTATGGTAACGGTAAATAAATATCTTTAAACAAAACAAAAAACACTCAAATTGTGTCTTTTAACTATTAAGTCCTGTTTTTATTAGTATGTTGCATGGAAAAACAACCAATAATTTTCCTTCCATGTCTGAAGTGGTTCAGTGATGCTCAGTGTAATGTTAGTCTGAGATTTTTACATTTCCTGTTAAATTTCTATAAATACCATAAATACTAAGGTCAGTAGGTGCAGCTACTTGTGTTTTTTCCTCATCCCCTTTTATAACCGATTACAAATGAGACGTTAAATTGGTCTCGAGAAGTAATTACAAAAGAAAACTTACAATAACCGGTAAATGAACATGCCTTTGTTTTGGACCATACAGCAATGTGACACGTTAACATTTTAAACGATCTAGTATGTTCTTTAATCCTCCCACAGAATAAATAAACAAAAATTGCTAATCATCACCTTTATATCACAAACAAGCAACAAATGACTAGAACGATATCATGAATAGTTATGTACTGTTGTGAAATGAGGAACCATGATGATTCATTCAAAAAGGTGACACGATGGTAAATGAATAAAACACATCGAAAAACTAACGCATGTGCAAAATTACATTAATAAGGACACACATTACTCCACTATATCCCGAGCTTACGAACGCTTGAAGTCTTACAATAAAAACGAACACACTACCTGAAAGGAAAACAAAACTCTTTGATAAAAAATAACCATTTTTGTTCATCTGATTTATATATAAAAATTGTTAAATATAGGACACACTTTTAGTAAATTTAATACTTTCTTGACCGGTCCAGATAAAAAATACCAACCGAGCTGGAATGAATTTTATGAATCATATCCACCTAAGAAACAACAACAACAGGAAATAAGCTGTTACAAATTTGTTACATCTTTATCTATAAACTTCCAAATTCACACTGTTTTCGCCATTTAGCTTTAAATGGCATGTATCTTGGTCATATCGAAAATAGAAATGGCTTTGTTTCCCTTTATTAAATGGAAAAGTTATTTAAAAAGGAATGTTTTCAAATGATATTGAACAATTTAAAACTTAGGGAGTATAAGCTATTTGCTTTGATAAATATGTTTCGAAATGCAAGTTCTAAGACAAAGAAGTCATAAAATCTTTAGAATTTAAACAGCTAAAGCATTTTTGTTTAGGAGTTGTCACTTGGAATTGCAATTAAATTTCGTTCGCTTGATTCGGTAGTTTAAGCAAAATACTCGTACGTTTACATAAAATGACATAAAATTATCATTTAAGTCGTTTTTTATTACGTTGCAACAGATCGATTCTGGTATAATTATTAAGGAAAGTTTGTTTTAGAATGGGGACAATTATCTATCTGTGTTATTCACATTTTGACTGAATATATATTTTTTTCGTTTCAACTAAACAAATCGTTGATTCATTATAATAAATAGTTATTAAAAATAGTTTATATTTCTCAAAATTGTAAAAGCACCAGCCTCTTGAAATTTATATAAGATTTCATTACAAATATCACATTACAACTGTTTTGTACGAAAATTGTTGAGTTCTCGGAACGAAGAAAAGGTATTGTGAACACTACATCATTACTTCAGTTATCTGTTCCAAACTCAAATTTAATTCATGTGACTTTCTCAATGGTGTCTGTGCCACTAGTTAAAAACCTATAGCTTATTAAATGGATCTTTGTAGCAGGTTTCTGAATATTTGTTTTTTGTATTTGCACAGAGGAACTTGGTATTCTTTTCAACCCTGCATTGGCTGTCAGAAGAAGTTTGTATTGCGGAAACTACTTCTTCGTGTTTCCTTTTTTAATTTCCTCAGAAAGCCATAACGCTGAATAAACGCTTTACGAAACTGACTGTTATGACAAACATAAACCAATGGATTCCAAATACACGCTGTTTTTCGCCATTAAGCACGGGAGCTGGACAAGCATCGGAGATATTCTGTACTAGGTCCATACTGAAGAATGACTCTAGCAGGCTGACGAACCGCGTACGGTGTCCAACTAACCAGAAACGAAACTGAAAATAGAAAGCTGCAATATAGCTTTACTGATGTTTAATAAACCGTTGTTATTCTGGCATTTTGGTTAGTAAAAGTATTAACATTAAAACAGTTTGTCTCGTATATCCTAAAACGGAGTTTACATAATATAAATATTTTAAAAGGTATTTATATATATGTCTCTATGATTAGCTGTGATAGAGCAAAGAAAGGGCCTTACGTATTGTGAGAGCAACAGGATATGGTAACCCTTATGTCTCTCTTCACCCTCTGTTGTTGAATCCATGTAGAATGATTTCTCTTTTCTCTCCAAATCTGGAACATGCAATACAAATAATGTTTATGAGTCTTAACTAGTGAAGTCAAACAGAAGAGTCATCTCATGGTTTTCATCATCACGGTGCCACCAAACTTTCTTCATGTTAGCTGCTAAAGTTAGTTAAGAATGGAAAAGCAACAGATCAAAGGGTAAATACAGGTTAAACACACATAGAATCCAGTCTTGGCGGCATATATGGTAGATATAAGATTGAAGCAACAAGAAAAATGTCAATAAGAAAATATCAATGAACGAAGTACATTGAGAATGAAGTCATCGTTTAAACTCGGTCTTTGAAATCCATTTTAGTCCTTTTAAAAACTAGTTATTAAGAAACAAATATGATGTTTAGCAACTAATCGTTGGTGAGTTTCATTGCCGCTTTGGACACCTCGACAGGAGGTCTTAATCAAATAAATAGAAATTATTGCGTATCAGCACTTATGCCACATAAAATTTTGTGAAGCGATTGATGTCTTGGTACCATTTGATTAATTGTTCTTCACGAAGCGTAATAAAACCACATTCGACTGAATCCTTAAAAATCCGTACATAAAAGTTCTTTCAATTACAAAAAAAACCCCAAAAAATACAGGTTTATAAATTTCAACATTTCTCATCAAGCAGAATGTAAAGTGAGATTTAATGTGATGCTGTTTCAAACGACAGATCAATGTTTATTAAAGAGCATTTCAGAAGATTTATTATAAGATTTAAGCGCAGTTGGGACGACCTCTGATGAATATCGTGAGTTCAGAAAATTGTTTTCCGTAGCAATTACCGGGTTCGGTCTTACATGGCAGAAATAGCAGTATATATTTTTTTCAGGGAGTGATATTAGGAAAGTCTATGGCGTGCCTGTGTAACGTTTAGTATGATAATAGAATGCAGGGATGAACTTTAAATCCTCTTAAAAGTCATAAGAAGCTAAGTTTTGTGTGACAACTAAGGACGTTTATTTGTTGTTATATATGTTTCCAAAGCATGTTATTTCTGACTTACTTGAATTTCTGACTAACTTAACTAATAATAAAATTATAGTTTTCTTTTCGTGTATTTGGTTATAGACCACAAGAGTGGACATCAAAAAAGCGCGTTTCCGATATCGTATGTAAGTTTTCAAAGTCACTAATGAAACCCGTTATATAACATGATGTTGGTCATTTCTCGATGATGATCGTGTTAATTGACATTAAATTGTTCCATAATGATACCTAGACCAATAACACCCTTTTAAGTGCTCTCGACAATTGTTAACAAACAAGGGTTTCACAAGTTTCCATGCAATGGAATGGCGCTATAATCCCTCATTCTTCGTGGGTTTTTTTTTTTATTTTAAATTTACTAAAGAAACTGTAACACAAAGATAAGTCAGAAACACTTATGGGTACTTATATCTAAATTAGAAATTGGCATTTTTTAAAATTGATTAATGCTGCTTAGAGATTTGATGGAGACATACACTTAAAAGCAGGTTTTGAAGCAATACAATATAAGTATTTATTCTTGACTTGTGACATTTTTAGTATGTTAAGAAAATCTAGCGTCGTGCCTTACCAATTCCCATCTAGAAAATATCCAAACGGTGAAGAAACTCGAGTTCCTGGGTTTTCTGGATTTATCTATGAAACACATTGATGTATTACTAAAATGTGTGATGACTTGCACTGCATGGTGGCTTTTAATTAATAAGGGTGTCGTTAAATTTTCACTTGCTATAAAGATGATGAAGAAAAGTGCCATGAAAGATATATAGTCAATGGAACAAAAGAAACTGTTGATATACAGTGATGATAAAAGTGGCTCATTATAAGATACATTGTATGTATTAATGTATTTACAAACTTGTTGTAAAACGGATCTGTCAATAACGCCTAGAGGATAATTGATACATTTGTATGGAAACTCTGGACTGTCTGATGTTAAGAAATGAAATACTATGCTGTTTATTGTCTTTGTAATTAGTCACTCTCTCGTTATGTTCTGTGAGATCTATCTTTTGTGCGATTATATGCTGTATAATAGCCTTTGCACTTAATAACATTTTATCTTAATAACTGAATAACATGACTGAATAACCACACGAGAGATATACTTGACAGAACATAACGGGAGTGTGACTCATTATAAAGACTGTAATGAACATAGTTTATATTTCTTAACAAAAGACAGTAAATGCGTTCCATACATTTGGTTTTAGATACAGTATAAATATCTAAACATCTGTAGTATTTAAGAAGACTGGATAATCTTTTATCAAAGATACATCAAATGCCAGTTAAGCGTGTGCAGTTTTCAACAGATGTCAGGAAACTTATTGCCATAATTTGAAACAATACCAGAACAACTGATTGTTAAGACAATAGGTCTGTGATGAACATGGTCAGAATTGGTTTAACAAAACAAAACCGACATTGCAAAACTTTCAATAGAAGTGAGAAAGTTCTTGTGATCACGGGATCACTGAGCAATGAAAAAAAAATGTTTATGACTTGTGTGATTGGTTCAACATTCAACTAAGTGTCAAATGCATACAGACATGCTTCCTTAATATCTTACCCTTTTAACTTTTTGTAACAGCGTGACAGACAAAGCGGAGATTTCTTCTTTCTTTTTTACAAAAGAAGAAGCATATGGTTTTATGAATTAGCACTCAAGGAAATTAAACCTTTTTAAGAATGTCTTATACTGATTATGCATTAGCTAAAAACCGCACAGAAGTCCTTAAGTACAAATGTTCATGACAACTAGAAGAAAGAATTATATAAACGTCCTTGAGTTTATGTGCTATGAATAACTGAATGTGTTAAGAAATACATAATGGATTTCAAACAACTGTTCTCAGGCATTAACGTATCTTCTGTCATATCCGATTCCTGCAGTGAATACCATTGTTCCCCAGATATGCTTTCATATCTGCGTATTTTGAACGAACAATAAGTTCTTTATTTAATCATTAAAGATACATTTTCGTAAATGGTAAAGGACTTTCTATGAGAAAGTAAGGTTTTGATCAAGAATCGGCTGTCATCTTTTTTTCAATGAATCATTTTCTAGCGAACATCTATTGTGTTCAGTTTATTTGCATAAGCTTATCAAACCCTATTTTTAGTCGCAAATAAGTCTTAGCAAAATGACGTCTTTTACCTTCGCGAAAGTTTAATGTTTAATGAAGAAATCACGATACACAATAAGCTCACTCTACCAGAAAGATTTTGCCCTTTATTCATGCATATAACATTGAGCTGAACCATAAGAATGAATTTGTGTTACCTTAAAAGTGAATTGCCCCTGGAAATTATGCAATAATAATAACATTAATACAACTATAAATTAATATCAAAACGTTTAAGCCATGAAAAACTAAGATAACTGGACTAATTGTGTAATAAATATGACTAAATATATAATTTCTTTTACTGAAAATGATATTGACACTTTAAGTATAAGACTCAATATTTGTTTTTGTTTATAGCCTAAACCGTTATGGAAATAGGACATTCGATTACTTTTGCCTGTGTCCGAAAACTATACATTTAATGGGGCATTGATTTTGTACTGTATCTACGCCGATCAATTTTGTTTAAAGGGTATTCTTTTTTATAATACTTGTTTGGACCTTAAACTTAGTCGAAACAAGTAAGCCGTAACGACTAGAATAAGAAGTAGGAAAAGAAAAACAAACGGTTTTAATTTAAGGAAAGTTTAAACCTTAGCTGACTGACTTGGTTTATTCTTTGTTTTTCAGGAACTAGAGTAAAGCTAAAGGTTTCTTATTCAACGTGGGTAGTGAACGTCCCCACTTAGTGTGGTTGGAACGACTTTTTTTCGGGAAGAGCCAACGGCGCGTGTATTTTACCTCCCTAATCCCCAGTATAGGCCGATGTGTGTACAAACAAACAAACAAAAAAACAACAACAAAATGATTGCCATTTTTAACCATTGGTTTTAGTTTAATTTAAGCTTATTCATTTGAATTCGATTGGAAGGCAAGTTCTTGCAGCTCATATTAATCCCTCTAGATGACTGCTTCCCGGATTCAAACCAGTACTTGCACCGAAACTGAGGAGTGCAGAAAGTTACTGTCGACTCTCATCACTGGTTCGAACCAGCGACCTCCGGAACGAAAGTCCGGTGCTCTAACACCTCGCCTGCTCCTCTTACCATTGCAGGTAGCCATGAAACATACAGACAAATTGCAACACAGTTCAATCAGATAAAACATTCTCAGGTTCTTTGATGAACTTGACATCGTTCTTAATTATCAGCAACATAAAAATCCTCATAATTGTCACAATAAAGATTAATTGAATTCATGTCTTGTTTCAGTTTGATTTGTTTATTTAATCTTTTCTTTATCGGATACGTTGTGAAAATTTTTCTTCCTTCTCAGTTCTAGCATATTGAATTAAGCTTCGTTTAGCGGGAGATAATCTTTAAACACTATACTAAACGAATATTTAAAACAAAAATTCTCATACACGTAATGCGACAGGTAGAAGAATCTAGTAATAATAATAGTAAATTTGAATACAGTTAAGGTGCATATACAACTTTTTAAGGCTTTATTTACGTTAGTTTGAATTTCATTTTAAAGAATAAAAAAAAACATCTGTGATTCGGCTCATCCAATGGTTAATCCTAACCTAACGAGAACATTGCTAAAGGATTTCATTTTAACAATTAAAGTTGTTATATCTTTAAAAAAATCTCCAATTTTAAATAAAAATGATTTATATATTATATTTAGCAGTAGTCAAGTACTTAGCGTGCAATATAAATAGTATTTTTATCATTTATAGGTCATAAGAGAACAAATAGTTGTCTCATTAAAAATGAGTTTTCTTTAATCCGATGCCAGTGGATTTATCTGAGGCAGCAAAAAATCGTCGATATTTGTCATAAGAAACTTCAGATTTAAGTGTTAAGTATGATTTATGATGTCTAAAAATCATAATTTTATTATAAATATGTAGTGCATATAATAAACCCTTCCTTGACAATTTATGTGAGAAAGTTGACAGATTTTTACGGAGAAAGGGAGTCTAGTACCTGATCCTTCCATGGAACAATGTTTAGGTAAACTTCCGGTCCCGACATGACTCTGGCTGTAAGTGGGCGTTCAGTTCATTTACAACAAACAGAATTTCACTAAATTGCAAACCTAAGATCGTTCATTTCTTATGCGCAAGTGCTCATTATATAAATTAAATAATTTCATTATAATGTTAAAATACTCCAGACAGTATTTTTCAGTTTTATAGTGACATCTTGTTTTAATTTAAACTCCACCCCCAGAAAGATATTTCTGCTAAAGATTTGCTTATTGGGAATACCATGTTTTTATGACAACAGTTTGAACAAAAAGGAACGTCAAACATTAGTATTGTTTTTTTCTGATATTCACAGATACTGGACAAGGACTTTGAGTTATTTTAAGCAGTGGCTGTCTTTCTATCAGAACATTACTCGGTAAGACAAATAATTAACTGAAAAAAATGTCGTTTAACAGGTAAATCAATAGCAAATCAATAACACAATTGTATAAAGTAAATCTCAGATATTATTCCTACAAGTACATGATAATAGTTGCCGATCGATCATGCTCAGAATAAAAAACAAAACAATAAACATAACAGGGAGCTTACAGTAAACTATTTCCTGTGAACACTTAAGGTTCATTAGCTTGTGTTCACACGGAGTGCGCATGTTTGTTCCTTTAGTTCAACGACGTGATATGAAAAAATGGTATTTTTTAATATTTGTAAGTATTCAAATAGAGATTATATTTAAAAAAAATCTGTAAGAGTTTAAATATAATTCTTTTTCACAAAGAGTTGTTTCAAACGCTCGTTATTATGCGACTTCCAATAAAAAAGTAGGTGTTTTTATTTATTTTTTTTTTTTTACTCAGATAGAACCTAACGGAATATGATATTTATTACAGACATACTGGTAGTTTCAGACCCTTACGGAATGTTGTATATATTGCAGATATATTTGTAGTTTCAGAACCTTACGGAATATAAAATTTATTTCAGATTGATTTGTAGTTTCAGAACTTTACGGAATGTAATATATATTACAGACATACTGGTAGTTTCAGAACCTTACGGATGTAATATATATTACAGACATACTGGTAGTTTCAGAACCTTACGGAATATAAAAGTCATTTCAGACTGATTGGTAGTTTCAGAACTTTACGGAATAAAATAATCTATTACAGACACATTGGTAGTTTCAGATTTAATCTATAAGTCTTTAAGGAATACGAGCAGTATTCATTTGCTTAATATACTCGATTGTGTCTTGCCTGCTAAGACTGTGACAGTTGCTCTACAGGCTACTTTGTTTTAATTCCGATTAACTTAGCAAGCCTCCTAGTTTTTCCTAGCTTCCTTGTTCATGCTTTATAGTTTTTGCGATGACTTTGTGAGGGCGCAGCACGTGTAGATCAGTGACCCTTTAGATGACAGGATTTTTGCTACCATTGCTACCTCATTTTCCTCGAAAAATAAAGAGTATTGAACGATGGACAAAACGATGATATTGTTAGTGATATTAATAATAAGTATCTAGTTTCAAAGTTTACTTTTCCGAAAAAAAATACGCTCGTATATATAAATCTGGACCAGTAGTTGGTCTCGGTAAGAGTTCCTTATTAACTTTTCCATTGTGTGTTTTATAACAGACATGCAGTAGTAATCTTGCAGCACAATGGCATAAAACAACTGTATGATATGTTATCATGTTAAAAAAGTCCACACTTACCTTGAACAGAATCCGAATGTAACAGTATGCCATTGTCAACAATGGAATGAAAAGAACTGATATGTACATAGCTATTGTGTATGTTATGTCGGTAGTTCTTTTGGAACGCCAATCAGGTGCACAAGAAATGTTTATGCCTTCAGGTGCAAAAGATCCCCAACCAATCAGTGGTGTTATTCCCCAAAAGAAACCTAAACAAAAACAAGCTGTGATACAATAAATAATATTAGTTCTTTTATAATTCTTCCGCCTAGCACTATACATCATAATATTGTACCGGTGTACCGAAAGGCCTGTCAGTAGAAAAATAGAACTCGTTCCAAGCAGCGTAACTATAAACCCGTCCCATTTACATCCGGCAGTTCCAAAAATATATCTTTGCGCAAAACTAGCTATTATCACAAAAGGAAACGCATTCAAAACAATGAGCAAATCAGAAACTATCACAGCTATAATCCAAATATTAGTTTTACTTTGTAACGTTTTGTTCGATTTGTAAACAATTAGAACAAGAATATTTTCAACAAGAGCAAGTATGAACAACGCTGTCATAATAATTCCAGTGATGATATAAACAATTGGTGACACTGTTTGAGTGAGCATGTATTTCTCTGAAACGTTTGTAGTATTCATTTTCCTGCTTTTATGCTTGTGTTTTTCGTCAATACAACATCGTTATCGTTGCATGCGCGTTTGCTAGTACTAAAACACTAAAAATGAAGCATCGGCTGGTAGAAATTAAGTGACAACAATTATTTTAGACAGTGTTAAAGAATTTGCAAAACATTTGCACATAATTTTCAAAAATACTATTATAGAAAAAAATCGACCAAGCCTTAGCGCAGTGGTAGTAACGTTTTCCAATACGAACAACTGTAACATTGGCTTTACCACATTCTGAAACACAACCCAATACTGCTTTCTCCGATATCATTTCACTCAGTAAGATCATTGCTATGATTTTATATAAAGCTACGTTAATCTTTTCTATGCACTTGAAAACATGCAAAACACTTTACGTATTTTTTTCTATTTGCATTTATTACGAACGAGTTTAAATTCCACTTATAAATCTAACCTATGATGCATTATTTGAGCATGATCATTTATATGAAAGTCGCCTTTTTCAATTATTCTATACCAACAGGAGGAGGAGGTGCAGTGGTCGAGAGGTCAGAGCACTGGACACCGATCCGGAGGTCTCTGATACGAATCCCACCACGAGTGAGAGTCTACAATGACTATCCGCATTCCTCACTTTCGGCGCGAGTAATGGTTTGAACCCAGGAAGCAGTTTTCGAGAAGGATTAATATAAGTTGCAATAGATGTAAAATCAATTCGTTTTTTTTTTGCTACTCTAAACCGACAGAAAATACAGATGGTTAAAGTTTGTTTGTTAAAACAAATTTGGCATTGCAAGTACTTACAAACTAATTGGGAAAACCGAAAAAAAAATATTGCGAAACTAGCATACATAAAGTAAAAAAAAAACAGAGATGTTTGATCACAATTGTCAATGTGCAGCTTGATTGCTCAGATTATGAACGACTCTTTTGAGGAAAACAAATAGAAAATGTATTAAATTGAGAAACGAGTAAATGTCGATTGTCCTAAAAACAGTCTTAAGTATGCTCCTTTGCAGCTAACAGCCAGATTAAAAATGAATCATATTAAGTCTTCGTAATTATCATGTCTGAAATTTTCATTGCTATATTTCGTATATGTCTTTCTGAATGTAGTTTTAGAATAAGTCATGCACTTCGAGTTAAACATGATGTTATTCATATTAGGTAATAATCAATTATATAAATTTAAATCCTTTAAAGCCAGTTAAAATGTTTACTTTCTACATAAAGGAAAGTAATAAAAAATATTAATACCACGCACCAGTCCATAATATTGCATATTTAGATTAAAACAAATGTTTGTTAGTAAGAAAATGTTCACTTTAAAGCGACTGACTCGCAGAATTTAGTTAATTGTTTTCTTTTAAATTGAAGAGAAGTTTATATACCCTGGAACAAAATAATTTTATGTTTTTTACACACCATAAAAACTGAAAAAAATAGAATGATTTTAATAGGCTTTGAACCAATGCCCTTCTAGTAAGTAAAACTTATCAATGAAGCCACAAGGCAAAGGTTGTTAATATCAACTGTCAAAATTAACAATTTAAATAAAGTATTAAAATTTTATCTTTCAATTAGCGGGGCATTTTTTTACTGTCAGTATTGTGAAAACTTTATACTGTAACAATAAATGGGTTGATAACTTATTTAAGATATTTTCTTCACATTTACAACTAGAATTTTATATGTATAACATTTTCTTTTTATCATCATCGACCCATCTGTGAGACAGTCGCTTTAAGCTTTAATGGAAGGCGCTTTGTTTTTTATAATAGCGACTGTAATTGCTTTAAGAGTAATATCCTACTGGTAACGTTTCATTTTGTGTTAACTTGTTTTCTGTACTAATTTATTTTATTCGATCTTCTATAAAAATTGTTTTGTCTTCTAAATATTACTCGGAATAATAATACATTTTAATATATTTCTCCAGTTCTAAATCGAATATTTCATCTTGAGAGTTGCAATTGATTCCATCTGAAGGCCAAAAATATCGTCCTTTAAATGTAACAGATAACAATAACATACAAAATAAAGGATGTCTAAAATGACTAGAAAAATGAACCTTCGAGACGCTGTAGATCTTGTAGATTCGCCAAACGTTTATTTCAGAACTCACGAAATTTGTTGTTTCTACTGAAAAAATGAGTATGTTTCGCTCTTTTAGCTTGAAAGAACATGATTAGTGAGTTTAAAGGTTGGCCAGTGCTTGCACCCTAATGACGTCTATTGCTAGACAATCTTTAAATTTAGTGTAGTATGCATTTGACACACCGTGTAATAATATGCATAATCTGTCAATTGCAATGGAGAACAACAGAGACTAGAGTTAAGAATGATCTTGAAATAATCAAAGATTGATAAAAACAAAAAATGTTACCCTGATAATTAGCCTTAATACACGCTGTGAAAAACAAAGTAATTAAATTTTTTTTATGATTAAAATATTATTAATGTTGATACAATTACAACAACATCAACAGCACTGAGCGGTTAAAGCTCCTATATAATTATACAAGATCAATGAGTGTGAACATGACATGAATGGTTATAGAAAAACGAGAAGATCGTATTTACATAGATATTCAAAATAATTTGTCAATTAAAGCAACATTTCTTACATAAATGCATTTTTTATTTAATTTCTAAAGTAACATTTGTTGAAGGCTTTGTGCTGCCTAGATGTATTTCGATAATTTGATAAGTTCTGATTTAAGTTCGAATGCGGTGCACGACATTACGTCGAAAGACATTTGATAAAATACGACAATTGAAAGAATGGACACATGGTCGAATACGACAATTGATAGAATGTACATTTGATAGAAAAGAATATAATGTCGAATTTTGTCGAAAAGATGTCGAAAACACTTCTCAAATCTCCAGAATACAAGAATATTACCGTTCATTGGAAAACGAAAGTAGACGGAATTAATTGGGTGCACTTGATTCATTATTTACTAATACATTCTAATATATGATCAAATTGTTTTTCAATGTTCTTTTTTTTCAATGTTTGATATTCAGTGTCGAAAGTTGTATGCAACTCTTTTCCAGAATTCCAGATCGGGTCAGCCATGGAAATCCATAACTGGCGTGAGAAGTTTCACGTTGGTTTTCTTCTCCTGAAATAGAGAACGCAATGCATGAAATGTATGAAATCACTAAATGTGATTAATATTTGGTAATGTTGTATTACGTTATAATATATATTCATATTGTATATATTATACAAATAATTAAATATTGTAATAAAAAATTGTATCTTGATTTGCAAAATGTATTTATTTTGTGGCAGTGTTACTTTCTATTGTTTCTTTTGATGTTGTTTACCTTCTTCCGAAGTTCTGTTGGAGCTTCACCCGATATCAAACTGCGCGAACATATTCTACAGTATAGACTATATAATCGAATAGACCAGCGATTAATCATAACAAAAGGAGAATCAGCCGCGACACTATGTCGAAATAACATGAGCAAGTTCCGCAGGTTTAAATATTTTTCGACTGTCTCTCGCACTCTATCATTTGTCCATTCTATAATATGTCCCATCTTTCAATTGTCGTATTCTATCAAGTGTCTTTTACGGAAGCCTAATAGTGCCATTTTAACTTACAACTTCGATATTAGAACTTGGAACTTAGGAATTAGAAATTAGGACTTCGATATTAGACGAGAGACGCTGTGATACGCATTCTGGTTATTTGTATTTTTGACGTATTAAAACTGTGAAATGTCACTGTTTGCACTAAGAAACAATTACGGAGGAAACTTACGGAAGCCCATTGAGGCCGTTTTGACTTAGAAGTTAGAAGGCAACAATTCGAACTTAGATGTTAGATCTTAGAACTTAGGTCTTAGATCTTAGAACTTAGATGTTGGATCTTAGAACTTAGGTCTTAGATCTTAGAACTTAGATGTTCCGTAAAGGCATTAAAAAAGCCCAGAAAGGGACCGAGTGCACTTTGCATTATTGGTCAATCCTTCCGTCTTTCCTTCTGTACCAGGTCAAGACCACAGTGGCTACTTAAATAAAAGTTAACCATTGCCTTAAATTTTAAGACTTGCACTTCTGTATTAATGCTGGATGAAGTTATCAGCAGTTGAATAGTGATTGGGGTCGTCACGGTATATAAGTATATTAAAAGACAATGATTTGGCTTATATAGTATTTAAATAAATTCCCATTTGTTACAATTTCCTAAGGTGGCAAAGGGGCATAATTCTGCATAAATGCTTGATGGTGTGACCTGCTCTTAGCTGCAAATTGGGGTCATCAGTATATACATAGTAAATCGCATCACTGAATACGTACAATAGAATCTTTCAAAGGAAGTATATGGCTGTCTCAATGGCAGGGTACCGAATGATGGCTAATCGAGAAAATGTTGCATGCGCAAAATATGCTATCGATGCATATATATATGCTGTGAAAACTAGCTATACAACTAGATATAAAGCGTGCAAAAAACAACAATGAAAGAACCCATAACGTTATAACTTAGATCTTAGAACTTAGTTCTTAGAACTAATCATTAGAACTAAGACATTAGAACTTAGTTCTTATAACGTAGATCTTAGAACTTAGTTCTTAGAACTAAGACATTAGAGCTTAAACTTTAGTTAGATAGAAATTAAAACAAGAGGGCCATGATGGCCCTGGATCGCTCACCTGAGTACTTTGGCTGTAGGTTTGCTGTTAAGCAGTATTTCATGTTTTAATTGAAAATATATAAGTGCCTACAAACCAAATATGTAAAATATCAGTCAATAAATAAGGGCTCTATGACAGAAAGTAGAAATATCTATTATAAGCTAAGGTGACCTTGACCTTGACCCAGTGACCTCAAACCCTACCCATGGGTAGAGGTCCATGCAAAAAACCTATATATTGAATATCAAAGATATTGGTCTATAAACGAAGGCTTTATGAGATACGGTAGATTAATCTATTTTTGGCCTCCGTGACCTTTAATTTAATCTAATAATTTGAACAACCAAACAACCTTTCTGACAAACTGCCAGGATATTTGGACTAAAACAGTAGCCTCTAGAGCCTTAACAAGATATTTCTAATTTTGGGCTCTGTGACCTAGTTTTTGACCCCAGATCACCCATATTCGAAATTGACCTAGAAACCATCGAAATAACCTTTCTGACATATTTCCAGAATATTTGGGCTGAAAATGTTACCTGTAGAGTGTAAACAAGGTTTTTCCAAATTTAAGCTCTGTGACCTAGTTTTTTACCCCAGATAACCCATATTCGGACTAGGGCTAGAAATCATCGATACAACCTTTCTGACATATTTCCAGGATATTTGGGCTGAAAATGTTACCTCTAGAGTGTTAACAAGGTTTTTCCATATACAGGCTGTGTGGCCTAGTTTTTGATCCCACATGACCCATACTCCAACTTGAGCTAGAAATGATCTTAACAAGATATCTGACAGTTTTTCAGGAAATTTGGGCTAAAAATGTTACCTCTAGAGTGTTAACAAGGCTTTACCATATTTGGGCTGTGTGACCTAGTTTTTGACCCCACATGACCCATATTCGAACTTGAGCTAGAAATTATTAAAACAACCTTTCTGACATATTTCCAGGATATTTGGGCTGAAAATGTTACCTCTAGAGTGACAAAAAGGTTTTTCCATATTTGGGCTCAGTGACCTAGTTTTTGACCCCAGATGACCCATATTGAACCTGGGCTAGAAATCATCCAAATATTCTTTATGATATATTACAAGGATATTTTGGCTGAAAATGTTACCTCTAAAGTGTTAACAAGGTTTTTCCATATTTGGGCTCTGTGACCTAGTTTTTGACTCCAGATGATCCATATTCGAACGTAGGCTAAAAATCACACAAATAACCTTTTGACATATCACAAGAACATTTGGACCGAAAATGTGACCTCTAAAGTGTTAACAAGGTTTTTCCATATTTGGAGTCTGTGACCTAGTTTTTGACCCCAGATGACCCATATTCGAACTTGACCTAGAAATCATCAAAACAACCTATCTGACATATCTCCAGGATATTTGGGCTGAAAATTTTACCTCTAGAGTGTTAACAAGGTTTTTCCATATACAGACTGTGTGACGTAGTTTTTTACCACCCACATGACTCATATTCAAACTTGAGGTAGAAATCATCTTAACAAGCTTTTTGACAGTTTTTCAGGAAATTTGGGCTAAAAATGTTACCTCTAGAGTGTTAACAAGGTTTTACCATATTTGGGCTGTGAAACCTAGTTTTTGACCACACATGACCCATATTCAAACTTGAGCTAAAAATCATCAAAACAACCTTTCTGACATATTTCCAGGATATTTGGGCTGAAAATGTTACCTCTAGAGTGATAAAAAGGCTATTCCATATTTGGTCTCAGTGACCTAGTTTTTGACCCCTGATGGCCCATATTCGAACCTGGGCTAGAAATCATCCAAATAACCTTTCTGACATATTACAAGGACATTTGGACTGAAAATGTGACCTCTAAAGTGTTAACAAGGTTTTTCCTTATTTGGGCTCTGTGACCTAGTTTTTGACCCCAGATGACCCATATTGGAACTTGAGCTAGAAATCATGGAAACAAACATTCTGACAAATTTCCAGGATATTCGGGCTGAAAATCTTACCTCTAGGGTTTTAACAAGGTTTTTCCATATTTGGGCTCTGTGACCTAGTTTTTTACCCCAGATGATCCATATTCGAACTTGAGCTAGAAATCATAGAAACAACCAATCTGACAAATTTCCAGGATATTCGGGCTGAAAATCTTTCCTCTAGGGTTTTAACAAGGTTTTTCCATATTTGGGCTGTGTGACCTAGTTTTTGACCCCAGATGACCCATATTCGAACTCGTCCGAGTAATTACCAGGACACACATCCTGACAAAGTTTCGTGAAAATTAGAGCAAAAATGTGACCAATAAAGTGTTAACAAACTAAACAATCTAAATGTGAACGGACGACGGACGACAGACGACGGACATTCATCGATCCTAATAGCTCACCCTGAGCCAGCTCAGGTGAGCTAAAAATATCGGTTTGAAGCTAAAAGAAGGAAACCGTAACTCCATTCTCAAACATAAAACTTTATTCAATTACCAGTAAACTACAATACATGAAACAAGATACTTATCACATTAATCACTAAAAAGAATATCACAGTCTCGACTAGAACTTGTCGATGGCATACCCCCGTGCCATACTCAAGAAATAGTTAATACTAAAGCTTTGTTAAAGTTGACACAAGCTTAGTTTAATATTATGCACAATATATAGTAACAATATAATATCCTTGTATGATAAACTATAGAAAAAGTAATGCTTAATAAGTTCTAGTCTTGTTAAATGCGCCCCTCTGAGAATGACAACTAAATCCGTGACCACATCACTAGTTACTGGTGTAATAAAAAGCAGCCAAATTCCAAACATCCGTGCCCATTTTGAGACCATTTTCGTCGTCTGGAAAAGGAATAGAGAAGATTCAGCAATTGAAAAAATAATCAAATTATTTTCAATACACGTTAGAAAACCGACAGTATCAATTATTATAAAACTGACTGTTAAACAATTTTAAATACCGTTCCAAATTTTGACAAAGGGGGGGGGGTGTAATTACAAAAAGACAGGCAACAGATACTTGTGTTCTTCTTAAAGGGTAGCCCTTGGTATAAACGGCCAGACAAAATCACTATCCTGGAACAGGAGTGGATGTGGTCCAGTGGTAACGCGCTGGACTGGTAAACCAGGGATCCCGAGTTCGATCCCCCCTTCCTCCACTAACATTACTTATAGTATTTCGGATGAGACGTTAAACCGAGGTCCCATGTATCAGTACTATACACTGAGCATGCAAAAGAACCAGGGGTGTCCCTGAAATGGGATGCTTTCTGTATCTTGCACTATCCCCCACAACATAAAATAATTAATCTCTGAATAGGGCGTCAGTCATATGGGCACCCGGTACCGACAATTAATAAACTCAAAATAGATAAATAGACTAACGAGTTGAATTGGGAAGTTATATCGGTGTATATTACATATAAAGATCACTGACAGTGAATGATTGACGGGAGGCGGAGTTAGGTATACCATAGAAATACCTTCCTTTAACAAACACTGAAACTACTCTAATGCAATGGACCCACCGTAACATTTATTTGTAGCCATACAAGATAAAAATTCCACTCTCGAATGAATAGATTTATCGTCTAAAATATCCCCAATGAATTATATCTCACCACTTTTGGTAGATTTTCGTGTGTACCGACCGCTCTTGATTTCCTTGCAAAAAAATGGCGTTTCCCGCTTTCATGAGATTTCTACATTCTAAGTTCTAAGACCTAAGTTCTAAGATCTAACATCTAAGTTCGAATTGTTGCCTTCTAACGTCTCAAAACGGCCTCAATGGGCTTCGGTAGTAACTTGAAAAAAAGATAATTACCACATTTGCCTTCTCTCCGTCCTTCTCGCTATTACGGAAGCCTAATACGTCACAGATACAAGTAACCATAATGAGTATCACAGCGTCTCTCGTCTAATATCGAAGTCCTAATTTCTAATTCATAAGTTCCAAGTTCTAATATCGAAGTTGTAAGTTAAAATGGCACTATTAGGCTTCCGTAGTCTTTTGACAAATAGTTGAATAGTTTGGAGATACCAGAAGAAAATGACATTTGACTGAGAATTCAAATTGATTAAACACTGAACATAAATGGTGCATCGCCTTAGACGCGTCGTTTGCTATATAACTTTGTGTTTTCGTTCCGCTTTCCATTTTTAAATAAGCAAAATTTTGTGGTGAGTGATTTTACGAATTGTTTGAATTACCTTCGACCTGTCACACTTGTAAAGATATTAGGTAATAGTTGCTCCTAATTACTAGCGCTTGCAAAACTGATTAGAGTTTACACTGTTAGATAAAGGACGAGACTTGTCGCTACACCTGTCAAAATCAATTAAAGCGCCGCCCAATGTATTTCGTTCACACTCCGCCTTTTACCTGTCAGTAGTGTAATTTTTAATTAGTGTTATTCTGTGTACGAAATGGAAAAGCGGTTAGGAAAAAAAATATTGAGTGAAGATTTCCGGTAGCAACGACAATTACGACACTGCAACTTTTGCGCCGCCCAGGAAAATTTTCCTGGCTGCGGGTAGATTGCCAGACGCAGTTTTATTGACAGGTATACCTGAAGAAACTGCCTCGCTGTGATTGAATGATCAGTAAAGTGACAGTTTTAGCTACTGAAATAAACATCGTAACGTCACTTTTTACTGCGTTCCGAATACGTGAAACTCTAATCAGTTTTGCAAGCGGTAGTAGCATATCTCAGTGATTTTTACTTAGCAGATTCTTCCAGGACCTTATAACAAACTACTTCCATGAAGTTAAATATAAAATTCAATTTTATTTTTATAATTAAAATAAGAATCATTTGAATTGCAAATGTGATAAACAGAACTTTTTGCTTGTTTGTTTTTTGTTTTTCCTTTTGACAGAGCTGTAGGGCTTTTTCTATTTTACTATTTGTTCCTTTGATATTTTGTTTCTCTATTTAAAAAAAATTCCAGGCTTAATATGCTGAAAACAATCATAATCAAAGCTTTCTTACTACTTATCTGAGAAGAAATTTATCACTGACAATTAAACATAACATTACTGTAAAGTAATTATCCCTAATGTTTTTATGAAAAAAAAATCTCCTAGTTGGAGTTAGCTAGGCAGCTCTTGCAAAACACTGATTAAATGCTCCAAAATCCATCAACATTTCAAGCTATTTATTTAAATATTTCATCAATGTATATTTATAACGTAAGTATAATCCGTTTAATTAAAAGAATATTATTTTACTATTTTCAGTCTTAAATAAAGTGCAGAATATAGTAAATCTGTCTTAATTAGATTTATATTTTTATCGGAGATTCAAAAACTATGTCCAATGACCTTCAGCTACTTTAAATCAGATTAAAAAATTTCATAGACTGAATCAGGTCAAAAGCTTGAAAACAGTTGGGTTGGTTTTTTTTCTATATCTTTTCGATTGCAAACAACTTCTCCTTATAGATCATATGATAGCTTTTAATATAAGAGTACATTTTCTATATAGTTATGTAATACACAGAAAATTCCGACGATAACAGGCTTGAATCATTCTCAAAACTGAAGCATACTTAATATGTATTTTCAACGAAATTACTTCAGTGCAGAAAATCGAATCTTTTAGGCAATAACCTTTGACTAACCTGACGCAAGTTTTTCAATCCGAATGAGAGCAAAAAAAAAGTTTTTTGTCAGTGCAAATTACATTCAACATCGACTTGGAAATTCTTTTGGCATGAAAATTGGATTTTATTAAAAAAAGCCTGTCTTGTAAATGCTCAGTAAAACTTGGGTTTTATTAAAAAAACCTGTTTTGTAAATGCTCAATAACTGTATAAATTAAACGCCTGCAAACGCATTTGAGGCGATATTTTGATAGATTATCAACAAATTGTAGCAACCTTTAAGCGTTAACATATATTATGCTGTTTTGAAAAAAATCCTGATAAACTTTACAATCTTTATTTAAGGGCGAATATAAGAACATAAAAGCCATAACCTACTTTACACAATAATAGAAATTACAAAGCGTTATGATGTAACAAGAAAGAAATACCAACTAGGCCAAACTGTTTCCACTGCACCCATCGTTAGGATAAACATGGTTGTTCATTAACATCACTGTATGGAGAGACGAGGAATTTGCAGTTTAATTTATCACGAAGGTCGTGAGTGAAACATATGGAAGTGGACTGCAAGTGACAATGTCAAATAATACTGAATAATGTTTTGACCTTGAGCAGTAAAAGCAACACAGAAGAAAAGATATATTTATGTTTAAAGCAGTAACAAAACAGTCATGACCGAATCAATTATATAATGTTTACAGAAACAGACAAACACATTTCATGGAAAACATCTGTAGGTGACAAGAACCTAGTCGCACCGTTTGCAGCAGTTACAAGTTCATTCTTTATTACTTCAGAATGCTTTTATTAAGATAGTAAAAATGCACAACCAATATCATATCATATTTTTTTTATTATTTTGTAGTAAATGTTGAAATATCCTTTTTCGAGGAAGTTAAAGCAACATTGTTCTCGTTCTTTTTTTTCAGTATAAGAAATAGTGGTTTTGCGTTTTCACTAGACTGTACTTATTACGAGAGTACTAATTCTAATAAACGATTGTTAATTGCAGTAAAGTTATGTTCTTAAGCAAGACCTCTCTGCATTCATTGTGTTCCCAATAGCTAAGGAATCGTTTTATTTGCGGAAGGCCCATGAAATGAAAAGTTGGGGAGCACTAACTTGAACTCAGGACGAGTGATAATAGTCTACTCGATGTTTGCATCTTAACAATGTCTTAACATTGATCTGGTTACCGGAACTTTCTTGTCTGCGCATTGTGCTTATTGTATATACTATCTTTTTGACGAATAGATCAAAAAGATTAAAGTTAACGACTGGATCCATTTTAAATAAGAATGTGACAAAGGATAAGCCCATTTTTTGAAATTCATCACATCCCAGACTTATAATTCCCGATTCCTTGAGAGTCTGATGTGCATCCAGTCATGCAGGCTTTTATACTGTTAAAGACATGGCATCAATTAACTTAACGAAAAAATGACCAATTATAACAGCAGTGTTATTTTAGAATAAGTCTTTTTTTATTCACTGACTGGAAAAAAAAAAAAACTCTAAAAAGTTTTCCACTTGAGGCATAACATCTGTTTGACTTAACCGTTATTTAATTTCTATATATTAACAGTTATGACATACAAATGCTGAAAGAGGAAAATCATCTTATGCATCAAAGCATATTTGTCAGTTCTAAATTTTGAACATTTGGTCAAAATATAAGACTTTATTAAGCAAAATATTGACAGCGTAAATGAGCCATATAATATCATTATTATCATAATTATCATTTAAATGAATATATGATTAGGGACACTCCTACATTTGTACATTATGTGTATATTTATATTAATAAATGATATAAAAAATCCTGCTGACATGCTGTGTTCAAGTAAGAAGAGTCCTTTTTACACTGATTAGAAATGTAATGTTATCGCAAGGTATGTAAACTATTTGAGAAGAAATAACATCTATTGAACTAAAATCATCTTCTGAAAATAAAATAAAGACTGTTTTCGTATCTTTTGGTGTTATGTCGGACATCATTTAAAAGGTCATTATGTAGATTTTGACACTAAATGATGTTTTAGATGTTTTATTTCTCTAAAAGGGATCGTATCTATCAACTATCATTTGAGGATAAAACATTTTCAGAAGGTATGACTTTAGACATAATATATATATATAGGCTTTGTTAAGTATCAGATTGTAGTTACGTTCACTCTCGGTGTAAAATGTCAGTATCAGAATATAAAGGCAGTATTTATTCTTTAGTATTTAGTCTCTAACTAACAATAAATTGTATTCGTTAACGTCCTCTTACAGTAAAACTTCATTTACTAAAATTGTAGTATCATTAACAAAAGCAAAGGATGAGAGAAGAACATAAACATTCTGGTGTCACTCTTTTTTGATTTATTTCAAGACAAAATTTTTCTGTGGAAAATGTGTTGTTTCTGTGTATGCACTGTGTGTTCTAAAGCACTGTTTTTCTAACAAATTAATAAACTTTTAATTAATCTAAGTAAAATTCACTCCTTTATTCAAATTTTCGGACACATGTCCTTTTTCAAGAATAATACAGAAATTTAGTTTCATCCATTTTCATTCAACTCAATCATGTTGTATGTGTCCATGGGGCGACGTCATGTCATTTCTTGTATGTATCATTTCTTTCAAGACGTTACGTTGTTTCCGACACATTATTTAGAAGAAAGAGTTAAATACAACAGTCATAGCTATTTTTCACTCACACAATGTCACACATGCACACATATAAATTGTAAAATCGAAACTTAAAAAATCTGTCACTGATACAATACGTCAATAATTATTTAACTTACCTTTCATAGTGATTAACAGGCAGAAAGTTAAGGCTTAGACGCCGCATAGTTAAACTTCTAAAACAAGATGTGTAAGCGTTTTAACAGTCTAGATCATACAATGCTAACATGTGTTGCTTTCAAAATAGGTAAACAAGTAGTGACTATAACAACGATTTAGCCACTGTCTCATAAAAGGTCCGATGGGTCGGCGATGGGGTGACGACGAGATTTTGGGGAATCTGTGGCATTTTCGGGGAGTAGTCTGCGATATATCGTCGATTTATCTGCGCCTCGGCCAAAAAAACAGGTGTTTTTTTAGATCGGCGAGATGTCGGCAAAACTTACCTCCAAGTTAAAATTTCCCGATCGATCGGAGGAAAAATTTCAACCCCGTGAAATCGTTATAGCATCAGTGACTAATCGCCGATGGTCGGGTTACTGGCGATTTATCTCTCCATACCGATGTCTCAGATTTCTTTTTCGCTTGTCAATATCGGGGACTTGTCGCAGGCATCTCGCCGTGCTTCTACCGATGTACTGCAGGCTCCCGGATAGGTCACGACCGACGGTATACATATCGCCGTGTGCCCATCGATTATTCATTGATCACTCGCAAAATAATCCGTGGCTAGTCTGAGATATATATTAACGATTACTTGCGTTTTCGCCGGGTATATATAGTAGTATACTATCTCGACTAGTCGGTGACTAATCAATGGCTAATCGACGGGTCATCACCGTTTGATCTCCGATTGAAGTGGCTGCACGTCGGCGATCAAAGAAACCGACATCGTGGGAACGTCAGATTAATGAGACCGCTCGACAAACAGTGTGCACCGATGTCGCTTTCAAGGTTTTTCCCGCCGACGGGCCATAAATCTGGGAAGACGCCGAGATGTCGGTGTCGCCGATTTTTATGAAACACTAGCATTTACAAGGAATTTACGAAATCAAGTCTTGGACAGCTGATTTCCTTCAAACTATCATGCCATGTTATTTTAAACGGTTAAATGTATGTGTTGAACGAGTTCCTCTTTGTGTGTTGTGTTTGGGTTTTTTCGTTGTTGTTGTTTGTTTATTTGTAGTTGTAGTTTTGTTTGATTGTTTCCTTTTTTGTCAAAAATGTAAGGATTAAAATGTCGTTGGATAGATCCACAATAGTATTTGTATGCTCATTTATTTTTTGTGCACGAAACCATACGAAACATACAATCATTCCATTACTTTAAACAAGAGATTATTATCAAATATGTACTTTGGTTCACTCTTTTATACACGATCGCACATTAAGGTAAATATTGTCACCTTGCTTAAACCTCTACCATTAATTTGGGTCAAGGTCATAGAGGCTAAAACTAGATTTTTAGCTCACCTGAGTATGTAGTGCTCAAGGGTGATCTTTTGTGAACATTGCTTGTCCGATGTTCGTCAGCGTGCGTCGTGCGTCAGTGCATCGTTTGGCGTCAACAATTGAACTCAAACGACCTTTCTCCTATACCGTTTAGCCAACTTTCATTACACGTGCTCAGAATATTTCTTGCCTGAAGCTTTACCAAAGCTATTCAAAATAATAAATCCAAGCAGAACTCTTGTTGCAATGGCAACAAGAAGGAAACATGTTAAAATGTTTTGCCAAAAAGTACCAGGCACCGAGTCTTAATATATGTAGCGTTTTCTAGTGTACCTCTACCAATTTGGTCAAATAAGGTCATTGGGGTCAACATTGGTCACGCCCATGTAATGGCAAGTTCTACATAGACATAGTCTCTTGTCCTACACCACAAGACCTAGAGTTTTTTAATCTGGCATGGAGCATTGACCTGCGGACCGGACCTTTTCTACTGACCCCGCCTGAGGGGTCACATGTTTTATTTAGAAATAAAGAGGAAATTGTTCTTGTCTAGGACTGTCAAGTTCAAAGGTCTGAAATTTGGTGTGAAGCGTCGTCTTGTTGACCTCTATGAAGTCTGTTCAAATAATGTCTGTGGGGGTCACGATAAGCTCCACCCAAGAAGTAGCATTTTTACATAGAAATACAGAAGGAAATCTTTTAAAATCCTCCTTGTCTGAAACCACATAGTCCAAAGTTCTGAAATATGGCATGAACCTTTGCGTGTGGACCACTACCAAGTTTGTTAAAATTATGTTCCTGTGGTCAAAAATGGCCACTTGCCAGGAGTCCTAATTGTGTAAAATATTTAACCTTTTTTTGAGAAACAGTAAGTTTCAGACCTTGGACATTTTGCAGTGAGCATCATTTTAAGGGACTCTCCCAAGATTGTTCAAATTAAGTCCCTAAGGTAATTAATATTTATAATCTAGCTGTCTGAAACCTCAAAACCTTAAGTTCTGAAACTTGACAAAAAGTTTTGTGTAGTAGACTTCAACCAAGTTTGTTCAAATTATATCGCTAGGGTAAAGTTTGACCCCTTCCCGGTGTCCTATTAGTTTTGAATATTTAATTTTGAAAACCTTCTCGTGAGAAACAATTAGTTTTTGACCTTGAATATTTTGCATGGAGCATCATCTGAAGGTACTCTACCAAGATGATTCAAATTATGCCGCTTAGGTCAATTATGGCAGTGCCTCTGGGTCATATGATTTTACATAGCCTTATATAGGAAAGATTAAAAAAATCTTGTCCAAAACCGTATGCCCTGGGGTTTAGATATTTTCTATGTTGCAAAATTTAGTGGACCTCAATCAACTTAGTTCAAATTATTGTGCTCCGTTTTTCCATCTTTTTTATATAAAAATATTCATTTCACAAACAAAATAGCTATATTATTTGTCTGTTTGACCGCTTGAATGAAGTTTTTTCGTTGTGTAAGATTATTCTGTACTTTAATTTTAAAATGTATATTTTATTTACACGTGCATTAACCATGCTAATACACGCAGTTCATGCATGATATATTATGAATCATGATGATAAAGTTTTATTCATAAACACGTGCAATATTATACTTTACTTTCTTTATCATAATTCGCACATTTGTTCAAAGGGATCGTTATAACGCATAGAAATGTATTTATATTAAGGAAGAATAAAAACATATCTTTACTGAAATAAGACAAAGAGCACTGAAATCTGGCATGTTGAATTTCTTCGTAATCTTTTACAAATACTGCTGTTTTTATGTTCCCGGGATCCTATTGGTACCTCACATGTTTTGTAGGTAAACGGTTAGACAATTTTCTTCTGGAAAGCTTATTTTGTGTTTCGTGTTTTGTTTTTACATTGTTTAAGGTAATACATACTTCGGGTCTCGATTTTACATCGACACGTCATTTCACATAAAAAATGTAACAGTTATAAAGTATTCTCTGGTAACAAAAGGGAAAGCCTTCGAAACAGTGATTTTTTTTTCATGGTCAAGGTTCATTTTTAGACAGTGCCAAATCGATAATTGAGCATTGGTCAAACGCAATATGATTTTAATTTATTATCGCTTGTATTAAGAACACCAGATATCACCAACTGACTTATTTTGTTTTGAATAACAATTTACGTAAGTTTCTGTTATTTTTCGGCGTACCCGTATGGAAATCAATTTTGACCTATATTTGTAACTAATGATACAAAATTTTCAACTGAAGAAGAAAGTTTGCCGTTGGTTAAACCTGTTTTTTTATGATTTTTTAGGGCCGATTTCGTAATTACTAGCTTTATTGCCTCTGAAAATAATGGAATTATATTAATTATGATAACAATTAATACAACCGTAAATTAAATATCAAAAAGTTTTAACCATGAAAAAATATACTAAATTGGAAAAAATCTATAATAACATTTACTAAATATTAAATGTATTTTACTGAAAATGATTCCTATTTCATGCGTTTAATATTTGACATGTCCGAAAACTTTGCACTAATCTACGTCAATCATCTTTTTTAAAGATATTTCTTGTTATTTGTATACTCCGCTTCTACAATTCCAAGAAAGAAAACTAAATAAGTTTGTCAGTTATTGCTCAGAATTTGCAAAGATATTTGAACAGCAGGCTTTTAGGAAAACCCTTTGCATATTAAAACAAAAAAAGCAAGATGCATTTGCTGCGGAAATAATGTTCCTTCCTTCTAAATTTTGTAGGGAAATAGAAGAAAGTAATATAACGGTACCACTGTTGTTTCCCAGTTTGAATTAGATGGTTTTCATTTCTTCAGAAACAACTATTCATTAAAACAGTGACAATAATTTTCTCAGATGGTTTACAGATCCAATATTGCTTCAGGACTAAAATAATGTCAGCTAAATAGACCAAGGATTCGCCCAAATGCGTATTAAAGCGTTATTGTTACATTTTCCCAATTAAAATACATTGAGCTGTAAGACTAACAGATGTCAAATTGGAATGAAATGGTTTATTCTTCCTGTCCACAACTTGTTGTCGTTGGGCACTTAGCAAAGTGTCATAACGAGAAGCTGATATAGTTCATCTAATTATAATATTATCAACTTATTATGAAGGTAGTTGAGACTGAAACCGAAGGATTCAATCCCCACCCGAGCCTACTTATTGTTTTTGTTTTGAATGGGTGAAGGCGACCCGTAGGCTACCTTTAAAATTCCGATGATATCAAGAAATACTACTCCAAACCCTTTCGTAAATTACCAACAAGTGCATGTCGACAAATTACGCATCACGCAATCCCACTGTATTTAACAGACAGTAATAACACTCATTCTCCATTAAATGCCAATAAAACATTCTGAGAAGACATAATCTACATGATGCTAACGCACAACTGTTGTAACCATTCATTACCAAACAAATCTATTGCAGTTTTTATCTTACGTGTGGGGCTATTTATATTTAGTAATTTGAAGATTCGACGAACGTAATTGTGTAACTCTTGGGTAATCAGTGAAAACGCTTTTAATACAGGATACAAATATTTCATTTTAATTGGCAATAAATCATCTGTTAAACACTTTGCTCCTTTTTATCTTTTCATTATACTTATTATAATAACGTTATCAAGAAATTTACTTTGATATACATCTTATTTGAAAACGTGGACTGTAAGTTTATTTTTCTGGATATGTAGCGGCGCTGTCCTGCTTCCATATTGGTTTTACATAGCCGGCGACACATTTGAACCTTTAGTGGACCATATTGGGGGCACTCCCTAAAGTTCCCGGATCATAGGTGTTACTGTGGACTCACGAAAATCAATTATTATTTAACTTCGATGCTCAATATTCAAATATCTGGAAAGCTTTGTCAAGCAACTATTAAATGATTAATAAATGTAATAAACTTTGATAAACTTTGCAAGCTTTAAAAAGTGTTTAAAACCTTTAGTTAGGACTCACAAACTTAAATAACTGATTTATTAAAAGGAAAACTAGGACAGACCCAGTTTCTGTGATGCTTGACAATCTGCCGCACTGTCTACGGAAATTGCCTCCTACCTTTCCGGACTTACGAAAAGAAACAGCGATAAAAATTTTCTAAGAAAAATACGAGTTAAATCACAGTATGTGCTAATGTTTTTCGATTGTCTGTAGATTGTCTGTAGATAAGACATAACAAATCTCTAACATTCTTTAGATCTCACTCTCTTCGCTAATTTGCAGAGTCTCCCACGTAACAACACTATCGATTATCAATTTTCACCATTGATAAATTAAAAGACTGTTTGAAGTTTGATTATGTTCGGTGAATGTTTTGTTAAGAAACTTCTTTAAACCGAAGTGTGTTACTTGACAGTTCTCATATTCTAATAAAATGTATTGGAATATATTTGGCATGTGTTCCATTGCGGAGGTGTGCAGATAGGCTTTTTTGACAATATAGCTTGAAAATCAATTTGCTGTGATACTTCTAAAACGTGTAGTATTTGTTTCAAAAAGAAACAGAAATATGATGATTTATATGTTTTTATAGGTAATGCCGTGTTACTTTCCTATTTATATGATTTCTTCAGTTTTTTTAAATGATTACGCAACGGAGAGGTTAGTATTAAAACAATTGTATTCAGTACTGATTTTTCAATTTGAAACCTTTACACCTTCAAACCTTCACACACACACACACACACACACACGCACACACACACACACGCACACACACACACACACACACACACACATATATATAAGATAACATTGCAGTGCATTTTGAAGATCTATAATTCAAGAAATGACGTGTTGATCCAAGTATGTGGTTTCATTATGACGCCTTATTTTCAGGGTTTGACTTTAGCCAGATTTTGTACTTGCAAGTTTTAGCAACTCGCATTTAAAGTTTCAAATTCTGACTTACATTTGAAGGCGTATTTGGCCGTGCA
This sequence comes from Cyclina sinensis, assembly GCA_012932295.1. Lineage (NCBI taxonomy): Eukaryota > Metazoa > Mollusca > Bivalvia > Venerida > Veneridae > Cyclina > Cyclina sinensis. The sequence continues at coordinate 21,639,357 of JAAONU010000009.1, forward strand.
AATTCTTTACTTGTTTTGCAGAGGACTCTTGTCGTCGGAGGTTTCATACTCGAGATCAATGTTAAACTCGCTCATACATTTTAATACAGTTTTTACACTTGCTGCTTGTTTCTTTTTTTGTTTTTTTTGAATTCCTATCCGTAGTTTTACTTTCCAAGGTTTCTGCACTTCTTTAACAAATTTATCCATGTTGGTTCGGTCGGTGCCTTCATTCGATAATAAATTTTGAACTCTTCCACTTGACAGACTCAAGCCAATCGAAATTGCGCATAAAAATTGATTCTAATTTTAGCTTTACAAAAATCCGGTAAGTCAATTTGGAGAGGATGCGCACTTCGGCAACACGTATAAACATCCGCTTATTAGGTTGAGACAGCAAACGACTGTAACGGCTGTAAATTCAGTGTAAGATACATCGTCGAATAAAAAAACAAGTACATGAAATTGTAATTCGCATTTCTAAATTTCCACTCGCATTTAGCGAGTATGCGAGCTTAAATTCGATTTCAAAACAGTTTGTAGGCGTTTGTGTAAATGAACAAATCTAACCTTAACCCCTTTGATCTGCTCTGCAAATACCGAATGAAGTAGAGACAAACATTTTTAGTATTCAGCTTATTCTCAGTTCCACTCCAAATCACTTTATGAAACGCGGCTGTATCAAGATAAGGATAAAAATCGATTAAAATAGAAGCAAGAATATTTTCAAAAAAATGATCGGCGTCCCATATGTGTATTGTTTTCGGACGTTGGAAGTATTAAACGTGCATTATAATCGAATGTCCTATTTCCTTATCAGTTTTGGCTATAAACAAAAATGTTGAGTTTAATGCCCAAAGTGTCGATATCATTTTCATTGAAATAAATTACATATTTAGTCATATTTATACTATTTTATTCCATTTAGTATAATTACTCATTTTTAAAACGTTTTGATATTTCATTTGTGGCTGTATCAGATAATGTCTTTATTACTGCATTATTTTCAGATGAAATTAAACTAATAATTACGAATTCTGCCCTAACATTCCATAACAGTAACACTTTTTAACCAATAGCAAACTTCCTTCTTCAGCTGAATGTTTGGTATCGTGACAAATGTACGTCAAACTCGATTTTAATACAGCTACGCCGATTTTTATTACATAAGATCTCTAAATTGTAATTTGTCAGTTTGTGTTGACATATAATGTGCTTTGAAGCTGCAACTTGTATCTCAAGATGTCTAAGAATGCCATGAAGTGTAATTGTATAACACATTTCAGTGTTGTTAATTCTGATAAAGCATCATTTGTCAATCAAGTTTAAAACGCCATGCCATTAAGTTTAGTTTAACTTTTTTTCTGAAGGCAACACATAGGGAAAATAAGGTTAGCCACATTATCCATCATTGTGCAATTTCCCAGGGAAAGTATGAAATATAATGAACCATTACGTCCTATTCTAGATAAAAACACAGGTTTATGCCTATTTTTAATTGCGTTATATTGACAATAATTCTCATTCTTTCCGTGCCCCGCTTACTGAGTCTGAGGTTGAAATTTCGTCAACTGTTTAGAGTTTATCCTGACGAGATTAGTCTTTGAGCCACCAGCTAAATAAAATGGGTACCATTCGTCTGGCACCTGGCAAACAGGGTAAGGAATCTTGTATTAAAAGCGTACAATAGTTACTGTATTGTTGTCTCATATGTCCGTGAGGTTGGCCCATTAAGTAGGGATTTAACAATAATAAATAAACACTTTACTTAAAAATATTTGTATTTCGATTCATTCTTACTTTGAAATACTAGTGAATTGTTTAAAAAAATAACCTGATGAAATATAAAATGACAATTTCTTCCTTTTTATGGCGTTCTTTTTTATAACTTCTACGTGACTGATTTGAAAATACGTCTTGAACTATTTTTAAGTGAACTGTGTGTGTGTCACTGTGTTCATCCCAAGATACTATTTCCAATAAAATGTTTTTTAATTACTTTGTTTTTAATTTTCTTTGAAAAATATAACTTTGTATGAAATACTCTATTTTTGAGAGGTAATAAAAGCTAACTAACATAATGTGGGTTTTATTTCATTTTTAATTATATATCTTTGAGGTTATACTATTCGTTTAACAAAATACTCTTCAATGACATTTATCTTAAAGTTGTCGGCAGTCAGGCAATCAAGTTTGTCTTGAAGATTGTGGAATTCTTAGAAATGAATTGTAGCTTGTAGTATTTTGATATCGAATGACAGCTATATTTCTCAACGCTTATGCTGAAAAATGATGTTGAAATAAGGAGAACAAATTAAGAGAAAAAAGCTTTAATAATCTTTCTAAATGATAATGTCTTATATTTAGCTAATAAAACATAAATCAACAGTTTACAATGATAAATGAATATATAGATAAACTATAAATAAATAAACAAGTAAATAATTCAATTTATCAGCGTATCAATGGCAGCTTTTGTTGTACAAAATGGTGCCATTACCTTGCCATGACTTCGAATATTGAAACGACACGACAGGGAATTTTCTATCTTTTTTCATTAACAAATATTTCTCTTTGTGAAAAATATCGTGATAGTGTTATCTCTGAGGTGATGTTTCTGTATACAGCCTATCGGAGTGTGTATACAATAGAAACAGCTGAGTAAATATAAATACAAGAATGTGGATGCTTTAAAGGAGTGTATGTCTATTTGCTCTACCGTATTTCTTTCTTTAAATTCGATAAAGGAACTAGGCTAAATTGATAGAAGTAGAAGAAAACTGCTGTTCTAGGAACTACAATTAAATGAATGTATTTTGGCTATTAGTTACTCGACTGTTAAATGATGGAATGACAGTAGGACAGTATGAAAATGGAGAAAACGGGCGGGGAGTAAACCGGCGTCCGCTGGTCATATCACCGGCGTACACCATCCACATGACCAGCCTAGTCCGTTCGTTTAACCCTCATTCAATGATCAAAGACCAATCAGGGATATAAGGCTAAGAAAGAAAAGGCAAAAACTGTAAAGCCAAACAACTGCTCCGAATTGATATTAAATTCATATGTCATTTGCCCCGTGATTTAAACCAGCGCCATGAAACGCCTTAACCAATCAAGTAATCACAGCTTTATTAAATGAAGTCTAAATGGTACAAGAAACGACAGCTCGAAGCAAAAACCATTCTTTATTAAATAAATATAAAAATATATTTCAATTATCTATGTATATATTAGCGACTCTTATTACTTAATTAATTCAGTTTACCAATTCTTTTCGAGTGACACCTTAAGATCGGCTAATGATTCGTTCTTTATCAACATAATTATCTTTGACGATTAAAGGAAATAGAACGGTTTAATTCTATCAAACGTATCTTGTTCACCTGTAGTTATGAAAGTAAGTGAAAGATGAATTTGTGATGAGAGTTGATTGTTACGATGTTTTATATTATCTTTGCTTAGAATTGGAGTCTGTTATTGCTTTATCACATCTGCCGACCACAGAACGATTACTCTTTTATTATGATTCGTACCGTGAGGGTTTAAGTAGCGTTTGTACGGAATATAAGAAAATTACATTTACCTACCAGGGTAGTTACTTAGGTAAAAATCATTAATAAAACACCAATCCCATTAAAGTCAACGGAAGCAGATATTTGAGTATTTGGAAGATGAAAGTTATTAAAAACGATTTTTACGTCATGGTGTTTTGTCACCACAAACTCAATGCTAGATGTAGGTGATATACGCTAATGCTGAACACTGGTATAGAAAATATTTCGCCAATTATTCAGCCCATGTTTCCGACTAATTTAAAACTAATCAATTTCATGACTTACTCAAAGTGTCTATTTATATTTACTAAATAATTAGATCTTCAGGGAAGTAAACTGTTTGGGTAAGATGTAGAAAAATACGATCTAAATTAACCAAAGATATCACTAACACAATGAAAGAAAAATGATAAAATAATAGTTTGCTTCTCGACATTGTGTTCCCGAGTGGCTTGAGTTCAAATGGCGTTTGATTCAGATTCAGATTCAGATACGGGCAAAATCAGGAACACAAGTTTAACATTTTCAGTATTAAGAACAAGTTTGTCTCTAACAGAACTAATAACATGTTTAATAAGTACAGTATCAAGAACACGTTTGGTACATGCAGTATGAAGAACATGTTCAATACGTGAGAATCAAGAACACAAGTTTGATAGGCGCTTTATCAAAAACAAGTTTGATTCGAGCAGCATCAAGAGCAAGGTTGATACATAGCAGTATCAAGAACAAGTTTGATACGTGCAATACCAAGAACATGTTTGATACGTGCAGTATTAAGAACAAGTTTGATACGTGCAATATCAAAAACACGTTTGATACATGAAATACCAAGAACAAGTTTGATAAGTGCAGTATTAAGAACAAGTTTGATACGTGCAGTATTAAGAACAAGTTTGAAACATGCAATATCAAAAACAAGTTTGATATGTGCAATACCAAAAGAAGTTTGATTGGTGCCATATCAAGAACAAGTTTAATACGTGCGTTATCGAAAACAACTTTAATTCTTGCATTATAAAGAACAAGTTTAATACGTGCAACATTAAGAAAAAAAGATGATACGTGAAATATGAAGAATAAGCTTGATTCGTGCAGTATCAAGAACAGGTTTGATACGTGCAATATCAAGAACAAGTTTGATATGTGTAATATCAAGAACACGTTTGATACGTACATTATCAAGAACACGCTTGATCAGTGCAATATCAAGAAAAAGTTTGATTCGTGCTATATCAAGAACAAATTTGATACGTTCAGTATGTGGAACAAGTTTGGTACGCGAAGTATCAATAACAAGTTTGATACGTACTTTGTCAAGAACAAATTTGATACGTGCAATTTTAATGACAAGTCTGATACGTGCAGTAGCAAGAACAAGTTTGATGCGTGCCCTATCAAGAACAAATTTGATACGTGCAATTTCAATGACAAGTCTGATACGTGCAGTAGCAAGAACAAGTTTGATGCGTGCATTATTAAAAACAAGTTTGACCCGTGCATTATGAAGAAAATGTTTGAATGGTGCCCTATCAAGAACAAGTTTAATACGTGCATTATCAAGTACAAGATTGATATGTGCAATGACAAGAACAATTTTGATGCGTGCAGTATCAAGAACAAGTCTGAAACGTGCAGTATCAAGAACAGGTTTGATGCGTGCAGTATCAAGAACAGGTTTGATGCGTGCAGTATCAAGAAAAAGTTTGATACGTACAGTACCTATCAAGTTTGATCGGTGCAATATTAGAACAAATTTGATATGTGCAGTATCTAGAAAAACTTTGATAAGTACAATATCAAGAAAAACTTTGATGCGTACAGTATTAAGAAAAAGTTTGATGCGTTCAAGATCAAAATCAAGTTTGATGCCTACAGTGTCAAGAACAAGTTTGATGCCTACAGTACCAAGAGCAAATTTGATACGTACAGTATCAATAACAGGTTTGATGCATACAGTATCTAGAGCAAGTTTGATACGTACAGTATCAAGAGCAAGTTTGATACATACAGTATCAATAACAGGTTTGATATAATAATTATACAGTATCTAGAATAAGTTTGATACGTACAGTGTCAAGAATAGGTTTGATGCGTACAGTTTCAAGAGCAAGTTTGATACGTACAGTATCAATAACAGGTTTCATACATATAGTATCTAGAACAAGTTTGATACGTAAGGTATTCAGAAAAAGTTTGATGCGCACAGTATCAAAAACAAGTTTGATGCGTGCAGTATCAAGAACAAGTTTGATGCGTACAGTATCAAGATCAAGTTTGATTCGTGCAGTATCATGAAAAAGTTTGATGCGTACAGTATTAAGAAAAAGTTTGATGCAGTACAGTATCAAGAACAAGTTTGATACGTACAGTATCAAGAGCAAGTTTGATACGTACAGTATCAATAACAGGTTTGATACGTACAGTATCAAGAATACGTTTGATGCGTACAGTGTCAAGAGCAAGTTTGATACGTACAATATCAATAACATGTTTGATTTATACAGTTTCTAGAATAAGTTTGATACGTACAGTATCAATAACAGATTTGATACGTACAGTATCAATAACAGGTTTGATACATACAGTATCTAGAACAAGTTTGATACGTACAGTATCAAGAGCAAGTTTGATACGTACAGTATCAATAACAGGTTTGATACATACAGTGTCTAGAATAAGTTTGATACGTACAGTTTCAAGAATAGGTTTGATGCGTACAGTATCAAGAGCAAGTTTGATACGTACAGTATCAATAACAGGTTTCATACATACAGTATCTAGAACAAGTTTGATACGTACAGTATTAAGAACAAGTTTGATACGTACAGTATCAAGAAAAAGATTGATGCGTACAGTATCAAGAACATGTTTGATATGACAGTATCAAGAAAAAGATTGATGCGTACAGTATCAAGAACAAGTTTGATGCGTACAGTATCAAGAACAAGTTTGATATGTACAGTATCAAGAACAAGTTTGATGCGTTCAGTATCAAAACAAGTTCCACACGTGCATTATCATGAACTAAGTTTATATATGCAGTGTCACAACCATGCACAATTTTTAGAGGTGCAGTATCAAGAAGTTTCAAATATCTATAAACGAATAAAAAAAATGGTGTTGTATTGCTTCAGTTATACTTACGGACTATTGTTGCAATTAATTATTGTTTCACAATATGTTTTGGAGAAACAACTTTTAGCTGATGGATATCTTTATATTTATTACAGAAAACCCTCCATTTGCAAATTATTTTATCAACTGGATTTCATTTTTCAGCTATTTCGACAATACAATTAACTCAAACATGTGCTAGCGCACAGAGACAACGATAATATGATAATGGACGGACAGACCTGCTTTTAAAAGCTAATGCATGTATACTTAAAGCAACTGGATTAGGACTCAAGTTCTAAGACGAATGTTTGTGGTATTTGATAAAAGCCTACACGCATTTAGAGTAGACAACTTAAATAGATTAGCGTAAGTATAGCTAGGAAATCTTGAAAAATAATGTTAGTGTACATACTATACAGTAAAAGAAGACCACAGTCAAATTTATCTTAGTCTCTTTCTCACTCACTTGAAAAAATATAAGAATGTAAAACATATCATTTCTCTGTAATAGTCGGACCGTTCCTTTATTGCATGCAGTCGGTGACGTCATCAACCTTTGACTCGGAAATGTTTTCTTCTTTTTTCTTCTCTTTCTGATTTGTATATGTTGGGAGAAAAGGGGTGAGAGAAGTCAACTTTTGTGAAAATTATTTTTAGCTTATCTCATGTTCATGAAAGAATAAATGTCTCGTACCTGTTTGTATGATAGTTTTGATTATTAATAAAATATGTCAGAAAGGTATTTACGGCCTAGAATAACGACCACAGTTCGTAATATTTAACGTTTTGATATAAAACTTGTCAAACATCTCATGCTAGTTTAATCCAGATTTCCTAGTCTCCCGAGGTTTTTAGAGCAGATAAATTTTTATCTCTGGCTATAAAAGCGAAGACCAGAGAGCTGCGTTAAAAATGTTGTAAGGAAATGTCAATTTGTTTGCTTTATTTTTAGAGTTAATGGGATATAACAATTACGCTTGAGTGATAAAAGGAGTTATTTGTCAATGGCAAATGAATATACCGCATTATCCATTATGATATTAAGTTGTCCTAAATCGATTGCCCTCAATTCAGTCCAAGGACTCTCTCGCGAAAATTGACGTCAAATCATAAGCTGATTCCAGCAATACATAAAGGGCAAGTGAACAAAAGGCTGGTTAAGACTCTTCCGGTACTGTGCCGTGATTGATGAGAATTTTTCTTTAATTAGACGTTAATTGCAACTGCCTTTTATAATTAGGAAAATCTCAATACCCTCCTTTAGAATAAACGGAAAAAGTGGAAAATACTAGATTTGCAAAAACAAACTCATTAGAAAGTGATAATAAAACAATATTTTTGGATACAAAGTGCTAATTTCCAAATTATTAGCATCAATCGTTTAAGAAATCTTTAACAGGATAACAGGCTGTTGAAACAAAGCTGATACTCAGTGAGGAATGAAACTATATTTAAACAAGAAACTAGATATAGATTTGCTAATTTCCATGGAAGGACAAAACAATAAGTCGTAAGTTTCCATGAAAAGAAATAACCTCTCTTCTAGGAATTTTGTGAGCAAAGACAAGACTGAAGAAATAATTATGTTTATCTTAAATTAATATAATTTGTATAAACTTCTGACGTATTATTTTAAAGAAAAAAAAACGGTAATGTGCTTGTTTATTATAGTGTCACCCCCTACTGAAAGGGCAAGCCTCCCAGGCTAATGATGCTTTTTGTGTTAACATTTACTCCCCGATTCCTTATCCTGTGTGGATATTATCTGTTAAAACGTTTCACTGAGTTTGGTAAAACTTAATTCAGTTTAACTAGAGTGATATACGGTCAAAACTGATGACCATTCTAGTAGCATGAATACTGTATAATTTCCAAAATTATGTGCATTTTAGGATTATACTTTTGAAAGTCGTTTCAATAAGACACTATATGAAAATAACTTAACTGATTATATTTAATCATCTTTTTTGACTCATCATTTGTCATAAGCCTTTTGCTTGAAGGCGGAAGGTTCTTCTGTTAATATTGTAAAAACGGATTAATTCAGTTTGTCTTTGTACTAATCTTTTTTTGCAAAATCTGACTGTGTTTAGGCTGACTTTCCTAATCTTGGGACTGAGTTTACTGTTCAAACGTCTTGTGCCTTAAATTCAGGTGTTTGCAATTATAAGGTGCCTCCGTCATAATTAGAAAGAAGGACAGTTCACACTAGAGACATTTTTAGATAAAAGTTGAATTATCCTGCCAAATGAATGAAAAGGAAGGCATGCATTTCTTAAAACACTCTTAGTCTGAATTTTACTAGTTGATGCCAAATAACATTTTCAATACAAAGATGCAATTATAAAATTTAGGACAAATCACTAATAATGTTATTGTCCACTCCTATTTAGATTAGGCTTATTTCATTGTGTAATATCAGTTTAAAGAAAATATTCCCAAGGATACTCATGAAATTAAATTTTATGTAATTAAATTACTAAATAGTTTAATTTTATATCTTGAAAAATCGTCGACGACACTGTAAAGTTACTGTAGTTTGGTCTCCAATTTCGTTTTTCTACTTATGCCCTCATTATTTGCCGACCAATATCAGAGCTGCGTTTAATCATATTAATTACGTATATTGACAGTTATCTGCCCTTTGTTTATGGTCCATGTAAGTGTCCAGGATCAGTGTTTGCAAAAGCACTGTATTGTTTTTTTACTTTTCAACTCTGCTACAGCGGCGGACATTTGACTTTCCTGAGGGCAAACAATATGGATGTGATCCCTGGAACCCGGAGTATTTTGACATGAGAATTATTCTTAAGGCGAAATTGTTTTAATGTCGCGCAAGAGAAAGAGAGTTAAGATGTAAATACGAATGAACATTACACAGGTCATATAAATCTATATACAGTGGCAACCATTCATCTGAGAACGGTCATAGGAATGATGAATATAGTCAAATACATCTCAGGTCAGAGAAGGGTCGGGGGTTCTCAAATGCCTGGTAATAGCGATTACCTTATAATTATCATTCAAATATAACACCTGAAATTGTTCATCACGTATTCAATGTTTCTCTTGTTTTTGAGTCGCTGTTTTCATATTTTGCTATAATTGGTAGAGATTTTTGGATACTAATATTCAGTGGCAGGACATCATTTAATAATTTCAGATTTCTAAAAATGTGTGTAAACTGCGTAATGTTGATGTAACAATCCGAAAATGGTATCGATAAGTAGTATATACAGTGAAGGTATTCCTTCCATTTTAGGTTTTATTCATTTTTAAATATCAATTTTCTTGCAATTCAATGTTTAAACTTTTACATATTATTTCTTATCTTTTTTCTTTAAGTATGTGTGTGTGTGGGAGGAGGGGTGGGGATTTTCTTTGCGTAAGCTTACTATGAAATCCATTTTGATTTATATTAATGCTAACTCTGCTTCAACGTCATGTTTATTGTTTGTCCTTGCTGAGGTCTAAGGGGAGCCACTCGAACGGCACTCTGGATTGTGCCAATACCCACAAGTAGCAACACTTAAACTAAACTAGATGGGTGTTCAGTTGAACACTTGTGTCGCCCTTGGGTACTCTGTTAGAATAACTAAAAAGGTAAACAAGAGCCTGCTGGAAAAGACAGCATGCTAGTCAAAGTACAACAATACCTGTCCACAGACAGCATGCTCCACTTTTCTCAGTGCTGGATGATTAATTATAAGCCAGGTTAAACAAGAGGCCCAAGTGAAAAAAAAAATGAGTGGGGGAGGGCAAGTACCTAGTCATAGATTCAAGTACATATGTATTTAAAAAAAAATAGTTCGGACCCGGGGGTTTGTGGGGGGAGTGATGTTTGGGATGGAGAGTCAAGTACCTATGCATTAAAAAATCGACCCGGGGGGGACTGGTGGTGGTGCTTCGGGGGGGGGGGGGGGGGGGGGTTGAGGATAGATGGGGAGTCAAGTACCTATGTATTAAAAAAAATAGGGCCTGGGGGGTGAGGGGGGATGTGGAGTCAGGTACCTATGTATTAAAAAAAGAAATAATGATCGGACCCCCGAGGGTGTGGGCGGGAGAAAGGGGGACTGGTTGAGGGGGGGAGGGTTTGAGGGTGGATTGGGAGTCAAGTACCTATGTATTAAAACAAAATTAGGGCCTGGGGGTTGAGGTTGGATATGGAGTCAAGTACCTATGTATTAAAAAAATTCGACCCGGGGGGTCGGGGAGAGAGGGGGACTGGTTGAGGGGGAGTTTGAGGGTGGATGAGGAGTCAAATACCTATGTATTTTAAAAAAATTCGGGCCCGAGGGGAAGGGGCTGGTTGTTGGAGGGGGGGTTGAGGGTGGATGGGGAGTCAAGTACCTATGGATTACAAAACTAAGATCAGGCCCGGGGGTATAAAAAACCATGGGGGTACGTGGGCAGGGGGGGGGGGCGCAGAGAAAGGGGGGAGTACTTACTCATCTCATGTCAGTTAATATTTTATTTCTAGGTTTAAGAAGTTTTTATTTCTAGGCTTAAGAAGTTTTTTTCCTATATATAAGTATAACCAAAATCAAGTGACCTTGGGGGTGGGGCTAACTGGGACATAGGTACCAACAATCTTTGCAGGGGTCTTGCTGGTGATCAAGCATTCCAAGTTTGAAGGGAATATCTTTGACACTTTTTGAGAAATGGACATTAACAAAAAGGTTAACCAAGAAATTTTAAGTTGAAAAAGGGGCATAACATTGCAATTTGGGGGTTATCTGCCCTTGAGAAATGGTGTTGTCTTAAGTGATAAAATTGTAAACATTACAATTGGAAAGTTTGATGAAGAAATATTAAGAAATGGCATAGTTATAGCCAATGTTAAGTTTTCATGACAAAATCCAAGTACAAAAAAGGGGCATAACTCTGTCAAATGTGACCTTGACCTAAAGGTTTTGGCATAATCCCAACCTTGTTGTCATAAGCAATACAATTTGAAAGTTTGATAAGGAAATGTAAAGAAATGGCAAATTTATAGCCAACATTAAGTTTTCGTGACAGACCGACGGACAAAGTAATCCCTATGTATTGCCATTTCTTCGAAAAGGCGACACAAAAATCTAAAAAAACTACGTCGCCGGCCGGATACTTCTTTGTTTCTGTTTTCTTTCCCTGCTTTTTCGTTTATATTTCTTCTGATGAATATATTTTTTTTGTTAATTTATTCTGTATTTTCAACACAAAAACGGGGTATGGAATAAGCAGCGGACTGACCGCGCACTTCCCTACGTACTGATTGATTTGTCTTTATTAATTTCTTTTTTACTGAAATATTTGTCGGCCACATTTTACCCGGATGCTTAAAAAATATTGTCGTTGTATTCAAAGTGTTGTTTGTAAATAATAACTTATTTAATTTAATATTTCTATAGCAAGGCGAATAGCGGGGTTGGCAGTTTTTATGTTACATGAATTTTTGCCCGTTGGTTTTCCTTATTCGTTTATTCAAACGTGTCGAAATTCAAAATTATAGTTAAGAAGTTGCATCATATTAATAACGTGTGCAAATCTAATTAAAATCATACCACAGAAATAGGATATATTGTCGCTGTAAAGAACGCCAATAAAACGAAATTAAGCCTGCTTTTCGTTTTGATTTCTTCTTGATGCCTATGCATTATTTGTTCATTTTATCCTATGTCTTCAACACAAGAAAACGGGGAATGGCAAAAGCAGCGGAATGACTGTGCACTTTCCTAGGTAAAGATTGATTGGTTCTGAAATTAAATGTTTCTTTGTTGACATATTTTACCCAAATTTTATCAGGATGCTTGCAATACCATACGCAACGCATTCGAAGTCACTCTCTTTCACGTCGGTTACACTAGTGAAGGTACGGCTCTGCACAGGAGATTGATCGCAGAGGTGTTAGTGAAGGTACGGAACGGTACGGCTCGGCGCAGGAGATTGATTCAAAGTGTTATTTGTAAAAGGACCCTATTTTCAAAATTAGTTTGACAGCCAGGTAAATAACGGGATTGGCAGTTTTTATGTTACCTGAATTCTGCCCCTTGATTTTCCTTATTCGTTCACTCAAACGTGTCGAAATTCAACGTGGTTAATAAGTCGCATCACATCCATCTGGTTAAAATCTAGTCACAGGAAGGGGAATATTAAAGAAAATGTATGAATACTGTATGACATTTTTGCAGTTCTCTGCTGTGCTTAAGGGGTTGACATTTAAGATTGAGTTTTCTTAAAGCTTTTTGACATCAGAAGACTGACTTCCCTACCTTACATTTTTGTAGCTTCTGATTGAAAATCTTGTAACCTTATTTTGCTAAGATACCTTTTATGGACATGATGTATGTTCTTCATCATTTTTAACAGCAATTCATGGATAGGTTTTGATTACGCAAATATAAAGACACTTTGTTCGTTTTACTAGGAAAACTTGAAAACTTCTAAAACTATTGTGGAATATGACCTTTTACGCTCGCAATATGAATCTAAATTTGAATGCACTGTTTGTTGTGTCATAGGATATTATTAGCAATTACAGGCTTATCAAATTGCATTTACGTTAAAAGTTTATACATGAGATTTGTTGTGTGTGACTTTTAAAACGTGTTTACTTATCCATGCTGAAATCAAGGGTGTAAGAAACACTCTCACTGTTCCACATGGTTTGTAAATGATTTTAGATACAGTAAAAAGATAATAAAATGTATCAAAAAATTTACAGTTTTACATAACTGTGTAAAAAAAAAACTCTCAGCCAAACATGATTAAAAAGTAAAATTAATTAATTGTGTTAATTTACTTGCAACGGTCATGATGTAGGATGCGTGGGGGCCGTGGGAACTGTTTTGTAAGTCGGAAGAAACCGCTGCAGCTTGCTTCGATTCAATTAAGAACTAAACGTAGACGTTTGCAAAACATGAAGTTAATACACTAAACTCCAATCTTTCAAGTCGTATTATGTTTTTTTAGATATATTTCAAATAACTAATGCACTGAATTAACTAGGAGGTAAATACATCTTTTTTTTCAAAGTGTGATCAATTATCTTGTTAGTAATCTAAAGTAGTAATGTGGTTTTTTTTTCGAACATCTTTTTCCCCCTATATCAAGCCTGGATATTTATAAGTTATCGGCAACGCTATCCTGTAATACTATGTGATTATGTGACCACGAATATGGTTAACGGCGCAAAAGATTAATAAAACACAAGTGCTCGATCAGCGCTAAATGCGATGTCCGTTGCTGCAATTTACAATAAATAAACAAGTAATTACTCATAGATGAAAAAATAAATCATATTAAGCAAGCTTGCGCAGATCACGTGACTTTGTGTACATGTTTTTATAGCCGTTTGCGCGATGAGAAAAAATGTGATCTTGCGTAAACATTGTCTTAAAATCCTGATTTAAAAAAATTATTTCAAGGTTTATTAAACAGGACTCTAGTATCTATAATGTAACACATCTTAAACGTTTAATGCTTCTTAAAGTTAAGAGTTTTTCCCCGGATATTGACAGTGGAATTTCTTTTTCATACTCGTTTTTATCTAAGCATTGACCTGAGTATAAATATTTTTTACAGCTCGATGAAACATTTTACAGTACTTGCATTTAACCGACAAAAAAGTCTAAACTGTAAAATCAGGGAAATGGTATTTAAGTGCATCTCGGAGTTTAAGTAACTTCTGAGCGCCAGTGCGAAACGGACTATAAACATAGGACATTAATTTTTTTACGCAAGTGCCGGAAAAGCTTTAAATCAGATATTAAGCTAATTGACAAAACTAAAATGTTAAAACTGATGCAAAATAAGCGTACAAAACACGCACCAGTGCATCTGTTTTTTTTTTTTTTTTTTGCTTAACATTAAAAGAAATAAAAAGTAGTTATTTTTAAAAAGTTTGATTGAAAAAAGATATAATTTAATGCTATATGCTATTTTAATTATTATCTTTAGTTATGATTTCAATGAAGTAGACACTATATTCAATGTATATCCGAAATATATGGTGGCTGTTTTCTGCATGTATATTTGTAAGTTAACGGCAACGCCATCCTGTAATATTGTGCGATCATGTGACTATGAGAGTGGAAAACGGTTTCAAACCATTGTTACAGAACCAAACGCTTAAAAATCAGCACTGAAACTTACGGTACGAGGGCCTCATGGACGTACTCTACGTCTTACTAATATACTGCATGCATTTTCTTCATTCTATATGAAATGAAAATAATAGCGAATGAACCATTAAAATAGATATGCAATATATTATCCATTAATTGTAGCTTATGTCACATTAAATACGAGTATGTTTATATCAGTTAGTTTTGTCATTTAGCATGTATAGTAGGAACGTTATCATGAATTGAAAACAATATGCATATTCATCATCATCGTCATCATCATAATTCTTACAACTAAGGGTAAAGGAAGACCAATGGTGTAAGAAACATTTCTTTTACTAATTAAGTTTAACGTTATTATTATTATTATTGTTGTTGAAAAAAATCATTACAATTGTTCTTATGCTATATTGTTATTAAATCCAGTATTATTACAGACCAGTTGCTTTAAACATACCACCACTAAATTAACAAGACAACACAATATATCAAGCATAACATAAGTATATCAAAACTGCCTAGCATCACTTCTTTCAGATAGTAAAATCTTAATTTAATACCCAGTTAAAATCAAATCAAAACACGCGTAATACGACGACTTCCCTATATCCCTCACCTAATACAACTTTCCATATTCCCTATATCCCTCACCTTATTACAACTTTTTATATTCCCTATATCCCTCACCTTATTACAACTTTCCATATTCCCTATATCCCTCACCTTATTACAACTTTTCATATTCCCTATATCCCTCACCTAATTATAACTTTCCATATTCCCTATATCCCTCACCTAATTACAACTTTCCATATTCCCTATATCCCTCACCTAATCACAACTTTCCATATTGTAAACAAGTTGGTTCTAATTCATCCTGAGATAAGATTTATAGACGACTGCGTTTTTTACATATACCAATACCATTATCAAACAAATTGAAACAGATATCATCTAGACAAAGATTATGCAGATTATTTTTTTTGTTATTAGCGGATGACCTATCTTAACCCTACGAAAGTGTGTTAAAATTATTATAAAATCTTTGAAAATCAGACCATTTTTTTACCGAGATACTTTTCAAGAACACATGGTCTGAACTCAACCATAACTGTTTGAGTCACTAAGTCAAATGTCAACGCCATAGCGACATTGAACATCAAAACTGTCTTGTATCAATATCTGGAGGTAGGCTCCTTAAACTTGAAAGGCCAGTTGAACATACCAGAAGACAACCATATTCTTTAGAATCACAAGTGCAAAGGTAAGGCCAAAGTGACATAGAACAGCAAAATCCTATTCAATCAATATTTGTAGAACAATTAAGTAAAACGTTCCTGATAGTGCAACAGTGAAACAGTGACACTGCACAGCAATTTTTTTAAAAAAATAAATATGTGGAGAACACTTGCGCCTAGACTTCTGCAATCTGATTGATCAGTTTGTCATAAGAAGTATATGACCCATATTCCGGGTCACTAGATCAAAGGTTAAGGCTACAATGACATTGAATAGATCAAATGCTTCCATACCTGGGAAACGCTTGGACTTAACCTCCTCTAACTTGGTAGCTGGTCTATCATCACAAGTAAATTACATCTTTTATTTTCGGGTCACAAGATCAAAGTTCAAAGCCGCAGTGGCATTGAATACAAAAACGACTTATGATCAATAACTAGAGAATGCTTGTACCTAATCTCTTCAATTTTGTAGTGTATTACGTCAGTTATAACATGTTTAATAACATGTTTATCCGTCACCAAATTTAGAATATATTTTCTTGATGAAGCAAATGAAATTAAAGGGCCATGACATTTATGCACGGCTATTGGATTTTAAACTATGTGTTTGTTTGAGATACTTCACGAACTTGGAATTGACCTTAAGACGTAGTTTATCATTGGGAAACTCTACTTTAGTTTGAAACATCATTTGATTTCAAAGTTGATTCCTTATAAAGGAAATTTCATGTTGCGTTACAAAATATTATAAAATAAGATTATTATCAAATTCTTCATATAAAATTTAGCAAAATTCGTACTAAAAAAAAAGTTTACTTCAAATATAGTATTATATTGATACGCATCGGTGGACAAAAATATGCGATTAGTCCAGTAAGTTTAAAGTCATTTCAGTTTATCATATCGGAGCGAACGTAAGCTGTGATTATTTTATTGATATTATGTTTCATTTTCTTGTATGCTTGTTTATAGGGCTGCCTGCCCTCTACATTTTCTTAAAACGGCGACTTCGTAAGGGAAACATAATCCAGGGTCCAAGAGGCTTACCACTCATTGGCTGTATACTCGAAGTTAAAGCGGAAAATATTCATCACAAGTTTTTCGAGTATGCTGAGAAGTTTGGAGACATATTTCAGCTAAAACTTCTTTCAGACAATGTAATTGTTTTGAATACAGAGTAGATGATTCGAACGGCTTTTGGGGACGGCACTTACAAACATTATTTGAATGACAGACCAAGTCTGTTTTTTGGTGAACACTTCAGATGTGGTAACCAGTCGATTGGTATGATGAGTGATAGAGTAGGTCATCAGATAGCAAGAAAGGTGTATTCAAAGGCTCTGCATGCTTACGGTAGCGGCTTGCAGGAGGTAGAGAATAACGTCATGACAGAGATGGCGCTGCTTGTCAAACGAATTGAGAACATGCACGGGAAAGAATTCGGATGTTCAGAAGTATTCCGAAGATCACTCTCCAATATAGTATCCTTAGTCGTGAGTATAGTTTGAATAGTCTCTGTATGTTTTACGTTTTAGAATTGGAAATTTGTTTGCAGGAGACGTCCGATTAAAGACTCGCTCAGATCTAATTAGCTTAAATGAAGGAAAATTCTTTTCTCGGGAAACGTAATATAAAAGCCAACCAATATCCAAATTATTTCTTATGTGATTTCACTTTTGAAACAGTTTTATAGCTCCGGGATGCGTATATTTTTGTTAATTGTGTTTTGTTTCAATTTTCGGCAAGCTCTAACTAAGCCTTTTCCTGAAACGTTTTCCCTCTTTCTTATTGTTTCAGCTAATAAAAACACAGTTATGATATATATTATTTCGTTTTTTTTTTTTTTTGTAAAAACAACAACAACAACAAACAATAAAATAGACATGATGTAAAGGAATTCATTTTCTGAATAATCCATTCCCTTTAATGTTCAAAAAATCTATTTATGATAATAGTCATTTCCAGAATAACATAGAATAATGATCGCATGCACATTTGTGGTAAGACACGGCTAACTGTAATTTTAGTCATGGGTGAAGGTTGTTGACTTTTAAATTCGATTTTTTTTGTATCACTTCGTTATCCATGGATTTTTTTTCAGTTGGCTTGCACAACGCTAACCGTTCCGGTAGTGACTTCTTAAGCTACATGAATTTTCAAACTGGCTACTTAAACATTTCTGTACTAAGTCGGTCGTTAACTGGTAATATTTGAGCACATTGCATATGTGATTTCAAAGAAATAAATGTAGAAACAAACAAAACAAAAATCTGTCGGTTATACGAATCTTGTTGTTTAGTTAGTTATAAAAAATCTGATTCTGTATTAGCTATTGTATATCAAACAATATATATAAAAGTTAGAGGTGGAGAAAGAAACATGGAATGATACTTCTCCTAGATTATAGAAAACTCTATATATAGAATTCTATTTCCAAATCGGAACATCATTTAACAGTTCCATTCAAAAGACAGATATTCCATTGTTACTGTTGCCTAGAATAAATACTCTAATCTGATACCTAAATTATGCTCGTATAATACACAGTTGTATTCTTCGGGTAAGCAACACAAACGTTTACCCAAGGACTTCAGATAAAGTGGTATACTTTTACTAAAAATTTTTAAATGCTGTGCTAGCTGAAAATCCTGACATGATATGCATTTTCTCTTTTTAAAATTTAGATGAGCGGTGACGTAATTAATGATGACGATCCTGACGTCAACATGATGTGGGAGCAAGTGCATGGTGCAGACTTTTTCGCAAATTCAAAAATTGATATTATCATGAAGAAAATGCCATTTTTACGATACCTTCCGGGGCAGCTAAAGACGGAGTATGAGAAATGTAACTCAGTTCATAAAAAGATTCTGAAACGATACTTCTATGACATAAAGGTAGATATAGAACTTCATGTAAGATCCTAAATAACACTATTTATAAGAAACAGCGAGTGGGAAGACCGTACTAATGTACAGTCCATTAATATCACGGTAATTATCGAGCGCGCTTGGTGTGAGCTCGACAAAGCTGTCACAATGGCAGATCATTGTATGTGCTTGAGTTTGGGCCTAAGTCCGTCCGTCCGGACTTGCTTGTCCGGGCCATAAATTCTCCATGCAAGGAAGAATTTGTAAATACAGTCGCACTTGTTTATCTTAATAAGACGGCGTGTCATGTGCAAGACCCAGGTTCACAGCTTCAAGGTCAGGGTCACAGTGACAGCTTAAACGTTAAACATTTTGACTGACTGGTTTGTCCGGGTCATAACTTCTCCATGAATGAAATAATTTTTAAATACCTTGACTCTTTTGTTCACTTTTGTGGGACGGCGTGACATGTGCAAGACCAATATTCATAGCTTTAAAGTCAAGGTCACAGTGACAGCTTAAATGTTGCAATGTGGGCTGATTTGCTTCTCCGGACCATAACTTCTCCATGAATGGAATAACAAGACGATGTGCAGATCGCAGGTTTCAGCTTTTTCAGATCAAGGTCAAGGTCACACTTAGTCATTATGATTAAAAGTGTCAAATTCTGTATCCGCTCTGTACCTCTTTAGCGATTAAATTAAATTGCAACTACTTGGCAGAAATGGTAATTATAATGAGATGATGTACAAAGTGCAGGTTTTGACCTACTTATAACACGGTCAAGGTCACACTTGGACATTATGATATATTGTGTTAAGTTTCTTGTCTGCTATGGATCTCCGTATGCCTCCTTGGATCGAATAATGTGTCAAATTGTTTGTCCACTTTCTTTAACCAATTGAAAGAAATTGGAACTGTTGGCAGCAATGCTAACCATAATAAGACAATGATGAGGAGTGCCTGTTACAACTTGCTGGGATAAGGTCAAAAATCACACTTAGTCGTTATAACTAATGTTTTCAAATTTTGTTTTAGCTTTGTATCTCTCGATCTGTTTGAAAGAGATTGAAACTACTTGGTAGATATGTTAACCATACCCAGACGACGTGAAAAGCGCAGGTTTCAGCTTGTTTGCTTCAAAGTCATAGTCATGCATTATTATACATATCTTATGTTTGATATTTCTTGGCCGCTCTGTATCTCTTGAACCGACTGAAAGTAATTGAAACTACTTTTGCAGAAATGGTAACCATTATAAGACAGTGTGCAGAGCGCATGCTCTAACTTGCTGGGGTCAAGGTCAAGGACACATTCATTATGATTTAATATGTAATATTTCTTAGTTCACTTTGTTATCTTTTGCATTGACTAAGGGAAATTAAAACATTGACAGAAATGTTAACCATACAGAGAAGATGTGCATAGCATAGGTTTTGGCTGGTTCGTCTCAAGGTCAGGGTCACACTTAGTCATATTTTTGCATAATTTGTGAACTTCTTTGGCTGCTCTGTATGTCTTGAAAGAAATTTAAACAGTTAGGCAGAAACGTTTGAAAACTGCTTAAAGTTACAAGTAATTTAAATATATAGATGTTGTACCATAATAAGATGATTGCAAACATGGGTTATGGTCAAGGGTACTTATTAGCCACTTGGCTAGTTATCTTGAACTGCTTGTTTGATTAACTGTGGAACTTAGGAAGCACACTACACTTTCATAAAATCTGCTTGATTGACTGTTAGTAAGAACTAATCAGTAAAACAATAAATATTTTGAACTTATTTACAGGGTACTTATTAGCCACTTGGCATACTTATCTTGAACTGCTTGTTTGATTAACTGTGGAACTTTGGAAGCACACTACACTTACATAAAATCTGCTTGATTAACTGTTAGTAAGAACTTATCAGTAAAACAATAAATATTTTGAATTTATTTACAGACATTTTTGTAATATTGTCCATATAGATAAAAATATCTTATAATGTTTCCTGTTGATAAGTTTATGAATTGTAAAAAGGTATTCTGCTGTAAGATGCTTTCTTCGGACGAATATTGTACGGCGTCAGCGGAGCTCTGTTAAAATACCTCGGCACTTTTGTTCATCTTGATAAGACGGCGTGTCATGCGCAAGACCCAGGTTCATAGCTCAAAGGTAAAAGTAACAGTGACAGCTAAAATGTTAAAATGTGGGTAGATTTGCTTGCCTTGGAAATACGTTCCCCATGCATGAAATAATTTTTAAATACCTTGGCACTACAGTGCACTTTGATAAGTCAGTGTGTCACTGCATTCTTGGCTAGAAGGTAAAGGTCACAGTTAATTTTATATAAAACAATTGTCTGGACTATTGTTCTTGAAGTATTAAAGCAACAAACTTGAAACTGTGTCAGCAGATTTATCTTGTTAAGATAAAGTGCACTGTGCAAGACCAACAACTGCCTTAACTATCTTTATAATAATTTCACATTATTGATCATTTTGTCTGGAGCAAATCTCAACAACTATAAGAGGGATTTTGAGAAATTTCACAGAGAAATAAAAACAATAAGAGGAAATGCAGGGTACAATACCCATAACTCTGTCTGGCTTAGACTTTGAATTAATATCCTTTTTTAATATTTCATTTTTAGGACATTTCTAAAAATTTTAGGACCTTGTTGAAATTTCACGCAGTGATAAGGGATATTAACCAGATGTGCTCTGTTCAAGGGGCATAACTTTTTGTCCTCTGCCTTACCTATTTTTACAATAATTTCACATTATTGATCATTTTTGTCTAGAGCAAAGCTCAGTAACCATAAGAGAGAATTTGCAAAATTTTACAGAGAAATAAAGAACAATTAGAGGAAATACAGGGTACAAGACATATAACTCTGCCTGGTTTAGATTTTGAGTTAATTTCCCTTATAGATTATTTCATTTTCTAGGGCATTTCTCAAATTTTAGAAACTTTCACGCAGTTGTAAGGGACATTAACCAGATGAGCTCTGTTCAATGGACATAACCTTTTGTCCTCTTGACACCAAGTGGGCTAAACATGTTGCCCGTTGAGATCTAGCTTAGTTCAAATGATTTTAAGTTAGACACGTAGGCCTATTTGTAAATAAAAACAATTTCCTAGATCTTTATATGAGTTGAATATCATCTAATGCTTTATCGTTGTATGATGTACATAACCTTTCGTTTAAAGATTAAACCAAACAGCATCTCTGTAATCACACAGAACACAGACAACAGATCATTATTATTTATTTATTTATTTATTTATTGTTAATCAGTCGTTAGATTGTAATAATATCGAACGATAATGTTTTTGGGTTATTTCCAAACTCTGTGGCTTGATTTCTTCGAAGATTGTTTTTAAAATTTAAGTTGTTTGAATAACAATTAATGGTATTTGCCTGATTAACAATAAGTTATTTGTTGTCATTATACAGTTATTTCATGTGTGTTTGGGGAACAGTCAAAACTATTGTCCCGAGGTGTCAGGGAAGACTTTCGACTGTTCTCCAAAAACACACATGAAATAACTGTTGTATTACCTAATTACCTATATAACTGTTTAAACACTACCTACCTTTTTTTACCTTTTGTCTTTTGGGGACTCTTGATAGCCCCTGAGGCTAATGAAGTACCCTTGAAATGCCTCTTTTTTCTCCGTCTCCGGTCTGAGAATTAACGTTAATTTTAATACAACTCAGATGTATCGAATCTATGGGATATCCAGGGTTTTATTAGGAAGACTATTCCAGTAAGAAATGGTTCTGTGGCTGAATGAGTTCAGCCGAATGGATTTCTTTGCTTTTGGTTTCACAAGTGTAAGGTCATGACCCCATGTACCACTTGCTCCAGCAAATTTGAAGAAATCATCCATATTAGCATCATCTATGATGTGAATAATTTGGAACACTTCAACACTTCATAACGTTTACGTCTGTAGTCTAATGAAGGTAAGTAACGCTCTGATAGTCTCTCTGAATAAGATAATCCTCTAAGTTCAGGAACAGTAGCCGTCGCTCTTCTCCGAATATTTTCAATCAACTGTTTACATTTCCTTGTAGGTTTGTAGTACACTAGGTTTCTGTAATCAATGTGAGGCCTATCTGAAGCTTTGTACAAAATTAGGAATAATGATTTGTCCAAATATGTAAATTTTCTTTGATCAGTCCAATAATCTTATTCACTTTATTTTCAGTACAGTTTATATGTTATTCAAAATTTAAGGTGCTGGTGAACCATATTCTATACAATTTGACTAACTCAAAAACTATGTTTACAATCTTTCGATTTACACCATAAAGCTGATTTACTTCCCCAATCTTTTAATGCCTGCTCCATTCTGTAAGGATTTCTTTTGGTTTTTCTCACTTTTCTTTAAGATTCATTTTTTTTTCACCAGCTGTCGGCTGGTGACTGACCATCGTATGTAAACACTTAGTTTGTTTGGGCTAAAAGCCGGTACAGATCCAACACCAAACTCGGATACAATTAAAATACGAAATGGAATTAAATGAACGTAAAGCGGGGTCAGGGTCCTTGAAAAACGTACATGTATTCAGTTTTAGTAACTTTCACTTTATAACATCCTATTGCGCATCCTATTGCGCATATTGAAAGCATATGATTGGTTCGATATCAACTATTAAAGAGTTCAAACTATTGCCCGGTCAACAGTTTGAACTGTTGCCCGGGCCTGAATAAATTGTTGTTGGCGTACTTGAAAGATGGAAACAGGCAAAAATAATGAATTACAATTTATATAGAGCGTTAGGTTATAACTATGTATGTTTAAATTATTTACAAATTCGTATTAAATGTTTAGAGGACTCATGTTGATGGTGAATTACGAGGAATAGTTGACTACTATCTAGAGATACAGAAGAAAGAGGAAGCGTCGGGAAATGGTGTTTTCTTTACTGATGACAGAATTATCGCTCAAGTTGTAGAGACTATAGATGCTGGTAAAGTATTTCATGATTCCACTATCAGCAATTAATTCACTTTATATATAAAACTACTTGAAGTTTTATTTTCCCAATCTGACAGATCAAAGATTTTCATAAGGTTTCAAATCTTTACTGATATTTAACTTAAAGTGTGATGTTTCTGTGTAAAGAAAATAATATTTGGAACATTGTTTCGTTAAAAATAAATTGTTTAAACCAAATACATAATTTTATATTTTATGTAGTCAAAAGTTTTGAAAAAGGCGTTGTTAAATTTTCTTAAACTTCTAACAATTCTTGAAAGCTTGAAGTGAACAAAATCTATTTACTGAAGTGGACAATCTCTGTCATGGATTACAGCAATATCCTCTAAACCAATATAAATATAGAGAAATATAGCATGTTGTAATGAATGATGTTAGGTCACAAACACATCTTACATTGTCGTTAAACAGAAGCCATTTATAACAAACATGTAGGACATGCTATTTTTATCTATATCTCCATATATAAACTATTTACAGGTATTGCAACAACATGGGCTTTCTTGACTAATTCGTTGCTTATTTTGTGCAACTTTCCCAAGTATCAGACAAAAATACAAGCCGAGCTTGACCATGTGATCGGTAGAAATCGTCTTCCAAAATACACAGACAGAGAGAAATGCGTATTCCTCAAAGCCTTCGGGATGGAAGTGCATCGCTATTGCACAATTGTTCCCCTTCTTTTACCTCATTTTTGTCGTAAACAAATTGAGTTTGAAGGGTACATTGTAACGCCAAACAGTCTGGTACATGAAACAAGATGTTTGCTAAATTAAGCACACTGTTGTCAGTAATAAGCTTAAAATTTGTTTAACTAAATAGTTGCAAACTGTCTTTTAACACGTACATCTGCTTCTTTTGTATGTTTTGGGAATGTGGAATTAAGATGCCTGTCCAGCGTACTGTATGCATGCAATAGTTTACTTCAAAGGTTTAAATCTCAAAATTGAAACTTGTAGTTTGTGCCGTTTTTAAGTTCTTCTAATTGTCTTATTTGATCTGTTGAATGATATGTAAATACCACCATGGCTGTGTATACTCGGTCAAACTACTGACGTTCTGTAACACTTGGAGCATACGACAGTATTCAAACCAATTACAGATAAATCTTTACTTGCCTACATATGTTCTGTTAGATTTTAAGTTGAAACTATTTGTTTCATAATTTTAGCTCAGTTGCGCTAAAGAGATCAATTTGATTATGTCAACATCACTTAAAGAATAAAGTCTAACTTAGAGCAAGTAATGATTAGAGTGTTTTTACTGATTCTTTTTGGCAGTGCCTGACTTAACTTAGATTGACTTTCCTCAAATGGGCTTTGATTTTACCCTTCAAACGTCCAATGCCTTATTGTCTCCAGGTGTTTGCAAATGTATGGTACATCCACCACAATGAGAAAATTTGGGGAGATCCATGGACGTTCAGACCAGAGAGGTTTTTAGACGAGAGTGGCAATATCCTACCAAATGACCATAAACTTATGAAGAAGTAGGCATACATTCCTTAAAACATCTCAGTGTGTTGTCTTTATATATGCAAAATAACGTTTTTAATCATCCCAATAATAAAAATACGTCGAATAACTTAGAATACTGTTAAATTTCCCTCTATGGGATTATTTAAAATTAAATATTTAACATTCCAGTTGATATTAATAAAATGTTTTGATATTAATATAATACAGACTAACTTTGTAACGTTTGAATTTTTGTCGACGATGCTGTATACCGCTTTGATTTTTAAGTTAATTTTGTGGTTTTCGCCGCTAATCCTTTCTCAACCGATATGAAAAATCCATTAACTTATAATAGTTGCGTCTATTTACAGTTATCTGCCCTTTGGTTACGGTCCACGTCAGTGTCCAGGATCAGTGTTTGCAAAAACACGGTATTTTCTCTATTTTGCAACTCTGCTACAGCGGTGGACATTTGAATTTTCCGAGGGTAAAGAATATGGCTGTGATCCCAGGAATCCTGACCATTTTGACATGGGGCTAATTCTAAAGGCGAAATCATTTTTGTGCTGCGCACGAGAAAGAATGTAAATCGTCAAATTTCCTTGGGTATTATCCTGTAATCAAAATACATCTCGTAAAATTTGAGTCGATTTATATGAAAAAGTTACATCTTCTTGATTAAGTATATGCATACATTAAATACCATAATGTATTGCTCAACTGATTGTACTCTTGTAAATTTACGTTCTGTCTTTTTTCTCTAATTATTAACACTTAACTTCAACTGAATGTCTTGCTGATGAAGAAAACTGTTCAGTATCCTTTTTGATCATTTATGGCTTTATAATTGTAATATAATTGTAAAAGAGCTATAGATACTGTATTGCACTTTTCACAACTGCCATATGAAAACTTTACTTTTACAAAATATTCCCTAATAGTGGCAATAGTTATTGTAAATACATGTCTTTGATGAAATTACATTCCATTTTTCTAGTGGTTTTCATACATTCCATGTTTAAACGTGTACATATTATATTTTTTTTTTTTTCGTGCTTTTCTTTACGTAATACAAATGTAAAATCCATTTTGATTTTTCATTTATACTAACTTTGCTTCAAATCACATCAACTAAAAACTAAAATCTTTAAGGGCAAACATTTTCTCCTTTCATTTACTATAAGGTGTTGTGTGAAATTATATTCAAAATTGTATTTGTAAAAAAAAAAGAAAATAAATAAAAACAGATTTCGTTATGAGAACTATTTGGATAAATCCTAGTTAGCAACAGTAAAATAAAAGTGCTTCAGGTAATATGAGTAATACTATAAAAATCTATACTTAGCAGAATAATAAACTGCCTTTCTCTTGCACTTGTAACAGAAATAAAAGAGAATATCCGTATCCGAGTTCATATGCGCTCATGGCTCACAAACTAGTTCGCTGTTCCTCATTCTTCTTTTTAGGACAGAAACAATTTTTCGCTTGGAGTTAATTTTGAGGGCCATACGTCTGCCTGAGGCTTGATTTTGTCGGAAGAAAATCGTTAACCTCTTGCCTTTATGACTAAGTTCAGTTTTCCAACCATTGGCCTTCAAAATAATAACAAAAATATGCTGAAAGTAAGTTTTTGACTTGTATTTCAAAAGGAATATAATTATGGTTGTAAGAAGCAAAATGTAAAACGTCTTGTAGTTAATAAAACTCTTACATAAAATGAACAAAAGACTAGATTTATATTAAACTATACGGATCGAACAAATACCAACATATTGCCATTTATTATGTTTAGATAACTTTTTTTCCATTTATTGTGCAAAATGAAATAAAAGCAATGTCCAAAACTCAAGTCATTTTATATTTAACTCACCGTTCGTCCTTGAGGACCTCTAGCTGATGCTCTAACGACCAAAGCTAGCGATTTCTCACCGATAAAGTATTTTACACATAAATAGTACCTGTGGGACGTGGTCAATTTTGACTCTATGGACATCATTTGAACATACTTAATTATCAATTGATAGAAGTCCACTATACAATGCAAAAAAATATATCTAAACTCTAAGGCATACGGTTTTAGACAAGAATAATTTTTTAAGTATTCCCTATATAAGGCTTTGTAAATCCAGTGACCCCGGGGCAGGGCCATTAATGACTCCAGGCGCTTAATTTGCACATGCTTATTTACGTAGCTCTACCTGATTCTTCATGAAAATTACTAGTATCTAAGGTGTAAAGCTTATGGTTTCTGACCAGAAGATTTTCAAAGATAACATATTTTACATTAATTGGTACTGCGCCAATTTTGAACCTAGGGATATAATTTAACAAATGTAGTAGAAGTACACTAGACAATGCAAAATATTTAAGCTCTAGGGCATACAGTTTCAGAAAAGGCGATTTTTAAGTAAACCCTATATAAGCCTTTGTAAATCAAGTGATCCCGGGGCAGGACCATTCATGACACCAGGGGCACAATTTGAACAACCGCGGTACATGACCTCTAGATGATGTTCCGTGCAAAATGTCTAAAGTCTAAAAGATTTTAAAGATAAAATCTTTTACACAAATAGAATCCCTATTGAATCTAGGGGTATAATTTGAACAAACTTGCTAGAGTTCTACCAGACGATGCGACATACAAACTATAACTATTTAAGCTTTCAGACAAACAGTTTATTTATTCTTCCCTATTATAACCTTTTAGTAGACGATCTCTAGCCGATGCTCTATGCACAAAATCTAAGCCTTCGGTCTTGTGGTTTCAGACAAACAGATTTTTTAACTCTTCCCTTTGTAAGCATTTTTAAAATCAATTGACCCTCGGGTCAGTGCTGTGTATGGTTCCAGAAGCATAATTTGAAAAAAAGTGAGAGGACCTCTACGTCGATCTGTTAGCAAAATATCTAAGCTCTAGTACTTGTGGTTTCAGACAAGAAGATTTTCAAAAGTTTTTCCTTTCTGATGCCAAACCAAACACAGTTATTGATGGAATTAATTTTTTTTTAAATTTTGTGGAGTTTCATGCAAGAAACATTTCAGAGAAGTTAAATGAACATTAACCTGTGGTTTAGGAGATGTTTGGAGGTAAACATGGACAATGCACTATGATGCCCAATCCTAAAGCTCACCTTGATCATTTGCTCAGGTGAGCTAAAAAGTAAAACGTCTAGCAAAAATCTGCACGGGTATTCGGTGTTTTCTTGGACGTCGAAATTATTTCTGAACTGTTATAATTATGTGTGGCACCATTTATTTGACTGCTGTTGTGAAGACAGCTCCACGGGGGATTGTGTGTAATAGTTAATATGAGGTAAAAAAACAGATTGCTTGTAACACCCTTATACTTTCTTTTACTTGTACTTTTATCATACAGTCTTTTCCAGCAGTTAGAATCCAAAGAAAAAACAAATAATGATAGACATCGAGAGAATAACTCGTTTAGGAAATCTTGTCAACCTATGTAGAACTAGAATTACCATTTATACGTTTAAAGCGCTTTTTGAAGTATTAACATTTTCGTGTTAAAAGGAAAGTACTATTAGGAACAAACATTTGTACATATTAAAAAAAAAAAACAACAAAAAACAAAAAACAGAAACACAAAAAACAAACAAACAAACAGAATTTCTGCAGTCAGGTGTTCTGACTGTAACAATCAGAATAGGTTTTGCATTTACCTTTAATAGTCGAAAGTCAATGTTTTCATTATTACCATCGGAATGAAATCATCCTCTCCAAAAAAAAGGGAAAAAAAAAAAGAAAAAACAACTGGCGTCGATAAGAGGCAAATACCAGCAGACCTTTTCACAAAAAAATCTTTCGACATTTTTTTTCGTAACAGAAATCTTACGATAAATATTTTTTTTGTTGTTGTTTTTTTTTTGTAAAAACCGCTCACAAAAAATCGTAAGAAAATCTTAAGTGTAAAATCTGTCTGAACCTAAAGATTGATGTTACCCGTTCGTAAGGGTAAAATTTATCATATTAACTTTTTATCTTGAATAGGAATTATCATAAGATAAAAAATTTAACTTATGGTTGGTTTTGTGAAAATGACTTAAGGTTTCAATAAAGTCTTACGATAATCGTAAGTCAAAATCTTAAGATAAATCGTAAGATCTTTTTGTGAAAAGGTCTCCTGATCATTTACGTAATGAAAAAATAGACTGATTTGGTGTAAACGTAGTAATAAAACATTTTAATATTTCATGATATTTACACACTGTTCTTAGAAATCTTAACGAGTAACTAATGTTTATTCTTATCAAACACCTTGACTTAAATGTAAGTACAGTCGTATTAACATAGATACAATAATAGGGTAGGCATTTCTTTTTACACCTTCAAGATGTTTATACATTTTCTTATTTTCATTTTTGTCAGAGACAGCGATTTGACAAAATTTACCGTATATAAGGTTATTTTCGCGTACATCAAATTTCGCGAGTTTTGTCAAAATCAAATTTTAGCAGATCTGATTTTAGTGATTTTCTACCTCTGTAATTTTCGTGTTTGCCATTTTATTTTTTTTTTGAAAAGAAAATGCGTTCAAAGAGTAGCGGTAAAAATGTCGATTTATTTAGGTATTTGATGTCACGTTGTTGTCCTCTTCAGAGAGGCACGATTGAATATACGGAGAATGAGATTTGTGAAGTTAGCGGCCTAGCGGCCTAGCGGCCTGGCGGCGTGAAGTTAGCGGCCTGGCGGCGTGAAGTTAGCGGCCTGGCGGCGTGAAGATGGCTGCCTTTATCACAATTTAGGTTGATCTTAAAAACGGATTGAAATCTATTTTTACAGCATATAATGTAAATTGCAGGGGTGTATAAAAAAGTTATCGACATGATTTAGCTTTTATTTTTTAAAATAAATTATTTAACAAAGTTCTAGCTTATCTGCAAAGGCGACTCAGAATTTTTTTGTACCTTTACTCCCATGTACTCTTTGTAAATTACATTTCAGTTGATGATTAAGTAAAATATCAACAAGAACTAGCTTTGATTTTTTTAACTTTTCGAAGCCTTGTGGCCTAGCAGCCGAAACTTAAAATTTATCATAATTTATGTTTATCTAAAAAACGTCTTGAAATCGATTTTTTCAGCATGGAATGTACATTTCAGAGGTAAATAAGCAAAATATCAACAAGAACTAGCTTTGATTTTTTTAAGTGTTCGAAGCCTGGCGGCCTAGCGGCCTAGCGCCCTGGCGGCCTAGCGGCCTAAACTTAATATTTATCATAATTTATGTTTATCTTAAAAACGGCTTGAATTCGATTTTTACAGCATGCAATGTACATTTCAGGGATGATTAAGTAAAATATCAACAACAACTAGCTTTGATTTTTTTTAAGTTTTCGAAGCCTGGCGGCCTAGCGGCCTAGCGGCCT
The DNA here is from genome assembly GCA_012932295.1 of Cyclina sinensis. Classification (NCBI taxonomy): domain Eukaryota; kingdom Metazoa; phylum Mollusca; class Bivalvia; order Venerida; family Veneridae; genus Cyclina; species Cyclina sinensis. The sequence goes on from JAAONU010000009.1 coordinate 21,670,068, forward strand.
AAACTTAATATTTATCTAGCGGCCGCCAGCTTCGAAAACTTAAAAAAATCAAAGATAGTTCTTGTTGATATTTTACTTAATCATCCCTGAAATGTACATTGCATGCTGTAAAAATCGAATTCAAGCCGTTTTTAAGATAAACATAAATTATGATAAATATTAAGTTTAGGCCGCTAGGCCGCCAGGCTTCGAAAAGTTAAAAAAAAATCAAAGCTAGTTCTTGTCGATATTTTACTTAATCATCAACTGAAATGTAATTTACAAAGACTACATGGGAGTAAATGTACAAAGAGATTCCGAGTCGTCTTTGCATATAAGCTCGAACTTTGTTAAATAATTTATTTTAAAAAATAAAAGCTAAATCATGTCGATAACTTTCTTATACTACCCCGCAATTTACATTATATGCTGTAAAAATAGATTTCAATCCGTTTTTAAGATCAACCTAAATTGTGATAAAGGCAGCCATCTTCACGCCGCTAGGGCCGCTAACTTCACGCCGCCAGGTCGCTAGGCCGCTAACTTCACAAATCTCGGAGAATGTCCGTCAAACTTAGAACTGATTATGAACGAAGTTAACGATATAGTATTGCCTTTTCCTGTCATTTTTTATCCGACGGTATAAATTGCTCCTATTTTTAAACAAAGGAATGCCCATGAAACCTGAAAGTTTCAGCTAAGAATTTAAGTGATTATTACTAAAAATAACGATATATTGTTTGCTTTTCAAGCCCTTTTATTCGTTTAAAGGTTTTTCATTCCTTTTGTAATTCTCAGTTTATTTCGGACATTTACATGGGTCGAGAGATGGGACAAGTGCAAATCGTGCATGGGACGTTACTTTGAGAAGGAGTTGAATTAAATCATTTCCCCGCTATTGAATTAGTTTACGAATTTATTGATGCACCCTCGTACATCAATTTCCTTTTTTTTTAAATATAAATATTTCAATACACAGATTTCTCTGTCGGACTTACAAATGGTTAAAAAATATTTAGAATTTAATTTTGTCCAAATTTTCGGTTGATTGTGATTCATCAAAACAGAACATAACTCAATCGTTCTTTTATGTTCAAATTTTATATTTCGTTTTGAGATTTTTCTCTTTTCTCAATGCAGTTGATAATTTTAAATAAGACGAGTTTTTTTCTGTTAATGACATACCAAGCATTTGTATAAAACGTTTTCTTAATATATTTATTTTTTGAATTGCCTTATATCAACATTCCAACTTGTCTTGCTGCGTGGAGTTTGTTTTGATTCAATAGTTGAATTAGGCATGTTTCAGCAGGTTAAATGAAGGGAAAAGAATATCGGCAATTACTTATGATATTAATGTAAGGTGTCTTATTAACCGAATCATATTTATCTGACCGTAAACAAGTATTCCAAAATAATATAATTATAATTACAAAATGATTATGGCATAGAGTAACAAATAATAAACAATCAAAATACTAGGAAACAAACAATGCATGATTGTAATCAGGTTCAACTGCATACCCTCCCTTTAAACAAATTAAAATAATCGATTTTCCTCAAGATGATCAAATAACAGTGTAAAATAGTGCATGTATAACCGCAAGAGATAAAGGGTTAACCAAACTATATTGTGTATTGGACAAAGTCAAAGCTGTAGGAAAACTGTATAAACAATGCGTGACTGTGTTTTTCCAAAAGCCAAAAAATTGTTGTAGTCATTTTCACACACACAACAACGTTCTTGTGTGCTTTAGTCTGGGGCTAATTACCCTCTACATTGTCTTACGGTAATATAATTTAGGGACCAACAGGCTTACATTTCATTTACCTAGTATACAAAATTAAAGCGGACACTAAATTTTTAAGCTGCGAGCTATTTTTTTTTCAGAAAATATAATTCCAGACAGATGATTTGACATGCTTTTTTGAACGACACTATAAAAATTATGACCGAGCAAGAATGTCGAATTTTGTGTATGGTGAAAACTTGGCCATGGTCGATTAGTGATGGTGCAGGGGTTGCTCTCAAAATGTCGAGAAATGAGTATAAAGTACATGCTTACGGTAGCGGAAGAATTCCGATGTTTATAATTATTCCGAAGAGCACTGTCTAATATAATGCCTTTAGTCGTAAGTAGTTTTTATGTTGGTTTAGTTTTTTTCTTGCTTTTTATATGTATCTCTGTTTTTAGGTTTTAAAAAAATATTGCACATTGTTTTAGACATTTTTAGAAATGCAAGATTTGACATAATTATACTTGCGTGCAATTCCCTATCATTGGAAGATATGAAGTCTTTAAACTCGAAGTCACCTCAAGATTTCCAGGGACCAAAACATGTATATTACTACTGTTATTATTATTACTTAGTGTTATGCCAACTGCCCCATTTAATTAGCTGATAAGCCCTTTAAGCAGATATAAAATCATAATGGCGATACATACATGTATATAATTTGTATTTCGTGTGTAATTGACCGAGTTATACTTGTAAAGTTTATTAATGCACATGCTTGACGACAACAGCCAAACAGATTTAGGTTACTTAAATAATAACTGGAAATTTGGTGTTGCATTGTCACAAACTAGAAACAAGAGCATGCAAATCTTAATACACCCGAAGAAGGCAATTGGTAGTTTCCTTTTACACGATGGATACAGCAAAAGTATAGCAAAGAGTTGTGACCATACTAGTGTTTAGCTCTTCTGGGCATATGCTCAGTGTGGGCTATTGGGATCACCATATGCCCGGCGTCCGTCGTCAACATTCTACTTAAAATGACATCTCCTCCAAATCCGAAAGACAATTTTTTTTCTGACAGAAAAGGTTCATATAATGCCCACTTATGAAACATTCTGAACACGTGTCATTTGTCAAATTTAAGAGTGTAGACTTAGGAGTTTAAAACATCATGCCATTAAGCATTGTTAAATTTAGTTTAACATAATTCTTATTACGTATTTCAACACTGAAGAAATGTCATTTGTCAAACTATATCTGAAGTGATAGCAGGACAGCGCAAGAGTTATTGACGTAATCCTTCAGGGAACGGCATTTGTTTACTTAATTTGAGCGATATTTACCTGGAATATTATTAGCATTCAAATGTAAATCTGCAGGAAGAAAGACTTTCTGTCTATGCTAATTCAATTTTTTTCCGAAGGCAACGCATGTGGATAGCACAGGTTTGTCTTAGTCAGTTAACCATAAAACCTATAAGTGTGCAATTTCCCAGGGGATTAATGAAATATAGTGAACCATTATGTCCCGTGCTAGATAAAAACACAGGTTATGCCTGAATGAAAGTTGCTTTATATTGACAATAAACTTCTATATCTTAATGTGTTTGCTTACAAAGTCAGAGGTTTAAATTTCAACCCATGTTAAGAATTTATTTTGATGGGATCAGTTGTTGCGCCACCAGCTAGTTAAAAATGGTTACCGTACATCTGGCATCCTGGCTAAAAGGGTAAGGAATCTTGGAGAAAATTACGTACACTAGTATAGGCGTCTCACAGGCCCTGGGCGGTTGGCCCTTTAAGTAGAGATTTAATCTATGATAAACAAACAGTTGACTTAAAAATATATGTAGTTAGATATTTTCTTACTAGGAAATTTGAAATACTATTAAATAATTTCCAGAAATAACATATTAAATTACAAATAACCTGATGAAGTATAAAACGACATTTTATTTCTTTTGTTTAGGGCTTTCTTTCATAACGTCTACGTGACTGATTTGCAAATACGTCTTCAACTATTTTCAGGTGAACTGTCTGTCTTGTGTGACAGACTTGAATTCAACCCCAAGATACTATTTCCAATAAAATGTTTATATTTCTAGGTTTGTTTTTATCGTTTTATTAAAACAATATAAAACTTTATATGAAATATTATTTTCCAAAGAGGAAATGAAAGTTAATTGATATAATGTGTGCTTTATTTCATTTCACTTTGAGCTAATACTATTCGTTTGACAGAATACTTTTCAATGACATTTATATTCTTGCTCTCGAAAGTCAGACAGACAAGTATGTCTTACAGAGTATGAAATGCTTTGTAAGTAATCGTGAGATAGTGTATTTTAAAATCTGATGACTGCTATATTTCCTAATACTTATGTTTGAAAATGATGATGAAATAGAGATAACAAATCAAGAAAAAAAGCTTTAATAAGCTTTCAAAATGATAATGATAATAAAAATAATGCGTCACATTTAACTAGATAAATATTTCATAAATCAGATTTTTACCTTAGGGATATAACCCCGAAAGTTTGCGTCTTTTCATAAAAAGTTTAATTAAGATTTCTATAAATATAATCAAAACGAAACTCACCAGGTTTCTAGACAGCTAGCTAGAATGTTCACGTGTTTTCCACTGTGCTGAGCTGAGCTATTTTGATCCAGATTAGATTTAAAATCATGAAAGAGATCATTAAAACAAAACAATGTGAGCAAGTTTTAGTTGGAAATTGGACAAAACTGTACGCGCTTTTGTCACTTGATCTTCAATATAGTGTTACCCAATTTCAGATATGTTCTAAGATAAAAAATCATTTTGACAAAATATTAAGAAATCCTATTAAAGATAATTTGAAACTTAGAGTATTCATAAAGGTTTCCACTAGTATTTGACTTAGGGAAACCAGAGCTTCATGTTTAAGGCCATACATTATGAGGAAAATTATCCTTAGGAAATTCCATGATCGTTTGGTTAAATCTATTTAGTTAATGTGACCAAATTTCGATTCCAGATTTCCAGAACAAGCAGTTTAAATCAGTTTAATGCAATTTGGTAAAATATGTAGCCTGTTCACATGGGTTCCCTTTAGTTTTGTACGGTGACCTTTTTATAGAGTCTATATTTTTTACGAAGGCTGGATCGAAATGAGGCTTCTAGAGTGGTCACAAGTTAAGCTTTATACGGATTAAGTTCGATTACTAAAAGCGTACCCGTAGTACCATGAGCTAAGAATGAAATTTTGTCGGAGAAATTTATTTATTGTATCAAATTCTCTTCTTAAATACATAGACAAATAATTGAGAAAACTTAAATATTTTAAGGAATGTAAATAAAAGCAATTCATTTTTTTTAAAAAAAAAAAACGTTGTGTTTTGATTTTGACCCCCCCCCCCTCCTCCCGAAGGAGGGCATATAGTTATTGACCTGTTCGTCTGTCAGTCCATTATTCCGTCCAAAATCTTTAACATTGCCCATAACTTCCTTACCAGTAAATGGACACATTAACTAGTTGAACACAACACCCCTTTGGAAAAGACATTTCCACTGGCATATATTTGTATGACTTTGACCCCTGAATGACCATGACCTCATAGGTGTAATTGTCAGAAAACTGAAATTTTGCTAAAGATTTTATTAATAGTAAATAGATTTACTTCACATTTCAATACAACACCCTTTTGAAAAAGGCCCTCTATTTGACAAATATTTGAATGACTATGACCTCAAAATACCTGTTGCCAAACCCTTAAAGCGACTGACTCGCAGAATTTAGCTGAAAATTTATTTTTCTTAAAATTCAAGAGAAGTTCATATACTGTGGAAAACACAAAATATTATTCTTCTGTACACCATGAAAAGTAAAAAAAAAAAATGATTTCACCAGGATTCAAGCTAATGCCCTTTCGGTCAGTAAAATGAAGGCGATCTACGCCACTGAGGCACTGAGACAGCTTTGTCAAAATTAATGATATATATAAAGTATCTACCCCGTTACTAAGGGTGTAAAATTTTTAACAATAAAAGTGTGTATAACTTTATATTGTGATAGGCTTCTGCAACAAATTATGAGTCAGTAACTTAGTTTTGATAAGTTCTTCACATTTACAGCAAGAATTTCTAGATGTATAAACATTTTCTTTTTTGCACATATCTGTGTGTTAGTCGCTTTAATATTGGCTAACTCCCTTATACGCTCCCTCAGTAGCTAAATGAATACAATACCGTTACTTCACACCGCTGCTTAATAAGAGTAGATTTATGATATTGACCTTTACAGTGAACTTTTAGGCAACCAATGAAAGTGCACCAATATCCCAAAACCGAAAAATCTTTAAACCATTTTTATTGGTTTAACGATCATGTGATTCAAAAAAAAATATATATAGACGGGTGTTTTCTGACAATTTTGTAAACACATTTCAACTATGCGTTTACGTTAACATCTTAATACAGCAATTAAACGTCTAATAACAACCATACCATCATGATTATAACCTTTTTGATAATTTACACTCAGGTTTATTTACGTATACATTTTAAAAATCACTTTGAAAAGTGAAATACGTAAGTAACATGCAGACTAGTCCAAATAATTGTACTCCAAAAGGTGTATATTGCGCTATTTTATGTTAGGTCAATATCCCCTTCAGAGTAGCTAAAGGCGGACAACGCAAAATATCAGATTAATAAATGGGTCCGCTTTTGAAGGCGAGTTATTGAGACTACATGCAGACATGCAATGTTTGTTTACATTTTGGATTGTCAATTGTATGTATGGACATTTCGTTGTAAGCTAGTCACTGATTAACTGAAAAGTAACTGTGGATTTCCCTGTCTAAAAATAAAAATATCGTTCAGAAAATTGAATTTTAGTAGAGGTAAGAAAGTGAAACATTCGACCGATGCGCAGGAGAGTAACTCCCTTATTACACAGTAATAGTTTGTGTTTGCACACAACAATCCTTTGCGAGAAACCTTCTAAATGCATTTTTTACCTCCATCCGTACATGACCCCAAGACCCCTTGATCTTGATATTAAATTGTCAAAAAAGCCACTTTTTTAAGTATCTACAATTTATCTTCTTCTGGTCGCATATATCTTTTTAAAACTTGACTCGTAAATGACCTTCATCTTGAGGTCAAATTGTCAACATCAAGAAAACATTTATTTTGAAGAAACTGCAGTTTATCTTCATCTGATCCTCAGATTAAAGGCCAAAGCACCACTTCGGGGGCATTGTCATCTTTCAGTGACAGCTCTTGTTTGTTTCTAAATGAAATGTCTGTCAAGTGTTTAGGATCAGAAGAATATGTTTATTCGCTCCACTGCCTTACAACATTTCCCGTTCTTAAAACGAGATCTATTTTCCTAATGCAAATACTGAAAGGTACTTAAATTCGTTAAAAACTTGATGTAGGATTGTCCAGCGAATATGTTTAAAAAAGGTCAAATGTCTAACTAAATTAGCCCACGCGTTTTATGTTTTAAACGCCAGAATATTGAGAATGTTTCGAAGTCCAGTCTTAATTGATACAAAAATCGTTAAATTGTTTAACAACAGATCTTTCATATTACTTGTATCTTCTGATCAAACAAAGTGTTTCTTTTAAATCATTAGCATCCTAATTGCTTTTTATCTTTCACTTAAACAAGCGCGAAAATTGTTCATTCTAAGATACAGTTTTGTTCTACACAGATATGAAAAAGTAAATAAATGCAAACATATTGTTTAATTTAAGTATAGTGTTATGTTTGCTAAAAAAATAATATGGTATTCAACTATTTTTCAATAAAAACGATAATAACAGTAAATAGATTTATAAATACAAAAAAATTATTAGCGTATCAATGGCAGCTTTTGTTGTACGGAAAGGGTGCCATTTCCTTGCCATGATTTCGAAAATTGAAAAGACACCTAAACAATTTGTCTAACTTTTTTTTAACTTACAAATATTATTTTGTAAAAATATTGTGATAGTGTTAACATCAATTAGTGTCGACGTCCAATTAAGAAAGTAAGTGAAACATAAATCTGTAACGATAATTTATTGTTACAATGATTTAGATCATCGTTGCAGTCTTTTATTGCTTTAAAACATCTGCAGACTAAGAAAAGAAAGATCTTTCATTATAATTCGTGTCTAAGGTTTAAATAGCCGTCATAACGGATCACCTGAAAAATCAAAGAAAATTACATTACTTACATTATACAAGTGTTTACCACTTTCAAATTGGTAAAATTCATTAATATTTATATGACGCCAATGTCATTGAAGTCTACGCGAGCAGGGATTTGTCCTTGGTAGATGGAAGTCATTGAAAACAATTATTACGTAATGGTGTTTTGTCACTAGAAATTCAATGCTAGTAGGTGATATACTTTAGTGCTAACACTGGTGTACAAAATGTTTCGTCAATTATTGAGTCCATGTTTCCGACTAAAATAGAACTAAAGTTTATTGGTCTTTTTATATTAACTTAACGATTAGATATTAAAGAAGGTAAAATATTTAAATAAGACGCAGAAAGACACGATCCAAATTAATGAAAGATGTCACTTATACAACAAAAGAATCAAACTGATAATAATAATGGGTTCCTTTTCCGACATTGTGTTTTCGAATGGCTTGAGTTAAAACGACGTTTGATTAGCTCAGATATGTGCAGAATCAAAAACAAGTTTAATATTTGCAGTATCGAGAATAAGTTTGACACGTGCAATACGATAATCCAGAACAGGTTTTTCACTTGCAGTTTCAAGAACAAGTTTACTACCTGCAGTATTACAATCAAGGACAAGTCTGATCCTTGCATTATCAAGAACAAGTTTGATACGTGCAGTATAAAAATCAAGGACAGGTTTGATGCGTTCAGTATCACGAACACGAAAGTAACTTGCAGTATCAAGAACATGTTTAATACGTGCCTTATCAAAATCAAGGACAGGTTGATGCGTTCAGTATCACGAACACGATAGAAACTTGCAGTATCAAGAACAAGTTTAATACGTGCCTTATTAAAATCAAGGACAGGTTTGATACGTTCAGTATTATGACGAAAATAGAAACTTGCAGTATTGAGAACAAGTTCAAAACGTACAGTATCAAAATCTAGGACAGGTTTGATTCGTTCAGTATCACGAACAAAATAGAAACTTGCAGTATCAAGAACAAGTTTAATACGTGCAGTATCACAATCTAGGACAGGTTTGATGCGTTTAGTATCACGAACACGATAGAAACTTGCAGTATCAAGAACAAGTTTGATACGTGCAGTATCAAAATCTAGGACAGGTTTGATGCGTTCAGTATCACGAACAAAATAGAAACTTACAGTATCAAGAACAAGTTTAATACGTGCAGTATCAAAATCAAGGACAGGTTTGATGCGTTCAGAATCACGAACAAAATAGAAACTTGCAGTATCAAGAACAAGTTTAATACGTGCTAAATCAAAATCAAGGACAGGTTTGATGCGTTCAGTATCACGAACACGATAGAAACTTGCAGTATCAAGAACAAGTTTAATACGTGCTGTATCAAAATCTAAGAGAGGTTTTATACGTTCAGTACCACGAACAAAATAGAAACTTGCAGTATCAAGAACAAGTTTAGTACGTGCTGTATCAAAATCAAGGACAGGTTTAATATGTTCAGTATCACGAAGAAGATAAAAACTTGCAGTATCAAGAACAAGTTGAATACGTGCTGTATCAAAATCAAGGACAGGTTTGATACGTTCATTATCACGAAGAAGATAGAAACTTGCAGTATCAAGAACAAGTTGAATACGTACTGTATCAAACGCAAGGACAGGTTTGATACTTTCAGTATCACGAACAAGATAGAAAATTGCAGTATCAAGAACAAGTTGAATACGTGCTGTATCGAAAGCAAAGACAGGTTTGATACGTTCAGTATCATGAACACGATAGAAACTTGCAGTATCAAGAACAAGTTTAATACGTGCTGTATCAAAATCAAGGACAGGTTTGATGCTTTCAGTATCACGAACAATATAGAAACTTGCAGTATCAAGAACAAGTTGAATACGTGCTCTATTAAAATCAAGCACAGGTTTGATGCATTCAGTATCACGAACAAAATAGAAACTTGCAGTATCGAGAAAAAGTTTAATACGTGCTGTATCAAAATCAAGGACAGGTTTGATTCTTGCTTTCTCGAGAACACAGGTTTTATATTTGCAATAGCATGAACAAGTTCGAGACTTGCAGTACCAATAACAAGTTTGATACGTGCAGTATCGAAATCAAGTACAAATTTGATGTGTGCAGAATCATGAACTAGTTTTAAATTTCAAACGTGCAGCAACAAGAAGTTTGAAAATTCTATAAACGCCTAAAAGAAAAATGGCGGTGCATTGCTTCAGTTTTATTATTTTTAAGGGCTATTGAGGCAATCATTCATAGTATGACAAATGTTTTGAAAGAAACTGATCAGTGTTTTGATATAATAACAGTAACAGTCTTTAGCTATTTCGACAATAAAATTAGCTCAAACATGAGCTAGCGGACAGAGGCAACGATAATGTGATAATGGACGGACAAAACTGCTCTCAAAGATAATGCATGTATACTTGGGAAATCAAATTCTTAGACGCATGTTTGTGGTATTTGATAAAAAGCCATAACGCGCGTAGTATAGAAAACTTAAATACATTAGCGTATGTACAGCTCAGAGGATTGGGAAAAATATCGGTCAAAGCTGTTAGTATAAATAGATGTACAGTAAAAGACGTTCACAGTCTTTAAGTATGTTTCTCGCTAACTCGAAAATATAAGAATGTAAGACACACCATTTCTCTGTAATAATTAGACCGCTTCTTTATTGCGTGCAGTCAGTTTGAACCATTTTTTTTATTATTTTATTTCCTTCATTTTTTTCCTGTTAGTGTGTGTGTTTGTGTTTTGGGGGAGTGTAGATGAGTCTGTCTGTGTCAGTTATGATTGTTTATAAAGGATATCCGAAAATTATTTACGGGCTAGAATAACGACCACAGCTCGTAATTTTAGACGTTTTGATATGAAAACTTGTCAAACATCCCATGCTAAAGTAACCCGTTTTTCCGAGTTTCCCGAGTTTTTAGAGCAGATCAATTTATACCTCTCACTATAAAAGCGAAGACCATAGAGAGCGCTGTTATAAGATGTTATTAGGAACTGTCAATTTGTTTGCTTTATGTTTGGATTAAAGGGGATATAACAATTACGCTTGAGTGATAAAAGTAGTTATTTGTCAAAGGCAAAATGGATATACCGCCTTATCCATATTAAGGCGTCCTATATCGATTGACCTTAATTCAGTCCAAGGACGCTCTCTTGAGAATTGACGTCAAATTATCAGCTGACTCCATCATTACAAGAACATAAAGGGCATGAAATAAAAGCTTAGTTAAGACGCTTCCGGTTTTGTGCCGTGATTTGTGAGAATTTTTCTTTAAATTAAATGTAAGTGTTTCAAATTTTCAGTTTATCAATTAGACGTTAATTGCAACTGCCTTTATATATAGGACAAAATCACATACTGTCTTTTAGAATAAACGGAGAAAGCAAAATACTTGATTCGCAAAACACGAAGTCTTTGAAAAGAGACAATAAAGCAATACTAGTATGTTTGGATACAGAGTGCTAATTTCAAAATTATTAGAATCAGTTTTTTATGTGAACTTCAAAAGATAGCACGCTGCTGAAAAAAGTTGGTACTCAAGAACAATAAAAATGTATTAACAAGGAACTAGATAAATCTTCAATTTTTGTGGAATGAAAAAACATTTTTCTTTTTTATGAAGTTTAGAAGAGATAAAAAAATAACCTCTCTTCTTAGAATTATGTGAACAGGGATAATACTGAGGAAATCTTAAGAATATTTTTATCTTAAATCAATGCAATTTGTTTAACCTTTTGACGTTTTACTGAGTTCGGTTATACTTTTTGAATTAAGATGCATACTGCATTGGTGCTCAATTATCAATTTAATTTGACTAGAGTAATATACAGTGAAAACTGCCGGCCATTTTAGATTTTATTAAAACTATAATGTCCAAAGACATGCGTATTTTAAGATTACATTTCTAAAGTCGTTTCAATAAGATAAAATAACTCAGGTGATAATATCTGATAATCTTTTTATATATATAAAGACATCATTTGTCAAAAGCCTTTTTCGAGAAGATGAAAGGCTCTTCTATAAAATGTAATAAGGACAAATTAATTCAATCTTTTGCTTTGTGGCAAAACCAGTTGACTGTTTTTCTAATCTCGGTGCTGAGTTAACTATTCAAACGTCCCATGCCTTAGTTTCAGGTGACTGCACATATATGGTACCTCCATCACAAAACGTTTAACCAGAGACATTTCTAGATGTATGGGTTAGAACTCGTATAGAAATTTTCTATGCGAGTCCTAACCGACTCAGATGTTGACCCCGCAAAGGTCACAATTCATCCAGTTGGTTGTCAAGGAAGTAACCGATTCGCCATCAACATCATTTGAATAATAGTCCACCCTCGATAACTCAAATTTAGGAGGACCTAGTAAGTTGCTTTGATTTAGCCGGAATTAGAGATGTCTAAAGCTTATATACCTAACGTTATACGTTTATCATCCCTAACGAAGCAGCAAAACTCATGAAATGTGTTTCAAGTGATTAAAAACAATCCCTTCACAGTCAAATTCAAGTCCGGAATTGGGAGATTACCCGACATTTATTCTGCCAATGTGTACTTTACGGGAAATAAGACTGTTTTTCATATTTGACTCGAGTACACGATATATTCCAATGACTTACAATGGTTTTAAATCACAACACCTTCCTACGTGGGCATATTAAAAACAGACTAAGTTTCATTTATTATTCAAAACAACGTGATACGAAACAGATAAAAACAAGCATGTGCACACGCTTTAAATAGAAATAGTTGTAGCTTATATAATAAGCACATTTCAATACTGAATTTTTTGTTCACCCAAATTCGTTAAAATTAATGCCGATAATTTAGTGACAAAATCACTAAAGTGTAATTTCAATCAAGTCCGTTTATTCATTAAATCAACTTAAATTTCTTACCAATAACGTACTATGGGCAATTAAGACTCTGATTGCTTTTTTTTTTCTTAATGATATACTAAATGATATTAATACTAACGGCAGCGGAATTATAAGTATCGATCACGTACAACTATTTTTATTATTATTTGCTGATGATGCAGTTGTTTTTCGCACAGGATCCAGTGTCAATACAATCTTTACTTAATGATATAGAACATAACTGTAATGTATGGAAATTAAAACTAAATGTTACCAAAACTAAAATAATGATTTTTGAAAATGGCAGACATACATTTTACGATTTTTTCTTATATGATACTAGAATTGATATAGTTACTTTGTTTAAGTACTTAGGTGTATACCTTTATAGAAATGGTATTTGGAATCGTACGTAGAAGCGAATTGCGCAACATGCCTCCTTTTCACTACATAATCTTTTCATAGTATACAATCAACTTGATTTTCCTGTTTCACAAAAGGTTAACTTATTCGATTCTCTTGTCTCGCTGACTTAACTATTCTGCTGAAGTTTGGGGACATCATATTAGCCCAGATAGAGAGAGAGTACATTCAATTTTTTGTAGACGAATATTATGTGTAAAATAATATACAAATTTAAATGCTCTTTATGGCGAACTGGGTTGTATACCGATGTATATATATAGAAAATTTATATTGATTAAATACTGGTTAAAATTGTTAAATCTAAGGGAACTGTTTATACTTTTTAAAACATATAATATGATAAAAAATGATGCCGGTAATGGTTTAAGTTACAACGCTGACAACTGGGCATATAACATCAAGATAATATTGAACTAAGTAAGGTTAACATATATTTGGGAAAACCAGTTTAATATGCCTATTAACTATTATACAATTAAACAACGGATACTCGATATCTATCATAAAAACTGTTATACATCCATCAGTAACTCTAATCGCTTATATACGTATAGTCTTTTTAAACATTTGTTCAATTTTGAAGCATATCTAGACAGTATTACAGAATCAAAATTTAGAATTGCACTTGCTAGACTTCGGACGTCGTCCCATGATTTATCTGTTGAACGCGGTAGACATAATAATAATCCTAGAAATGAAATAATATGAAGTTTTTGTAATTCTGGATTAATAGAAAACGAGCACCATTTTTATTAATCTGTTCTAAATATTTCTAAATATTCAGAAATTAGATCGAAGTTTATAAAGAGATATTATTATACATGGCCAACGAAACAAAAATTTATGAATCTTATGTCAGCAACATCGAAAATATTGTTAACAACTTGTCTAAATTATATATTATACTTTTTTAATAAGGAATTAAATTGGTGCATTATTGAACCGCACTATAAATACATATGCTTTCTTTCTGTCGATATTGTTATGTATTTGCTACAAAATATGTAATGTTTTCATGCAATTAAATATCTGTAGTAGCTGTAATTTAAGAGCGCAATTTGGAAAGTTGCAATCAACCAACAATCGGTGGCACGCATAATTTGTCTGATCAGGTCTCACTTTTAAGTACGTATGTGTTGTTGTTTTTTAGGTTTAACGCCGATTTCAACATATGTTATATCTCGGCGGTCAGTCCACCTAACCGGTTTCCCTGGATAACTAACCAGTAATTGACAATTTCTCCGCAAGTGACTGACTACTGTTCCCACACGATCTACTCTGAATCAGCGGTGAGAGACAAATAAACATAAGACACAATGTCTGAGAACAATCGTCACGGAGAAATTTTGCCCTGCCCAGGGGTCGAACCAACGACCGATGGATTACTAATCCAGTGCTCTACCTATTGAGCTAAGCGGGCGGGCTACGTATGAGTGGCAATTAACATCCTTATTAAAGTTTGATTTGTAAAGCTGCAATCAACAAATAATCGTGGACCACGTAATTAGATCAGTTCTCAGCTCGAAGTCACCGGAAATAAATGGCAGACTGTGAATTAGACATAAACACACAGTCCGCCCGCTTAGCTCACTGGATTAGTAATCTGACCGCCGAGATATAACCTATATGTTGAAATCGGCGTTAAACCCCAAAACAAACAAAGACATAAACAAAATGTTTTTGGATAATGAAGGTGTTACAGTATCGCAATTATTGACTATTGATACTCAGGTATTGTTAAAACAAGACAATGAAAGTGAACATACGACACTTTCAAAACCGCAAACTTATGCAGAATTTAAATTGTCACATACAGAAGCTATTCCTCAGAAAACAATCAGTACTAACAAATGGGTGTTAACGAAGTGTTCTGACTGATCAAAGCACAGGTATGTAAATATTTTTGTGTTTTTGACCTTTAAGTTTCATTCCATCGTACGAGTTGCTGCAATAGGTAACGTAGCGTATCTATTATGACGAAACGAACGTCGCATAATAATACTCTATTCTAACGTCTTCTTTGCAATAAAAATAAAAGCGGTATACTAGCAGTTATTTTTTTCTCTGACTTCTAAGAGTGACCTTGACCTTTGATTTAGATACCTGGTTCAGCGAAGCGACACCACCTCCTATGATGCTAAATACTGGTACCAAGTATCATTAACATGCATCCACGTTGAAGATATGCTCTAGACAAAATTGGACGCCGCCCACCTGTCCGCCCGCCTGCCAGCCACGTGCCTTCCCATGATAAGTCCCGATTTTCAAACAGGGCGTATAAAGTTGAATTTAAGAAAATATATTTACGTGTTCAGAAATGTCTTAAGTATACACAATCCAAGTGATGATTTGTATGATTTTTGCATAATTTGAAGAATCTACTAATTTTATCACCATATATCCCCGTTTGTAATGGAGTAAAGGATATCTTATCATATTTTGACTTATTTTATGTCATTTCTAAGAAACGTATGTGTCTTAGGATAGATAAGATCACTTTATTTGTATATTTATCATTATGTTTACTATTTAGATTTTTTTCTAATTTTTCACTGAGCATTATTTCCGTTTATTTTTGCCAAATCATAATACTTAAAGCATAAGAAGAGAACAAATTAGAATATTTTATTCATTTTAAATTATTAACTGAAGAGATTAAGAAATTAACTTCATATAATGTTAATTGTTGATTTCAAACTAGTCATGTCTAAAATTAATATTAAGCTATTTTTCTTGTTTTACCGTTAAAATTTTGTAAGTCTAGTCTAGTCTACGTGTATATGCTTTCATTGTTTCGATGTTATTATATTTGTATATTTGTCAAGGGTCTTACAAAACAAAACATTGAATGGAATAACAATGTTAGAAGAGTTTTGCTTCCATGTCTTTTTCAATGTGCAAATATGCAAGTACATCTTGTCATAATATTATTTAAAAATAATACGAGTGAAATTCAGAACAGTATGGAGTTATCATAAATTGTGTTGTGCACGGATTTGGTTATTACTGTTGTCGAACATATATGTATGGTTGACTTTTATGAAAATTTGTCACATTAGTTTGGTTCCAAATGTCAGTTTTAGTCATTCTTTTTATTTTGTTTAAATATTTTGCTGTGTCATTTGTTGCCACTTTTGTTAATAATGGGATTTTTCCCATTTTTTCGTGTGTGTATTGATGAATTCCTTCCGTAATCTCCTTTACAAAAACGGTGTTTTCGACAGTTGTTCGTTTGTTTGTCTAAACATTATCATGTATTGTGTAAAATCTTATATTGCATTGTATCTCATTTAATGAAATCCATTTGTGAGGCCTGTTGATATTAAATTGATGACAGGGAAATCAATACAAATACTTTATATCACATTGTAAATTTAGATCTCAGAAGTTGTTCCATGTTCCAGCATGATATTGTCTTTCTCCATCAAAACATGAAAGTACACTATGTGCATAATATTTAATTGCTCGTTAGTGATAAAAAAATTATTAATTCAGGAATCATTTTTATTTTGAAACTTATGATGTTTACCATCAGTATTAATTTAATTTTCCCATTTGGGTTTGTTATTTGTCAGATATAGTCAGTGAGAAAAAATAAATGATGCTTGAATAATAAAGTATTAATTAAAGCTTTATTTTTGTTTTAAGATGATAGAAAATCCATTATGACCTCGGTAACACAACAAATTTAGACTTTCAGTAGATGTACACGACCTCTGGCCAGAGGTGCTGAGAGGTCACAGATATAAGTGTTCCAACAAGTCGAAAACAACGATGCATCCTATTGTAGTCGCACCGAAGTCGTTATGCATTCTCTACCATTAAATATACCCATGTGTAAATGAACAGAAGTAAGTTTTTGGATTATAACAGCCATTTTACATGAGATTAGTACATCGGTATGATGTCGGCTGAATGTTGGAGAGACGTCGGTTTGCATCCGATCTCAGGCCAACACACAGAGTCGATGACCAAATTCATATCGGCCCGACGTCGGTCCGTTATAAAAAGTTTGCTGGATAATGACTACTGTTGTTCTCAACACATGTTGTAAAATGATGTTGAAATGAGAAATGAGGATAACAAATCTAAAGAGAAAGGTTTCTAGAACGGTGACTAGAATGTTCTTGTTTACCACTGTTCGGAGCAGGTCACTAATATTTTGGTCCAATGTGGCTTGGATTTAAACTGATGAAAGGGATTATTAAAACATTTACATGAAAAAGTTTGAATCAGGAACTGGGAAAAATCTTTTACGGGCGGGCTTGTGACCTGGTCTTCGATCAAGTGTTATCCAGTCTTAGACTTGTTCTCCGATCATAAAAATATTTTGTCGAAATATTAAGAAGTCTTATTAAAGATTTAGCCTTTAGAGTATTCATTAAGGTTTCCACTAGTATTTGACTTAGTGTGACCGGAGCTTCAATTTACGGCCAGATATGATTTGGAAAATAAGTCTTAAGAAGTCCATGGCCATTTTAGCGGATGTGGCCAAATTTCGATTTTGGATTTCCAGGACAAAGGGTTTGAACCAGCTTTTTGACAATTTTGTAAAAATAATACGCGACATATTCAAATGTGTTTCTTTTGTTTTTGGTTAGTGACCAGGTTTTTAAACTCTTATTATTCGGTCTCAAGTTTTAGGAAAGTTGGATCAAAATGAGCCTTCTAGAGAGTTCACAAGCTAAGCTTTAGACGGACAAAAGTCGATTTCAAAAGCACCATGGATTCAAAGCACCATGGATTCAAAAGTTTTTTGTTTGTCATAGAAATGTTTTTATTGTATTCATATTATCTTTAGTAATGCATAAACAAATAACAGAGATAACCATTTATAGATTGTTAAAATAATGAAAATCAAAACAGTTCCAGTTTATAAAACACCAGGGTTTTTTTGTTTTGTTTTGTTATTTTTTTTCTAAAAAGTCTCTATCAAGTGAAAAGCACCAGAAGAAGAGGATTTTTATTTTCGCTCTGTCTGCCTTACTTAATACCCTGCTCTTGAAACGACAAAAGTGTTCCATATGCAAATGCAGATGCCGTTAGAAAAGATACCTAAATTCGTTGAAAATTTGATGTAAGATTGTGTAGAGAATTTTTACAAGCACATCTGTTTAAGGAAATATCAAATGTGTTACTAAATTAACTCAAGCCTTTTAAGTCTTAAACGCAAGAATATTGAGAATATCTCAAGGACAAGTCTAAATTATTCGTTAAATTACCTAAATACAAATCTTTCATATTTGTAACAGTTTACAACTTGTTTCTTCAGATCTTCAGCTTGTGCATTGTTAGGTATAGTTTTGTATGTTGCAAATATAAAAAAGTGAGGAAAAATGTTATAAGTATTATGTCATTTTTGCTCAAAAAATTAAAGATGATGTTCACCTATTTTAAATAATAATAGTAATAATAATAGTATAAAAAATGATAATAAATAGTTGTACATAAATAAACAAATAAACAAACAAATTTATCAGCGTATGAATTACAGATTTTGTTGTACAAAAATGTGCCTTACCTTGCCATGATTTCGCAAATTGAATATATTTTAAACTTTTTTCTATTAGCAATATTTCTGTAACAATATTGTGATTGTGTTATCTGTAGGAAACTTTAAAGTAATGCATCTAATTACACCCTATCGGAGTGTGTATCCAATAGAAACGGCAAGTATTCGAATGCTTAAAAAGAGCAAATATTTATTCTATATCTTTATCTAAATATCTATATTTCATTCTTTAAATTCGATAAAGGAACTAAGCTTAATTAAAGGGAAATTTTTGTTATGTTTGAAAATTTTACGAATATTGAATGAATATTTACTTAGAAAAAGCTTAATCAAAAGTAGCAATTTTTCTGTCATCGGCCGACTGATAGAACGCGCCATCTTGTCACGTGATCATTTAGGTCTTGTCGTGCTTCTTTTTATCTAAATTGATAACTACTACAATAGGTTTGATTATCGCAAGAATGCCTGTTTATTGCATAAAAGTATGCTAAATAAATTGTTGGCTTATTTTGTATGTTTCCAGAAGAAATAATTCGTACACATTGTTTCCGCGGAAATTGTTTTTACATTTTAATTATTTACTATGCGAGTTATTAAATTCAGTGTAATTATCAATAAATCGTTTTTAATTGAATTTTACAAACACATGTTTTCAGAAAAGTACAGTTTTTACCAACACACTATAATTATACTTACTTTACTAGGCGTTAACTTGGTAGACTTTGTTAACAAGCAGTAAATTAGTATCATTATTGTTTGACAGGAGATAATAAAGCCTGTGGTAATTTTTTCATGACACGCAAATCAGGTCAAACTTGAAACCAACCATGTACCAATCACATTATAATTGCATAGTTATAATTGCCGTCCTGTTGGCATTTATAGCTCTGATAAGGACATAGTTCTTTAATACTGTCATTTTCCAGAGAACTGGCATTTTATTTCTTAATTTTATTTTAATTAAATGTGCAAACGCGTCAAGTCGAGTGAAAAAATTTTCATCCTAGGATTCAAAGTAAGGAATATAGTGAATATAATAACACTGTCATTTACACTCGTATTATGAATCTGATTTTCAGTCGCCGGAACACAAGTTCATCGCGACTTTTAAGTTTTAATTTAACAATTGTAAATCAACATCAAACCTGAAAGAATAAGTCAAGTAAAACAAGTAATAGCATTTCCAAAAATGCTTGAAATCGCCGTTCAGCCATGCATTTCGTCTTATCCATAGATGAATGTATTTCATGTTCTTCATTCATTAATTTGATAATCTTACAACATGCTTTGCACTGAAAAGCGAAGTTATATTTGATAATTTTCACACAGAAATTATAAAGTAGATTAAATATACATTGTAATTTTTATTGTAGCTGGACTATTTTTGAAAGCAGACGATTTAGCTTCTTAATGAAAAACATATCGCCCTAACCCTAATGAAGCATATATAAAACACGGAAAAATCCTGATCAAACTCCTCGCACCGGTTAAGTCACGCTTTGCTACTTTTACTGTACTTATCAGGGGAAGTAACCCCTGCGGGGAGTTTGTATCCTGAATAGTACCGCCCGGAAGCAAGCATTTATTTTTTTCTTTAAGTGCAAGTTTTGGAAAAAAACAAACAAACCATACTCTTATTTAGGCTACATTCTCTAGTTGAAAATGACATGTAGCAAAAAATATTGCGATTATCCTGTGTTTATCCTACACCAGCCTGAAGACTAGTCCTGAGATCGTACATTCATGATGGTATTTTTCAGTTGTAAGAATAAGTAACCCGACAAACATGGCGGTTGGGCGAGTCCATTTCGCATCCCTTGCAGAAGAATTCTGACGTCCATTTTGTTATCATGTGATATGAAATGCTTTGCTTTGATTGGCTAAAGGCAGGCGGTGTACAGGCAAAACTGTTCAAATCTTGTTAACTGTATATATCGCCGTCCAGGGACGGCGATAATTACGGTACTGAAAAGTTTAATGGTTTAAAAAATAACCAGACTTTAAAGTCAAAATCTCGACATATTTTGTTAAACAAAACCATTGACAACCAGTGGTGTGACTAATTACAGGATCTAAGTTCTGACCGCGGATCTATGTTTTTTGTTTCTACGGACAGAGCTTCGTACGGGCAGATAATGAGATTAATCCAGGTATTTATTGTATGAACTGAAGAATAATACAGTTGGTATTCTTTTTTTTATAAATGATCTAAGAGTATTATAAGACATGCCTTGCTCTGTCCGCGGATCTAAGATTTGTAAACGGACAGAGCTTCAAACGAACAGATAATTTAGTTAAACAAGGTGTATTTTGTACAGATACAACTTCGTTTGATTAAATTTAATTGATTTAGGTGATGAGTTACATTATTTATCCAAATATTAATACAACAATTTATATAGCTGTTTTTCGTAATATCTTTGACTATGAAATAAAACGAGAAGTTGATTTAAAATATACATTCGAAATGTTTTACTTTCGGTACACTTTAATAGAAGTAGCTAGCAAACTTCTGAACAAGGAAATACCAAGAAATGAAAGTAGTTTGGTCATAAGCTGCTCAAACGTTCAGTTCAAGGATGCGACGTTAAATATATAGAGGAAAGTACGTATGGAAATTAAGAAAAAGTCACTATTTTTGATGAACTGTGAATGTTACAAGAAACGACAACTCGTAACAAAGGCGGTAGCCAAACTATTTTTTCATGAATAAATAAATATATATTTCAGTTATCTACACATATTTTAAAGACACAAAACATGCAACTTTATTAAGTTTAACTGTTCATCTTTTCGAGTGCCCACCTTAACATCGCTTGATGATTCGTTGCATATCATCATGATTATCATTTTTATGTTTAAAGGGAAAATAATGGTTTAATTTTATCAAAAGTATCATCTTAACGTGTTATTATGAAAGTAAGTGAAAGATGAATTTGTAATGAGAGTTGATTGTTACAATGATTTAGATTAACTTTGCCGTATGTTACTGCTTTATAACATCGGCCGACCAGAGAACTAATAGTCTATTACATTACGTTCTAGGGGAGTTACTCACGGTAAGACTCACTTATTAGAAGCCAGACTTATTAACGTCAGCGCAAGCAGAGATTTGTGTCTTTTGTAGATGGAAGTTATTGAAAACAATTATTACGTCATGGTGTTTTGTCGCTAGTAGCAAATGATATACGTTAGTGCTGGTAATTGGTGTAGAAAGCGTTTCAACAATTAATCAGTCCATGTTTCCGACTTACCTAAAACTAATCAACTTCAAAACGTATGTAAAGGGTCTATTTATATCCACTTAATAATTAAGATCTTCAAGAAAGTAAAGTGTTTGACACAGAAAAACATGATCCGAATTAATCCAGGATGTCAGTTACACAATGAAAGAAACAAAGTGATAATAATAATAAGTTTTTTTTCTGACATTGTGTTCCCGAGTGGCTTGATTTGTTTGATTCAAAAACATGCAGAATCAAGAACTCAAGTTTGATATTTGCATTATCTAGAACAAGTTTGATGCTGCATTATCAAGAACAAGTTTGATACGTGCAGTATCAAAAGTAAGTTTGATACGTACAGTATTCAGTAAAGGATTGAAACGAGCAACATAAATAAAAAAAAAGTTTGATACATGTATTATCAAAAATAAGATTGATACGTGCATATTCATCAACACGTTCGATAAGTGCTGTATCAGTAACAAGTTTGATACATGCATTATCAAGAACAAGATTGATACGTGCAATATCAAAAACAGGGTTATAAGTGCATTGTAAATAACAAGTGTGATACGTGCTGTATCAAGAACAGGTTTGATACGTGTATTATCAAGAACAGGTTTGAAACGTGCATTAATAAGAACAGGTTTGATACGTGCATTATCAAGAACAGGTTTGATACGTGCATTATCAAGAACAGGTTTGATACGTGCATTATCAAGAACAGGTTTGATACGTGCATTATCAAGAACAGGGTTGATACGTGCATTATCAAGAACAGGGTTGATACGTGCATTATCAAGAACAGGTTTGATACGTGCATTATCAAGAACAGGTTTGATACGTGCATTATCAAGAACAGGTTTGATACGTGCATTATCAAGAACAGGTTTGATACGTGCATTATCAAGAACAGGTTTGATACGTGCATTATCAAGAACAGGGTTGATACGTGCATTATCAAGAACAGGTTTGATACGTGCATTATCAAGAACAGGTTTGATACGTGCATTATCAAGAACAGGTTTGATACGTGCATTATCAAGAACACGTTTGATACGTGCATTATCAAGAACACGTTTGATACATAAGTTTGATACGTGCATTATCAAGAACAGGTTTGATACGTGCATTATCAAGAACAGGTTTGATTCGTGCATTATCAAGAACAGGTTTGATACGTGCAATAACAAAACCAGTTTCATAAGTGCATTGTCAATAACAAGTGTGATACGTGCAGTATCACTGACAAGTTTGATATGATTAGTATCAAGATCAGTTTGATACCTGTATTAATAAGAACAAGACTTATACGTGCAGTATTAGTAAAAAGTTTGATACGTGCTGTATCAAGAATAGGTTTGATACATGCAGTATCAGTAATAAGTTTGATACATGCTGTATCAGTAATAAGTTTGATACGTGCAGTATCAGTAATAAGTTTGATACGTGCTGTATCAGTTATAAGTTTGATACGTGCATTATCAAGAACAGGTTTGATACGTGCAGTATCAGTAATAAGTTTGATACGTGCTGTATCAAGAACAGGTCTGATACGTGCAATATCAAAAAAACAGGTTCATAAGTGCAGTGTCAATAACAAGTATGATACGTGCAGAATCACGAAAAAGTTTGATATGAACCATATCAAGATCAGTTGATACGTGTATTATTAAGAACAGGTCTGATACATGCAGTATCAGCAATCAGTCTGATACGTGCTGTATCAAGAATAGATTTGATACGTGCAGTATCAGTAATAAGTTTGATAAGCGCTGTATCAAGAACAAATTTGATAAGCGCTGTATCAAGAACAAATTTGATATGTGCAGTATCAATAAAAACTTTGATGCATTCATTGTCAAGAACAAGTTTGATATGTGCAGTATCAATAACAATTTTGATACGTGCAGTATCAATGATAAGTTTTAGATGTGCAGTGACAAAACCAAGCACCAACCAATTCGATAAACGCAAAACAAGAAAGAAAAATATATTGCATTGCTTCAATTTTTATCATTTTTACGGGCTACTGAGACAGTCATTCAGTTTTGGACAAAATCTTTTAGCTAATGAATGGCTTAATATTATTACAAAAACACCCCATTTGCAAATGAATTTATTATTAGATAACTTTCGTTTTATTCTTCAGCTATTTCGACAATAAGATTAGCTCAAGTTTGAGCTAGCGCGCAGATACAATGATAATGAGATAATGGACGGACAATCCTCCTTTGAAAAGCTAATGCATGTATACTAAAATCAAATCTAGAATCAAATTCTAAGACGCATGTTTGTGGTATTTGATAAAAAGCTTACACGCATGTAATATAGACATCTTAAACAGATTAACGTCAGTACAGATTAGAGGAATGGAAAAAATATCTTTAAAATCTGTAAGTATATATGTATGTACAATTATAGACGTACACAGTCACACTAAGTCTCTCTCACACCCCTGTCTAATGTAAGAGTATAGGACATGTAATTTCTCTGTTATAATCGGACCGTTACTTCATTACATGCAGTCGAGTCGGTTAAGTCATCAACGTTTGATTCGATATGTCCTTACTATTGAGTTTCTTCTTCTTTTCTTGTGTGTGTAGGAGCGGGAAGTTGGGGGTTAAGGAATATCAGCACATCTAAAAATTGCTTTTTAATACAGGATGTCAGAAAGTTATTTACAGCTCGTAATTTTAGACGTTTTGATGTGAAAACTTGTCAAACATCTCATGCGAGTGTAACCCGTTTCCGTGTTTCCCGAAGTTTTTGAAGCAAATTATTGTACGTGTCTGATTATAAAAGCTAAGGCCATAGAGAGCTGCGTTAAAAATATTGTTAGGAAAATATCAATTGGTTTGCATTATTTTTAGATTTAATGGGATATAACAATTACGCTTAGGCGATAAAAGTAGTTATTTGTCAATGGCAAAGTGAATATACTGCCTTATCCATATTAAGTTCTCCTATATCAATTGACCTTAATTCAATCCAAGAACGCTCTCTTAAAAATTGACATCAAATCTTTGGCTAATTTCAGCATTACAAGAAAAAGGGAATGTGAACAAAGGGTTTGTTTAAACCCTTCTTTAACTTAATCAGTGATGTAAATCTATAGTCTATAAATTAGACGTGAATTGCAATTTCCTTTACATTTAGGGAAACACATATAGTTCCTCTGTTTTAGAATAAACGTAAAAAGGTAAATACTAGATTCGCAAAAAACAAACACTTTATAAGAGATGACTAAGCAGTATGTTTGGATACAAAGTGCTATTTTACAAATTATCAGCATCAATCGTGTAAGACAACTCCCAAATATAACATGATTTTGAAACAAATTTTGGTACTCAAGAGAAATGAAAATTTATTTAAAGCGTTTAACTGAGACCTGTAATTCGGTTTTACTAGAGCTGGCCATTTTAGAAGCATTGATACCGCATTATATCCAAAATCATGTGCATTTTAATATTACACTTTTTAACAGTTGTTTCAATAAAGCATGATATAACTCGAAAGTATTAAATCATCCTTTTGTCATGATAAAAAAACATCATTGGTCAAAAGCCATCTGCAAGAAGATGAAACGCTCTTCTATAAGTACTGTAAGGGCAGATTAATACAGTCCGTCTTTTGACTTACCTTTTAAGCGAAACCTGACTGTGCTTTGTTGACTTTTCTAATCGTTGTGCGAGTTTACATTGCAAACGTCCTATGCCGTAATTTCTACAGGTGTTTGCAATTAAATGGTAACTTAACCACAATGAGAAAATTTGGTGGAATCCTTGGACGTTCAAAAGAGAGTAGCAATATCTTGCCAAATGACCATGGACTTATGAAGAAATAGGCATACAAACTCTCCGTCTGAATTTTACTAGTTGATGCTAAAGAACATTTTGAATGCTGTGATATAAAAGATACGACAGATAATCTGAAATGTCATTGTCTACTCCTAGCTCGATTCGGCTTATTTCATTGTGTAGGACAAGTTTATGGAAATATCTAAAATTCGTATAGATATTCGTAAAAGGATTATTGATATAATTATTAAACAGATTAGGTTTTTATCTGACAAAATTGTCGACGACCCTGTTAAGTGGATTGATTGATAAAACAAGGATTAATTGCATAAAGCATAAAAAGGGATATCAGTTGTATAGATTTTGAATTCAACAGTCATTCCATTGTGACCAAATTACTAAGTTAATTTTATTTATAAAAGCTCATTCACATTTTTTTTACGAATTTCGTTTTAGCTCACCATGAACACAACGTGATCGCCCTCTGTCCGTCGTCGTGAGTCGTCAACAATTTTTTTAAGCAACATCTCCTCTGAAGTCGATTACTAGATTTTGACCAAACTTCACAGGAATGATCCTTTGGTGGCCCCTATCAAAGTTGTTCTAATGGTTCCGGTCGGTTGCATAAGTAAGTCAAAGGGCCAAACAAGGGGTTTCAAAAATGTAAATTTAAAAAATCTTTTTGTCTGAAACTACAGGTCCCAGAGCTTTGATATATAACATTATCATGAGGTCTTCTAAAAGATTTATTCAAATTATGGCTCTTCGTGAAATTTGGCCCCGCTCTGTGGTCATGGATTTTTCTTATATGTATACAGTAAAAATTTAAAAATCTTCCTCGCTGAAACCACAAGGACTAGGGCATATATATTTTGAATGTTACATCTTCCAGTAGATTTTGCCACGATTGTTCAACCCATGGTATTTGGGTTAAAATTGACCCGCACTAATCTATCGCATTTATAGACCTTTTGTCAGAATCATCAAAACGAGGTAATTCGATATCAAATGTCTTATGACTTTTATTGATGATAGTTTATGTTACCAAAAAGATCTGTTCAGATGAAATTGAAGATTGGGAGCTGTTCCTTTTTGTTCCACCAACTTGACTTTTTCATTTTTGACATAAATGTGTATTTCTTGTACAACATATGAGGCAGTATAAGTCAAATAATTCCTTGTAATAGATGTCAATTATGTGTTGTGCTTGATAAAACGCCTGTGATCTTCAATAAGCGACGAAGAAAATATGTATAGAATTACGTGATGGGACAATTTGTAAAACAACATCCATTCAAATTTGTCGACTCATCGACAAAAGAAAGCACGAATCCCTTAATTGGGTCGTTGTTAAACTTTTATAATTTCAGTACGATTTTAATTTGAGTCGTCGCGTAATATGGCAATAAAACAAGCATCAGAGTATCTTTGTAGCAGATTAAAATCAAAAGTAAAAGTGACGTACTGAACTAAACTAACTGAACTAAAATTAAAACTTTTTAATTTTGATAGAAAATGAAAAGTGTAGCCTGAAAATAGTAAAACAAAATTAAACAAGTTAATCTAGCATTATGAATATACATTGATGAACTGTTTAAATAAATAATATGAATTTAGATGGAATTTGGAGGCCAATGAATTAACTTTGAACATCAGCAAAATTTACAGAGTACATTCTGGTTTATAGTTTTTAAAGATACCTCAGTAAAAATATATAGACTTTATCCAAAAGGATTTTGTACATGGTCACTTTAACCTCATTCTTTTTTGTTGGCAGACTTGATTAGGTAACTCCAAGCAAGGATTTTTTTTCCATAAGGAACGTCTATTTACATAAATATGGTGTTTATTTGTCTGTGACTTATTTCTCTTGTGTTACGTTTAAGATTTGTTCATTGCGATATCTTTTTCATAAATATATATTCTGTAATAAAACCATTTTAGTCATGACGTAATGATTATTTCGATGAGATAAAATTCATTATATACATGTCCAATGACCTTTAAGCAATATTTCGGGTCGTCACTTCCGTAAAACAAAATATATAAACACAACTCTGGCCTAACTAAGTTCAACAATGTAACGTTTTGGTCAATAATATTTATATCATTTATAAGTCTAAAATAATTTCAGTCTTGATTTTATCAGTTGTGGTAAGGTAAACAAGAAATGTAGTTTTTTTTTCTTGTATGCATAATTTTTTGGCCGTTTGACTTCTATATATTCACAGAACGGCGATTTCCTAACGGTAAAGTGATTCAAGGACCGAGTGGCCTACCACTCATCGGCAGTATATACGAAATCAAAGCTGAAAATATTCACTACAAGTTTGCTGACTATGCCGAGAAATTTGGAGAGATCTTTCAGTTAAAACTTTTCTCAGACAGTGTAATTGTTCTGAGTACATAACAGATCACACGAAAGACCTTTGCGAACGTCACTTACAAGAAATACTTTAACGACAGAGCATGACTGTTTTTCGGTGAACGATTCATATGTGGTAACTAGTCAATCGGTCTGACCAGTGATGGAGCAGGGATAGCTTATAAAATAGCGAGAAAAGAGTATTCAAAGGCCTTGAATGACTACGGAAGCGGTTTGCAAGAGGTGGAGAACAACGTCATTACAGAGATGGCACTGCTTGTCAAACGAATTGAAGGCATGCACGGGAAAGAATTCAGATGTTCAGAATTATTCTGAAGGTCACTCTCCAATATAATATCCTTAGTCGTGAGTACAGTTTAATCAGTCTTCGTATTTTCAATAATTTATATATAAATACAAGGTTATTGAATTGTAAATTTTGTACGTTGTACGGAACGTCATACTAAAGATCTAAAGATCCTGAAGCAGTTCACTCCACAGCAGCTCTGTTTCAGTAATATAAATAATTCTAGAATAACATAGATTTATGTGATCATATGATATATTTAATATATCAAATATTATTTTTCAAACCTAAGGTGTTCCAACAACAATCAATAGTATACTGTTTTTGTCTGATTAACTACTTGTTTTTGCTGTTGTTGTTGTTTTGTTTTATTTCTATAATGTTTCAATTTCTGGGTAATAAATGTTTAGGAAACGAGGTATAGTTGACTTCTATCTAGAGACTCAGAAGGAAGAGGAAGCGTCGGGAAGTGAAAATTTCTTTGCCGATGAAAGAATTATCACTCAAGTTGTAGAGACAATTGACGCTGGTAAAGTATTTCTTGATTCCACTATCAGCAATAAACAGCTTTGAATTTATCAATCTGACAGGTCAACAATCGCCCTAAAGTTTCAAGTCCTTATTGATATTCCACCTAAAATATAGAATAATTCCATTTGATCACGGGAATTCAGGAGTTCAAGTGAGTTGTATCCCTTAAGTGTGATATATGTCGTTTTGCGCAAAATAAAATTATAGTTTTTTTGTTAGTTGAAAAACAAATCAACATCAAAATCATATCAACAACATAATAAACAAACTTTGGAAGGAATAGTCATCACAGTTGTGTGATTTCGCGACTCTACCGTGTTCTGAAGGGTATGATGATTATTAGAAGGTTGACTTTAACCGAGATGCGTTTAATAACGTGCATGGGTAATGTCTTACTTTGACTGACATAGATAGACAATATGTTCTCAGAATATGCCTTTGATTACACTCCATTATATAGTTAGGAGAAAAAAGTCATAATTATTTCCTTTAAAAGTACTTGAAAAACTGAGGTCAAAACAATACTTAATTAAAAACGATTACAAATATATGACACAAATTGCACGTTTAAAAGGCACCCATTATAAAAAAGGCAAAGTAGTGTGTTGTCAGGAATTATAACAAGCCACTTACACATACTACGTGGCCACAGGGCTGAAAATGTTTATCATATTAATTATATAATTAATTAAGGAAGAATAGTCATCGTTAGAAAACGTCCCCCGAAATACACAGACTGGGAGAAATGCGTATTCCTTAAAGCCTTCGGGATGTAAGTGCATCGCCATTGCACAATTGTTCCCCTCCTTTTACCTCATTATTGTAGTAAACAAATGCTAGTTTGGAGGATTCAGTATAACGTCAAACAAACAGCCTGGTAACTGTATCAAAATGCTTTCAGAATTTAACACATTTCAAGTAATAAGTTAGAAATGATCTTGGTAATTACTAGCAAAAATGTCTTTAACGACACACTTATGTTGCAATTATACGTGTTTAGATTTAAAAAAAAAGTGTCTTCAAAAATTAAATCCATACTAAACATGAACAATTTATAATTTCCTTTAAAACTGCATAATTATTTTGTTATCTGCAAAGTGCAGTTTTGGTGTTTTTCTCTCTCGTTATTATATATATTTTCTTAATTGTGAGATGAAACACCTCCATGCTTTTGTAAACTTGGTCAAACTGCCGGTTTTCTGTAACATTACGTGCGTATGTCGGCATAACGAAATTCCATCAAAGAAGTTTTAATTGTTTTGCTAAAACCTGCCTATATATCATATTCTGGAATTTATTTGTTTCTTTGAAAGTGGATACCATTTATTTTATCATTTTGGTAAAGGTGCGTTAAAAAGATCATTGTTATTTATTGTAATCATTGTTATTTCTACACCTGTCAAAGAACAATATCTAGATAATAGAAGAAGGAATGAAAGATCCATTATCATGTCCAGCGTGTGATTGGTCGTTCATATGGAAACTGATTGGTCTAAGGGTAATTTCCCCAATCAAATATCCTATGATTAAATCACTTTAGATGTTCGCAAATGTATGGTACCCGCATCATAATGAGAAAATCTGGGGAGATCCTTGGACATTCCGAGCAGAGAGAGTCGCGGCATCCTCCCAAACCAAATGACCATAA
Organism: Cyclina sinensis; assembly: GCA_012932295.1. Classification (NCBI taxonomy): domain Eukaryota; kingdom Metazoa; phylum Mollusca; class Bivalvia; order Venerida; family Veneridae; genus Cyclina; species Cyclina sinensis. The sequence continues at coordinate 21,700,655 of JAAONU010000009.1, forward strand.
ACTTATGAAAAAGTAGGTATTCATCCTTGAAAATCTCGGTCTATTAATGAAGCTAGTTAATGCAATAGAACATTTAGACTACATTTACAACAACTACGTCGAATAACCTAAAATAATGTTATGCACCCCGATTTCGATTAAGCTTATTTACCTGGGTAGAATGAGTTCGAGGGAAAAATTTAACAGTCCAGTAAAGATTCATATTATATTTTATTATATAATTGCCAAACATATTCATTTTTTGTCTTGAAAAATCGTCCATGATGCTGTATGCTACTTGATTATAGATTTAATTTTGCGACTTAAGTCCACTGATATGAGAACTCTGTCATAATATATATTTTTTGTTTATTTACAGTTATCTTCCATTTGCATACGGTCCACGTCAGTGTCAGGGATCTGTGTTTGCAAAAACTCGGTCTTTTTTGTATATTGCAACTCTGCTACAGCGGTGGCCATTTGAATTTCCCGAAGGTGAAGAATGTGGTTGTGATCCAAGGAACCCTGAACATTTTGACATGAGACTAATTCTGAAGGCAAAAACGCACTGTCTGTCCGTCCGTCCGTCGACCCTCCATCCGTCCGTCTGTCCTGTAAAATCTTGTCCTTACTTCACCTCCAAAACCACTTGAGGTATTTCATTGAAACTTAACTGGAATGTTTGTCACCAAGCCTGGTTGTACATGTAGTCAGGAGATTCCGCTCAATTCATTTCTGGCAGAGTTATGGACACTTATTCCTTTTTTTACCCTTACTTCTATATTAAAGTCTTGTCCACACTTCATCTCCAAAACCGCTTGGAGGATTTCATTGAAACTTCACAGGAATGTTTGTCACCAAGCTTAGTTGTGAATAGCGTCAGGCGTGTCTGCTCAGATTATTTTTGGCAGAGTTATGAGCATTTAGACATTTTTACTATAACTTCTATTATATTAAAGTCTTCTCCACACTTCATCTCCAAAACCGCTTGGAGGATTTCATTGAAACTTCTCAGGAATGTTTGTCACCAAGCCTTGTTGTGCATATCGTCAGGAGTTTCTGGTCAGATTATTTTGGCAGAGTTATGGGCACTTAGTCAATTTTTACTCTTTTATTTTAAAAGCTTGTCCACGCTTCATCTCCAAAACTACTGGAGGATTTCATTGAAACTACATAGGAATGTTTGTTACCAAACATTGGGCCATAGAAGTCCAGAAGTTAAAGTTGTTTAAGCTTTACTGATTTCAAGACTTTTGACTCAGAAGGAACAAGAGCTGTCACTTGAGATTGACATATGCCCCCGAAATGTAGCTTTAAAATGAAACTGGTGTAAATATATAACTGAATATGCCTGTGGAAAAGAGATCAGACAAAAATAGAGCATGAACTGAAGGTCAATGGTAAAGTAATGTTTTCTTCTTCAGATTCTTACATGAAGGATGAAGACATAATTTTTCAATGCAATAGAAAGCTGTGTGTTTGGCCTTTAAAACGAACAATATTGTTTTATTCCCAACCCCTACTGATGTTTTATATATAATAAAATCCCCCAAGCGGTTTTGGAGATGTAGCTTTGACCAGCTTTTAATTTAGAAGTTATAGTAAAAATGACTAAGAGACCATAACACTGTCTAAAATAAGCTGACCAGAAACTCCTGAGGATTTCATTGAAACTTCTCAGGAATGTTTGTCACCAAGCCTTGTTGTGCATATCGCCAGGAGTTTCTGGTCAGCTTATTTTTGACAGTGTTATGGTCTCTTAGTCATTTTTACTATAACTTCTATATAAAAAGCTTGTCCAAGCTACATCTCCAAAACCGCTTGGGGGATTTTATTATATATAAAACATCAGTAGGGGTTGGGAATAAAACAATATTGTTCGCTTTAAAGGCCAAACACACAGCTTTCTATTGCATTGAATAATTATGTCTTCATCCTTCATATAAGAATCTGAAGAAGAAACCATTACTTTACCATTGACCTTCAGTTCATGCTCTATTTTTGTCTGATCTCTTTTCCACAGGCATATTCAGTTATATATTTACACCAGTTTCATTTTAAAGCTACATTTCGGGGGCATATGTCAATTTCAAGTCACAGCTCTTGTTCCTTCTGAGTCAAAAGTCTTGAAATCAGTGAAGCTTAAACCACTTTAACTTCTGGACTTCTATGGCCCAATAGGATGTGTTTTGGCTAACAATTGTGTATGTGATCGAGAATCATGCGATCATCCGTCTTCATCTTTTGAAATAGATTGTAAGTGTATTACTGAAATTCAACCCTACCGTAGAGAATAAAAGTTTTAATAGTTTAGCGTAAAAGGTTCTTTTTCTTGTTAAGACGGGTAAAAGTGTACAAATGTAAAAAGTAACACATGTCTCTGGATTGACATAAATGCACGGAGATGTATTTCAAACTATGTTTTATTTATTAGCAGTTTGCAGTATCTCACGTTCATGAACGTAGGGCTTATCTGAAGAGAGAGAGAGAGAGAGAGAGAGAGAGTGTGTGTGTGTGTGTTTTATCTATTGACATGAACAAACAAAAAACAACCTTTAAGCAGAATCAAAATACTTTTTTATAGTCTTTTCTTTTTTTCTTTCGAGCAAAAATTTGTGCCTTTCAAGCAGATTTTTTTCTCTCTATGAAACGGTACATACTGGAGCTTATTGAATGCCTTAAGATAGCTATAAAGGTTTCAAATCTGACACTTTATAAAAGGTATATCATGTTGAGTTACAAAATAATATCAAATAAGATACATGCAATTTATCTAGTTCTGCATCAACAATTTAGCAAAACTGCATATTTAAAATAAAATTTACTCCAAATTTAGTATCACATTGTTACGCATTGATGGACGCAAAAAACAAACAACATGAGATAGGTTCAGTAGGTAAAAATCATTTGGGTTTGTGTTTCATATCAGGGCGAATGTAAGGAGTGATTTTTTGCTTACTAAAATGTTTAATTTTATTTTATACGTATTTATGGGGCTAGCTGCCCTCTACATTTTTATAAAACGGCGATTTCGTAAAGGAGATCTAATTCAAGGTCCAGGTGGCTTACCTCTCATTGGCTGTATACACAAAGTTAAAGCGGAAAATATTCATCACAAGTTTTTCGAATATGCTAAGGAGTTTGGAGACATTTTTCAGCTAAAATTTCTTTCAGACAATGTGATTGTTTTGAATACAGAACATATGATACGAAAGGCCTTTGCGGACGACACTTACAAGCAATACTTTAATGACAGAGCAAAGCTGTTTTATGGTGAACACTTCAGATGTGATAACCAATCAATGGGAATGATGAGTGATGGAGCAGGGATAGCTCATAGAATAGCAAGAAAAGGGTATTCAAAAGCTTTGCATGCTTACGGTAGCGGCTTGCAAGATGTGGAGAACAACGTCATGACAGAGATGGCGCTGCCGATGTTCAGAATTATTCCGAAGGTCACTCTCCAATATAATATCGTTAGTCGTGAGTACAGTTTTAGATATTCTCTGTATGTTTTATATAACAAAATATAAGACATGGCAAGACTGTTGTTTTGAAAATTCGTCTGTATGATTCATTGTTATGTAGAAGAAATCTGTATACTAATAGTCATTTTTAGAATAACAAAGAATTGAGATCTTTTGCGCATTACTGTTAAGCACAGCTAATATAGGTGACTGTTGTGGGCTTTCAGATTCAGTTTATTTTCTAGGGCTTCGTCATCCATGACATTTCTTCGGTTGGTTTGAACATCGCTAGTCGTTCTGGTAGTGACTTCTAAAACTACATAAATTTTAAAACGTGCTATTGGTTTCACTTGGCTTATACATTTCAGTACTTAATGTGGCGATAAATGGGACAGTTTGAGAATATTTGTTATTTGAATTAAAAAACATTAAAAAATAATCCAAAAAATGAGATGCTTCTAAGATTCTTATATTTTTAGTTTATGTTAACATTGTAAAGAATCAACATTTTCAACCTTGAAATAGTTATTGTTCTCTGCCATGAATTTAAACAATGTTATATGGGTTAAGAAAAATGCAGTACTGAACAAAACAGATGAAAACAGAACATACATATTTTTAATAGATGTCGAAGAAAGTATGCAGTTCATCGTTCAAAAGACTTCAAAAATGGATTGTACCTGGATTACTTTAACAAACAAAATTTAAGAAAGAGATAATTTCATGTTTAACTTCAAACAAATTTATTCAGTTCCAGAACACTTTATGAAAACAGCAATCGCAAGGCTGTTTGCAGATAAATTTATCGAGTGCAAGTAAGTCATACAATGAATAATGAAGAAAAAAGAGCTTGATGATCAAAGTTTGAAATGTAGTTATTATTCAAATATGAAATTCTATCCTTCCAGGGATATCTGGTACAACATGTTGTCCTCACAGGGTCCCGGGTTACTATAAAATTATTAAAACTTCGGACTCAGTATTTACAATGAGTGTTCATCCGGAGGATTCTATAGAAATCAAAACCGTTGACCGGAGCAAAAGTGATCGAAAACGTTTAAAATATCTAAAGAACGCTGCGCATGAACACTTACATACATAGTGGTCGGGTTTATTTAACTTAAACACTTTTTGTACGTCATAGGTTGTTACTAGCGCGTAAAAAATGTAATTTAAAGTAAAACAAGAAAATCCGGGCGAGAAATTTGACAAAGAAAATGGAAAACAATGTATTTTTCGATTTGTTCGATCGACGGAGGTCTCTCTAAATCTTTTAAATTGGAAGATGTTTTATTTGTTACTTTAGGGACAGTAAATTCCTACGTCCCATTCCCAGTTATCACTAATAATGTAAAAAAAATCTTGTGTTTTAGAACTCCAAACTTTGCACACATATGGAACGGAAGCTAAGTAATTGATGTTATAACCGTGGGATATTGGGACTGTCAAAGTAAAGCCGTTTTCTGAAAGTTTTCCCGAATGTAAAGAAATCTGCAAATTTGACAAAAGAATCATTAGAGCCTTTGTGCAGGGCACTATGTTCTGGTATGAATGGCTTATATCCCATCAAAATTGATAGAAAATATTTAAATCAGTTTTCTTCTATGAAACGAGGCGAAAGATGCTGCTTGCGACAGTTTAAAAGGACGTCACATACCATGTGGTGTGGCCACACTAAGAATTTTTTTAGAAATGTACGATGGAATATAACAAGTAAAAAATGTGGAAAATGCAGCGTTGTCGTAGGCTGGAAAATACACCTGCCCCCTAACGTATATCAAACGAAATATTGAAAAGGTGGATGTGGAGAAAGAAACAAGGAATTTTACTTCTATATTACAGAATTTCGTTTGTTTGTTTGTCTCTTTGTTTTTGGAATTATGATACACAATTGTAGTCTTTGGGTTAAGCAACACATAAACGTTTACACAACGACATCATAACAAGTGATAGACTTTTACTAATATTTCAAAATTATGTGCTAATTGAAATGATATGAATTTTCTATTTCACATTTAGCTGAGTGGTGACGTCATAGAAGATGGCGATCCTGACGTCAACATGATGTGGGAGCACGTGCATGGTGCAGACTTTTTCTCTAATGCAAAAGTAAACCTTCTCATGAAGAAAATGCCATTTTTACGATACCTCCCGGGGCAGCTGAGGACAGAATATGAGAAATGTAACTCGGCTCATAAAAAGATTCTGAAGCGATACTTCTATGACATAAAGGTATATAAAGAACTTCGCTTTTGGTTATAAAATAATATTAATCATGAGCTATCGCCGTGAATCATTGAACGGGAAGATCTTACTAGTAAGTATATGTAGTAATAACGTACTGTCTTTAGATATCACGATATTTAGTTCTTGTATGTTGGACATGTGGGCCTAATTCTAAATAAACAATTAATAGATCTTTGTGTCAGTGGTATATCTGCTAATGTCTTGTTTTTATACTATTTACATAACATTCCATTAAGGAATGAAAATATAAAGCATCTCTGTAATTACACACAACACAGAAAACAAGCAGGAACAGTATTTATATATTTATAATTTATCAGTTGTTACCTCGTAATCTCATCGAGCGATATTTCTAAACTCTATGGCTTGATGGCTTATAAGATTATTTTTCAAATTTAAGTTGTTCGAACAACAATCAATGACATGCCATAATTGTCTGATTAATAACCTGCAATTTGTTTCCTATTTTTATTGCTTCAGTCAGTTTTGACTAAAATGTTAAATGTAAATTAGAGGACACATGTTGATGGTGAAATGCGAGGAATAGTTGACTGTTACCTAGAGATACAGAAGAAAGAGGAAGCGTCAGGAAGTGGCATTTTCTTTACCGATGAAAGAATTATTGCTCAAGTTGTAGAGACTATTGACGCTGGTAAAGTATTCCATGGTACCACTAATTAAATATACTAACACCAATAAGAAAGTGTGCACTTGGTTAGAGGGAATTCTTTTATACTTATAAAAGAAAAAGGTAGGCACATTTCGTTTTAAAATGTGCAAAAATTTATTAGCTACACGACGTTTTACTGTTAATTCAGGTTTGATAATTATCAGAGCATTTTTTACGTGAATATCGTAAGGATGAAAAGTAAAAGTGGCAGATTTGTAATTTTTTGTTACTGTAACTGCTTTTTAGCCTTCGGATATTTGTAAAGTTTCGTGACAGTTAATCAGTATCTGTTATGACCTCCTTGTCTACAGGGACTGTTGCAGGAAAGAAAAATCAACTGGGCGTAAAACTTGGTCAAAATAACCTTCGGCATTTAAATTACCATGAAAAACAACAAGGTCTTTTTTTCTACCGACAATTATACCTCCCCAGACCATAACACCATCCCCTCCAAAACGATCTCATTGTAATGAATAGTTCTGGTCATAACGTTCCCCTCTGTGCCTAAATACCCGAATTCTACCGTACCAGTGCTAAGGCAAAACGTGACTCATTACTAAAGGGCACCCTAGACCACATCACATGGTTCTAACAGAGATGACAGCGAGACAGCGCGATGTCTGTTATTAAGGATCTGGCCTAGGTAAGGCATGCTAGCTCTTAACGGGTTTCCACTGGCCCGCAGTCGGTTTAGAACCGTATTCCTCGATACGCCAAACTCTAGCGCAATGCTTGTAGACTTTAGTGCGTCAATGTCAAATGTTTATCCTGACGTGCCGTTGTCATCTTTGGTCTACCGGATCGTGGGCGATCTCTACCGCGTCATTCTGATTGTAACGTCGCCGGAGTTGTAGGTTGTATTTATATGGCAGTTCAGCTGCCTAGCGACGCGAGCAACGCTGACACCGGCTAGGAGTTGCAGAAGTGCCTAAATTTGTGCCTTGAAGCCGTTGCATCTTGTTTATGAGTTATATTCAAAAGTAAACTGTGATTTATTATTACATTTAAAGTAAAGATATCGGCCAGAGTCAACCTGTACCTGTACACACCTTGCACGGGTAGTAGGGGCAAAAAATTGCATAATAACCTGTGGTCAATTTGAATGCCATCTATGCGCCTTAATATTAGGTAAAAGGGGGAAAATTTGTGAAGAGCTATAATTTTCTTCACCCACGATGACAAATCCGTAGTTCTCAACTTTGTAACAAAACAAATATGCCTTATATAAAAGTGCACACTTTCTTTTTCATGTCAGTTTTAGAAAACCATTTGATTTCAAGATTTGCCAGTCTAAAATGTCAATAATTTTACTAAAGTTTCAAAGCTTTAAATACATTAACACATATACATTATACAAAAGGAATGATGTTTCTTTGTAAAGTGAATCCTACGTGGAAGATTAAGTTGTTTAAAATGATACGTATACGCAACATATGTGTAAGAGGAACGCAATGTTAAGTGACCAGAAAAAAAAATGTTGTTTGTCTTTAACTTGTACCAATTCTTGTAAACCTGAAACTAACAAATTTATTTATTGACTGAAGTGTAAAATATCTGATACGAACTATAGCAATAGCATCTTAACCAATATAAATATTTGAAAATATAACGTGTTTCAAGACATCATTTTAGGTCACAAACACTTCGCGTTGCCGTTAAACAATACGTAAGAGACTCTGTTTTATCTAACCATGTACATGTAAATACACTACTATTTACAGGTATTGCAACAACATGGGCTTTCTTGACTAATTCGTTGCTTATTTTGTGCAACTTTCCTGAGTATCAGACTAAAATACAAGCCGAGATTGACCACGTGGTCGGTAGAAATCGTCTTCCGAGATACACAGACAGGGAGAAGTGTGTATTCCTCAAAGCCTTCGGGTTGGAAGTGCATCGCTATTGCACAATTGTTCCCCTTCTTTTACCTCATTATTGTCGTAAACAAATTGAGTTTGAAGGATTCGGTATAATGCCAAACAGCCTGGTACATGTAACAATTTGTTTGCAGAATTTAACACACTTTATTATTAATTTGAAATATGTTTCTGATAAATATTTACGACATACGTCTGCTACAATTTTATTATTGAACAATAAAAAGTAAAGATAACTGCACAAGTTGAGCCTAGCAATTGATACAAAGTAGAAGTTTTCTTCAGAGCTTTGTAATTTGTAACATATTTTAAAGTTCTTCTAGATTTATAAAGCTTAATATTATAACACCACGTACGTGTAGATAGTACCTCCATGATTTCGTTTACTCTGCCGAACTGCCGAGTCTCTGTAACATAATGAGGATACATTGGTATAACTAATTTCAGTAAGAGGTAGGCTTTACCTGATTTGCTTTATCCCACATCTTCCTCTGGAAGTATTCCATTAGTCTGCAAGTGGAGACCAATTGTTTTTATTTATTCAGTTGCAAATAATAGATCATTTTGATTTTATCTTCAGTTAAAAAAATCAAAATTATCGAACAAAAATGACAGATCATAACTTATTCTGCTCTTTGACTTGGATGAGTGTGGTGGTAGACGGGGTCGTAGAACCTGTCTGTATTTATGTCGATTCAAACGTCCTATGCCGTAATTTCTACAGGTGTTTGCAAATGTATGGTACCTCCATCACAATGAGACAATTTGGGGAGATCCTTGGACGTTCAGACCCGAGAGGTTTTTAGACGAGAGTGGCAATATCCTGCCAAATGACCATGAACTTATGAGGAAGTAGGCATACAAAATCTCAGTCTGAATATTTTTAAAGAACTTTTGAAAAACACAGTCATGAAAAAAACACATCGAATAACACTAAAGCGTGTTGTATTTTCTTCTGAGTAATCAACTGGAATGCAATATTTAACATTCAAGTTCATATTCATAAAATGATTTTTATATTTCTTTAAGATAGAATAATTGTGTATTATGAAATATCGAAGACGATGCTGTATGCCTGTTAAATGTACAATTTCATTCTGCAATTCATGCCGCTAATTCTTTGTCGGTTGATATCTACCGATTTCAAAACTCTGTTTTAGTTATGTTAATTGCGTTTATTTACAGTTATCTGCCCTTTGGTTACGGTCCACGTCAGTGTCCAGGATCAGCTTTTGCAAAAACCCGGTATTTTCTGTATTTTGCAACTCTTCTACAGCGGTGGACGTTTGAATTTCCCAAGGGCAAAGAATATGGTTGTGATCCCAGGAACCCTGAGCATTTTGACATGAGGCTAATTCTGAAGGCGAAGTCGTTTTTATGTCGCGTTATGGAAAGAGTGTAAAATCGTCAATGTCACTTAGATATTACACGATTAAATGTGAACCTCCGTGATCTAGATACAGCTCGTTATATTTAAGTGGAATGGTAAAAGTGATAAGCCTTTGCCACCAGTATAGAGCCAGGCCAGCAGTCTGGCCAGGCTCTATACTGTTGGTATATCCAGTTTTGTATTTTGATATTGAAATCCCTTAAACTTTGAATGGACTGTTCCAAATTCAAAGCTGGGCAAATCCATTACAAAATTTCAGCGTGTTTAGGGTTAATACCCCGCTTTTTTGGGTTGCTAATCTATAATTTTACTAATAAGAGCTTTATATATTGCATTTTTCACAACCGCAATCCGAAAATTGTATTTGATATGAAATCTTTCCAAATATTCACAATAGCAATAATTATTACTATCCTATTTATGTTGAAATTAAATTTCATTTCAAGGACGGGTTGCGGTAACACGTATACGTGATATTTTCGATTTACTTACTATAATCATTTAAATATTACACCTAAACTTGTTCATCACGTTATTGTAGTTTTTGAGTCTCATTTGTGTTCATATTTTGCAGGAATTGTTAAAAGATTTTCAGTACGGAAAATTGCCAGTATTATATTCCTATATGTACAATTGGAACGGGGTTAGTGTTATCCAATATTATGTAATTCTATGTTTTGATTGGCTGTTAGAGATCCGCCTATTGCCGAAGCATTACGTATTTTTTCGATGTGCTACCTGTGTGGACTCAAGTCCATTTGAATTTTTCTTTTTTATGTTTATATTTAGTTGTAGTACATCAAAAATTTGATCAACACTTCTTAACATGCAATAATTATTTTAGATTTCTGGAATACTTTATACTCTGCATGTTTTGAACTGTCAACCTGGAAATGTATGCGATATTAAGTGGTAATATCTAATGTGTGAACTACATTTGAGAGCCATATAACTGAAAATTTTGCTTTTTGAAACAAAATCATTTGTATCGCAATTCCGTTGCTACAATTTGGGTTACTTATGTCCGCTATCGGGTGGTCGCCAGTGTGCTTACCTGTTTGAGGTTTGTAGCTCAAAGTTTTAAGGGTAGAAAGACAGCCGAACTGACATACAGTGTCATCATTAAAGTTGCGTTTGAACGTTGGAACAAAAAGTAAAACTGAATCTGCAAACTTTATTGACAGTTGTATTGCTAATAATAACAGTTTTAAGCCAAGTAACACTATCTACACTAAAAATGTGTTATTAAATGCGACGTTATGAACTAATCCGCAGTCTAATTCATAATTGATTAGGTCATGAAATTAAAAATATATTACAGTCGTAGTATAAATTGACTAACATTATTTAGAATTTGTAAACCAAGGAGTACTAATTATTAACAAAGAATCGTGTGAGCCTTCCGTAGCTTTCACATGTGTCATTGTAAATTTGCAGCTACTGAACAAAATGTGCTGTTTGGTATTAAACACATACAAACCACAGGGGTGGGACGAGATAATCAATGCTAAGCAAACAATAGTTATGTTCTTTCTATGACTGTACTTTGTACAAAATAACAATGTTAATACTAGTAAAAAAAGTAACTGGAAATAAAAGAATTTCTTTTTCATCAACCTTTCTCAATAATAATATTTTCTTCTTATTAACAATTATAGGATTGACCTCAACATTAGCACAGAGAAATGCGGTTAAGTTCCTTCCGAGACTCCCAATTCGCAGGTTACATTAGTAATGGGTTGTATTCAATACAACTTGCTCAATTGTCTGCTTATTTTTTAAATTATTCCTACAATGATTTATTTAAGCATATTCAGAAGAGAAATGTCTGCAAACAGAAGAACATTCAGGAGCAATGTGTTGAAGAACTGTTACTATGTCTGATTTATTTGTGCTGTCATATTATTGTTGACAAGACATCCCGATTTAATGATAGACTAGCAAAGTGAAACTGCTGGCTTTTAACCAATCACCACACTCGTTACATACTGCGTTAGGTTTCAGGCTGTTACCCCGCATTTCCTTATCGCACTTTTCGACACCAGAGAAGCAGTATAACCAAAAACTAAACGTAGGTTTAGAGCCAACAAAAACGGATATGAATATCCGTATTCGAAATCATATGCGCTCATGACCACAAATAATATCGGTATTTTTTTTTTTGTGACTGAAATTATCCACGCACGGAATTTTAACTGGGTAAAAAAGAATCTCAAAGAAGACAAAATAGTTCCATTCCACTTAACTACTGCAAAACATTTTCAGCCAAATTCACTACATTCCGATATTTGAATTAGCAAATCCATTACTGCATATCGATATATTAATACCTTATGAACTCACTGGTCTAAGAACAAAACACGTAATGTCTTTTTATATGAACTTTCAGAAAAGATACTGGCTCCAATTGTTACTATAGAAATAAAAAATATTTGCATAGTTACGTTCTTTAATTGTCCTCAAGAGTTCCAAAACGAGTAGAAAACGGGGTCACCTAGGCTAAAAAAACTAGGTCACAATCCAAAAATCGAAAGTCTCTAGAGACAGCATTCTTACTCAGTTGTAGAGACATTTAAATGTCCTGATGAACTTCTACAGAGATAATTCATTCAAATCTGAATTTCAGAACTTTATCAAGAAAACGTTATTCAATAAAGCATACTTCCCAATAGTGCGAAGTGTAACTGCGGCCAATGACAGCTTTATTGATGTTTTTTAAAAAGCTTTTTGACATTTGTAGTAGAACGATAGTTACTGTATGCCTTTCATAGTTAAGTTTTCGTTTAACCTATATTTTGTGACTTCTGACTGAAAACTTTCTCACTATTATTGTGAAAAAACGTTTAAGGAACCTCATGTATGTTCTTCAACACCAAACATTGCATGGACATGTTTGATTACGCTGACAAAAATACATATTGTAACGTGCTTCGGGCGGATGTTCATTTACTAGTACGTAGAAAACTTCTCCTTCCTTAAATGAAAGTTTCCTTGTCCTATCTGGTCTTGAACTGGTTGCAAATGTTTTATACATATTTTTTCTTAAGTTCTTTAATTTTAATTTGATACAAATGATATTTACAATGATCTATGTTGGTAACCTTATCAAAAACATTCATAATCTCACTTATCCAACCCCCGGCTTAAAGTAGGTTGAGGATAAGTGAGACAGACCTACAAATATGAATATACACTGCAAGTTTGAGGCACTCTCTTACCCTAGGTTTATTTCCGCCAGAATTTATTTCTGTTCAGACTCCCTAACTCTTCTTAACTATTTTTTTCGAACGTCTTAAGTTTCATACTACTACTTGAACTTGAACCTATTATGAATACCACAACTAGGACGTAAGTCAATACAGTTATCAAGAGGATCTTGCAGAATGGGTAAACACTGCAAATATGAAGGAACCTCATCTATCTATCTATTTAAGCTTATTTAACGTCGGTACCGGTAGCCCATATGACCGACGCCCCCAGAAGAGATTAGTTATTTTATGTTGTGGGGGTAGTGCAAGATACAGAAAGCATCCCATTCCAGAGACACCCCTGGTTCTTTTTCATGCTCAGTGTATAGCACTGATACATGGGACCTCGGTTTAAAGTCTCATCCGAAAGACTATTAGTACTGTTAGTGGAGGAGCGGGGGATCGAACTCGGGACCCCTGCTTTAACAGTCCAGCGCGTTACCACTGAACCACATCCGCTCCAAGGAACCTCATTTAATGACTCCGTCTTTTATAGTCGAAATAATCGGATATGTTTGCTTTTCACCTTATATGAGAAATACTTATCTATCTCAATAAGCGTCTGCTGCACTTTCTAATTATAAGGTAGTCGACCTAAAAATTATGAACATAGACCTGGTCACTACTCAGTACATAGTTAGACAATAACACTTAAAGTACAATTACTTTTTAAGGTCGCAATATTTATCTTAATTTATCGAATTTGACGCTTATTATTATTGAAGCGTATCAAGTGAAATTGCATGTTCGTTCGGTTGTAAGAAAAGTGTTTTCACTGTTTCACATGATTTGAAATATATTAAAATAGAGAAAGTTCAAATAAGATGTATTAAATTGTCTACACAACTGTCTGATAACGACAATGGCTTTTTAAAATGAGAAACATTGTCAAAATATTGTCAGTATGTTTTTTCTCATGATGTTAGCGTCATCTTAGTTGAATTCGTTAACAGATCTCTGCTCGGTCTAAAGTGTTGTTATCTCGCAAAGTATGACGGCAAATGACTTTTTTTTAACAAAACTATCGGTCGTAAAGAAAGTCAGTGACAGGCTGTAACGTTTCCCAGTAATTAAATTTTATTTCTGGACAGTTTCCTTCATTCATGAATTTTATTTTCTTGACTTGCAAACAAATATGAAAATTATTGAAGTGTGACAATGGTGTAACTGTATAACGATTAAATCACAGTTCAAGTTTTAGCCTTAAAATGCTTGTTTTGCGATATTTCGAATTCAAATCATTAACTGATTCTGTGTAGAAATACATGCGTGATGATCATGCACAGAGCATGCCTTGTTTTGTCAGATTTGTTTACAGGGAAAGGTTTTAGTAAGTTACTTACATCTAGCACATATTTCACGACTGCAGAAAAATAATGTTCATTACAGGTGATTCCCTTTCAGCATGAACAGACTGGTTTGAAATTTAGTGGCAAAAACATAATCTTGCACAAGAAAGTATGGCTTACTAACGTCATTCGCTGCAGGTATCTTTAATTGAAAGGCCATACACGGCAAACAATTTGAGAAAGAAAACTTTTTTTTTTAAACAGTCGCTAATAATAGAAACTCGAACACTTTAATGGAAATCCTGAATAAATATGACCAAAGCGCAGTTACAACTCAAACCTGCAATATTTTCATCTTTTACATTAAGCAAAACCATTTAAAGTGTAATAATATATTTTATAAAACTATGTAAAAATACGAATATACTTCAGATGATTTTCATTTCTTACCTAAAGTTAAAACAAAATGTTTTACAGTACCTGGGTTTAAAACAGTCCTAAATAAACTAAAAATCCTTTCTGATCCTGATGAAGAGTTAAATGTCTAAATCACTGTTGAAGTATTTTCCACAAATGTCCAAAATAACATTTAGTAGAATAATCCCATTAATAATTGTTACTGAAGAAAATTTAATCCAATATTGTTTGACCAAAGATTACATAAATATATCGTTTGAAGTTATTCTCTGATTTTATACATATAAAGAAAATACCAGAACAATCTTCAATATTCAGAATACATCTTCACTAAATGAGTCACAATAATATTCTCGGACAATGTATATTATACACAATCATAAAAGAAGTATTAAATTTATAAGTCGAATTTTCTCCAATGTTCCAAATATAGCCACAATGAACATGATGAATAAGTCATAAGAAGTTAATAGCATATTCCAGCAATTTCCAAAACACAGGTAAAACAACAAGGTTATTGATTAATTCTAAAAATAGAACTGTAAACAAGCTATCATCAGATATTTAGAGAGAATTATTATAACAGGTAATATTACAGGTAATATTGTCATGGCAGACGTACTTTTTTGGCTCTAGGTTTAACATTAAATTTTATGTGATAAATTCAGTGTATGGATTAGAAAAATAGATGGATATGTTGGTTAATGTTTGGACTAAACTATGGTAATTACGAATTTTGACTTTGAAGCATAACTTGGGAGATATTTACGAACTTTTGTGTAACAACAGACAGTGTTGTAAAGATATTTATTTGCACATGTCAGTTTGACCTACTTTAAATTTACCTGTTACCTGTTGACCAGTGATGCGTTTAAAATAGTGGTCAGCCGATGGTCAGTGTGGGTTTTGTTTGATTAAAAAATACGGAAACCTGAATGGGAATTCATTTTAACATTTGATATTTACTGGATTTTACTGAGTTCCTAAATCCATGATGGGGATAGACATAGAGTTGTATAGATGTCGCATCGGTGTATTTTGTGGTGGTTGTATACGGAATTCTCACAGACGTCAGTATTCAAAACAGTATTCAAAACAGAAGTATAATCCATATTCCAATACATCAGATATACACTACCGGGTTTTTGCTTCCTGCTTAGTAATATTTATGATGCTTGTGGGAGTTTTAGGTGTGTTGACGATGGTGAACTTTCTGGGCAGTGTTGTGAATGAACAAGCATTGCATAGTACCATTTCTCCGTGTTTCAATGTCAGGTCAGATATTCTTTGGCTGGAAAAATACATAGGTTTTGTAACAATTACATTCGATTTTTGTCCACAGTCTGAATCATTATACATGGTATATATGCAAAGACTTCTATTATTATCCTCTGATGTTGAGCTGAATCCCGGACCGTCTAACGATACACAGCAAATACTGGATGCAATAAAAGAATCTAATCGTAAAATTGAACAAGTGAAAGATGAGGTGATGGCAATCAGATCTGATATAGCGGAGGTAAAAAATCAAGTTTTTGAAATAAAGATAAAGATAGGTAGTATTGAAACAAGGCAGAACGAAACAGATTCTAAAGTTCAGGAGGTGGAATCTAAAATGGACACTGTAACATATAAGTATGAACTTCTTGAATCTGATGTTGAGTCGCTTGCCTATAATTATGAAAAGAAGTGTGAAGACTTTGATAGATTGGAAAAGCAAGTTTACTATCTAGATAGAGAGAATCGAAAGAAAAATCTTCGTATTTTTGGTTTACCTGAGACTGAACCTGAAACAAATGACCATTTAATAAGTGAAATTGAGGATAAAATTTTAAACATTGCATATCCGGATAAAGACTATGAAGCAGGTACAATAAGAAGTGCTAGAAGAATTCGGGCTATTCAGGAGGATTCTCCCAGAATGGTATTGGTAGAGTTCAAAAATCTTGAAAATAAGTTAAAGATTTTCACGGTGAGGGAAGAACTTAGAAAATGTGGTATTAAAGTTTCAAATGACCTTACCATCTGGGAAAGAAACCAGTTAAAGGAACTAGGTAAAAGGGGTAAAAGAGGGTACTTTAAAAATGGGGAACTACAGATATTACCCGATGTTGAACAGGATGCCTCGCAGAAGTCACGAATATTTAAAAGAGCAGTGAGAAAGTCAGATGCTAGCCAAGCTTCTATTGGTCAGATGGATACGGACTCAGTTGCTGAATAGGGGGATGGCCGAAGTCCTACACAATTACATAAAACTATGAGCTTTGTATCTTGGAATATTGGTGGTATTTTAGCAAAACTACATGACTCTGACTTCATTGAATACCTAAAAACTTTTGATGTCATCTGTTTACAAGAAACGTGGGTTAACGATATAACCGATATGTTAAATGTTCTAAATGATTATACTATTTATATTTGCAGGGCAAAAGTGTCTAAAAAAGGTGGTAGAAATATGGGTGGTGTTTTAGTTTACATTAGAAATACATATTCAGCACTGTTTAGTCGTATTTTTGATAGTTTTGAATATGGAATACTCTTACGCATTGATAAAAGGTGTTTTGATATGGGAGTAGATGTTATTTTTGCATGTTTATACTTACCTCCTTATAACTCACCTTTTTATAACAATACAAATGAATATGGCATTCAGTGCTTTGAGAGTCTTGTTGTAGATAATGTAGACGTTTTTAGTAAGTGTGAACTGCTTATTTGTGGTGATTTAAATGCACGAACAGGCAATTTAACAGACAGTGTGTTTGTAAAGGAATCTCTTCCTGAAATGCAGGGATATATTGATATTTTAAATGATGATATAGGTATTACACGACATAATATTGATTACGTTGTTAATAGGTTTGGTAGAGAAGTGATAGAATTTTGTAAAAGTTATTCTACTTTTATTGTTAACGGTAGATTTAGTGGTAACAGTGGTAACTTTACATATATAAACACAAATGGATGTAGTGTTATAGATTATTTTATATGTACTAGAAATGTTTTTAATATGATATTTGATTTATCAATAGATGCAAGGTCAGAAAGCGATCATTTACCAGTAATTTTGAGCTTGCAAATGAATATAAATGGATGTGAGCCTGCAGTAAAAGGTAACAGTAGTCATAATGAAAACATTAATTTTGAAAACTTCAAAGTATGTATCAATAAAGAAAATAGTAACATGTTTGAATCGCTATTAATGGAGAATGTATTAGATGGTATGTTTAATGACATTGATACAATGATTGATGATAGTCTTTCAGATATTGATGATATTATTAAAAGTTTTGAAAATGCTATTTTGACATGTAGTGACCCTTTTAAAAGACGTCGGAGTAAACCTTTTAGCAAGTCGGCTTCTAAACAATGTTGGTTTGATCAAGGCTGTAAAGAGCTTAAAGTTAAAACTAATAAATGTTTGAGGAAATTTCGTGCGAGCAAAAGTATTGTAGATCTCAATTTGTATATTGATTGCAAGAGGGACTATAAAGCTATGTGCAAACAAAAGAAAAAGAGTTATAATGAGTCTTGTCTATTACAACTTGAATCTGTTGTCCGTGATTCAAAGCGTTTTTGGAGCACTCTTAAAAGAACTACTAGCCATGAGAAGTGCCCTCCTAACATTACATCTGAGCAATGGTATGAACATTTTAAAAATGTTTTCAATAGTAATGACGGTCCAAATATAGATATTAATACTGAACCTGAACTGGGTCATTTAGATGATATTGAAGATGCTCTATTTAATAGCGAAATAACTGATGAAGAAATCATTGAAGCTGTAAAGAATATTAATCCTAATAAATCATCTGCTGGAAATTTGGTAGCAGAACATTTTATTTACGGTATACATATTTTATTGCCTTTTATTAAGAAACTTTTCAATAGACTTTATGGTACTGGTGAGTTTCCGTCAAATTGGACTACGTCAATAATAGTACCATTATTTAAGAAAGGACAAGTTAACAACCCTGATAATTATAGAGGAATTGCACTTATTGATATATTTAGCAAGTTGTATATAAGTATACTCACTACACGTGTAACTTATTACTCTGAGGTTTTTCATAAGATTACAGAGTCACAGGCAGGATTCCGAGCTGGTTATTCTACCATTGATAATGGGTTTATATTGTATTCTTTAGTTAGTAAATACCTAAGTAGGAAAGGTAAAAAAGTTTATGTTGCCTTCGTAGATTTTAAGAAGGCATTTGATTCTGTAAATAGATCTAAACTTTATTATGCATTGTTACATGAAGGTGTAAAGGGTAAGCTGTTACAGTCCATACAAAGTGTATATAAAGCTGTTAAATCATGTGTAAGGTGTAATAATGTAAACACAAATGTTTTTGATTGCCCTGTTGGATTACGTCAAGGCTGTAAGCTGAGTCCTATATTATTTTGTTTATTTATTAATGAATTAGACTCGTTTATAGGAAGAAATGTATCTCATGGAATACAGTTACAACCATATGATGATGAAATATTTCTTTTGATGTTTGCTGATGATATAGGGTTAATTTCAGACACCATTGCTGGTCTACAATCCCAGTTAAATTATTTACATCAATATTGTTTAGAATGGAAACTAAATGTTAATGTAGATAAGACCAAAATTGTTGTTTTCAAAAATGGTGGTTGTTTGTCTAAACGGGAAAGATGGTTTTATGACGGCCAACTTATTGAAACTATAAATGCTTTTACGTATGTTGGTTTAAATTTCACATGCAAATTATCTTTGTACCAAATGGCTGAACAAATGGCTGTAAAAGCCAAAAAGGTGCTTATAACGCTTTTGAATAATATGCATGATCTTTTACCAATGTCACATGTATCATACTTTAAAATTTTTGATGCGAAGGTTTGTCCAATTTTGTTATACGGCTCTGAGATATGGGGCCTGGAAGCAAGACAGTCTATTGAAGAAGTGCATACATATGCCTGTAAACGATTTATGAATGTATCCTTAAGATCTTGTAATGCAGCTGTAATGGGCGATTGTGCTAGATACCCTATTTATATATATTCTTCTAAAAGGTGTATTAAATTTTGGTTAAGAATTTTATGTATGAGTACTGATAGATATGTTAAAAAATGTTATTTGATGCTTAAACGTTTGGATGAACTGGGATACAAAAACTGGGTGACATCACTTAGATTGAATCTTTACATGAATGGTTTTGGCTATGTATGGGATAGACAGTCAGTTCAAAATCCAAATCTATTTATTTCAGAATATGTTAAAAGGTTAAAAGACCAGTATTTGCAAATTTGGAGTAATGAATGTTTTGAAAATAGGAAGTTATTGCTTTATAGAAACTTTAAAAGTAGTTTTGATTTTGAATTATATCTTGATTGCATAGACATTATTAAATTCAGGCGTAGTCTGGCATCTTTTAGATCTTCTTCCCATCAGTTAATGATAGAAAAGGGAAGGCATATTGGTATACCAAGGGAAAACCGTTTTTGTATACACTGTGATAAGATAATTGAATGTGAATATCATTTCATTTTAAAATGTCCATTATATAACACTTTACGTTTACAATATATACAAAAGAAATATTATGAAAATCCAAGTTTACATAAATTCAATCTGTTAATGTCATGTAAGAACAAAGATGTGTTAAGAAAACTTGCTATGTTCATATATTATGCATTTAAGCTTCGTTCAGAGTTGTTAGATTAGCCATGATAATGATGTATACTGTATACCGATTTTATGACATATTTAACAATTTGATTCGTCTGTCATGACAATATGAAGTTGTATTATGTATACTGTATATATATGTGTGTATGGGCCGGTGGCCTTAATGCAAATAAACTGAATTGAATTGAATTAACATTTTTTCCCCCTTAATGTTATTCTATAGTCTTTCTAATCGCCTCTTTTTTCCTATTCTTGTCGAATTTAAAGTCAGTTTCGGCTTTCCTTTTTCTAAAACTGTTAAAGGTTTTACTGCGTATGTATTTTATGTTTTGTTTATGCTTTTTTTCGCGAATTGCCTATGTCAAAGAACAAAACATATACTGCGTAATGACATAGGATATGTTAAGTGCAGTTTCACTTACAAATATAAAATACACCAAGGTAACTTGATTCACATTTATGTTCCAGAACATTCCCATTATTCAAACAGCTAAATACGACTCAATCTACAAATCTGTGGTTTCAGTACATGATATATCAACTTATTTTTAAAATGCAAATTAGCTAGAAATTAGCTTTACAAAACCTAAGACAGTTCTAAATTCATTGCAAACAAGCGGATGTAAAATGTCTATAAATATGAATTTTCCATAGAAATATAGTTGTAACTTGTACGTAGATACTTGTAGTGAAGTATATTTTATCTTTGCATTGGAATTTGTGTATTAACGCCAAAAGTAAACTAAGGGAAAATGTCATCTGTTAAAGTTGTTAAATACAAATATTGCAGAAGTATATCATCTTATCTTGTGACATAGGGCTTTCTTGTTGAAACCCATTTGATATATAAATGTTGAAGAAAGAGGAATGAATTTTACCTGAGCATAAACCACTATTTATAGCTGGATTTAAAAAGAATTTCACTTTATCAGAATCCACACTCAAAACAAGAAATTCACCTGAACATAACCATCATTTGTTGCTGAATAAGAAAAGGAATTTTACCTGAACATAAACCACACTGAAAAATAAAAATCACCAGTACATAATATTATACCGCACTGAAAAAGAAATCACTGGAACGTAAACAACTGTTTGTCCTGGATAAATTAATATAATTCTACCTGAATATATACAAAACTGAAAAAAAGGAATTTCACCTGAACATAAACCACACTGACAAATAAAATTCACCTGAACATAAACCGCACTGAAAAAAGGGAATTTCACCTAAACATAAACAACCATTTGTTGCTGGATAAATGAAAGAAATCCACATGATCATATACAAAACTGAAAAAGAGAATTTCACCTGAACATAAACCACCATTAGTTGCTGGATAAAAAAAGGAAATCCACCTGAACATTAACAAAACTGAAAACGGAATTTCACCAGAATATGAACCACCATTAGTTGCTGGATAAAAAAAAGGAAATCCACCTGAACATTAACAAAACTGAAAACGGAATTTCACCTGAATATGAACCACCATTTGTTGCTGGATAAAGAAAGGAAATCCACCTGAACATATACAAAACTGAAAAAGGTAATTTCACCTGAACATAAACCACTCTGAAAAAAAAAGGAATTGTGTTGCTTGGTGAACAAAAGTAATTCTTTTGATTATAAACCTCAATTTGTTGAGACTTAATCATCGGTGTGTTATAGTTATGATGCACATCGCCTGAGTGGTCTCAAAACAACATTTCAGTGTATACAAAATGAGTCCAATCATCTAGATGTCTTAAATTAAACTTAAATTTAGCAGGTTGAATATTTCGATATTGCTACAGCAAGTCACAGTTTGGTCAGAACATATTTACACTTTGACCAGGTCAGACTGTTTAGTGGACACATTTTATCGAGGATCACTCGTCTCCGTCTCAGTAAAGATATCAAACACGTGACCTGTCAGAAATCGTTCATGCAGCACTAATTACTGACTTAGGTAATAAAATTCGCAAAAAATCTCAAGTTTTTTTTTTCAACACCATTTAATATAATTATAGGTAAACTTTCTTCCCACTGAAGGTACTACATGTTAACTTAACTCGCGTCGCATCTACTTAAGTTGACATACTATATGTAAAAGAAAAATGGATGTATCCCTTCATTACTTTTTTCAGCGGCTAATTATTGACAGTGGATTTGTCCTTTGATAAATGCTAACAATGTATTTATATTGTTTTGGTCATTTCTGTATAAACGGAATTTATTTTGAGATCCATGTAGGATATATAGTCAATCAAAATATTTTTATACAGTTACGTTTCTATTTTACAAAAATTATTGACATCTTAGTCTATACCTAATTTATCTAGTCTCTTTTCAAAATACTGCTTGGTCTAAGTCGCAATTTTTGACATGGTTTTATAACTGTTAAGAATAATAGTGCATTGAGGGTAGAAATGATATCATTTTTACTTGTTTAAAACTTTGCTTAAAAAGGCTCACCTTTTCTCAATGCAAATGTGCCTGAATGGTTTGAACATTTTTCACATAGCTTTCAGTTATAATTATTATTATCCTCCTCCTACTCCCCCTCCTCCTCCTCATTATTATTATTAATTAATTAATTAATTAATTAATTAATTAATTTATTTATTTATTAATTTATTAATTTCTGAATACCATCTATTCTAAATAATACTTAATATCATTTGATTTATAAAACAAAACAAAAATAAACCGTATTCTTTTCGTATTCAAATGCAGTCACGCGTACTCACTTTGCAGATTTTGAAATATTTATCTATACATCTATAAATAGTCTTATCTCTTACATAAACCATCTACAAGATGTTAAGTGGTACTTTTGGTTTTGATCAAGGACACGCAAACATTTGGTAAGCGACAATTTCTTGTGAAATAATTAATATATGAGCACACAAGAAAGTGCTGAATAACACTAAATAATGAAAAATAAATGATTGTTCAAATATTTATATCCTTTATCTTTTCATTGTATTACCTATCATGAAGGCATACTTTTTAACCTAACTATCAATTTAAAACGATACAGAATTTATACACATAGTACTACATCATTTTTGCATGAAAGTCATTGAGTTGGTTTGGCTGGTCATATAATTTCAACTGAAGTTGTATTTCCACATAGTGTTTCTTGTAAACTGGTATAAAAGCCAATTTACTTGCACTTGTAATTAACTGTTTTTTTCGGGTTTCTTTTTTTTTATCAAAATATCATGTTCTTGTATTATTGTATCAATTTTATTAGTCTGAACGTGCACTAGATCATGTTTAGCTAACATATTTACATAGAGCGCTTATAACTGTCATGCGATGAGAGTCCATCAATTCAAAATAGTTTGAGCAGTACCAAAAACGTAGTCGCATACTCCAGTAAGTGAATTGTTATTTCGACAGAAGTTATGGACATATTTACAAGTGTTGTCCTGTTAACCACAACGGGGCTATGGTCCGGGTGCGTTGTAGGCCAGTCATGCCAAGATTTAGATACTAAAGCCTGCGTAACGTATGCACAACAGTCTGCAAACATGTGCTCTGACCCGGTTCTATCCAACACCGCCTGTCCCGCCTACTGTTCCAAATGCCGTAAGTATCTGACCGACACATATTCGTTTTTGTGTGCCCAGGAACACTGATTATTGGATATAATGCACATAAAAGAAAATTAATTTTACTATGTATCAAACTCATTTGATAGGCAACTACTTAGTCATTTTTTCGTCATATGATTTTTACAGACACGAGCATAATTGAACAATTAGAACAAGTCATTGTTTAATATATTTTCCTTCAGTAGAAAGGTATCTGATATACTTGTGTAGTAACTGCAAACACAAATTTACAATTAGATAAATTGCCATCGTCGTAAAATTACTTTACTGCTTTCGTTTGTCTTTCTTTTTTTACATTTTTTTTACATAGACAAGAGTTGTGACACAGATTTATTATCTGGTTTTACTACATTAATTATATGGCATATAAGCTTGAACATGCATGCACACTTCCATGTTGTCAAGTCTTATGGTACGAATATAGGTATCTCTAAATATAGATGAAATTGATATGAAATATGCTACATGTGTCAGTGCACAAATAAGCCAAACTGGCAATGAGTACTAGTAATAATAGACACAAAAATACAGAGTAAATGTGGACAAGTAAATACATTTAGTAAATATTTGACTTGTTTATATTATTTTAAAAACTACACATTTTATAGATGTTTTTTACCTTAAAATGATAAAAGAGGTAAAAATTGAAATGATTAAGAAATTCAAAGATGTTCGTAGTTTTAACTTTAGTTTTACTGTCACAGCTTTATCGTGTTACTACTGTAATACAACAAGTTCAGATGTGAGTCTGTGTAGTAAAGTTACCTGTCAAACTGGTGAGGTAAGTGTATGTGTGTTTATTTATTATTTCGTAAAAGAAACAGGAATTTTAAGCAGGTATAAACCTAAAATGTGATTAATGATTGTGATTAACGCCAGAAAGAAAATAATAAAATATAACAAACCTTTGTTAGCCATTGAAAGCCATTCTAACAAGGCGGACCAGCAAAAACATTTTAGCAAAAAAAATGTAAATATATTGTGCTTGCTAATAAAAAAACTCATTCGAAGCCATTTAACTTTGTAAATAATTATGTCTCTTTATGTAACGATATCTGTGTTTGTTCTAAATTTCGTTCAGTGTTTTACTTTGTTAGACTTTATGTTTAATGTGACAGATGTGTGTGCGAATGGCAACCAGACTTGCAGGAACCCAAGTTGTTTACAGTATGATGTGTGACTCAAGATTAGCATGTACCTGTTACATTTTTTAAAAATAGTTTTCTTCTTGGACACAGCGCTTCACTTCTATAGCTAGGTGTAGAAGAAAGGATTTTGTATCTGAAACTGTAAAAAATACAATCAATCGCAATTAGATCAATAAAAATGGATAAACAGACCATTAAAACTTATACTGGTAAGTAAAATTGATCGTTTACCAAAGCAAAGCCACTCCTGGGTCTCTCGGAAACTGACTATGCTCCTTGCAAAAACAGGTTATCTGAGAAAATCTCTTGTGACTCACGGTAGTTGGAAATGCATGTAATTAGAGATTACATTTTGAGACAAATCGACAAAAATGTGATCTGAAATAACCCTATACGAATTAAGTAAACCAGACGATCTGAGAGTATCTCTGGAGACACTCACGAAAGAAAAAAATGAGAGGGTTCTGATATTATCTCTAAGGACAGTCTCGATAAAAAGAACACAAACAAAACAAAACAACAGCTTGTCTGAGATTATGGCTTGATACACTCTCGAGAGGAATACAAGCAGTTGATTTGAGATAACCTGCTAAGACACTTTTGATAGAAGAAATAGGTTATCTGAGATTACCTGTCGAGATACTCCTGTTAGAGTGAAAACCGGAGATCTTAAATATCGATAAAGCAAAAAAAAGGAATCACCTCTTAAGATACTTCTGATTGTTTGACTAACGGTGTTTGAAATTTGCTCTTAGAGACAATATCGATAAAGAAAGACAATTTTTCTGAGATTATCTTTGAGTTATTATCGTTGATTTATGTCCGGCCAATCATTTGTATTATCTATTTTTCCCAAACACAGGATGGAATAAGACATGTGGATACTGTAAATTAAATAAAACTTTTTTTTTTCAATACATATGAATCAAAATAAGCCTCCATTGTTAAACAAGTTTCCATCGTATTGAAATGATATCATAGCGATCACACATATCTATGATTTTTCAACGATCTATATTACAACCTTTTTATCATGGATTTCTTTGAAAAGGTATGTTCGACCTTTGGAAAGAGACATGTGCAGCGTGGATTAACCATTGAATGCTGTGACAAAGACCTCTGCAACGCCCCTTTATCAACAACAGCAACAATGACAATGACAACAACCTTTAAATCAACAACAAAGTCAGCTACGCCGACAATAATGACAACCGCTAAACCAACATCACGTACTAGTACTACAGCAAAAGCTTCTACTGTAGTTCCAACCCCTTCTGCTCGATCTTCAACGAGTAAGTAATTGTTTTGTCCAGTGCACACCAGTTTATAATTTTTTTGAAATATAACCTCTGACAACAGCAACAGGGAATCGATTCTTTGTCTGATTGGGAAGAGGGTTAGTTTTCGATGCGAGAAGACCTGAGTTTGAATCCCTCTCTGGTCGATCATTTTCAAGATGTGCTGCATCTTTCTATTACGAACTTTCATGTTCGTTAGAGTAACGTTTCTTTGCCTTAAATATAATTTATACAGATAATATGTGTTTCTACTCAGAAGTCGTCTAAACATTCAATGTCCTCACCGGCTGTTATGTAAACTATTTTCAAAGTAGTTTCCTTAGAAAAAAGAGAACCAATCGAATGGAAGCCATAATGGAACGGGTCTGCTTATCTGAAATAATCGTATTCATGTTATGATAGATACAAGGTACACTGGGTGTCAGAGAATTTTCCGACGGCTTATTATTCAATTTTCCAATTTAATATTCTCTCATATTAATGATATACACTAGGTACATTTGTTATCAGAGAATTTTCCGACGGCTCATTCAATTTTCCAATTTGATATTCTATCCTGTTCGCATTGATTCTTTGAAACAAAACTGTTATATTATCAGTTATTAAAGTTGAATGTTTTAATTAGTTGAGTGGACTAGTAATTGATAGTGATTAAAGAATAAAAAGCAGAAACTGAAAATTTTCGAACACTTATTTTCTTATACTTACTACTGTTACAAGTATCCAGTTAAAATGTTATATAACTTACAATAAGTTATGAATCTGAAACATACTTATTGAACTGAAATAGTAATGGCGTGATACAAATGCATTGCACTTTTTTCGATTATGCCCTATGTGCACGTCAAATAAAGTAAACTACATGTTCTGTTCTGTTTTAATTATAACTCAGTTCCCTTAAGCCTTTTCAACTGCATTTGTTATAGTTTGGATTTATTTCGAATATTGTGCCATGAAGAAAAAATATTCATTCATATAGGAATCTAAGCTTACAGAACTGTGCAGTACAAATACATGTATTACATTTTATATTTTCTTCCTGCACGAACTTGAAAAAACAAAAGGATTAAAACGGCCTAGTATCCTTTTCGTACAAATCATTTTCCATGCATCTTGTTTCACCTTGACACACCTTCTTTCGGTAATTTTGAATTTTAGGACGAGAGACATAGTAATAGAGCAATAAATATATTTAACCTAAACATTACACCTCAAGATATCAGTTTGCCGAGTTTGAGATCAGACAAAGTAAATGACAAAGCATCCCGTGTTATATTTCTTCTGACAAAGGCAGTATTCTGGTTTTGTATATCATAACTGGTTACTTTCCCAGTACATTGTGACATTGTTAAACATTTCAATTTATCAATGTGAATACTTCAATAAAGATTTTTTGGTGGTGCGTATAATTAGAAATATCACCAGGTCAATGGTTTGAAACTTATGACATTGGCGATGCTAAGCATTAGACAGATACCAACAGCAGAGATTTGTGTAGCTGTGAAGCTCGCGGGAAGCTGACATTACAATTAACGCGGTCCAAAATAAAAAGGGAAAATCTTTTTTTTCTTTTTACAGTTTGAAGCCTTTCAGCAGTCAAAATACACTTATATTTTGCTATTTTGACATGTTTTTCTTCAAAAAAGACATATTTCCGCTAATGTTCCACGTTAAGTGCTTGATTTTCAGCCAGTTCTGCATAATATTACAAGGCAATCTTTATTTTCAGTCTAGAAATTACTTTCTTATCAAAGTGTCGCTAGGTAAATTCAAAAGTTAGAATAATTTCTGCATATTTTTCTCCTGAAATATTTTGCAAGCAGCTAATTACTATTTGAGTGACTGAACACTTCAATTTCTGCTGGCAGCTATTGTAGCTTTTCGGTAGTGTTATATACCGAAAGGAGCGCGAGCAAAAGGTTTAAAAGTTGTTGCATAGTTCAGAGAATCATATTGGTCGGTAGACATCGTAGAGGTCTCGATTTTTAAACAGTTAATAAACACAACAACAGCAACACAGTTTAAGACAATGATACTTTGTTGAGTGTGACCGTTCTTAGGAAAATGACATAATTTGGGATAGTATTTAAATACAAATGACAATGTGAACATATCATACCAGTTTTTAAAGAGATGATACACATGTTTAGATCAATAATTGATGGACCCCTGACCCCTCACATTTGCATGATTTAACAAAGAAGTGCAGTTGTATTTTCACCACAAACAAGTATATAACAAAAGAGTTTGTGGTAATGTTTGTGGGTAAAACCTATTGTTATAAGATTTAAAAGTAATGCTATGGATTCATGAATCCTTGCAGTGTTTTAACTTTTTTCTCTTTTCACACTAAAAAAGGTTGACACTTGGTAAACCTATCGTATTTCTAGCTTCTCTTATCCCGGACATGGACTATTCCCTAATCATTTTCAGTTTTAATCACATAGAATTAAGCAATTTTTATACGGTTATGAGATCATAAGTGACAAGCTATTTGCTTAGATATGAAGTTATGAGTAACGAGGACAGTTAAGTTGACAAAAAAATGGATTCCGTAGTGTTAACAAAGTAAATCTGTAATTGTCTCAATGACCTAGTTTTTGACCCCAGATGATCCGTATGACCTAGATATTATCAAGATAAACATTCTGACAAGTTTTCATGACAGTTGTAAGGAAACTATAGGCTGTAGAAGGTTTATTAGGTTTTTCCTTTATTTAAAATCTGTGACCTAATAGTTGATCCAAGATGACATATATTCAAACCTCACCTAGATATTATCACGATAAACAACCTGGAAAGTTTTCATGCCATTTGGACAAAAGAGAGTTAATAAGAATTTCCTTTGGTTAGGCCTTTTGACCTAGTTTTCAGTCCGACTTGACCGATATTCAAACTTGGCCAGTGCCTTACTTTGACAATCGTTCTGATCAAGTCTCTTGATAATTAGGTGAAAAATATAACCTCTAGATTGTTAACGAACCTATTGTGGATGACGGACGACGGACCCCGGACATTCAAGGATCCTAAAAGCTAACCAGTTTATTAAAACGTAATTCTAAGTCTTTACACAAACATGAAATATATTTTTTCTCATAATGATAAAAACTAATATTGCACTGTTTAAGGTTTTTTAGGATAAATGTAAAGCAACTAAACGTTTAAAAAGTAAGAATTTTCTATGAATAAACTACACAAACTACAGTCCACAGGTGCTGTTTCATATCCAATCGGCAAAACGAAAACACTTTTTCCAACAGCCACTACCGACTCCTAAGTTCTGCAATGATAAAAAAATAAAACAATACATTACCTGTAAATGATTTAAAAAATTACTGAACGTACATGAAGAACAACCGGTACGTTCTTCTCGTCAAACATAAAATAAAGAATACATTTATCAGTATGCAGGACCTCTCACACACATACACGAACGCACGCGCGCACGCTCGAGAACACATACACACATTTTCAACATCCAACATAGATACATAAATAATTATTGTTTACCTTTTCAACTTTACGTCAAACTTGCAGAATTATCTGGAAATTAGAAATCAGAATAGTTGAGTATTATTTAAGAATATTATTTCGTTGAGGATATACAAACTTAGATATTGTGATAAAGAACAGAATCTGATCCCTCGATCTAACACCCTATTTAAACAAAGCTTTAAGATAAAAGTAGACTGCGAGAAGGAAAATTAAATGATCCTTGTTTGTAAAAAAATATTATCTTACATTTCATTTAAACTGCAACTTATCATACACACGTTTTCTCTTACAAACTCGCTTTAAAGTCGCTACAGATAAACGAAGTTTCTTTTACATTTTTAGAGATTTAAAGCACACATTGCAACAAAAAGTAATAAATATAACAGTTGTAATTTTAATATACTACAGATGTATGTTACACTTACATCATACTTATCGATAATCGATTTAATTTGTTCATACAATTGTCATTGAAAAGAAAATCAGTTATTGTGACATACCTTTTCAAAATAAGAATGTGCATCTTCGATTGCAGTTATAAAAAATAACGAATTTCGTCCATAGTTTGCATTTTCTGTCAGTTGAAATGCCACCAGATATCATATCCGGTGTTTCCGTCACACTTCATGGCGAAAGGGATTTACATCATGAGCCGCTGAATTCATTTTCTTTATCACCAACTAGTCCGTTTATTCGTTAAAAAATATCCTTCACCTGTCTAAAGTTCCGTTTGCTTTTTGTGAATTGTAATTTTATGAATAATCAATCCACAAAGCAGTCACCAGTACTTTATAAAATAATATTATGGTCTGCTTTATGACTCATTTGATTCATAATTAACCCATGTATTTAATTGACAGCTTTTTTTCTGACAGACCACACCTCTAAAACTTGCCGGTATACCTACGAGAATTGCGCGTTACAAAAAATCACATCCACTTATTAACTCTGACCGTATCGCAGTATTCTTTTGTAACTAGACAAGGTTATGACCTGAATTAACTTGATTCGGCTCATTTAGTCCTACGAAAAACCGGGAAAATCGGCATAATCTGAGCCGAGTCTTATCAGTAGGCACATCAGTGAGAATTGCTCCTAGCAGTTATAAACAATAAGCACCAGCTTGTACAAGATATCAAATCAATTATTTCAATGCAGATTTAAGAAGAATCAGGCCAGACTATTATGATTTTATGCAAAAAGGGAAATAGCAATGGCACATTTGCTCTACATGTTTAAATTATGCGTCATTTGTGAAGCGATATGTGGAGAACGACTAGAAGGAGCAGGAGTATACTCTCTTCTTCCTTCAGCTGATATAAATTAAAGTTTTAGAAACCAAAGGAAAGCTGCTGCTTTCAAGAATGTTAGGAATGGAAAGCTGCTACTTTTACTGATTCTGACACCATTTTTTGTTTCTATTTACTTCACCTCTGTATAGCACATGTTACGTTATAGCGATTAACACACGGATCCTCTAAACGTGCATAAAAAGTAAAATATTTATAGGCACTGAAGTTGTTATTATGAAAAGGACGTGAAAAGGTAGCCGTTGGCTTGTTGAAACACATCATAATTCAAACCTTTTCATACTTTTATTGATAAATCTTTACCTTGGTAGTCACAGTGGAGGAAATGTCTATATTTCATGCACCAAATTCAAAAGTCGATGCACTGTTGCTTTGTGGTTAAGCTGTTATAAAGTTAACCACAGTTTCAATGACTGGAATTGCCTGGATCTGACTCCTGCTAGAGACAAGACATTTATCTTGCATTTTAAAGTGAACAGAAGGATGAAATTACACTGTATATTTACCTCTCTTCAATTTTAAAGAAATCATTTCAGGCAAAAATATCAGTAGCTTAAATTGCAATGTTATTTTTATGCTACTGAAGGGAGGGCATAAAGTAATCGAATTGTCTGTCCGTCCGTCTTTCCCCATTCTGTCCGGAGCATAACTCCAAAAGTATACAAGGCATTGACATCAAACTTGGAATATAGCTTGATGGTGATGAGGTAAAGTGCAGCGCATAAAAGCCATTACTCTAACCATGCTAATTCTTGAGTTTTATTCCCTCTTCATTTTTCCTTTTCCGGCCATTTTCTCACAAAGTATACATGGGATTGGCTTCAAACTTTGAATATAGGTTGTTGGTGATGAGGCGAAGTGCAGTGCACAAGAATCATAACTCCAGCACACTTACATTTTGAATAATCTCCCTTTCCGGGGCATTACTTAAAAGGTATTGGAGATACCATCTTAAACTTTATAGATATATAGGATTGAGGAAAAGTGCAGTGCCGAGGAACCATAACTCTCTTTGGCATAATTTTATAATTATTGCCTTTTGGTATGTTTCATACCTAATGTTTGTCAGGGGCATAACTCAAAAAGCATTGGAGTTATCAATTTGAAATTTCATAGATAAATAGATCTCATTGAGGAGAAGTGCAGCGCGTAAGAACCATAACTTTCTTTTACATAATTTTGGAGCTGTCGGGTTTTGTTTGTCCGGGGCATAACTCACAAGCTATTGAAGGTATCAACTTGAAATTTTATAGATAAATAGCTCTAACTGAGAAAAAGTGCACTGCCTAAAAAAAGAACAAAGTAATATGTTCCCATATATCAATACCCTACTGAAAAGCGACATGCGGAGGAATTGGCGCTAGGACAGTGGCAGTTCGAGTTTTCACAGACTGCAATTTTTTGGGCACAAATGTTCAAGGTAATATCAAGTTATAAGATACCATGACGGTGACCTTTTCCTTATTTCGGGGGCATTCGTGTCTGTGAAATATTTCTCGTATCTTATTTACTTCATTTTAAAATCTGATGAAATTAAATTAAATATGTCATTCCCCACGTAACCAGTATCCGTTTGGTTTTTATTATATATTACTTATTAAGTGGGTGCTTTCACACAAAAAATGTACTATTTTTTTGTAGTACTATTTTACCAGCACTTATGTCAGCATGCCGTATGTTTTCCATTTTCCATTTTATACAAAGCTTATTATGAAATATTGTTTTTAAAGGTTTTTATCAGATATCCACTTTTTGTAATTTTTAATAAAGCAATATCTCCTTTTTGAACAAATTAAATTTTGTCCTAAAACAATTAACAGGTGTTTCAAATTTTAGCTTTTACTTTAATTCTGTTATTCTTTTACATAAATAAATACCAGAGGTTTATAGAGACATTCTATGTTCTTATAAATTATTAACTAAAAAGCAAAAGTCCTATTTGATGTGTAGCGAAAGAAGTTATTATTTCTAAGTTTTAAGCTGTACTTGCATTATGTTGACTGATAACAGTCAGCTGGGTTTAATTAACTACAGCCAGACACCAGTAACCATCTTCTATTGAGATGTTAAGAGAGATAAACTGTTTGTTTATTGCCCTGTGACTTGATATGGGCTATTATAACTGCCCGGCTTCGAAGGCTGAGAGCCACGAATCCATGATTTTTTTCACAACAACATATTTGGGTCTAGCTTTTTGTCTTAAGAGTCGGGCAACGTTCATGTTGTAGTCTAGGTACCAATACTACTATTTTTTTTTATTATATTTACCAAGTAAATGCAAACTCTTCTGAAAAATACTATTATTATTACAGCCCCTTCTTTGATAGCCTGCAGTACCGCCGCCTAGTGATTTTGTACCAAAATAGATTTTTGTACCAAAAAAGAAGACGTAAGCTTAAAATGACAGTAAGGCATAGTTCTTTGTATTTTTCTGTTGATCCCTAGTTCATACAGGCAATGTACATATGACCGAAATATGCATTACGTGTAACATAGAAGAAAAACAAACATGCCAACGAATACCACTGATATAAGTAACTGATAAAACAAGTAAGTGTTTAAACACACGCTGTGTTTGCATATTGACCAGGCTCTTGACCGTTAGAAGTACAAATAATTAAAGTGCTATGGCATTAACATTTCCCATATTATGTTTTTTTATGTTAGCAATGAACGCTGATTTCTTGGATTCAAGAATTGTATTTTTATCATATTGAAACCTCATTGAGGAGGCTTTCCGAGTTTTTTTCTGATGCACTATGGTAACATTAATCACTGGTCTACATAAAAAAATATATTAAATGTATATCGTTACGAGGTTAAAGGAACATACCTTGAAATTACCCGAGAATGTTCTGCATAAGAAATTAATGGTCTATTCCCTACGAAATAGAAAAAAAAAACTAGTTACAATAACTAATAGTTTAAGAAGTAATTATATAAACACATGTTTCTTTACAATATATTGGCATTTGGACAGTGTTCATTTGTTGCATGCAACATTGCCGAGTTGACGGGTGGGTTGGGGTTAAATCGCCAAGACAACTCGTACATGATTGTTCTTAGGAGAACCTGTTTGGGCATGTTTGAGGTTGGTGCAACCTAGAACCTGGTTTAAACCCCTTGTGGCAAATATTTTGCCACTGACCTTTTCAAGGCGTTGTTTTTGAAAATTGTTTTGATTTTTTTCTTTTATTCATCATTATTTGAATTAATGCTCTCTTTTCCTCCCTACTTTTTGACTGTATGGGCTGCGCTTAATATTTTGTAGAAATAATCAAAATAATAGAGTAAAAAATGTTGTTGTTTTTTTTTTATTTGTACCCCGCCCTGTATTGTCCCGGCCTGATTTTGTACATGGGTAATCAACAGACAGTCATGTCATGTTTTACCCTCTGCAACTGTTATCTACTGCTACTTCCAAATTCACATTTACCTGCTGCTAGTGCCAGCAACTAATGCTGCCAACTTAAGTTTTACTTAATGCTACTGCTTTTTACTGTTTTTGTCGACTTCATTTTTTACCCTCTATTTATTTGAGTTTAAATACCGGCTACCCTTACCGACGCCCTCTGCAGAGACTAGTTATTTATGTTGTGGGGGATAGTGCAAGATACAGAAAGCTACTCGTTCCAGAGACAGCCTTTCTTTTACATGCTCAGTGTACAACACTGATATACGGGACCTTGGTGCAGGAGACAGTTTGTAATGCTAGTACAGCAGCGGGGGTATCGATCTCGCGACCCCTAAATAACCAATCCAGCCCGTTACCTCTGGCCCACTGATCCGCTCTGCTTATTTCACATCTAATTTACTTTATACTGCCCAGAGCTAATGCTTACTGCTATTGCTAAACGACAATGATGGCAAAAAAGTCAGATTTATATTTATAAACTAGCAGGATTGATGGCTTTATATATACGTAAGGGATATGTCACAATGTTAAAGAGGCTGAAAAGACAAGGGTCAGCTTGAACTATCTTTTCTGGTACATTTCAGCATTCATAAGCGTTCAGTTTTTTTACTAATTATTCTTTTATTAACTGAATAAATTTGTTTATTTCACTGTAATAAATTTGAAGACAGTATTCACTTTTTTATTAATTGAAACTACACTTAAAAGCATTATCAAATATATTTCTAAACTTTTTTTGAAAGCGCATTTATTTCGGGAGAAAAAAATGTGGTTTTGTTGTTTCACAGTTTTTAGGACTTTTATTAGTAATTACAGAACAGTTTTTTATAAACAGATAGATTGCAGCACAATACAAAAAAATGTTATGCACGTGGTAGTTGAAATGTGAGGTTTGAATATCGATATTTGTAAATCTTATAGCTTGAAGCCTGAAGTGGCTTATCCACAGAGCCTTAAAGCGACTGACTCACACAATTTTGCTGATTTTGTTTTCTTTAAAACTTAAGAAAAATTAATAAACTATGGAAAAAAATGATATTATGCTTCTATACACCATGAAAACTGAAAACAAAAGTTTTGACTTAACCATTATTCGAACTCATGACCTTTCGGTCAGTAAAATTTGTAGCGCCGATCTACACCACTGAGCCATAGCGTCTAGTTTGAAAGTTTCGTCAAAATTAATGTTATAACTAAAGTATCTACCCCGTGACTAACGGGGTAAGTTTTTTAGCGATAAAAGTGTGTAAAACTTTATGTTTTGATGTTATTCTTTAACAAAAAATGAGTCAGTAACTTTTTTTAGATATGTTCTTCACAATTACAGCAATAATTTCAAGATGTAGAAACATTTTCTTTTTTTTTCCATCGTCGGCCCGTCTGTGAGTCAGTCGCTTTAATTAAGTCCCTGATGTAAATTGATATTTTCTAGAGATTAAAGTCTCCGGGTCCGGATCCGGACCTGGAGACTATTGATTAAAACTGAATCTAAAAACATCAGTTTGAATCAGTGATTGTTTTCATTTAATAATAATTTGCACTGATTTAAAAAAAAAATGTAAATTTGCATTAATTAAAAAATTATTTTGTATTAAGTAACAACAATTGTAGCTATATTATTGCAAAGTGTCATTCATCGAAACAAATTCGGCTATCGAAAACTCTTGGGTGGTGAATCGACTTCTTACTGCGTAGAGGGACGACTAGTGCGAACATGTAGAGGTCGCGAAACGAACTGAAATCTATAAAATGTATATAGATACAACATCTGACAAACGCGTCAGGAAATTGATCCCATTGGAATTTGGTTTACAAAACTACTTATGATCGAGGCGATATGAGTACGAATCGCACTCGCATATGGTCTATTTAAATGCACTAACAATTCAACGGCAGAGTGTACGTATTTGCGGTGTGTGTGTGTGTGTGTGTGTGTGTGTGTGTGTGTGTGTAGAATTACGAATATCCGTTATGTTTCACGTCTTGTGTAAGACAGTTTGTTTTCGAAAACAGAACATATTTACTAGATTCCAACTTCTAGACGTTTAGATATCCTGCCACGGCTGCCCGAATGCATTGTTTATAGATCCCTTTTCGCAGAACAGATATCGTAACCAAAATTTTGCACGAAACAGGTTCATCAGAATATAAACAGTTTTGTCATAGTTCGGTAGCAGGAATAAATTTAACATCTGTAGATCTATAAAAATAGTTTATCACTCTGATCGCTTAGATTTAATACACATGTTAATATAATGCAACCTTTAATACGTAACTGTTCTGATAAATGTACTTTCATTTAAATGAAAACTGATAAAAGTTTGAGGCTTGGACAATTTTAGTGATAATAGTATTACATATACAGAAAGTATTGTAGGTGCTCGTGTATAGAAAATAATAAAAGTATTTCAATGTTTACTTAATCTGCTACTGAAAGGGTTCTCAAATGAGATTTTTCTCTTTTTTTTCGAATTATCTCGTCTGGTCAGACATGGCCCCACGTAATACTTGACCGTACGGTATTACACCACTGAGCAATAAATCTTCAATCTACACTGGTCAGGGAATGAATGTTTACATCAAGATAAAGATCTGCTTATTGCCTTGAGAAAATTGTTATAAAATCACATGTGATTTTTATTAGTATGTTTCAATATCCATAAAAATCATTGAATTACAGGTACAAGTTTAACGTTATAAAAAGTAGACGGACTGTGTACTTCTAACCAACTGATGGTAGAAAATCTAGTTTTATTTAGAGAAAATGGTGCAAAAAAAAAACAAAACAACGAAAACAAACAAAAAATCAAAACAAAAACAAAAAACGCTGCAACATGCATTCGCTTTGACTGGCACATAATTAATTCGCAACTATGACCATTAATTAAATGAATGATATTTATCAACACTGCTATCGGTATAAATTTGAAGGAAATTGTTTAATCGTATATTTTGAATAAAATCATTATTAACAAAAACGCCCCGTTGAATCGATGGCGTGAAGACAGAGTAAGATAGCATGAATTATTTTTCCGTTGCTTTTCGTTCATTTACTATATTTCTATTGTAAAAGACATATCTAAACATATCTTACTCTGAAAAAAAAAAGAACAAAAATGAATTCAATGCAGAAAACGCTATATCATGTATTAAAAATCAAAGTCATTGACATGTATCAAGAAGAAAATTTACAAAAACTGCCTTATCATCATCACCTGTAGTGCTTTAATCATGCATTTTATATATTCTGAATGATGAGTGAGAAGTAGGCTCAACATTTGACATTCGCCGAAATGACTGTCCTATAAGCTCAATATCAGACATAAGACTTCGGAAAAAAAGTCAGTGTTGTGCTATCACGACATTCGACATTCAAACTGTGAATCATTTGCTTTGAATAGGCTAGCACAACATTTGACATTCGAGTTCTGACACACTTGAAAAGTTAAATATTGCGCCAGCACGACATAAGATACAAAACTTTCAATTTTGAACGTTGTGCTAGCAAGACATTCGACTTTCAAGTGTTAAAAATCCTGAAAATTGAAGTTGTGTAAACACGACATTCGACACACTATATTCAAATTTTAAATCATTTGCTTTGAATGTACAGCTAGCACGACATTTGATATTCGATTTTTAAAACAATTTTAAATATACAACATTTAATTTCGTAGTGATTCAAAATTTGAAATTCAAGTTTCCTGCAGACACAAATTCAATTTTCAAGTGTTTCAATTTCAAATGTTGAATGTCAAATAATGTGCTAGATCAACATTAAATTTTCAACTTTCTATTGTCAAATGTCGCGCTGGCAAAAAATTGAAAGCAAATATCTTTAAAGCGACTGACTCACAGACGATGATAAAAAGAAAATGTTTATACATCTTGAAATTCTTGCTGTAATCGTGAAGAACATATTTAAACTAAGTTATTGACTCAGTTTTTGTGACAGAAAAACATCAAAATATAAAGTTTTACACACTTTTATCGGTAAAAAATTTACCCCGTTAGTCACGGGGTAAATACTTTAGTTATAACATTAATTTTGAGGCAATCTAATAACTAAATGCCGTGGCTCAGTGGTCTAAGTCGTTGCTCTATATTTTACTGACCGAAAGGTCGTGGGTTCGAATCCTGGTAAAGTCAAAACTTTTTTTTTCAGTTTCCATGGTGTATAGAAGCATAATATTATATTTTTTCCATAGTATATTTAATCCTCTTAAATTTGAAAGAATAAAAAATTTCAGCAAAATTTTGTGAGTCAATCGCTTTAAATTCAAATGTCCTCATGCTAGCAAAATAATAAAAAAATGATTCAAAATTCGAATATCATATGTTGAATGTCGACCTGGTACACCATTAAACTTTCAAGATTTCAAAATCTGAATGTCGATTGTCGTATTTGCACAACAGTCAAAGCAAATGATCCAAAATTTGAATGTTGTATGTCGAATGTCATGCTGGCACAACATTTAAATTTGAAGTGTTTTCAGAATTCGAAAGTTAAACCGTTACGTCGAATGTTGTTCTGGCACAACATTTATATTTCAAGATTTCAAAATTAGAAAATCGAATTTAGAATGTCGTGCTAGTACAACATTTCAAACAAATGATTCAAAATTTCAATGTTGATGTCGAATTTCGTGATAGCACAAAATTCAGATTTCAAATAATTCCGAATTCGAATATCGTGTTTGCACAACACTGACTTTTGCCAAAGTCGAATGTATAATGTTTAGCTGATACGACATTCGTTTCAGCTAATGTCAAATGTCGAATGTCGTATGTTGATCTAACTTCACAAATATTAATGAATGTTAGGTACGCATGAGTGATGGCAGGTAACAGTTTAAGTCATTTAATCTTTATAACAATATTGAAGTGCCAGAGCTTCTGGGTTGACAACAACAAACAAGTTGCAGATTAAGCCATGCCAGTAAACAGAACAGAACGAAAACAAAGAGAACAGATTTTCCTAGATAGGTTAAATCTAGACGTGGTCTATGTTCTCGACTTTTACCTTACACAAGAAAAAAAAAACATTGATGTAGAGCATCAAGTCGGCTTAGAAGATTCCAAAAGCGTACAAGTGTCGGACACATACACTCTTATTCATACATTGCATTTATATAACTGTATAACTGTCGGTAAAATTGAAGAGTGCAGTCCGTACTCAGCCGTACCAACGCTCTAACCACTGAGCCCTGACGCATTTGTCAGAGGTTACAACTATAAAAAGACTGATGTATACAAAATTGTAATACAGGAGCGGATGTGGATCAGTGGTAACGCGCTGGACAGGTAAACTAGGGGTCCCGAGTTCGATCCTCCGCTCCTCAAATAACATTACTAATAGTCTTTCGGATGAGAACCTAGGTCCCATGTGTCAGTGCTATACACTAAACATGCAAAAGAACCAGGGGTGTCTCTGGAATGGGGTGCTTTCTGTATCTTGCACTAATCCCACAACATAAAATAAGGGGAGTCGGTCATATGGGAACCGGTACCGACGATAGATAAGCTCAAATAGATAGATAGAAATTGTAATACACTTGCACTTCAGGTCAGTATTCAATAAGTTGCTTGAAAAGAAAAAAAAGTAGATTCACATTAGTCGTTATTAACTGATCCTTAAACGCACCATCATACATGGTTCCGTAATTTAACCTCGCCTATTTGGTTTCGGCTGGGAAGATTTCTGATTCATGCTGCGAGAATTGTTATTGAATGGAATGGCTAGAGATTAATTTTCAGATAATGAAAATAGAACGATTAGACTTCAGTACTGAATTTCCTTGCTACCTCCTGTATGTTTATGGGTCATTGATGCATGAAAATTGCAATACACTTGGATCACACTTGAAGGTCAGAGTTGATAGATTGCTTTTGTTTTGGAAGTCTTGGACACGGATTACTAATTTCTAGCGGAGATCTGAAGACAGTTTCTCATCTTGTGTAAAAATGTACGCTTGGACATCTCCAAAAACGGATGTTTGCTTCCTGGGTTCCATACCAGTATTCGCGCAGCGTGGAGGAATGTGAAGATCGTGAGAGAACCTCGCCTCTGACGGGAAAGAATAGTGTGTCAAGGCCTGAAGTTTCTTAGGATGTGTGCTGGTAAGATCTTTTTCTTTTTTCAAGATAAATAGTAGTCAATTTACTCTTTTATGAAATTGAACATGTTTTATTACTGCGGAAACAGATCTTTCTCTGCGACAACAAGCTTTTTTTCTGTATGAAACAAACAAATGACGCAGTGTTATGACAAAACAATTTCAATTTCATTTGATGGCTTTATTTTAAAGGAAACTTTGCTACTTTAAGAAGACAAAACAAATAAGACATGTTAAAGCTCCGATTATAAGTCTATAGAAAGTTACTTGATTATATATTGAATTCCTTTCCTTAGAAATACTTATACTTACTATAAAAGTAATGATATCAAATGAATAACAAACAATCATCAAGATAAACAGTTCTATCGCGGTTTA
Source organism: Cyclina sinensis (assembly GCA_012932295.1). Lineage (NCBI taxonomy): Eukaryota > Metazoa > Mollusca > Bivalvia > Venerida > Veneridae > Cyclina > Cyclina sinensis. Next base: position 21,741,655 of record JAAONU010000009.1, read on the forward strand.
CTTTAATAAAGTATGGAACCTTTTAGTGCTATTTCAACCTATGAAAATGACATATTGAATTCATTTTATCGACGGAATACCCAGAGACCCAATGAAATGTTTTCAGTGCCTTCAGGTACGAACAGAAACCAAGGAGGATTAAGAACTGCAAATGGAGTGTATTAAAGCAGACAGAAACGCAGCGTTTGACCAGAATTGCAGAACCCCGAGAAGTCCTTCCTTACAGTGGATAAAAAATACTAACGTAAGAAGCTTTATCAACATATCTTATTAATAATAGATTTTGAGAGTTATGTTAATCTAAAGAAGAAGAAAAAATCCAGAAAGACAACAAATTAGCTCATTTTCTTCCCTGAATCTGTATCTCTCTTAACATTTTAAGAATTACTTTTAACTGAAAAATTTAAACGATACAGTGTGTTCAGTGTTTTGTCGGAAAAGAAAGTAAAGTACGATGAATAAATTAAGTGAAGTGGGACGAACAGGTGAAAGAACATCCTTTGCATTTCAATATTTAATGTTTATCAATTGCTTAATGGGTACACGGTTCCAAGTCACTCTTGTTTTAAAAAGAACAATATATTTTATATAAAATGAGGAAGTCCTAAACCGGACGTCTGGTTTAACCCTACATTAATCTACCTTAGGTGTCGGGCTAATTTTACTTTTAATTTATCCCGGTGCTACACATTTTGTTGACTGTCAACCACCGGTCTTTATACGACTATGTTTTACCTTTTTACCTTTATCCAAAAGATGAAGAAAGGAGAAGAAAAAAGTCTGCTTGTTATTAATAAACTAAAATGTTTATAAATCCATGTTTATTCATGAAACAAAGAAAATGACGCTCAAAGCGATGGAAATATCAATCATGATTTGATTTCAAAAACAATGAAACTATTATAATTATTACCAACAGTTCAACTTAAAAGCATTATTCAAATGATTGCATAAACGAAAATAAGACAGTGTCTCATTGACGGACGCGAGAGAACTAGTTGGTCGGTTCCTTATCAAAACTAAGCAGTTGTTTTCTCTCTTATTCTGTTTACTGTATTTGTTTTACAGGAGTGTTTCTCTAGTTATTTCGAAAGAGTCACAAATAGACAAACTTCTATTCAACCGAAAAGAGTAAGTGTTCAGGTAACTGTTACTTTTTCATAAATATGTGAACAGTTTCGTTCCATAAAGGTATTGTGCAGTTTATAGAATACGAAAAGAAGTGATGAAACTGAATGTTAGTGGAAATTGCTGATTTCAAATGAAAAAATATTTACTTACTTATACAATAAACAAATTAAATCGAGTACTGTTCATTTTAAATGTAGTTTCTCTGTTGTAAAACCATTAAGAATTGTTAATACATGAACATTGGATATCAGTGATTTCAAATATGAAAACTACACGGTAAACCTCTTCTATATATAACAATTCGTAACACGTATATAATACGTGTATAAGTTCTTCGGCTCCACGCTGAATTTTCGATACATTGTAGCTATGAACAAGACGTTTTTGTTTGCATATAAATAACTTTATTTCATTTTAAAAATGTTAGTTAGTAGTCCACTGAAACCTGTTGTAATAATACTGGAGCTGATGAACAGTGACGTGGTTGGCGGACAATTCTAAACATGTTTTCATCCGCAATATCGATTGAAGTTATTTTTGAACAATTAATTTTATTTTATCATGTATTATTCAGATTGCTGTAGGGGAATGGGCAAGAAAAAGTTTTCACCTCGAAGTTATTGGGAAGCAAAGAAAAAATATTTCAGCAAAAATCAGTGGGGTCAGGTTAGCACTTGATACTCAGCAGAAAGGATAGTGGGACCATTAATTGTAGTGACAAAAGTTCTTTACTATTTCATTTGTTAAGTTTACTTATGTTGTCAGTGGTGACACTATTCTGCTGGAGAATTTTCGAAAGAACAATATAATAAATATGTGTTGTACGTACTTGTGTTATAAAATTATAAAATTAGTTAATACAATATCTGACAGAAATTGCGTCATCCTTTAATAACCGTTAAAGAATTGTTGTCAGTGCTTTTGATTTCCATCTTGCAATGTATGTTTATATGTTCCAGGGGCTTATATGTATAACTGAGATAAAAGCGTATGTAATTGTCTGCGTGTTTCAAGCTGTCGATCGATAGCATATTTCAAGGGTAGTACGTAACATGTTTTTTGTTATTGTTTTTTTTTAGAAAATGATAAATTGATTAAAAAGCCACTGATAGAACAGTTACAACTATAAAACCTTATTGTTTTAGAAGTATCTATGTCTATCTAGATATACAGTCATATGCAGCTGTTTGTATTAAAAGGTATACAGATCTAATATGAACCGCTTCCTTAGTTTATGCCTAATGACGGACTGCTATATGAATAAACATTTATTCTCCAGTCGTCGCAAAGGTGTTTTTATATGTGTTTGCTCATGAGAAGATTATGTTAACAGGCATTTAATATTTATGTCCAGACTTCTGTCTTATACAGAAAAAATGGTGTACATTTCATGTGAAACAACACTTTTACAAATTTGAATGTATTGCACTTAAAACGTAGCAACGGAAACATCATAGATTTGAAAGATTTAAATGTTTACTTATCTTTTCCTAATATCCAGTAAACAAGAGTAACTAAACTCTTCTCATTATTCATAACTTCATAGCTAAGCAAATAACACGTCGTTTGTGTCCTCAAAACCATATAACATTGCTCAATTCTGTGTGATTGCAACTGAAAGTGATTAGGGAATAGTCTGTGTCAGGGATAATAGAAGCTGGAAATACGAGTGTCAACCGAAACACTTTTATCTACACAAGTGTCAACCTTTTTAGTGTGAAGCAAGAAAAAAGTGTAAACACGGCAAGAATTATTGATCTAAACATGCGTATCATCGCTTTGAAAAACTGGTATGATATGTTCACATTGTCACTTGTAATTAGATACAGTCTCATTAACATAAATATTTTTGATTTTTTACGAGTAATACATAATACTGAAATAGATATCATCTCTTTCAAATTATGTCATTTTCCTAAGAACGGTCACACTTAACAAAGTATCATTGTCTTAAACTGTGTTGCTGTTGTTGTGTTTATTAACAGTTTAAAAATCGAGACCTCTACCATGTCTACCAACCAATATGATTATCTGAACTATGCCACAACTTTTAAACCTTTAGCTCGCGCTCATTCGGTATATAAAACTACCGAAAAGTTACAATAGCTGCCAGCAGAAATTGAAGTGTTCAGTCACTCAAATAGTTATTATCTGCTAGCAAAATATTTCAATAGAAAAAAGATGCCGAAATGAATTTAATCTTTCGAATTTACCTTGCGACACTTTGATAAGGAAGTAATTCCTAGACTGAAAATAAAAAATGCCTTGTGATTTTCAGCAGAACTGGCTGAAAATCAAACACTTAACGTGAAAAATTAGCGGAATATGTCTTTTTTTAGGAAAAACATGCCAGAATAGCAAAATATAAGTGTATTTTGACTGCTGAAAGGCTTCAAACCGAAAAAAAGAAAAAAAAGATTTTCCCTTTTTATTTTGGACCGCGTTAATTACAGTCATGTGCTTCTTTGCATGGGTTTTTAGAAGCTAAAGAAGATAAAATTGTGATTAAAACTATAATGAAGCACACTCTTTTTATTAAACACAGGCTGTACCCGTGACTTGTACATTATGGTAGACGACTCACTAGGCATGCGTGCTGCACTTTCAACAATTAAAAACACAATTGTGGATGTAATAGATCAGCTTGACATAGCATATGATAAGACAAGAGTCGCCCTTGGTACTTTCGCTAACATAGCCGTAACCCGATGGGAACTAAACAGGTATCTAAATGACTGTATATTACTTTTATTGAAAACTAGACAGATGTACACTTTGTTTACTTCAATGAACACATTAATGAAGTTTTCTCACCTAAGCATTATTATATCCGATACTAATGTGCCTATATATTATGTTTCTTCAAGGTATACGGATAAAGTCAGCTTACAGAATGCAGTTCGTCATTTAGAAGCACTCAACTTTGCCCTTGCAGCACATAATATGGTGGGTGTCAACCATGCTGTGAATTACTTCAAAACAGGAGACAGAGCTAACATTCCGGACGTAGAACTGTTCATATCTGGAAGCGGTCCACACCGCCAAGGTCGGTTCCTTTTCCAGCCGCGGGAACAAGTTATTGGCGAGCTTCATCAGAGAAGCAAGAATGTGATAGCGGTTGCTGTTGGAAATGCAGACCAAGCGCAGATGCGACGTATAGCCACGGACTCATTGCACTATTTCTTTATTCCAAGCTTTGGGTCATTTGATCAACAAACGTTTGTCCGAAATGTTGTGAATTTGATATGTCAGTGATTTGTTACATAATTTTGAGATTACTGAGAGTTTTTTAAAGCATCAGTACAAAAACATATGGAACGCAATACGAGGACGTCTAAAGTAGTTCCTCATATTGAAATACATGCATAAATATTTCTCCGCACCTTATTTCTTTACCAGTTAGGCTAGAATTGCATCGAACCATCTTGAAAAAGCTATTCCTTTACTTACCGTCCCTTATATAATGGAATCCTTAAAAACACCTAACCAATTAATGATTAAACACCAGCAACACCAGAACACGGTGTCATATGAGAGTAGTTGCTGATATAGATTCTACTTTAATGGGAATTACAAACACAGAGGATATTTTTTATTTTGTGTGCGAGTAAGTGGGTACATGTTTTTGTGTGTGTGCGTACGTGCGCGTGTGTGTGTGTGTGTGTGACTAAACTGAGCTTTTGGGTCTCACGAATGCATGAGATATACCCAACTGTCACTAAAACCAACAATAAAGTTTTCTTTCGATTTTCATTCAAGAAAGCACTGTCTTGTCTTTGTTTTACTTGCTTACAAAATAAACGATTTAATGCAGAGTTTCATGATGTTTTAAATTCGACACAGCTGACGTGCCTTTAGAAAACAGACGTTAATCCAGTGTTCTTCACACTATAAATATGTTTATTATATACCTATAAATTTTCTTTCTAAAATACACACAAATCTAGAAGCGCAAATACGCTTCGACGGATAGAAAAATCCGTATTATGTTAGGGTCGAATACGGTACCATATATGGAAGTGCCGGACTATTTTTCTTGGTTGGCTCCCAGCCATGTTGTGCGTGACGTAGTATTTGGAAGCGGGAACCGATACTACAGGCACCTTGCGGGGAATCCGTTTCTATTTTTAGTAACGAAATCCCCCTGTCAAAAAATATAAACAAACATAATTCAAAGAGTTTTATTGAATACTATTACAATTCTTTAACATAAAAATCCATAAATTGTACCCTTCTATCAAAATCTTATGAATACACACAAATAACGTCCTATTTAAAAGAGAATCGTCGTGATTTCAACTACGTCGTCTGCAACTGTTTACATGTATACAGTAGGTCATATGTATACAAGATCTGTTTCTGAATAAAATGTCCGACGATTTGTTTGATACGGACATGGATACAGGCTGGGTATTTTGATCTTGTTGAACAATGCAATGAAATGTTTGACTTTGATTTTGAGGAAGAAAGGGTTTTTGAAACTGACCAAATAGGTGGCAGTGAGCTGAATAGTCATGGTGGAGTAGAAACTGCCCAGCCCAGCCTAGTATCTATAGACAACACTAATAATGCTGACTCCTCATTTGCAGCTGTAGCTGGGAATAGTAGATCACCAAGTAGTGTTATTACAGAAAATAACTTGAACTATGAAAAATTTAATCCAACCTTCCTTAACATAACTGATGCTGAAAAAGAAAACTTTATAAAAGAAATAAAAAAAAAACACTGTCAAAAAAACTGAAACAAGTCACCGCCAATTTCAACGATGGTTGGCTGAGCCACCAAGAAATGACTCCAGACAGATCTGGACCATAATGCCTGCTGAGCTGGACAATTTTATTGGTTCCTTTTTGCTATCCATACGTAAAGCTGACGGGTCCGAATATGAGCCGGATACACTTACCTCTTACCACAGAGGCATTGACAGGTAAATACGATAACCGCTTCTACTACAATACACTAATATTCATAAAAACAGTGTAAATCAGCCTGATTTGTCCCTTTATTCCATTCATGCAGCTACCATGAAAACATCGGTCTTTTGATTTAGCAGGCCCAAATCCTCCTGAAAAAGAGTTAAACAAAATAAAATAAAACTTACAATATCTACATTTTTTGATAATAAAACATGTAAGTTATTTATATCTTTAACATTCAATCCACCCAATCCTCTTTAACATAACAATTTCTTAAAGTTTCTGGTTAAGTGCCTAAAAAGTAACGGTTGATTATAATAAAAAGATTTTCCTTATGTAAATAACTTCATAATGAAACTTATAGATCTACATAAAAAAATAATGTTGAAGATCTTTAACATGTCACAGTATGGTGATTGTGAAAAAGAATCATGTAACAAAAAATGAGAAGATTTTACTTAAAATAGACAAAATGTCGATAAGAGTAACTGTTTTAATTTACTTATTTTCTGTTTGTTTACTAAATGATATTTTAAAAAGTAGATATATGAACATTTGAGAGAATAACAAGTTGTGTAAATATAATATAATTTAAGAAAATGATTTTTTTTATTTTCAGGTGTCTAAAAGAAAATAAATATCCCCATAGCATCATTAATGACAAGGAATTTGCAACATCTCGCCAGGTTTTGGCATCCAAACGGAAGGAGCTAAAAGGCAAGGGAAAAGGAAACCGGCCTAATGCTGCGGAGCCCCTCACAGCAAATGAGAGAAAAATTTTACGTGAAAAGGGATTGACTGGAACTAGTTCTCCAAAAAAACTGTTAAACTTAATATGGTTAAACAATACTGTTTTATTTGGTCTTCGTGGAAGTAATGAAAACAGGCAACTTAGGTGGGGGACATTAAACTTAAGACAAATGATCATGGCAGGGAATACATTGAATACAATGAAAGGTTAACAAAAACAAAAACGTACTGCTGAGAAAAAAACAGATGTACGTGCTTTCAATCCAAAGCAGTTTGCTCATGAAACACCAGAAACTTGTCCTGTAACTGCTTATAAGATATTTGCACAACACAGGCCAACTGAAATGTGTCAACCCGAGTCCCCTTTCTATTTGGGTATTAACTATAAACGTCTTCCGGGCTCTGACAAATGGTTCAAATCCCAACCTCTTGGCGAGCACACCCTGCATACATTAATGAAAACTATGGCTCAAGAGTGTGGTTTGAAAGGCAAAAAAACAAACCATAGTGCAAGAAAAACTACATGCACTGATCTTTTACATAGTGGTATTGCACCAACTACTATACAACAATTAAGTGCCCATAAAAATGTTCAAAGTGTAAACAATTATGCTCGGGCATCAGGTGAAATGCAGGAACGTATGTCTGACATATTATCTCATAACCCCAATCCTCCAATGATTCCAAATACATCACAAATGGGTCATATGCAAAATAATCATGTACTTACCAATGCAATTGGTATCTCTCGCCAAACTTTAGGACCTGTTCCCTCAACATTGAACCCAGATAGGCAATCAAATATCCACAACATGTCGGGAATTAAAGTAATTTCTTCCCACGCTGGTCAGATATTGCAGAACGCAAGACTGATGAACTGTCCAATAACAATCATCAACAAAACAGTGAAAACAGGTGACATTTCTCCACCACTACCCAAACGCCGTAGGATAATTCCCATCATTGAATCGGACAGTGAAAGTGATTAATTTGTATACACTTGAACAAACAATCCAACTGAAGAATTAATTTATTCACAGCAAAATAATATTTATCTTTCCCACATTTGTTGACATTGAAATATTTATGTGTGTTCCCGATTGTGGCGGCCATTTTACATGATTTTAAATGAGTTGGAGGCGTGGCTTCTTTCTACAAATTTGATGTATTCATCCGCCATTCATAATTTTATTTTTCAATAATATGTTTGTTTGTGAAATAAAAGTTCAGTAAATTGAATCATTTTGTCTTATTATTTATTGTCTAAAATTTATAGGTATATAATAAAAGGAAAATTATGTTGTAGTAGCTGTCTGAGACCTTGTATTTTGCAACTCGCAGCGTGGGAAAATCGATATCTCGCTCGACCTTCGGTCTCGCGAGATATCGATTTCCCTACGTGCTCGTAGCAAAATACAAGGTCACAGACAGCTACTACAACATAATATTCCCTATTTATTACAATATACAACGCGTCTCTTAGCGTGGATGTGGCACTGATAGACTTGTACCACCAGGACCAAACGCCAGTGAAAAAAAAAACGAAATTAGTTGAGAAAGGAAACCTATGGCAAGTTAAAGTCTATGACATTGCTTCATGAAATTTCCAAATCTGACTGAAGCACTAGCTCAAACTACGCTTAGATCTGAAAGCGACCCATTCAGTTCTGTCTTCTTGATAATCTGTATTTCCAGTGTTGTTATTTATATATCAGCAAATGAGACATGACGCCTCCTTACGGTTTACATGTGCACATGGCGTGTTAATGTTGAGTGTGTAAACTTTTATAGCATGTTTAAATCATCTTGAATATTTTGAAAAAAATGTGTGCTTCGTAGGATAAATGAGTTCTCTTCCGATGAGCATAAGTTTATTAAAGTTTTGGTTTGTATTTACTAAATGAATAATTAGAGTTTGAGCATAATGACGAAAATATTCAAGTAAAGGGGTCTGTTTATTTTTGGTATACATGCAGTTTCTACCAAATGTCAAAAGCTACTGGAAATTTCCTCCCACATACAGTTATCACAATATTTTACAAGATTTCCTCAATTAACTTTGACGTTATTGGCAGAAAACGACTGAGTAATTGGGCTCCCATTAGATATAGATTTTTTTCATATGCAAAACTGATTAACACGTCGGACTAGTAGTCGAAGGATTGCTTGCCGCATGGGTTCAAACCCTGTCAGGGACAAGCCGTTATTTCCTTGAGCAAGAAACTTTACACTCATTGCTTAGTACTGTTTGGTTCCAGGAACAGATTCGAGAGTGTGTTAAAGCTTCCTACACAATCAATCGATCTGAAATAAATTTGGTTAAAACTAAACTGATTCACCTTAAAAAACTTGATAACGAGGCACTGATTGGGTGATTGAAAAGGTCAAGAGAAGGTGACCTTCGTTTGGTGACGTTCAGATCCTAATAGCAAAGCGTTCTTTAGAAGCTGATTTTAATCAGATTATGAAATTTTAATCCCACATTTTCACCAGTTAGTTTCAGTAGTTTTGCCGTTTTCTGTTGAGTAAGATAAATTCTCTTTCCTGCAGCATGCACATGCAACTGAATACGAGACGTTGGCAAATATTACTTTTATTTCATACGCTGGCGAATATTTAGTACACATATAAGGCATTATTTCAGTTCACTTCGTCTGGCTTGTAATTTTATTGTTTTATTTTTATTATAGAAAATAAAATTTATCCAGCACCTTTGTTTAAATTTGTTTCATTTCATTTCTTAAAGACGTTTTTTGAACACGGAAAATACTTGCCACATGTCCTCGTGATAGTCTTTTGTAATGTAAGAAATTTAACGGCAAATCAAACAAAACAAAAACGTAGTTAGTTAGACCTTTCTTCTGTACAATAACTAAAAGAGACGTGATGATGTCACTTTAAAGAATTCGTAAACCTTTCGTTGTTGTTAGACACATACCAAATTGCACCATGAGTCCAAGTTCATGAAAATGAAATACGCGCTAATTAAGTAGCTAAAAGTACATCTGATAATAGAATTATAGAAGATGGCGATGTGATTTGATTTTTGAATGAATTATTTCAGTGCTCAGTGAAAGTGAAGTAACGACATAGTATCAAATTAGAACTAAAGAAAATTATCATTCACACCAAAAGGCGTCACCTTATCTTCCAAGTGACCTTTTCTTATCATTTTAAGTTTATAGGCCATTTGAATCTATAAAACAATTACTGCATCTTCCTTAAGGTGGCTAGTTTAGAACATGTGGATTTCGGGTAAGTGATATTATCTATGTAACTTTGAGTATGATTGACCCTGTGAAATATTACGGTGGCTGGCCATCCGGGCACTATCATGTATTTTATGTTTCTTGTTACTTCAATGTGTAAACAGCGATTTGTGAAAGCCAGAAAAGAGAAGGTAATTGATGACTACAACCCTCAAAATAGGTCTGAGCTGTAAGAAATTCAGTTCTGCATTGGTCCAGGAACTTTTCAGACATTTCTGTCGAGAGTGTCTTCTTTTCTAGATCTGTTTGAAGAAATGAGCAATAATATAATGTTCTAACAAAAACAATATCACCATGCCAGTAATATGTTCCGACGTATGGATTTTTGTTCCTTTTAAAATACACTGAAATGATTATATTGTAACAATATATTTGATAAAAAGAAATTAACCTAAGCTCATTTTGACAAGAATAATTATTATATAGTTGTTCTATAATAACTGACTTCATATTTGATTGATGGATTGACTGTTGCTAACTTTCTTGCACTAATTTCCTCCATGTGTTCTCAGCAAACATTAAAATCAAGTCACGTGATGCTGTACTATGTACGGGAACTTCTGTCTGGTTTGTTTTGTTTTTATTTCTCTCATGGACATGGCAGAAGAAATTTGATGCAAGCAAAGCGAGAATAAGTCAAATCATTTCTGCTTATTACTGCCGAGGAATCACATACGTAACAAAACCTGAGTTAATTATCTCTAAGTTCTATTGCAATAATCAACGCTTAATGGATTTGTTTACAATATAGAAAATTTCAAAAGGTATGCACACCGAATTGTGTATATATTTAAGCTCACATGTTGTCCAAAACGTATTTATTAAATATAACTTAGTTTTCAGAGTGAGACGTATTTCGAATGTTTTGTGATGAAGTTAATGACTAAAGTGTCTCTGAATAAGACATATTTTTGTAACTTTTTAATACCAATCGTCACTATTTTTTTCACATGAACCGTTGCATACGCTTTGAAGTAAGAAGCAACGTAAAATGCGGTTATTTGGTTATGCGATGTCTAACCCCCGGGAATGTTCACGGATTGACTGTCATGGACTACTGTGTTAGCGATATAAATTTTCTGCTATTTACCTTAGCCATTCTACAACTTACATTTTTAAATTCGCTGTTAAAAGACGAATGCATCATTTCTAAAGCAAATCTAGAAACACACGGGCCGGCCATTGTCGCTTTAACATCGTATCACAGCACTCCTCTTATTTGGTAAAACAAGTGAACAAGCATGACTAAGCATGAATACTCTAAAAGTGTCTGATATCAGAAGTTTGTTCACTAAAAGAATACGGCATAAGCAAATGCATAATGGATGGATTTGCGTCTTACTCTCGTTTCATAAGATATAATAGTCCATACTAAAACTTCATTTCAGGTTTGATACTTGTGTTATTCACTGTTTCGGTCAGGGTTGACGGTGGCGGAAGTTCCTGTCAAGATATAGACCATGCTGCCTGCGTTGCTATGGCGAAACATAACTCAAATATGTGCTCAGATCCTGTCTTATCTAGAAGCGCTTGTCCGGCGTCGTGTTCAAATTGCCGCAAGTTAAATTATGATAACAGTTTATAAATAATGCTGATAGTTGAGAATAAATTTCTTGAAGTAATTGATGACCTTTTGATCGAATATAGAAGAATAGAAGTCTTATTATCTGTATGAAGGTCGCGATAATTAAGACGTACATTTTAGCAATGAAAGTAGATTTTTTGTAGACGTAAATATTTATTAGTAAGCAATAAAAAAACTTGGCAAGCGAGGATACGGCTGCTGCTTTTTATCAGTTACTGGCATAGTAGCTGGAAATAAGCGTGTACTGACCACAGTCAGTCGATATACTGAGCACGTGAGCGACACTTGTAGAACCACTATGCCATTACGTTCATTATGTTCAGAAATATGAAAAATGCAGGAATGCAATAAAAATAATGTAATTTCAACCATTAAAATTTCAGCTATCACATGTTACAACTGTAATACAACTACTGGAGACGTCAGTCATTGCAACACTATCACATGTACCACCGGCGAGGTAAACTTTATGACAATTCTATGCTTATCGCTTTCATGAACTAAGCAAGATAAAATGTTAATTTTCGTAGTAGAGGACGGTGATTAAGTCTTGTCTTACTACTATATTTTAACAACAAACATGATTGTTAAAAAATCTATTCAGATTTTATTATCTTGTTTCTCCAACTTTGAAATCTTGTTGTGTGTATGCCTCTCAAAACTTTGGGTCATAAATGAGTGCATACGTCAGATTTCGCATTCAAAATTTATTGATTTGATTAAACAATACATTCCTTATTTAGAAAAAAAACATTCATTTGTAAAGACTTATATATACAAACATTCATTTGTAAAGACTTATATACACGAAACATTCATTTATAAAGATTATTCATTTGTAAAGACGTATATACACAAAATATTCATTTGTAAAGACGTAAAGACGTATATATACGAACATTCATTTGTAAAATCTTATATACACGAACTAACTTATATATACGAGACTTTCATTAGTATAGACACAGAAGTTATGCTTCCATGCTACAATGTTTGTGACAAAATCGAATTAGGGACATGGGTATTCACACTGTACAAATTGTTTAACTTTCGCAATATTTCAATCTCCATTATCTTAGTAACGTTTCCCACTAAGATAATGAAAACAAGGGATGTCAACTTTCTTAAAAACTTGCTGTTGTTAAATGATAAGTTATATTTCGGATATATGTTTTCTTTCCTTAAGATGTGTCTGATTCGGACAGTCCATTCCAGAGCTGCCCAAGTACAGTACACAATGATGTGTGGACCTAAAACGGTACAATGACCATTAAAAACATACTTGTATATTGTATAAAATCTTAAAATTGTCAAGTTTACCTAAAACTAAATTGTAAATATAATTTTGATGTATTTCGTTTATTCATAAATACTTATTTATAATACAAAAACAATTCTAGAACCATTTGGTTACAAAACAAATGAACTTGAAAGTATGTTTTTGTACTTCAAGTTCGTATTATCATGTTCTGTATTATTTCTTATTAAATATACTAACTCATAGGAATACACATGATTATTATGAAAATATAATTAATGCTATGTAAAATGTGCTATTTATCAATAAGTATACATTTCAGCTGCATAAATGGTTTACTATTTTGTAACTACAGTCAGAGGCGTAAATAGACGTTCTTTATCAGCTAATTTAAAAGCTATAAACTGATAAACAAATGTCATAAGGTGAAATATGGTAAACTGTAAAGATTGTGTGTGGGGTTATTTTGACTGAATACTTCTAAGCTTAAAGTTGACTTGATTATAAGATGCTCTTTTAGGAAGCCGCAAAGCTCCACTTTATTTAACTGTCCTTATAAAACAAGTTGGGAGGGGGATCTGATAAACTTTCAGCTTCCTTTGAGAATAAACATGAAATTGTCATAGCTAAATCTCAGACAGCACTGCAAAACCCATGTCACGTATCTAAACAGATATGTGCTTCAACTGGACAACATCTAGATATGAACTGTTGCGGGCAAGACCTATGTAACGTACCAGTAAAGAAAACAACCACTGCATCATCAACCTCGACAACAAGTACGACAACGACAACAACTACAATTCTTCCAACAACATATTTAGTCCCAACCATCCGGACAACACACACACAACACGTAATCCATACAACACGTTCACCAGGTATTAATCAGTGAATACAACTTACAGTTCTACAAGTTACCGTCATGTTTCTTAGAAATTGTCAAGAACAATGGAATAAATTTCAGAATAAAAAGATGCCACTAAGAAACGGGATTCGAACTCAGGACCTCCCACATCGAAGATCAACACTCTAGACCACTGGAAAACGAGTCGATTCCCTAATGAAAATACAAAATAGGCCGTTTAGCACTGGAGTATAACAATATATATTGTTAAACTAACAGTATATTCTGATACAATGAAAAAAATATCTTACAAGGTAATCTGGTATGAAACAACATATTCTGATATGATGAACAAGTATATTTCAATATATTGCAATATCATGAAAAAGTATCTTACAATTTGTTCCGATATAATAAAAAAGTTTTAGAAATATATTCCGATATGACGAAAAAGTATCTAACAATGTCTTCTGATATGATGAAAACGTATCTAACAATATATTCCGATATGATGAAAAATTATCTTACAACATATTCCGATATAACGAAAAAATTTAGCAGTATATTCCGATTTGATGAAAGAGTATCTAACAATTTATTCTGACATGATGAAAAGGTATTTATCAATATATTTCGATATGATGAAAACGAATTCTGTAAAAAAGGGAAATCAGTTTATTTGAGAGTTTTAAAAGTGTGTGCCTGGAATGCTGCTAATTAGAGCCTAACTATCTATAGACTGAACAAAACCTTCGCATTTGTTTTTAAATCTTTATTTCATATTAACCTTTAGGAATATGGTCTTTACTTGATGCAACTCACGCTGTTTTATTTATTCCTGTGGCATTTTGCATAACTAGAAATGCAGTTTCGTTTTCGAAAAAAAAAAATCTGTTAAAATTTATCATGGCTAATAGAATTTTTGAAATCAATATTGACATAGATTCTGTTATAAGATATAGACCTAATTTCAACATTATCATCAAAATTCTATGATTTATGGAGAACACAATATAGTTACCGAATTAGCTCGTGGAATGCCATTTTTTCCAGCTGTGTTTTTCAATAGCTTGTCTACATAGCTCTACATACACCAATGTCATGTTATTAGGTGTATCTAAATATGATAAAAACAGACAAACTTATTAATCAAATTATATGAGTGGTCAATTTTATCAGGATGCATGACACCCAAAATGAGTGAAATTGCATCCTTTCATTTAAATCAAAAATAATAATAACAGTACAAATGTGTAACAGGTTCTCTTTATTTTTCTCTTTTAGCTTGTGTGAAGGACATTATTTTCATGATTGACGATTCTGCAACGATGATTCCATGGTTCGGCCTAATTAAACAAAATATTGCTGAAATGGTTGATCACCTGTCGATTGGATCCAATCAAGCTAGGGTCGCCCTTGGGACATTTAATATGGTTGGATATACTCGTTGGCAGCTTGACAGGTAGGAAACAAATGTAACATTTGCTATTGAAAATCTAGTGTGAAATTTTAAACGCTTGAATTTAACCATATTTTCAAACAGTTATGTCTTTTGGCTAAATCCCGGATAAAATGTTTAAGCGTAACGTTGACCATTACCATGCTTAATATCTAAAATGAGCTCGTCCATCTTTTCATTTGGACAGATCCATTTATTGTTTATGAGGGTGTTTACTGAAAACTTACTGACTGAATGGCGAGTAGTGCAGACCATGATCAGACTCCATTGAAATGTACGCTGATCTTGGTCTGCACTGATCGCAAATGCAGTCAATTGCCGCCAGCAGGGTAAGGGTTAAAAGATCACTTCTACTTCTGTTCCATTTACAATTGGGTAACATCACTGTCTTAGTGAACAACTATGCCATTGTCTATTTATAAACAGCTTTAACGACAAGGCATATCTTCAGAAAGCAATTCAACGGACTTCTCCCACGGGATATGTTGTTCCCGTCTCGCAAAACCTTGCTGCAGTGACACAAATCCTCGGAGGCTTCGGCCAGGGAAACAGACCGTCGATTCCCGATGTAGTTGTATTGATCACAGGTAGCTATTACCACAATAGAGATGCTGATTATTTCGAATTGGCGGCCATATTTCGTTTTCACAGTGTTTTCCACAACGTTATAGTCATTTCTACTGGGAACGCTGACGTTATCGGTGCACGAAGCCTTGCAACTGACGGCAATCACTACTTCCACGTATACAGTGCAAATGAATGGACTCATAGTCATATTGACAGCTCTGTAATTAACTTGATTTGCCAGTGATAAAAGACTTCTTATGTAATCAATAGCTTGAAAAAATACAAGATTCTCTTGAAAAATATGCAGACAACTATACTGATTTATTATTCCTGTGTGGTTTATTTGTCTTGTGTGTTGTACACAACACGAAAGTAACTATGCCGAAGCTGAACTCTGTTAAAAAATAAGTATAAATGTCATTACTGTCTTAAGTATACAATCTGCAGTCATACCTTAATATGAATTCGGAAACGTCGTATTATTACAGTGGAGAACACGGGTAAGGTGTCACTTTGCTTTCAGCCATTCGAGTACAGGTCCAGCGGTTTTGCTCCTAAAAGACCTGTGAAAAGTTTTCCTGGATATTTTGTGAAATGTATGTTTAAAGTAGACCTAATCGACGAAGTTTGCCCGAAGAAAGTTTGTTTCACATGGTGAGCATTTCATAGTAGCCTTTTGTGAAAATATGTCTTGAATCAGTTTAGTTTTTATTTAAATGTACATGCAACTTATTTTGCTTAGATTAAACCAGTACTTGCGGCGGAAGTGTGGAATGTGGAAAACCGCTAAGCATTATTTGGTAGGATTAGAACCAGCGATTTTTGAATCGGAATTTAAGAGTTCTAATTATCGTCTCACCACAACTTAACTTGGCCAACAGCTAGACGTTTAAACAACAATGGAATACTTTGTTTTCAAGACATCTCATAATTTATGCATTACCACTTGGTACTCCTTTTTTTCAAAATGAATTGCATTTCATTAGCTTGTCGCTGAGAACTGTGTGAAGTTTGAAGACACATCATCAATAGAAGAAAACCAGCTACCGCTTTTTTGTTATGGGAGACAACTTAGAAGCGTTGTATTATGTATAAAAATACTCTCTCTGGATGCTTCCCCTTTGCAAAAATACGACATTGGAAAAGTATTTTTCAAATCATTTTCGCTGTCAGCCTGTCAGGATATATCTTTCTTTTTGCGGTATGAAATATCAGTTCAGTCCAAAAAAACATGGTGTCACTATTCTGGTGTTAAACCTGTATCTTTAAGAAATTTTCAAAACGTTTTATACGCCTAAATGCAGAAAATAAGAGAACAAAATAGATTCTGTGAAAAAGGACTTCAAATTGTGCGCTGCAATAGTTCGTTAATATATTGCACGTATCTTAGAAGAAGCCAGCAGACGGTTAACTCTCACAAATGAAACAAGATTTGAATATCGGTTCTCCGACCTTTTTTTTGCATTCTTATTTTTAATATCACTATCTATAAGTTATTATCAAAAGTACTAAACGGTATACCTAGGTAGATAATAATGATTCCAAAGATGCTCTCAGCAAATGATATGTATCCATAAGCCATTTGTCTAAAATTTGTACACAAGTTTGACTCCTTCGATACTAAATATTGACATGACCTTGATAATCATCGGTCAAATGTCCGAAAACTTTCCTTGGAATGCATATTCCGCCTTCTGATATGGCGGTAATTGACACATTTGCTGATTTAATTATCTCGGGTAATAAATCATTCTGCCCTATTGATTAGCCTTACAGTAAAATATGCTAGTGTTTGTATTTTTATGCAAAGCTAATCTTGTGTTTACCTCAGTGTGAGTAATTTTTATGAGATACGATATTTTGAAAAAAAAAATTTAATATATTTATAAACTTAGTTTCTGAATTATTTTAAAGTTTCATTTTGAATGTTCAGAGAGTAAATACTCCAGTACGCTTATTCTAGTGGTTTTTTGCTAAATGTACAACAACAACAACAACTACTACTACTTCTACTACTAATTATTATTATTATTATTTTTATTATTATTATTAATAAATAGGTAGAGCATTTATAACTTAAAAGATTTCAACCAAACATATTGATCGTTCCTTGGCTGTTTTAAATGTTTCAACGAATCGCATTAATTAGGTCTTGTTACGCACACATGTATGTATTACATTAAAATATCTTGATTTTATTTACTTTTTGGCACTTTTCAATAACGAGTAGTTTTAACTTTTTATATATTTTTTTCCGTATAAATATTTTGCCAACATTAGATGCTGTCAAAAATCTCAGTAACGGAAGAACCCACGTCAGAGGTTATCATGTAACTTAGAGTGTGCCGTATTATCTGTTTGATCACAGATACTAACATTTCAATGTCTAAATGATGTTTAACTTGTACATGTTGTAGTCTCTAAAAACGATATTTTCCAACCGATACAAATCGCAACTTCTAAATGATCGTTACTGATATCTACAACCATTCTTTTTTTTGTTTAATTTAAAAGTTTGTTAGCTGATGGACAATTGAAAAATGCATAATTATCTTTTTATTTATCATGCGAAACGAACAAAAGCGGTTTCTTTTAATATATTTTCTTAGCTAAAAACTTTTTCAAATCAAGGTATAATATACTATGTAGACACATGTCACAGTAATAATCAATTTCATACAGTGTACAGAGATTCAACTTTCGAGAAAAGGTGCAATAACCCTATGCCAGCTGTGAAGCTGACATCTGTTCTCTACCCGGCAATATATACGGTTTACAAGACTTCACGCAACTAATTAGTAAATAAATGCATTCTTTCATAAGCAATTAACCACCTGATTTAAAACCGACAGTTATCACAAAAAATGAAACAATTTATATGATCTATCGTCTAATTATAAATTGATAAATGTTTTTTCTAGGATAAGCCGCGGATAAGCTGTAGTTACAGGTCAGCAAAAAGATATTTTTCATTATTTTCGACAACTATAACGCCGCTTTCATCGACGCCAGTTAAGCTTTGTATTTTTTATCAAGGAAACTTATCTTATGAGCATGGAAAATCGTAAGTGTACTGATTATCGGAAACTAATTTTGTATTGCTGGAACAATGCATAATTTTCGCTGCAGTACCTTTGTTGGCTGACGTCATTGGAAGTTAAGTGATTCATAGAAATAGAATAGCTTTAGGATAGCGCCCTGTATATATCATGTTTTGATATTTGATAATAAACATATGAATATATTTAAAATGGATATCGATTTCAAGATTTAAGTTTACCTTCACCTATGAGTAAATGTGAACAAGCGGTAACTATGGTGGCTGATTTCGGACATTTCGTTGTTTCGTTCTGTCGCGCGCGCCAATACGAAACAACGACATTTTAAAGTTTCGAAGTTTCGTTTTGGCGCGCGCGACACAACGATACAACGATAAACCGCGCGCGCCAAAACGAAACAACGACACTATGAACGCGACAAAACGATACTCAGAATCTCGTCTTGTCGTGCGCGCGGTTTCAGTTTAATGTCGTCTTTTCGTTCTGTCGCGCGCGCCAATACGAAAAATCGAAACATTTTAATTGTCGTTGTTTCGTTCTTTCGCGCGCGCCAAAACAAAACTTCCAATTTTTAAAATGGCGTTTTTTCGTTCTGTCGCGCGTTAAAGAACGAAAACGACGAGACGAGATTCTGAGTATCGTTTTGTCGCGTTCATAGTGTCGTTGTTTCGTTTTGGCGCGCGCGGTTTATCGTTGTATCGTTATGTCGCGCGCGCCAAAACGAAACTTCGAAACTTTAAAATGTCGTTGTTTCGTATTGGCGCGCGCGACAGAACGAAACAACGAAATGTCCGAAATCAGCCACCATAGGTAACAGTATCATTTTCAGTCCTATGTCATAGGCTTAAGTCATCATTATACTGTTCAGTTGTAATCTCGTATGCCAAAGTTTACAGTCATATACTATTTAACCGTCATGTCGCATGCCATTGATTAAAGTCATATAGTAACATGTCGTCATGTCGTATGTAATATATTGAAAATACATGTCGAATGTAATTGGTTAAATTCATAAACTATTCAGTCGTCATGGCGTCAGCAAGATTAAAGTCATAAAGTATTCAGCTGTCATGTCGTCAGCATAGGTTAAAGATATACTATGTCCGTCTTTGCATAAAATACTTTTACTGCAGAAATCAATTGAAATCTAGGAAATTCTTACTGAACATGTCTAATTAGGCTACTAAAATGCATACACTATATATGGGAAGCTGCATTAGAGGTCATGTAATGTTGGTGCTTTCTTTAAAAAAAACTGCCATTTTTTAATGGCACTATGTATTTATACTGTGTTTACCTATAGTTTGTAGAGTTTTAAATGTAACATATCTACTCTGAGTGTACAAAAACACGTTTATTTTATATTTACATAGAAAACGTGTAGTAGTTATCTGTATCTAAAACTTCACCATAATACATCTTTAAAGTCATATACTATTCAGTCCTAATGTTGTATGCCATATATTTAAGTCATATACAATTCAGTCGTCATGTCTTCAGCATAGGTTAAAGTCATATACTTTTCAGTCTTCATGTGGCATGACATTGATTTAAGTCATATACTATTCAGTCGTCATGTATTCTGCATATGTTTAAGTCATATACTATTCAGTCTTCATGTGGCGTGACATTGATTTAAGTCATATAATATTCAGTCGTCATGTCGTATGTGATTGGTTAAAAATACATACTGTCCAGCCGTCATGTCGTAAGTAATCTGTTAAATTCATAGAATATTTTGCCGTCATGTCGTCAACAGAGGTTAAAGTCTTATACTAATCAGTCGTCATGTTGTATGTCATAGGTTTATGTCATATATTATTTAGACGCCATGTCGTTTGTCATAGATTTAAGTTATATACTAAAAGTCATATACTAATAAGTCCTTATGTCGTCAGCATGGGTTGTTAAAGTCATATACTATAGTGTCGCCATGTTGTTAGTCATTGGTGAATGTAATATACTTTTCAGTTATCATGTCATTTGTTACTGGTTAAAGTGTCTTATACTTTTCAGTCGCCATATCGTATATCATTGGTTAAAGGCATTTACTTTTCATTTGTCATGTCGTATATTATTGGTTTAAGTCATATACTATACAGTTGTCATGTCGTATATTAAAGGTCTAAGTCATATACTACAACTCATATACCATTCAATCGAAATGTCGTAAGCATAGGTTGTAAAAGTCATCTACTATGCAGTTGTCAAGTCGTGAGTCATTGGTCAAAGTCATATACTATTCAGTCCCCAGGTCGTATGTCATTGGTCAAAGTCGTATACTATTTAGTTGTCAGGTCATGTATGTCATTTGTCAAAGTCATATACTATTCAGTTTTCAGGTCGTATGCCATTGGTCAAAGTCAAATACTATACATTTGTCATGTCGTATGACATCGGTTCAAGTCAAATGCTATTCAGTTGTCATGTTGCATATTATTGGTTAAAGTAATATACTATACACTCGTCATGACGTATGTCATTGGTTAAAGTCATATACTGTTTAGTAGTCATGTCGTATGAAATTGATTTAAATCATATACTGTTCAGTAGTCAAGTCTTCAGTATAGGTAAATGTCATATACTTTTCAGTCGCCAGGTCGTACGTGTCGTACGTACATGTCGTATGCCATAAGTTAAAGTAATATACTTTTTAGTTGTCATTTCGTATGACAAAGGTTAAAGCCATATACTACTCATTCGTCCTATGTCATTGGTTAATGCTATTTGTATGTCACAGGTTTAAGTCATACACTATTCAGAAGTCATGTCGTATGTTAAAGTCATGTTACTATTCATTTCGAATGTCACCGGTTTAAGCATTCCGGCACAACCAGTTTTGACCACCTAACATGATTTTTAATCACCTATTTTGACAACGGTCAACAAGTATCAAAGCAATGAATGCATGGCTGGGGTGTTAAGGAATTCATAAAACTATATCTAAAAGAGACTCTTACCTTTTGTTATTTATTAATAATCCTCAAAATATGTTGACCTTCTTTCCCACTAACCGGAAATTCTACAGCCGAAATTCGACTACCTTAGAGTGACTTTACATACAGTTCCATGCAAAAGTCGATACATCATTTAAAAAGTTCTAACTGTTCAGAAGTGTATAAATATAATAACGTGTTGAACTGAACTTTTTAAGGAAAATAAGATCACAAAGATATTAACAGGATGCTTATGTGTCCATTTTAATTAAATTGAATGTTTTTGGGGTTTTGTGTTGCAAGAGTGACAAAGAAAAGAATCACATTTTCTTAAAACCCTATGTGGACTGCAGAATGTCAGATGGACTCATATTTACATAGGTCACATTGGCCCTATTTCACTATGATAATGTAAGGCCTCTCACTTGTATCAGAACTAAACCTTTTGCAAACAGTGCATTTCTCTGACTCTTGGATTTCCTCATATGAGCTTTCAGTGTCTGAGTTAAAACAGTCCCTTTAGGTTTTGCTTTGGTAATGGCACATGACTTTCTGTGTTTAGGCAAATGTCAAAATACTGTGAAGCTGATCATAGTAAGTATCCACTGTTTCCCTAATTGCATTTTTGGCTCATGCAATGTCTAAAGTCCTTGGTTTTGTTGCTTTTAGATTTGGCCAGCGATCAAAAACAATATATACAACCATTAATCAATAAGTGGATGATCTTTGTCTCTAAGGCTTAGGCTAATTGCAAAATCTGAAGCTAAATTTATATTTTCTTGTCTGCTGTAACCATATCCAACTTCTGAAATGGTTTCAATATGCCTAGAAAGAAGAGTCTCTTGTTCAAGTGTAAACATTGGGGAGGGTCCAGACTTTACAACATCAGGATACATTTTTTCCATGAAGTCTATCTATCATAGATAGATAGATAGATTTATTTCAATATTGTGTAAGCAACATGGATACAAAACATTTAAAATAGACATATAAGTATATAAAACAAATATAAGAATGAAATGATATATTAATGAAAATGAACCATGTCAGTCACATCAATATCAAGGATAACACAAAAAAGAGAAGTGAATCCCTTATTTCCATTGTGGTCCTTGATAGTAATGGCCTGACATAGAGAGGCATGAGACCTTAAAGAAAAATTAGAGAATTTAAAAAAAAAATTGCTTAGCACATCAATTGAACAAAAAACATAAAACAATAATCCTGAGTAAGTAAATAATTAAAATATCATCACAGAAAATTGACATCACTTTAAGCTTGTAGAAAGCTAAGATCATAGATCATTTAGATATTATAAATCACAGTCTTAAAAATAAATATCTCGGGAAAAGAATACATTTTGAACAAATATGTCTTTGAAAGGATCAGCCATGTACAACATTACTGATAAAATGATATACATGTATTAAAATTTAATCTAAATTTGTTAAAAAAAGACACTTTACAGTTTTTTTAAAAGAAGCAAGGCTGGACAGATTCCTAATTTTAAAAGGCAGTGAATTCCATAGCTTGCATCCCGAAAATGAAAAAGACTTTATACCAAAACCTTTGACCTTTGGGAGAATATAAGAACCATTATCACTTGACCTTGTACTATAAGTATGAATGGAAACTTGGGATACAAAGTTTTGATTCATATATTCTGGTGAAAGACCATTTCTAATCTTAAAAACATGACCTAGAATAATTTGATCCACTCTTTTATCAACTGGTAACCAACCTATAGACCTGAAGTGACCTTGATCAATGTGTGACCTTTTTTCCATATTAAGAACAAACCTGATCAATTTATTTTTGGTGACCTGCAGCTTGTTTTTCCATATCAGTGTTGTTTAAGGGATTCCATATGTCCAAGATGCTGTCCTTAATGACATAGCTTTATACCTGACAGCATTGTATGCTCTGGTAAGCTCCTCAGAATTATAGCCCCTGTAAGATCCCCTAAACTTCACTCTGGCCTGAAAAAAGTCATATACATACATCACAATATAAAAAATGTAGAAATTTATGCTTAATAATGGTAAACTCACATACTCAATTTTATTAAGTATTTTTGTTACATACTGTACATACCTTATGGTACGGTAGAGGTTTTAGGCCCTGAAATAAGCATATTGTACAGACGACACACAAACAAGAAGATTATGATGCTATGAACTTCTAGAAATGATATTTAGTGATAGGGATTTTGGGGATTAGTAAAACTGTGCAAAATAGATAACTTTAGAGCAGTATGCTATATGTGAAAAAAATAAATCATTAAAAGATGAAAAGAAACAATAAATATGAACTTAAAACTTTCAGATAAAATTTATAGCAATTTCATGACTGAAACACCTAGAGAAATTTGGTTTATGACTCAAATTTGTTTGGATCCCCAAAAAGTAATCTAGTGGTATTTATCAATTAATTTTAAATTGTATTTACGACTTTTTTAATACAATGCAATATCCCGAATTTCCGACAGGTGTGAATAAAGATGGTTTATGAGTGTTCAGTGCAAGTTTGAGATGTATGTCTTTCTTTAAAGGAATAGATTGTTTGCCTGTTAACGCCCAGAACATATATTATTTATTGCATAAAAGTATATTAAGTTATGTTATGATCTAATTCAAGACTAAACTTTGAAAAAACAAAATCTAGAGAAAAAGCACTAATCTAGTACTTTTGGCGTAGCAGTTTAACCTCACTTTTGACCTGTTGATGACTTAAGACAATGCCGGTGACAATTATCTCTACTTCCATTGGTAGATATTCCTATACTTAGCCAAAGAGTGAAATGTTTGTTGAGATGACAAATAGCGGAAATATTAGCTTCAGATTCACGAAACTTTCATGTAAAGTATACTGACTGTATTACAGTTTCTTAGATACTTTTCTATTGTTCTATCAGAATACTTTTCGTAAATGCACGTTGAAACCGTGAATTTTATTTGTTTCTACAAATATGCATTATATATTTAGAAACGTTTTTTTTCTAATTACTATCAGGCTGAATTAGTTATATTTTCTTAAACATATCTTAACTTTGAAAGGGTTTTTAAAAAAGTAAGACATGAGCACAACAACGGGTTGCATTTGATCTGTTATCAATAATTATAAATACTTTGAATATGACTTAAAATATGTAGCTGTTGTAATACAACATTGTAAAAAAGTGTAAGAATATAGAAAGAACAAATACAAATAAAAATTAAAATGTTACATTTAATTTCATGAATCAAGACACAGCTCTTCAAAAAAAATGTTCTTTCAACATAAAACTGCAGCAACTGAAAAAAAATGCCGTTTTTAAGTGAAACCGGTGCAATATACGCCAACACATCTTTTCTTGGAATAACTGTTGATAGACTGCAATAAAAAGTCAGTGGAGAACAGCGACTTTTCATTAGTTCAGAAACGCTGCTTTCATCTGCGATTCTTGATGAAGCCTTGCAGAACTTTAGCTATGAGTTATATTTATCATACCCAGCTTAGGACAGTGCTTATGCTATAAAATGTATATAGAAATGCCAAAACTTCACGTATTTGTTAAGCTTTTCCAGCGCAAGTATCATTACATATAAGTCATATAAAAGATTACAGTTTCTGTGACCTGGCCTACTTGTTTTGGTGTCTACTTAAGAAGCGAAAGGTTGAATGACCGCGTTACGCATCGGACCTGCGCTGGCGAGCCAAGGAAATAAAACGACCAGCTGATTAGAGACTTATTCCAGATTGCATATCTGCCTAGCATGTAGGATCCTGAATGTTGAAGTGTGTTCATAAAGAAATATAAATGCCTCGTTTATTTTGCGATTCAGGAGTAATCATTTAGTATAACTTACCGATCTCAAACAAAGGATAAAAATCGGGAAAGGGCTGGAGGGGGAGGGGGTTTGTTTATATTGGTAATGTTGCTAATGAAATCCCTTAAATATTAATTTTGATTTTAAAATTTGAAGCAATGCCTTTTGAGACAGTCTAATAACTATTTCACATTCATAACACGCATTTCATAATCCTGTTTTTATTTTACTTGCGTGACATTTTCTTTATTTTACAGAAACGTTTAACTATGAAAATAACTTCATTTATTTCAAAGTAATGCGAAAATCAGTTATTTAATAGAAACTGAGTAAAAACTTTAAACGAAATAAGGTCTGCTATTACTTCTTTTTTTTTCTAATTTTAATTTTTATAAAGATCATTGTTATATGGGCCTTAAATGAAACTCTATTCGGATATCGATAAGTACTATAATAATCATTTGCAGAATTCACTTCTTATCTGTAGTCTGTAATTCAGTCTAATTTTGGTGTCTGGTAATTACATTCAAAGTCTTTCTTATTTTAATGCGTTGAATAAAATTAAGTAGAACGTAAAATTTGAAATCTTCTGATTAAAATTTAGTTTAGTATTAGATTGAAGTTTGCAACACAAAGATCATACTGTTTTTGTATTCCAATTCCCTACATAAGAAGTCAAAAAAAGCCGGTAGCTGGTAGCTTTGCTAGTAATTCAGAAATCTTATTTTAGTACTGATTCAATTAATTATATTTTTCGAAAGTGAATTTACAACAGGAGCAGATATAGTGTGTTCTTTGTTTCTTTAGATTTTAAATCATTTACACATACTTGATTCTTTGCATCATTTCGCTAACTCTTTGTAAGAGAAAGGTAATTCTTAATCTCAATATTTCATATAAAAAACAAACAAACAAACAAAACAAAAACAAACAAAATTACGACAAAACTGTTCCTTCGGTTTTAATTTTTAAACTACACCGGGTTACATTTTGTGAGAATTATGCCAATAAGTTGGAAGGACAGTCTATCAAAATATTAAAATAACCACTTTGTGTACTTCAACGTTTAGTTATTCTTTCTGTCATTTTAAAGGGGCTGTGCTCCAGATGACAAAAATAAGAAAGTTTTCTTGTATTATAAATTCCTTGTACTATTTATAACTATTGCTTAAAAAATAACTTACTGACAAAAAAATAAGTCAAATAATTACATTATAAATTGATTTTTCCCCTTTCAAAGTGCTATACCGTAACGCGACGGTATAACTATATTGTATAAGATTTAAAGTAAATATATGTAATATCACATGCGGCGATGGTGGTGACAGTAAAAGCGTTGGAAATATTTTGTTAACATGAGGTTCCAGAGTTCAAATCAGGCTGAAGCGAAAATATTTTTTTTTATTCTATTTTGACTTTTATAATCAGTTTTGAAGTAAAATATTATGTTGTTATAATCTCACGGCATCTAAATATATAATTTATGGAAAAATTTTTTTTATGTCAAATCTGGAGTACAGCCTCTTTAAAATCCAAGAAGAAAAATAATCCCTGCTTAAGATGATTAGTATAAAATAAGATCATTTTGTCTCGCGTATACACTCCATTGTTTTGTCACCGTCTCTAGCAGGACAAATCTACAATCTATGTATACATGAAATATAATTATAGCGATCAAGACCCTTTATCCAAGACTCAAATGTCACAATATCACAATATATACTTCAAGTACATTCGATTGATCACTTAATATTTATGACTACGATCTCTTCATACTTAATTGCAGGCAATTCACAAAGAAGTGCTTGAAGTATATAAAGGCAGTTAAATTTAATAAATCAAAGTACTTCAAGTAAGATTCAGATTCAGATAGTATGAAAAATATACTAGCAGGTGTTAACATAATATGTTTTTATGATTCTCTTATTTATTTAATCTAATTTTATTACTGCTTTCACTTTTCAATTACTGGTAATTGGTACAAACTTATCTTTCACAATTTGGGGAAGCAGTAGGCACCTGGTCTAAATGCTACAGTAATCGCCAAAACAGAAACCTTTTTATATGATATTGTCTAATTATAACCAACATACCTATTTTCGGATTATGTTTTTGATAAACTAAAGGTATGGTCAGTAAAATACTGTATTCAGATGTAGGTGTTTAAAGATTAACATCGATTTCATCAGCAGTGGTTTTAAAACTTCTTACAGCGCAGGAGCGATACGCAATATATCTAAGTTTCTAAACTGGCGTCATCGGCTAATGAATTTAAATGAGCCATAGAAACGAGATGCATTTAGAAACATCTTCATTATCAGATGAGAAAATCGTACTTTCGACACATTTTGGTATTTTAGGAACGAACAGGTGAACCAGTGTCTCATGTTTTCGGTCTGCTTTACAATCTACTGAATTATTTTCCTTAACTCTTACCACATGTAAAACTATTTCTTTTATATTGAGTTTAAATCTGTAGAATTTGTTACATCATCCAATGATGTTTTATTGTTGATGAATTACTGTCTGTATATCTGTTTTTTCTGTAAGATTGTCTCTCGGTATATTTATGTCGGGTTTATGAATATCTTAGAAAAATTAGATGTACATCTGATTTTCAGAAAACTCTTTTCGCTTCTGTTAATTTAATCATGATGTTTTGTGCTTTGACCGATACTGACACTGTTTTTGTTGTTGTTGTTGTTATCTTTATGCATCCTTAAGGGTCAATTAACCCTTTTATTTGTCACATGCAATTTCTACAACAATTTATTTAACAGTTTAAAATAGAACAATTAGTAATATTTTTATAAAGTTTTTAACGTACTTGATTAAAATGTCTTGACATGGGAAAAGTGAACAATGATAACAGGGTGTGACTAATGATTCACTTTCTATTTATGGATTGGTAGCTTACCTGATCTAAACTTACTTAGACTATGTGAGCTATTCCAGCTTAGGTTGTTGTTTACGATTGAACTTTTAGGTGTTCCATGCATAATTTTAAAATAAACCATTTAAACTCAGATAGTTGCGTTTCAGCTGTCATTAAGCCAAAGATTAATTCATGTTAGGTATATTCTACAGAAACATTTGCAACATTCAAAATCGTGCTGATTCTTGACCTCATCTTATCGAAAGCGAGCTTTTTTTGTGAATTGTACAAAAGATGAATTCAGGTATTCCCGTGAGCTTTTCTGTTTTCTACAAAGATCGGTTGATAAACCTATTAAATTAAATTAACCTTATGGATTAATTACCACTGCATCTATTAAGCCTTAGAAGACGCGTAGGAGTTAATGTAATTTGTTCTGCCCTTTTTGATTCAGACTTTTAATTTTGTTTAATAAACTTTGTACTTTATCTGTCTGATGATTGTTCCCAATCTTAATTGGTTTGGCGCAAGATGGATATTTTCTGCCGTAGTAACTCTAATCCGGATACCTGTAGCATAGAATTTTTGAAAGCTATGGACATGAAAATGCTACATGGCGTCGAAGATTTTACATTTAACCATTTAGTTTCCTAGTTTTTACTATAGTTCAGATTTTCTTAAAATTTCTGCGTTAGAGATAAAGGATGTTTTACCTTTTTTTCCGAAATAACACTGACAAGCATGAAATAAATAGAATATTTGATTTTTTCAGTGTGTGATCGAAATTTATTTCACGAGTTACCATCAAATTATTATATATTCACGATGGTCACGAGTGAAATAAATTTCGTTCACACACTGAAAAAATCAAATATCCTCTATTTATCCTTGATATATGTTGCAAGGACTTGAAAAAGTGCTTCACACAGACTAATGATTGCACGTGCATCTTGCATGTTCTGTTGAAAGTACTTCTTAATGAGGCTAAATGATTCAAATTTAATGATCATGATTATTAGATTTTGACTGGGTTAGCTTTTTTGTACTCTAATGGTTTTACAATGAACACACTTCAGGTACATAAGAAACATTGTTATGTTCAATCTCTTGTATGAACCTATTTAGAGTTTCATATTTTCTGTTATTTTTAGCAAACTGAAATAAAATTGATTTACATAAACATTTCTTTTTCGCTGACAGTAATGCCACTTACCTTTGATAGAATATTTTTAGTTGCTGATTATTCTTCTATAAGCATTGCTTTTTGTCTCGAAACACGAATATGATATGATAAATAAAAACAAACTTATTAGAACTTTTCAAATAAAATTGATGGCAAAATTTTGACTTTAACACCTACAAAGTACTGGCAAACGATGAACACTAATAACCCTCCTTTGTGAAGATTCAAACGCTAATCCGGTGGTATTTATCGACAATAAATATGTACTACATTATGTTGGTTTCAATTACAGTGGATTCTAATAAATCTACGAACAGGTGTAAATGTAGGATGTTTTATGGGTTTTTTTTCTGACATTATGTCTGAAATTATTTGCTGTTTTACCTACAGGTAGATTTACTCTCAATTTCCTTACGAAAACGACTTTATGAACAGAAGGAGTTTTATTTGTTATAAAGGTGTTACGCAAAAGGTCATAGTGTACACCAACTTGCCCTAATACTTATCTTTTTTTGTTTCATCATTTGTTTTTTCTAATTACTTAATATACAAATTATGTCTTTTACAATGAAAAATTTCGCTAATCATATCAAATACATGTATGCTTCATTCGGCAAATATGATCAAGTTGAAACGAAACTGAAACAAAAATAAATGAATAAAGAATTGAACTTATTTATTAAGTGACTAATTGCCATGTATAAGTACATGCATTTCATCAATATTAATCACAAGCCCCATTCAAAAGAAAAAAAGTACAAATTTTAAAAAAAAGCTTGTGTCTTTTATCAGTGAAAATACTTAGGACATTTTTGCTTTCCCATGTTTAAGACACTACTAAATCTGTCCTGAGCTTCCATCTTGAATTACATCGACATTCTGAACTGCTGAATGCAGAAACAATATAAAAATTCTGAAAACGAAGAGGAAAATAAAAGTTAACATATATTTTGCACGAAATATTGCGAAAACAAGGAATTTGTTCATTTTACCGAAAAACACGAGTACTGCTTTGCTTCCCAGCAAAACGTGTGGTTATTATGCCTTTATACCTTTCCTTGCATGTTTTACATACATTCTAAATAACATTGTTTTGTTTAATGCCAAACAAAACTCAGTCATAAACAGGAAAGCTTAAAATAACTGTTGATATATTAATTCTGATTACATGAATGAATGAATGTGATAATGTTTAACGAATTGTCAGAGAATTACTTTAATTAAATCTTGGATTTGTTGAGTAATGATAAAAGCATAATGACACTTTGAAATCACAACACTACGTAACTTGTAATTGCATCCGGCTGTTCGATGAATGAGATTTAATCGGTAAGGATTTTTGTTCAGAAACCCTGTTTCTTAGTGAAATACAATGGAATTTATGTGCAAATAAGTGCACGGTTCTGCTTTCTTTAACTTAGATAACATAAAATAATATATGTAGATAATCTTTTTAGAAATACGAGTGTCAAAATGAAAGGGCAACATCAATAACATTATCGGCCCGCCTGCAAATGTAATTATCTACCCTCAAATAAAGCAATTTGATCGGCTCATAGAAATCGAAAAGATGATATTGCAATGAATGTTGCATTGAATTTCCAACGGCTGCTATTTTGGTTTCCGAATGATTACATGTGCTTCATAAATATTTGAAACTAAACTGTTTTCGCTACCACATAACGAAACATATTAAGGGAAGAAAAGAGAATAAAAGTGTATTGCTTATTGCGATATGTTTTATTTGCAACTTGAAATAATTTCGATAAAAACAAACAAAATATCATGAAGTGTCTGAAGTATTTGTTGTTGTCTTAACAATATTCAAAGCTAAACAAATCCTACTTGAATTAATAGTTGTAAAATAAATTTCTCATTGAATAATTCATGATAAGCAAAGAAATTCTAATGTATACGATGCATTTATCGGTGTTATTTACAGCGAAAAGAGATACTATGTTGATGAAATTCAATCAAATAAACAATATCGTTATATGTGTATACACTTCAACCCGATTTTTAAAACAAGGACAAATAACAATAAGTTTACTAAAATCATTTTCTTATAATCAAGTTTTAGAGGTTCAGAGGAAATCCTGATTCAAAAGGAAAATACAGACAGTAAAAATGTACCATTTTTCAGCAATCTAATCTGATTGTCTTTTTTCAAACCTGTAGCAGATATTTCTTATTGCTGAAAATCAGGAGATATCTGGATGTAATTAAATAAAACAATATATAACGTTTTTTTTCACATTTTCGTGGGTGACATTCTTTCTGTAGGCACCATGCCAGCTATTTTTATTGATGTTAACCGCAGTAATAGATACATCCTTACCTACACATGTTTTCTTGCCAATAACGTCGTTTTCATCAAAGGTTCAAAGATAAAAGATCCATAATAAACATATTTGAGTTGATTACATTTCACACGCTACATTCAGCTACTTTCAGCCCTTTTTAGACTTCTGGCAGTTGTGATAGTGGTGAATAAATCTTAGCCAATTAATCTTAATTAAATACTTTGGGCAAAATAAACGTCTGCATTATTATTGTTGTACTTTGGTTGTTTTTTGGAAGATGTAAAAGATATTTCTCATTTCTGAACAATCTTTTCTCTTTATAAAACAACAATGTACAACCATTAAAATATAAATATAAAACAGACTAAGTGTTTTAAGGTAACTGTAAAATTAAAGTTTAATTTGCTGACCAACACCTAATTTTTCAGTAATATATTGTATTTTTTTATTGTAAAGAATTTTTTTTTGCTAAAAGTAACAATTCTTGTATATCAATCAATTGAACTTGAATTGAGTTAGTATTATAAAAGCCCTAGAACCATGATATTCAAGATAAATGTTCAGAAAGAATGTATATTAGAAGTAACAACGAAGTATTTCACTATTAATTTAAGATATATAAACATGTGTATTAATGAAAATATATCTTTAAGTATAGTTGTAAATTTACGGGACGAAAAATCAAAGATCTTGTTTTTAATATTTAGCTTTACTTAATGGTAGATAAAATAGTTAGATTAAAAATTTATAACTTGAAAATGTGACATTTTCCCTTTAAGCATGATTTGCTGTTCAATTCGTGTTCATATCGAAATTTAATGACTTGAACTCCATGTTGATATTTGTCTTTGCCACTAGCAAGAGACCAGGTCATCAAACGAACATGTGAGCTTTTTAACATTGACAAAAATATTCGAATAGGATACAAACATTTTCTGTTTTACCATTTAACATTTTCTTGGTGTTAAATGAAACAAAATTTTGTTCACATGTAAAGTTATCGTAAATACAAAATCCTAAAATAATCATAAAAACATGAAATTTTTTATCATCAAAGTACATACATACGTACAAAACCGCAAATAATTGGATTGAATAAATGTGAAAGCAAGTTTTATAACTTGAAAATATGATCAAGGTCTGCTGTTTATTTTCACTTCGTGTAGATATCGGAATTTAATGTACTTTCTGAAAGAATATGTACTACAATTGTGAAACTATGTCGATATTTATATTTAACATTAAGAAGAGACTAGAACATCAAACGAACATGTTAAGCTTTTTATCATAGAAATAAAAAAAAAATGAAAAGGATACTAACATTTTCTGTTTTACCATTTTACATTTTCCTATTACCTAGACAAATGCCTAAATAATGAAGCAAACATGACATCAAATGGACTATAGGTCTTTTTATCACTGAAATAACATTTTTTTTCTGTGCTTTAGATGATTTATATAAAATACAAGATTCTGTTTTAACATCTTGCCAACCTATTTTTTATTGGCTACCCTCTGTATCAGCGTGCCAATTTAGCACTGGAACTTTCATAGCAGACATATTGTTGTAATAAAAAGTTCAAAGGTACGTAATAGAATAGTAAGAAAAGTATGCTTGCTGATTAGATTCTGTTTCTAGTAAAACTTTCGATTTGCAGAACATTGTCTGAGATATCAAATATTTTTGTTGATTAACTGTTAAATGAGATTATTCTTGTTTAGCTTTTAGACATACATATTATTAAGATATTTATAAGATTTTTCACAGAGTACAAGAATAGTGAGTCATGTAGGATTTTTTATTTGTTTCGTTTTTCAAATATTCATGTATCAAATAGTATATGTTTAGTTTTTACTGTAACAAGTACATAACCACAGCAATGTAATGTACATTGGATGCAGCAAGAAGACACATTACGGAACAAAAGTCTTGATTAAAAATAATGCTAATAAATTCCTAATGTTTCTTTACAGATTTTTTTATGAAGAAATCTACTGCAAATAGTATAGGTGGAAGTAAAATAAAAATGATACGATAAGCTGATTAAGAGAAGAAGATGTTTGTTCTTGATTAGCGAGTTCAAACTCAACAGAACTTTAGGTATTTAAATAATTTAAAGTATACTCTACTAAACTGTATTTAACGAACACAGTTAACTACATTTTTATATCTATTAATAAAATCGTAACAGAAACGTTGAATGCGATGTGGTGTTAAGAAAACGAACAGCTATATTACGTATATGATAGTTAATTACTTGTCCACTGGGAATATACTACAGTAACTATAATTTAAAGACAATCTAAGACGAAGCATAGAAGAACTGGGAGCTTCGAAATATTGCGTATGTTTGCATTTCGAGACAAGTATGTGTAAAAGTGACGTAATTTCTGAATTAATTAGTAAGCAAATGTTACTCAGTATAGGTACACATTTATTTGAATTAATCATATATTTATGACTTTTACACATGCTGATTAATTACGAGAATTACGTTTGAAATCTTCTTCATTACAGCAAAATAAAAACAGATAACATCACGTGGTTGCATTTATATTCAAACAAGTGCAGTGACCTTCTCATGATTTTATATCATTTTTGGTTTTACAGCTTTCACATTTAATTACTTTTAATTAGACCGTTTTTTTAATTTTTTGGACCGCTGCAAAAGTTGTAAGATCTATTCGAGCAATAAATCTTGAAAAAGCCTTCTTTGAAATTATGGACGGTATAATAACCATCTTGAAAATGTTTTGAAGATATGAAAAGTTAATATTTTCTGGAGCTTTTAATGCGCACTTAGGGTTAATAAACCATGTAGTTAGATACATAAACCT
Source organism: Cyclina sinensis (assembly GCA_012932295.1). Lineage (NCBI taxonomy): Eukaryota > Metazoa > Mollusca > Bivalvia > Venerida > Veneridae > Cyclina > Cyclina sinensis. The sequence goes on from JAAONU010000009.1 coordinate 21,776,440, forward strand.
ACATTATCATGTTTTGTGAAGAATCAATGTATCTTCGGGTATGTCTTCGAGTTTGACATGGTCATATAAATACCTCAGATTCACATTCTTTCTAAAGACAAACGCGTGTATTCTTTGAAACACCGATTCATATTTTTTTCCTCTGGAGTACAACATTTGGGAATGAAAAAAAAAACTATTTATGTTATATCAAAACTTCGAATTTGATCACAACTGATACTGATGTTGCATGTTGAAGTTGTTTACGTCTGCTCAAATAATTAGCCAAATTTTCATGCTTGTTGCAAAATGATGAAATATCGCGTCTGTGTTTTTTGATGAACTGTGAACAAACGACAGCTATGCAGGGTTTTTTTCTGTCTGTGTTTTGTCTACATAAATTATGGAAAATACAAAAGACTGATTCAAATTTTTCCTGGAAAAAGTGAAATTTATTGGGCAATGATTTGACACCTAGCGTTAGCTGTAGTCATTGTGCTAAAAATGCTGCAAGTCTTGTCTGTGAAAATTATATATAGAGATTTTATGTCACATGTAGTATGATTACAAAAGGTCATTCTTGCCCGTGAGATTCGTTTTTGTGCAATCAAAATGAAATATAAAAATGCACTCTTATTATAGTGTATAACAAGTTGAAAAGCACAACTTTCAAGAGTTACAGAACTACAAATTTGAAAACAACTTACATAAAAACACGTGTACTGATGTGGTTTTGTCTGTTTGTTTTACGGATTGAAATAATGACAGACAATGAAAAAAGCGCACAACTCCTAAAGGAACATTTTAGCAGTGTGTTAAACGCAGTCTAAATGTTGCTTGCGAAGGATGTGTTTTGCAACAGGTGTTCCAATTTATAAGAAATAGAAGATAAACTCTCTATCAGAACATCATTGTTTGCACTCATATAGGCATGAAATCTTGACTAATGTTTGTTGGAAAGGCGTCGTATTTTCTAATACGATCATGAGAAATCTTAGATAGGTTTTCATCACAACACTTGGAACTAAATGCAAATGCGTCATTTAACGGATAGTCTTTGGTACAAAAATGATATAAGGAAAATAATGAGATATAATATGACTTTGATTGCTTTAGATTGTTAAGTTTTCCAATAATATTTGAGTAAAACCATTGTCTTAAACACTTAAAATATGTTATATTTTGCATACATAAAGTGTATGTATTAAACAATAATGGTTTAAAAGTATCAAAAAATTGAAACGTCAACTTCTACAAAGTGTGTTGCTAGAGGTTGACGACGTTCTACCTTAAAGGAAAAACCTAATAAAGATATAATTCTTTTTTCTAAATTTTAAGCTCAATCTTGTACTTTATTTCTTGAAATGTTTAATATAAAGTGATTTGAAACTTGCATTTTGGACTTAGTATCCAGACAGTTTTGCTACGTTTAAACATGTCTGGAATTCCTATACAGTTCCATGGTTTTAGCCAATCAGCCTTGTCACACTCAGTGTCGTATTTGTTGAAAGGTTGTACGTGGAAATACCAAGTGTTTGACGTACCGTTTTTAAATTGAACTGCTGCCTTTATTTTGCAGAAGAAAAAATCCCGACACAACGTCGTTTCGTTCCAACGCACACTTAAACAAATTAGACGCGTCATTTGCTATAACACCAAAAACCAATATACTTAAACAATAAAAGCTTAAAGCTTATATCCATTTCGGATGTTAATCGTTATTTTTTCTTCTTCTTCTTTTTCTTACTATGCTGTCCTACGGTTATAAACTGCTGATCTCACTATTAGGAAAAAATATATATTCCGGTTCTTTCTCGCCGAGAAGTATATTAATATAAGCACTGTGTAGAAATGTTACTGGAGTTATAACATTTCTAAGGTATTGTTAAAAGTGAACAAAATATGATAAAAATGATAGGATGTATTTGTTCTTCTTTTACATCTTATCATTTCTTTTCTAACAATGTTCCGACTCATTTGATACAAACGAAAGAGAACTTTATCATTTATTTTAGACTTTCGATTTTTAATTCGTACTAGATACTCAAGTTCGTGATACTCTAGATACTTTTTTATCTCTGTGATTTATGTAAAACGTTCATTCATTTTTTTAGATTAACAAAGTTAGTTTTACAGCTATGTGATAATTATTACACCAGTGTGATAATTTTCCCCCTATGTGATTAGGATAGATCGAATAAGTATCCGTGACCAGAGGAAATGAATTACTCTCTGGTGTATCGTAAATATCAAATAGATTGCGACATGCACAGTGGAATTCCCTTGATCTGATTCTTTACATTAACAAACAATAAGCAGTGCATTTATATTTGAATAAATAAGAACAGTATTATCCATTACCTATTATGAATTGTTTCTGGAGGCACAAAAAGCTATTAAAAATAGCATGAGCCCGGTTCCGCATTTTACACCAGTTGGATGCTACAATGCTACGAGAACAGCGAAATCAACAGCTGCAAGAAACTATTTTTAGTGTTGACAACTCTAAAGAAATGGCGACTGTAAATCTTGTTTCGAACTATGCCCCGAGAGATCTCAAAGAACAAATATTAATAAATATAGGCGTTAGGCGTTATTAAAAGGATGTTGCGGGAAACTGAATTTTTCATGTGAATAATTTCCAGTGTTAATTAGGAGGATAGGCCACTAGATTATGGGATTTACGTTATAAAAAGCGTGTTTACTGGTGTGAAATGAGATTATAAAAAGACCATAACAAATTTTTCTGATATTAACGAAAAAAAAAACAACAGATGCGATTAAAAGGAAATGGCTGCCTGATTAATTACATGCAAAATATGTAGTTCCGTCAGAAAAAAAGTGAACAAAGAGCATATTTTATGATTTTGGTTTTGTCATACAACAGTAAATACTAATAAATGGAGAAAAATATTGCTAAAATGTCTTCGAAATATCTACTACTTCAGTGAATACTTTAAATTTCCCTATAAGATTCGTTTATTCCTAATAAGTATTACACTAATGCTACGATATATTAATATCACAAGGGTCCACAAAAGCAAAACCTGTTAAATAGGCAATAGCAAAATAAAACCAAAAGAACGTTCATGTCAGTTCGAACAAAATAAATATATTTCATATATTAAGAAAGATAAAGCGACTTTACGCTTTTTCCAGCTCTTAGTTTCCTCTCAAAACATATAGAACCCTGGAAAAAAGGACGAAGTGTCTGGATATAAAAACATAGTGATAATCCGATAAGAATATATTCTGATATCGATGAATCAACCCTGACGCAATGGGTTATTATTTATTATCTTGTTAACTGAATCTAGGTTTGCAGCCAAATGTCAAACAAAATTGGTATCGACTTATAAAAGTCGACCCTGCCGCAATGAGTTTTTATTTTTTTGAGATTTATATTCCGTTACCAACCACTTATATCTAAGGACTATGTAAGATTATATTGCCTCTATTACATGTGTTGAGTAACATGAAAATAAAATAAAAATAAAAACAAATGAAAATAAAATTTAAAAAAAAGCCGTTTAAACTAGTTGTTTCCGTGATGATTGTTGTGTTTTAAAATTATACATGTATTATGTAATCCTGGAACAAAACAATTCCAAATGCAGACGTAAGCAGAAAAGCAAACAACAACAGGGTGAAAAACAAAAGAATTGAACATAACTTTCTGATATAGAATACAGATGACAGTCAGAAGACAACTATTACAGATAGCGAGTATATTATTGCTTTCTTTTCATGATTATTATGTCAATTTATTATCATGCAATCGATGAAAATCTCCACACTGAACAAGAAAAGGCGCTTTCCAACTCATAAATTGTATTGTTTTGCACTGCATCTTACAGACTGAGTTCCTTTTACTATAATGCTAAATTACTCTAAGCATCAAACAGCTGGTTATTATTGTATGAAACACATGTTGACGCCTTCTATAATAAAATATATCAAATTTATGATATCTAATATTATATTTATATGAAATTGTTATGTCGTATATTTGTTCTATTCTGACAGAAGCATGCAAAGAATGAACATTCAAGAGTAATGAAATGAATTCAAGATTTTTTAATAGTCGAGACTACTTACTTAATCTATTCGAGAAAAAGAAGACGCGCCCCTAAATAATGGCACTCGTGTTTGTGCCAAATTATGCAAGAAACGTACAAAAACTATTTGATTAAGCTTTCCATGAATGAATGTTTTCAGCATTATCATGATGCTTCTTGGCTATTACTGTTACCTAAATCATCTAAATAGTAGTTTATTATTATTTGATATACAAGTGTTTATTCCTGTTTGGGGGATGCAGCTTACTCTAATCATAAGTCATAATTCTAAAAGTCATGATAAACTCTGGTTTGCCAACAGTTCAAAATAAATGGATTGATTTTGTCACAATATATTTGTAGTCATTTAAGCTGAACCAGCCACACGATTTGAAATGTTTTAGCAGAGAATAGTCTGCACAAAGTAATGAGGCAGAAACTACAGTAAATAAACAATTTCAAATGAGATGAATAGTTAAGTTTGTTTTGTAAAAAAATGTTGGACTGGCAGTTACCTCAATTGTGAGTTAGCACCCGATCTAAAAACAAAAGGGCAATGTTAGCCCTAAATTGCTCAACTGAGTAAAACTTCTCAAAAAGACTAGTGCATTTTAATGGAATTATTACTAAAATGCTGCAAGCCAAATATCTAAAGTTTAGACTAGTTTGTCATTAAAAAAGACACGGTTTTCCAGATGAGTACAATCATTTTGTGATATTCTTGAAAATGCATCACCATTGTGATAACCATTTTAACTTTAAATTGTTTAAGGAGAATAATCTTGGAAGTGATTTACAAGAACATGCATTATACCAAATTTCAGAAATCTCGGCATTTTTGTTTCTGAGAATTTGTAGAAGTAAGTCTATAATGATCCTTTGGGTAAAGTTTAAACAATCTTACGTTCGAGAGAGCAAGGCTAACGGCAGAATTTCAGAATTCTGGTCCGTGTGGTTTCAGACGAGAAAATATTTTAAGACTGATCTGTATCTGGTTGGAGCCATAAGTGACCCCAGGGACATACTTTAACAGTCTTGGTACAGTTTCAAAAGACATTGCTACTCACCAAATTTCAGAAGAATAAACCTTATGGTTTTTGTTAGATTACTTTTAACAGTGTTTTTTTTTGGTCTGTGTAAAACATTTGACTGAAGACCTGTAGCAAAAAAACTACCCGAGGACAAATTCTCAACGATGTTGGTAGAGTTTTACAGATTTAAAAGTTGTCCTTATTTTTTTCTATGTAAAACGTGTGAATCTAAAGAAGAGCGAAAGACAGTAGTTCCAAGGGCATATTTTGAACAATCTTGGTAGAGGTCCACTAAACAATGCAACACCGAAATTTAAAATTCTGGGTAGAGTTGTTTTTATCAAGAAGATTTTTCGTGTTCATTCTTGTTATCATAGCAAACAAAGTTCTGCACTGAAAGCAAATCTTTGAACAATTGCATAAATACTTTACTGAGGGAATATTTCAGTCAAGTTTAACCCCGGTGGTTTCAGTGATTCTACAATGAAAGTGTTTGACGGAATGTTATAACATCATCTTTTCCCAAACCTTCGATTCCTGTGTGATCAAATACATACAGAGAAATTTTCTCTTTAAACAGGCATACCCTAAACATTTCCTTCAAAATCATTTAAATCTGATTAATATGAAATGGATAATTCACGATTTCAGGATATCAGACAAAAATTCTTTTTATAACAGGAAATAATTTCAGGAATTATTAGAGTTGTTGCTTTACCATATTTGGCTGTTGCAAATTAACAGTTTTTTGGTGTATGTATGCCAAAAAGATTTTTTTTTAAATTCATGTTATTCTGTACATTATAAATAAGTTATCATTTGATAGAGAATGAACCCATTTGATATAGAATGAACCAATAAAATGCATATTGATTAAATAGAACTTAGTCAACGGATATTCCCTTTAATAAATTTGTCAATTCCTTCATTTTGGCCATTAATGGTTTTACGTTACAGACGTTCATAATAAAGCACTGACTGTTTGTTTTTAAAATGAAAGTTTCATACTTTGACATTCTCTTCACAAGCGAATAGAGCATATCGTCGTTTTCTCCTCGCAGGAAAAATACTAAGATTTTTTTCTAAAGCTAACACTGGACCTTCATTCTTTTTCGGTTGCAGTGCAAATAAAAGTAAGAGTTAACATTGTTTTGATTATATTAGGTGACAAGTAACGTTGCTATGTTTTGACGACTATATCGGTTTTGTTAGTTAAGCAATAAATACCACACCAGTTGTTGGCAAGCACTCGCTAGAGGAGGTTAAGGAATAAAGTATATATAATCACAAGTTTTGTTTACAAGTCAGTAATATTCATCATCTTATAGCCTGTAGGAATCTTGGAAATATGTACAAGAATCCGATGAGTGATTGTTTTTTAATAATTCGTCAATATTTCGTCTGTAAAAAAATTCCTTTTTATTAATTAGTGAACAAACAAACATCGACAGGTCTCCATGATTTGTTAAAGACAAAATTTACATACGACATTTTTGGTTCTGAAAAAAAAAAACGGTCGTTCAGTTATCATAACAAACAAAGTTGACGTAAGATAGTAACATTGTCGTCATTTAGTATGCTTTGTGTTAGTTACTGAGCTACAATCATCCTATTCATTTTTTTAGAAAGGAACAATCTATGAAAAACACATATCAAAATAATTGCACAGTCTTCTTTAAAATGAGCACTACCAGTAAAAATACATTCATCTGTAAAAAGATAAAGGAATGGATATGCTTTAATTAGTAAAACTAGACTTGAAATTTAAGACAAAATTTGTTGAACACTGAATAAGTAGGTACGGCTGATTATGTTCTGCTGAATACAAGACTGCCTTAAAAATGATAAAATATGTTTCTATTCCTTTACAAGAAATAGACTTAGATCAGAATGCCTATTTCACAGCTTGCAGATTTTAGCGAGTTTCTAAAATCTTTTTTCCTTTTTATCTAGTCATTTTACCTTTACGACAGTGCACCTATATCATTCATTTCTGTAATCAAATCTTGCAAATGATCAAATTAAGACACAGTTATTACATGCATATGCACCAAAGTTAAGTTATTACACACTTTTTTCGAAAATTAATTTACCAGCAATAGGTGCAAATGCTGGAGTAATAATGAAATGAGTCTTGAAAGACTTATAAGTATCCACCAGATACTTTAAAATATAACAAGAGTTAGAGTTATATTGTAATTTTCAAACCATTTTTACACATTCAAAACTGACAAAATAAATGTTAAAACATCTGCAGAGCAATGTATATAATAACAGGTAAATAATGATATGTTTGCTTCAAATTCAACAATATAAACTGTTGTAACATTTACACGCTTCTGGTTATATAATAGACACTTATCCAACAGAGTAACTAGAACTGTTCTTGATATTGTTATCAATAGCTTGCTATCAACTCATTAGCAATGATCACCTAAAGTTTTAAAGTATGATTTCGAATTATATGCTGTTTTTTCTTAGACGAATAACTCCTGAAAGAGTTTAAAAATGAAAGTTTTGTGTTAAAGTTTTTCAATAAATTCAATAATTTGGTGCTAAAATGTAATTTTCTTTTAACGAATATGCACTTCTTTGCATCTCCCTAGGGAATATTTCTGAACAATGCGAAGTGCAACAGACATTCAATTTATTTGACTTGTTTCTAAAAGAAAGTATAATTATCTCGGAAAAATGTAAACAAATCGTATGCAATATTTGAACATGAAATCTTATTAAACTGTGGCCTCGTTAAACATGTTAAATTTAAAGATAAGGAATGCTAAGGGGATTTTTTAGCATTTGCTTAAATGCTTTTAATGGATTCAGTATGACATATGCTGGTTTGATCTTCGTTCTGCTGGTAATTGTGAACTATGGAAATTTTGAAACGCATTAATTGACTTTCATCTGTTGCTTATATCAAAGTAAAATGTAACTCCTCTTTGAAATTCGTTTTCTTTCTTTACTGTGCACTTTATAAACCAAGTGAGTATAACGTATGTGAAGAAACCACTTGCATTAAAACAACAGTTGTCAGGCTGACTATTGATAAGCTCTTTCGTTTTTATATAATCTAGGAACTCGGCCAAAATATTTAAAGAGGTAAATGGGGAAACAGACATAAATTTTATGAGGAATGAAGCGGATTGCAAATAAAATTCTTGAAATATTGTTTTATATGGCATTCTTTCTAAAACAGTCAGAGCTACAAGTAAGTGTCCTCTGGATGTTTGCGCATATATTATTCAATGACGATGTAATCTTCTTTATAAGCAATAGAACAAACAACGTTACATTCCTGTTATATTCCACTAAGAGACAGGGTTTCTAAAGAATCGATAATCTATATCGTCTTAAGCATCAAACAGCCGGAAGAAATTACAAGTTACTGTAATGAATTGTTGTGATTTTGGAATGATCATAATGCCTTTTTTATTACTTATCACGTCAACTACATCTTACGTTCCTTCGTTGTATTTAACATATGAATTACATAATCGTAAACCGAAGCTAAAAAGAAATTGATTGCAAATTTATCCGACGTATCAAACTGTTTTCCTTAAATCAACCGATGACAGATAAGTTTACTTTTAAGATGTAGTCAGTTCAAAATTTAGTGCATATTTGCAAGAATAGAATATGATAATTTAAAGTATGATATATATATATATATGCTTAACCATTTCGAAAGATATAAGCATACATAGAACAACTTTAAATGTTGTGATCACAACTGAAGCCTCTGTTTAAAGATGCTTTATTTTGATTTTCCTCGCATACAAATAAACTTTTTTTATTTCAAGTCCATCTAAATGTAACGATATTTTCATATACATCTCCATATTCTTCTAACCAAGTTTGGATAGATTTACATTATAAAAAGTATATGATTCTTCTACCATAAAACACAGGAAAAAAGAGCAGAAAACATCCTTGACATATGATAATATGACATTTATTAAAATCTAAAGTAGAAGCTCGGTCTACCATATATACAAATATTTCTAAATGTTCTTCCTGGGCAATATCATGTGTTTAAAAAATATACACTTTTTTGGAGTTTCTGCAGTATGTTCTTTGATGAATGTAGTAGTCAATGAAATGAGCTATATAGGATTATTTTGTTCCACAAACACTTGAGAAGAGCAAAACAAGAAGACAGGACGATATATCTTCGTGCAAGACACAATGCAGCTGTCTACGCTCACATGTTGAAATATAATCCACTGTTTTCAAATTATCTTTGATAAGTGACGGCCAGCTTAAAAGTCTAAAGGTTTCTAAGGAATATTCTGCACACAATTAGCTCGTTGCTATTATGAAACAAATGACGAAAAACTCAAACTGAGTCTTATGCCATGTCCATCATGTGTGTTTAAACGGCAGTTGCTTGAAATGTTAAAATGTTTCAAATGTATGTTTTAAATGTGCATTCGTGACTGTATCGCTATGGATAAAATTAGATAATTTATACGTTTCTCTTTTTTTATCTGCCGTTTGCAGTTTAATTTCACATGACTTATGGTAAACTTAAAAGTGAAAGTATGGTCGCTACTTCGATTTTATTGGCTGACATAGTGCATAGGCTTTCTGACTATGAACGTAGATGCAATCTAATATGTTTTTAAGCATTTCTCAAATGCTTTTACATATTTATATTCCTGAAAAAAAGGAAACTATGATAAATTATCGTTAGAAATGTCGTAAGGATCGGATTTAACATTTTGCTTTTTACATTTCAGTCATACATAAAAAGGGTTTCCTGCGCACGCAAACCAATTTAAAATCATTTAAAACTATTCAGTCAACAGCGCCAGGTAAACGTAAGACACAATGCAGAGCCACACAGTGCTTTGATCAATTTGATTATCGGACAATGCGCTTGGTTTGGAGGCAAATTCCGCATTACCTCTAACAGTGTAATGAGTTATATTTAGTTCATTATCCCGTAGTCAATTCACAGAATTTAGATCACAAAAACAGTGGGAGAAAATGCGGCATGGGTTGTTGTATGGCAGTTCAATTTTTTAGGCAATCACAATTTAAATCTCTATTACCCCTTGAATTGGTAAGTTTCCATCATTATTTTCAATCGTAGTTATCACATGCCCAATATGTGTCAGGTTTTGATGTTATAAGTGGAAATTGCAGATTGATTTTTAGCAATTTGTGTTTTCAGATAACCAAAACATATTGTCTGGCCAGAAGACATTTTTAAGCATTCCTTTTACAAATAGTATCAATATAGTTTTATTTTGTTGTGTGTATGAATCTACAATATTGCAAATTATGCAACTGCGCGTGCACATCTTACTGAAAGCAACGCACTGCATCGCCATCGTCTATATGATATACAACTACTCATTTCTAGAGTTCTATCACTACAGTGGTTATGGCTTTATTCCAGATTTACATAATACAGCATTCTTTTTCTCTCATATTTTGACAGCTGATGTTTTAATGATAGTGGTTGTTATTCCAGTCAGATCTGTGTTGGTCTATTTGAAATGTGTTACTGGAAAGAAATATCGCAATGATACAGCGATCGTTTTGGTACTTCTACGGATAACGAAAAAATAAATAAAAAAGTTTTCTCATGGAAAACATTAGCTGAAACAATAAATGGACCGAGATGATAGAAATTTCATTAATGCTACAAATATACTGAAACTATGCTTTGTGAGTTATTTTGTTTCAAATCCGCGTCATAAATGCATTAACAATAGATACAGTTGTAACTAGTTTATACAGAAAGTCTTTTTACTCATTTACTTGGACCATATATATTTAACGATATAACTAAATATTAAATAAATGTACCAGAAAAGAATTTGCGGGTGACAATAAAGAATTCTGTCATAAGAACAAAAACAAGTAAATTATTCTTATGTAACGCATTCAAATTATATTATCGAAGTACATGTATAAAAACATGAATATTATTTTACAACTTACTGATAATTAATCTGAAGCCACTGTAACAGTTGCTTTTATGACAAAGGTTATGTTATTATGCCTAGCGGGGAATATGACAAAACATTCGACAGCAGAAAAAAATTGACACACATTTCCATCCTACCAACACAAGTCTTATTCACGAGCGGTGCATCCATACACTTATAACATACACTGAAGGTGTCACAAAGATGAATAGGGTAATAATCACTTGAGTGATTGGTCAAATTTGGAAAGAGTTCATTCAATCAACACACATTTGTTCTAACAATGTAAATGGTTTCAAGGCGGTAACCTCGTGTTCTCATTTTCGTTAATTGTTTGTGTCCCAGTTTTTAACTGATCTATAAATGAATTAATTAAGATATGCTTTTTCCATTTTAACATCCATGGAAGTATGATTTATATGATATAATCATAAGATACAATACTGTCACTATTCTACTGTTACGGCGAAGGGAAAGATCTGGAAAGAGATCTGCACATTAAATATACCAAAGAAGAAGGCAAAAAGTCTCCATTGGTCGCGTATTGATCATTGTAGATCACTGCACAGCTACTACAAATAAGAACATGGTTTGTATTGACTTTATTGTACTCAGCAAAGAGCATACATTTTTGAAAAAATATAGGGGAGTCAAATCAGTGTGAAAACTACACAAAAGAAAAATTTTGGTATTTAGCAAAAAAAAGAAACAAAAAGACATTCTTGGTTTCGCATGTTAAACGTAGACGAAGAAACCTGTCACGTACTTTCATGTTTAATAAATGAAACCGAAATATTTAACTACCAAACGCTGATTAATGAATATGTTACCTAATGATTCTAAATAAGAAGAACAAAATAAATAACAATACGTCTTGCACAATTGTTGATTCGTTCTCTACACTGAAAAACTGGACTACTATTTGCTTGTCAGTAAAACATTATTGTTATGCACAACGTCATAATGTTTATTTCCTAAAACTGACAGCGACGAGCGTATTGCTACAGAAAGATGCAATATATTCTTAGCTTGCACATCCCCTTTTATGTCTTCGCCACGACTTAGTAACACGTTACCACGACATACTAAGTCGTTCCCTCGAGTAAGTATCTCGTTGGAACGACAAGAAAAAGAGGAATTCTATTTTTTTAAAGTGTAATGCTCTTAAAAAGAGTTTTGCAATACATCTCTAAACCACCGTGGTGAAGTCATTTTTCTTATGCAATTTCTCATGTATTTTAGGTCTTATAGTCTTCTGTTAATATATTTTGTCATAATTGTAAAATCAGCTTTGCATTTTTTTTCATTACGTCTGCCATGTTTCACGTCCAAAAATGAGCCAAGTCTGACTGCTTCCTTACAACATAAAGAAGACAAAATGACGTCGAAACGAGACGTCTTCTTTTACTGAATAAATGTTAACTCTTTCTATATAAAGAAAGAAAAAATATTTGTTCAGGCATATCCTCTTTTTGAAACCTGTGCTATTTGTATTAACCACCTTCTATATTAATCAACCTGATCTGAGTCAAATATATTGTATTTCATATTAAGATGGTGAATTGTTGTTCATTAACTGTTAAAGGTATATGTTCCATTTTTGTAATATTTCATTACTTTAAATTAAGTGAAGAGCTGTGCTATTTTACAATATCTAATCATTTCTTTTATTCTAAACAAGAAGAATGTCCTTTCATTATTAGTAATTACAAACGCTCAACAGAACTACTAAACGCCATTTAACGAACATAATAACTACTTTTTATGCCCCCGAAGGAAGGCATATAGTTTTTGAACTGTCCGTCCGTCCATCCGTCCGTCCGTCCGTCAGTCCGTCCGAAAACTTTAACATTGGCAATAACTTTCTTATTAGTAAATGGATTTACTTCATACTTGGACACTGCACCCCTTTGGACAAGACCTTTCCACTGACCTATATTTGTTTGACCTTGACCCCTGAATGACCTTTACCTTAAATATCCAATTGTCCAAAAACTTCAAAATTGCCCATAACTTTCTTATAAGTAAGTGGATTTACTTCATACTTGGACTCAACACCCCTTTGGACAAGACCTTCCCACTGACCTTTAATTATTTGTCCTTGAGCCCTGAATATCCAATCGTCCAAAAACTAATATTTGGCCATAACTTCCAAATTGGTAAGTGGATACACTTCATACTTAAACACAACACCCCTTTGGACAAGGCCTTCCCACTGACCTATATTTGTTTGACCTTGACCCCTGAATGACCTTCACCTTGAAGATCCAATTGTCCAAAAACTTTAACATTGCCCATAACCTCCTTATAAGTAAATGGAATTACTTCATACTTGGACACAACCCCCTTTTGATAAGACCTTCCAACTGACCTATATTTATTTGACCTTGACCACTGAATGACTGGTTCTCAGTTCAAAGGTCAAAGCACCACGTTCGGGGACATTGTCTTCTTACAGTGACAGTTCTTGTTTCATTTGTTTTCTGATATTTATGAATATTATCGTAAAATATAGGTAAAATGCAGTTTAGTTACATTTACAAAAAGAACAGCTATATTATTGTGATTATTAATAGCTTGTCCACTGGTAATATGTCAAAAGTTTAATGACAATAGAAGGCTAACATTAGGACAGTCTAAAAACTGAGAACTTTGATAAATGCGTATGTTTGCGTTTCGAGACAAAATGTGCGAAAGTAGAGTATTTAGCAGATCGACTCAATTTAGGTACACATTAATTTGTATTAGTCATCTATTCATGTCTTTTACACATGCTGATTTAATTACGAGAATTTTTCTTGAAATTTTTAGGGAATCACGTATTTTTATCTGATTAATAATCTCCTGCATTACAGCAGAATAAATAAAGGCAACATGACGTAGTTGCATTTACATTCAAACAGGTGTAGTGACCCCTCATGACTTTATATCATTATTGGTTTTACAGCTTTAAAATTTAATTTCTGTCAAAAAGACTTTTTTTTTCATTTCTTTGGAACTTAAACGCGGTGCAAAAGATGTGAAATCTATTCGAGAAATAAACCTTGAAGAAAACTTTGAAATTATGGTTGGTATAATCATTTTGAAATTGTTTGGAAGTAACGAAAAGGTTTGCACTCCTTTTTCGAAAAAAAACAACACTTTTTGTCTGTTTAAAATATTAGAGATAAACCAAAACAGAAGACAATTGTATTTAGCTGAAACCATGCTTTTTGAACGTGTTCCATTCATTATGTTTATTTACAAACCAGACAAAGTTTTGGGTCTGCAAGTAAACGTTAACTATATGAAGCTTTGTTCGATATCCCCCGCAGTTCAACTGCACTGTGTAAAAAGACTTTTTTTTTCATTTCTTTGGAACTTAAACGCGCTGCAAAAGATGTGAAATCTATTCGAGAAATAAACCTTGAAGAAAACTTTGAAATTATGGTTGGTAGAATCATTTTGAAATTGTTTGGAAGTAACGAAAAGGTTTGCACTCCTTTTTCGAAAAAAAAAACAACACTTTTTGTCTGTTTAAAATATTAGAGATAAACCAAAACAGAAGACAATTGTATTTAGCTGAAACCATGCTTTTTGAACGTGTTCCATTCATTATGTTTATTTACAAACCAGACAAAGTTTTGGGTCTGCAAGTAAACGTTAACTATATGAAGCTTTGTTCGATATCCCCCGCAGTTCAACTGCACTGTGTTTAAATCTTTTTGAGCTTTTAATGCGCACGTATAATTTATAATTATATACTAGCTAAATACATAAAACATACAGAATTCCACTAACTTCGCCGTGTTTTGTGAAGAACTAAAATATAAGTTAGTTTTGTGTTCGAGTTTATCGAGTGCAAATGTATCTTTATATAATCCTTAACAATTCACCACTAAACTACGTCTTATATAGTAAGCTTCAGGAAATGTTACTCTTAAGCAGACTATGAAATTAACATAATAAAAGCTTTTTACTCCTCCTCATCGTGGAGGTTCGAAATGACGTCCTTAATAACTTTAAATATTTTGTTTTCTTAAGGGGAAAGTAATAACTTTGAGAATACCATCATTACCATCTCTTCAGTCGAAGGAAAAGTGTTCTAAAATGGACTTGATTGCTTTTTTATGCAGAAGTTCAGCAATTAATATATGATTTATGTCCTCCTCTTTCTTTAATTTGATCATACGCGGCGTTAGTCGGAAATTTGACAATTTGCTTTATACACTGTTCATATTTGTTATCTGGTGTTCTCTTACCATGCAACATGCTCAACAAGACCGTGTTGTTTGTCCTAAGAGAACTGACTTTCAAAATAAGACAGAATTAAAATCAAAGATACATTTCACTTCTATTGACATCAACAATATATTTATTTTACGTGTTAAGAATCATAACACAATTTAAATTTTTGTTTTGTCGACAGGTAGGAACATTCTTCAAGAAATAAAGTCATATTTTGTACAGGAAGCTATTGGCATTTATGTGGTTTATGGTTTTTTAAAATGATTGGTAAATTCCAAGTCTTTTAGTGAAATGCACACTAATCCTGTATGAAGAATATATTTTAGCGCTATGCAAAAAAACGACTATACTGTAAACTATATGTAAGAACCCTAGCATGAGTCTGGCGTTAAAACTTTTTCGTAATTATTGCAGAGATGTATTGCCAAATCCAAACGCCAAAAAACGAACAGAAGGTCCCTGGAACTAGAAAAAAAAACGTTTCATGATGTGCAATTATTAACAGTTTACTGTTAAACATCTTACGTATCATTATTCCAGGTAAATCTGCAACTAAATAATGATATCTTAAATTCTTTTTACCTGTATATTTGTGTGCTTACAGGCGATAATAAAAACTTCTGTTTAACCACTATAGAAGTGGTGCTTTCATTAGAACAAATTTGATTTTCTGTTCATTCTTAAGATTTTTTTACATGATGGAAAATAGTTGCAATTAGTTTTGGAAGGATTAAAGTGTTTCCTGTAAGTGTATAACAATGTTAAGCTGATGTAATGACTTCCATGTCTTAAAAAAGTGGTAAAGCATCAAAGCTATAGTGTTTTATATAAAACATGTCGTGTTCGTGCCTTAAGGCTTATTGTGAAGTGTCAAAAATGGAATATTAAAAATTTTATCATTTCTGCAATTGCTACGGCGAAATTAGATGTGATGTCTAATAGGTAAGTCTTGACATTTTGTTTCCAGTTCACATGTTTTGTACTGACAAATTTGTAATAACGAATGCAGTTGGCAACATCATGAAAACAACTTTTGCAGAATATACATACATTTGCAAACACAGACATGGCGTTTGGATATATAATGGTTCTATTTTTATCGACCGTTGCGCATACTTTGTAAGCATAATCTAATTAATTCAGATTCACATTATCTCTAATTCTTACCGCGTGTATCCTTCTAAACACCGATTTAAAACTTGTTCTAGAAGTAAAGAACTTGGGAATATGAAAAAAATATTAATGCTATACCAAATTTCCGTATTAGATCAGAACGGATACTATACAAACTTTACAGGTTGATTTTGTTTACGTCCTCTTAAATAAGTAGCCAAATTTTCAGCTTCTTACAAAATAATGAAATATCGCGTATGTGTTTATTGGTATACCGCCAACGAATGAAAGCTATGCAGAGCTTTTGTGTCTGTGTTTTGTGTTTTTAAAATATGGAAAATACAAAAGACTGATTTTGATTTTTTCCTTGAAATAGCGAAATTCATTGGGCAAAGATTTTACACCTAGCGTTAAAGTTTTATCATTGGAAATTGTAAATTTAATGTCGTATGTCACACATGTAATTCATTTTTAAAAATTACAAAAATGCGCTTTTATTACAGTAAACAACAAGTTGAAATACACAACGTTTCAGAGTTACAGAACTACTAATTTGAAAACAACTTACATAAAAACACGTAAACTGATGTGGTTTCGCCTGCCTATTTTACAGAAAGAAGACATGTCAATCACATAAAAAACATAGCTCCTGACGGAACAGTTTAAGTGTGTTAAATGCGGATTAATGTTACAGTTGAATGAAATTATAAGCTTAAAGTGTTTTGCAACAGATGTTGCAATTTATAAGAAAAGATGTATGATAAACACTTCATCAGAACATCAATTTTGGACTCATATAGGTATTAAATCTATATATATATATATATATATATAAGATAAGATAAGATGATCATGAAAATTTTAGGTTTTTCAACAAAACAGAATAACACCAAACTGCCGTCATGGAACGAAATGACGATTTTATGACGAGTAAAATTTGTCTGATAAAAACAGCAAACACGAATAAATTATCGAAAGTCTAAAACAAATGAGAAAATTAGCTTTTGGGAAAATGAAAGGGATAGTTTTTGTTTTTATCATCGTAATTTCGTTCCAGGACACAATAACCGTTAGTAACAAATACAGAGTAGACGCAACATTTACTAAAAATACCAAGAACCAAAATACTTAAAAAAAAGGCTAATAGAAAGTTTGGATGATAATTGTAATGACTAGTTGATGCTTTCTTTTAATAAAAAAACAAAACTATCCCTTTACCCTTCCCAAAATCCAATTTTATCATTTGTTTTAAACTTTCGACTATTTATTCGTATTTGATAATCAAGTTCGAGATACTCTTTTGATTCGATGTCTCTGGCAAAGTATAACAGTCGGGTGTGGCCTTAAAATATGCCTGTTATTTATCTGTGTGATTATATGTTAAAAAATACATTCATTTCCTAACTTAACATAGTTACCTTTACACCTATGTGATTATGTTTACACCTATGTGATAATTTTTACACCTCTGTGATTATGTTTACACCTATGTGATTATGTTTACACCTATGTGATAGAGATAGACCGAACAGATAGTCGTGACCTGAGGAAATGAATTACTATTGATCATTTGTTATTAAAATAAAAAAGATCGGTATCGACAAGTCAAACCGTGCCACAATGAGTTTTTATTTATTATATATATATAGATTTTGATTCTTTAATCAAACAAAAATCTAGGGACTCTTAACTATTTAAGATTATTGCCTCCTATTCTAGAAATCTGAAAATAGAATACAAATAAAAAATAGGATTATAAAAAAAACTTACATCAGCTGTTGTCGGGACGATTTTTATGTTATGAGATTATATTAATATGTTATCATAGAAAAAGCCATTCCGAATGCAAACGCAAGCAGACAACAGTAGGGTGAAAACAAAAGAGCTGAATATAATATTCTCAAAGAAAATATAGATGACAGTCCGAATACAACTATCACGGATTAGAGAATATATTATTGCTTTCTTTACATGATCATATGTCAATTTATTATCATTGAATTGACGAAAAGCTCCACACTGAACACGAAAAGGCGCTTTTCAACTCATACATTGTATTGTTTTGCATTACCTCTTAAAGAGAGTGTTTCCTCTACAGCGCTGCTATCTTAATTACTTTAAGCATCAAACTGCTTCAAATTATTTTATGAAACACATATTGACGCCTTTTACGATAAATATATCAAAATTATGATGTCTTATATCATATTTATGTGAAATTGTTATTTCGTTTTTTCTATTCTGACACAAACGTGCAAAGAATAGAAAATTCAGGAGTAATGTACGGTGGCATAAAAGTGACATTTGCAAATTCATATTTTTGTTTGTTTTTTATACTTTTTTTTGTTATTCATACTTTTTTTGTTCGTACATATTTTATTTTAGTTTTGCAGACATATTTTAGTTTAGTTTTGCATACATATTTTATTTTAGTTTTGCAAACATATTTTATTTTAGTTTTGCATACACATTTTATTTTAGTTTTGCATACATATTTTTTTTAGTTTTGCATACATATTTTATTTAAGTTTTGCATGCATATTTTTTTAGTTTTGCATACATATTTTATTTTAGTTTAGCATACATATTTTTATAGTTTTGCATACATAATTTATTTTAGTTTTACGTACATATTTTATTTTAGTTTTTCGTTAATATTTTATTTTAGTTTTTCGTACATATTTTTTAGCCAATCAAAACAGCCGTTACATCTTATAGTAATAGTTATCTCCCATAGTTATAATTTCCTTGAGAATAGCGAGCAGGAATGTTATTATCTGCGTTTCCCCGCAGGGCAAAGATTTTACCAGAGGTCGGCTTGGTTTAAAGTCAAGTGCCCCCCGCTGTTCTCAGGGGGTGGGGTTGAGTGGTACATATTCATGAAGTAAACTGAGAGTATATGTTAAGCATTATCATTATCTAAATATACCAAGGCTACCATCCGGATCACAAATCCGTAAAATAGCAGCCACATCTTGCATGTGTGTTCTCAATTCACTTTCCAGACAGAATTGTCGCATTATTCGATAACCAAGGCTATTCTGCTGGACCGCGCTCATGACAAATTCTACAACCCTTCCAGAATCGCTATAGTCACTTCCTGCTCAATGCTCATGATCTAAGTTTTCTATTCAAATGGTGCAAGCTTACGGATATTCCGTGACGTTCGGACAATACATGCACAATATCTCTATACCTTAGGCCTTCGCAAAAATATTAAGATATCAGTTAATCTCTTTCACTATCCATTTTGAACAAGGAAATGGCGTAATTTATACTATGGGAAATAACTATTACTATAAGATGTAACGGCTGTATTGATTGGCTAAACAATATGTACGCAAAACTAAAATAAAATATGTATGCAAAACTAAAATAAATAAGAAATGTTTGTAAAACATACATGCCCCCAGCAGCACCTAGTTGCTTGTGGTTGGGCAAAAGCATTCTCTAGTAATTGATCGGAAACGGTTTTTAGGATGAAAGTCTCTGTGAGCTTGACCTTTGCCCTAATGACCTCAAAATCAATAGGGAGTCATCTACTGGTGATGACCAACCAGCATACCAAGTTTGGTGAACCTAGGTCAAAGCATTCTCTAGTTATTGATCGGAAACCGTTTTAAGGATGAAAGTCTCGGTGATCTTGACCTTTGACCTAATGACTTCAAACTCAGTAGGGGTCATTTACTGGTGATGACCAACCAGCATACCAAGTTTGGTGAACCTAGGTAAAAGCGTTCTCTAGTTACTGATCGCAAACTGTTTTTAGGATGAAAGTCTCTGAGATCTTGACCTTTGACCTAATGATCTCAAAGTCAATAGCGATCATCTTCTGGTGATGACCAACCAGCATACCAAGTTAGGTGAACCTAGGTTTAAGCGTTCTCTAGTTATTGATCGGAAACCGTTTTGAGGATGAAGGTACCTGTGAGCTTGACCTTTGACCTAATGACCTCAAAATAAATAGGAGTCATCCATGGTGATGATCAACCTGCATACCAAGTTTCGTAATCATAGGTCAAAGCGTTTTCTAGTTATTGATCGGAAACCGTTTTGAGAATGAAGGTCCCTGTGAGCTTGACCTTTGACCTAATGACCTCAAAATCAATAGGGGTCATTTGCTGGTAATGGCCATTAAGCATACTAAGTTTGGTGAACCTAGGTCAAAGCGTTCTCTAGTTATTGATCGGAAACTCTTTTTAGGATGAATGTCCCTGTGAGCTTGACCTTTGACTTAATGACCTCAAAATCAATATGGGTCATCTATTGGTGTTGACCAACAAGCATACCAAGTTTGGTGAACCTAGATCAAAGCGTTTTTTAGTTATAGATCGGAAACGAAGTGTCTACCGACGGACCGACCGATAGACCGACCGACCAACCGACATTTGCAAAACTATATGCCCCCTCATCTTCGATTGGGGGCATAAATATGTACGCAAAACTAGAAAAAATATGTATGCAAAACTAAAAACATGTATGCAAAACTAAAATAAAATATGTATGCAAAACTAAAATAAAATATGTACGAAAAAACTAAAATAAAATATGTACGAAAAACAAAAAACATAAGTATGAAAAACAAACATAAAAGTATAAAAAACAAACAAAAATATTTGCAAATGTCACTTTTATGCCACCGTAGTAATGAAATAAATTCAAGATTTTTTTAATAGTCATGAATACTTACTTTATCTAGTCGACAAAAAGAGTATGTGCCCCTAAATACTGACACTCGCGTTTGTGTCAAATTGTTTAATAAATGTACAAAAATGTGTGACTAAGCTTTGCATGAACGAATGTATCCCGAATTTTTAATCTTAACATTATATTTCTTGGCTATTACCGCTGCTTGAATCATCTGAATATTTGATATACGAGTGATTATTCCCTTTTGGGATGACGCTTACTCTAAGCATAAGTCATAATTCTAAAAGAGACGGTAAACTAGATCTGACAGCAGTTCTAAAACAGAGTAATAGTATTATGTAGCCCGTTTACCTGAACCAGTCACATGATTTTACTAGTTTTAGCAGAGATTATTAGTCTGTTCATTGTAATGGTGCACCAAATATAGTTAATTCGCAATTGTAAATTAGCTTACCGGTTTAGTTTGTTTTGAAAAAATGCTGAACCGGCATATAACTCAAGAAATAAGTTGTGTGAGTTACCTCCAGATGTAAAGACAAGAGAGCAGTGAGCCTTATTTTGCTTACCTGAATATAACTGCTCAAAACGACTGAAATGTTATTAAAAAACAAAAGAAAGAACCAGGCAATGCCGCATCTAAATAAAGGTAAAGCTTGTTTGTTATTGAAAAAATGTATCTTAGTTTTCCAATGTATTTTTTAAATATTGTTTTATATTTCAAAGTTAAACATCACTTTAAGTCATAAAGCACCCAATGAGAATAATTTCAACAGTCATGGTTAGTGGTTCACAAGAAAATGCAACAAATCAAATTTCTGAAGTCTCAGCCTTTTTGTCTCTGAAAGAGTTTGTAGACATTAGTCTTTAATGATCCAATGAGCAAAGTTTGAACACACGTCAAGGCTAACAGTAGATTTTCAGAACTCTAGACCTTAGGTTTCAGATGAGAAATGGTTTAAAAAATGATATATTTATATTTCAGAATCTATGTTTAGCAAGTGTCTTCCTGGTTGCAGTCAGTAAAGACCACAGAGGCATACAATTACTGTCTTTGTACAGTTTTAAAAGACAATGCTACACACCAAACTCAGAAGTATAAGCCTTATGGTTTTCGTTTGATTTACTTTTCAACAGTGGTTTATTGAAATGTAAAATATCTTACTCAAGGCTAAGAGCCAAAAACTACCTGAGGACAAAGTTTCAACAATGTTGGTAGAGTTTTACTCGGCACTGATTTTTTGTGTGCAAAATTTCAGAACTCTGGACCTTGTGGTTTCAGGGACGAAGGGTCTTAAAGATTGTCCTTCATTTGTCTATGAAAAACATGTGACTCTAATGGTGCTCCAGGGACATCTGTGGGCAATCTTGGTAGAGGTCTAATTTACAATGCAACACCGAGTTTTAGTGCTCTGAGTAGAGTCGCTTTTTGGAAGAATATTTATAAGTGCTCATTCTTATTATGTGCTCATTCTTATTACCATAGCAAATTAAGTTCTGCAATGAATGCAAATCTTTAAAATTTGCAGAAACGGGACTAAGGGAACATCCCAGTCAAGTTTACCCCTGTGGTTTCAGTGATTTTTTCAATAAAAATGTTGGATAGAATTTTATAACAACAGTTTTCCCCAAACAGTCAACTCCTGTGTGTTCTGATATAGACAGATAACTATTCTCTTTAAAGAGGTATACCTTAAACGTTCAAACTATCAAATCGTCTAAATCAGAATGAATCATCTAAATGGAATAATTTTAGGTTTTATAAAGAATAATTGTTTTACCATTTTAGGTGGATAGCCATCTATTACAGATAAACACTTTTGTGGTGTATGTATGCCCACTGGAAACAATTTTGAGAACATGTTATAGAGTATGAGCCAATAGAATACTTATGAAATATATTAGTTAGTTAGTTATATGGTATTCCAGATAAACAGACGTTCAACAGACCTGTATGGTTAATACAATACACATTTTGCATAAATTGTGACCTTTTGGTTTCTGAGAAAACTTGTCGTTTAAATATCACAACACAATATGTTGATGTAAGAAAGTAGCATTTAAACATGTCTTTGTCATTTGATCTGCGGTTTATTTAGTTACGGAGCACCTATATTCTTACTCATTTTTGTTCTGAAAGGAATAATCTATAAATAACTGACATAGATGCCAGCTAGGATTATTCCTCACGAAACATATACAAGAATCAATGGGCATTTATGCAGTTTATATAGTCTTAAACATTGATTCGTAAATTTCAAGTCCTTTAGTGTAATGCACATTAATCCTGAATGAAGAAGGTCTTTTTAGCAATATGCAAAAACAACTACACTGTAAGTCTTCATAAGATTCTTAGCATGAGTCTGGCATTAAAAATTTTTCGTAATTATTGCAGAGATTTACTGCCAAATACAAACCCATACAAATAAACAGAAGGCCACTTAAACAAGTAAAAACCGTTTCATGATGTGCAATTATTAATAGTTTACTGTAAACACATTACACATCATTATTCCAGGTAAATCTTCGACTAAATAATATGTTATCTTAGACTCTTTTTACCTGTATATTTGTGTGCTTCCAGGCGCTAATAAAAACTTCTGTATAACCACTTTACAAGTGGTGCTTTCATTAGATCAAATTTGTGTTTTCTTTATTCTTTCAGATTTTTTACATGATGAAAATTGGTTGCAAGTAGATTGAGAAGGATTAAAGTGTTATGTTTTTTGTTTTTTTTCTGTAAGGTATCACAAATTTCAGCTGAAGTAATAAGTTTCAAGTCTTGAAAAAATGGTAAAGCATCATAGCCATAGTGTTCTATATCAAACCTCTTGTATTCGTGCCTTTAAGCTTTCTGTGAAGTGTACATATGAGTGAATGAAAATGGAATTTATATCATTTCTACAACTGTTACGGCAAAATGCGGCATGATTTCCAATAGGTAAGTCATGACATTTTGTTTACAATTCACATGTCATGTATTGGTAAAATTTGTAATAATGAATGCAGTTGGCTACATAGTTAAAACAACTATTCCAGAATATACACCATTGTAAACACAGCCATGGTGTTTGGTTTTAAAATGTTTCTGTTTTTATCGGCCGTTATTTATACTTTGATATTTACTCATATTCATGTTATTACTTATGCTTAACGCATGTATCCTTTTGAACACCGGATTAAAATCTTTTTTTCTAGCAGAAAAGCACCTGATAATAAGAAATAAAATATGCTGAACAAAAATTTCGAATCAATATACGACGAATACTGACACTAAGTTTGTATGTTCATTTTTTTACGTCTACTTAAATAATTAGCCCAAATTTCATGCTTCTTACAAAATGATGAAATATCGAGTCTATGTTTATTGATAAATCGCAAACAAACGAAAGCTATGCAGACTTTTTGTGTCTGTGTTTTGTCTGCTTAAAATATGGACAATAAAAAAGACTGATTTGGATTTTCTTTAGAAAATAGCGAAAACTATTGGGCAAAGATTTTACACCTTGCTTTAGTTGTAGTCACTGTGCAAATAGATGCATTTTTGTCAGTGGAAATTATAAATCTATTGTCGTCTGTAACCCATGTGATTCATGCAATCATGATTAAATATAAAAATGCCTTTTCATTACAGTGAATTACAAGTTGAAAAACACAACGTTCAAGAGTTAAAGAAATTTATTTGAAAACAGCTTACACACACAAAAAACGTGGGCTAATGTGGTTTCGTATATTTGTTTTACAGAAAGAAAATATGTCAATCAGGCAATGCAAAAACACACAGCTGACGGAACATTTTATCACTGTGTTAAACGTTGTGATACAAATGAATGAAATAATAAGCTAAAAGTGTTTTGCAACAGCTGTTGCAATTTATAAGAAATAAAAAAATCATAATACACACTTTATCAGAACATCATTGTTTGCACTCATATAGGCATGCAATCTTAACTAATGCTTGATTGAAAAGCGTCATAGTGAATAATATGATCATGAACATATTTAGCTTTTTCAACAAAATACATAGAACGGAACCAAAATGCCGTCATTGAACGCATAGATTTTTATACAGAAAAGATACATAAATCAAGTTTTGAAGAAAATTTTGAGATATAATTTCAAATTGTTTGCTTCAGTTTTTAAGTTCTCCTCAATATTTAAGTAAGACCTTTATTTAAAACCCTTTAAATATTTGTTATATTTTGTGAACATAAATTCTTTGTACAATACAATAATGATTTAATCGTATGCGATAAAGTAAACCGTCGGCAGTTCTACTATAAAGTAAAAAACCTAATCCAGACATAATTTTAATTTCTAAATGTAAAGCTTTATCTAATTCTTTATTCCTTGAAATGTTTAATATATTGCGATTTGAAACATGCATTTTGCACTCAGTATCCAAACAGCTGTCAGATCAGTGATTAAAGGTTGGTCTTCGATGCGCTAAGATCGGAGTTCGAATTCCGCTCTGTGTTGCATATTCTAAGATGCATTGCATCTTTCTGTTATGGACTTTCTTGTTCGTAAGATGGGGGCTTGTCCGTGATGACCTCTCCTGTACTTAGTTGTAAAATATAAATATAAAAGAATAAAGATTTCTGTCTGCTCTTCTGATCTTAAACAAGAAATCGGTAGAACCGATGGATGCTCACCAAAAAAATGCCAATTCCAAAAGGGATATTGTTTAATATGTATTTTTTTAAGTATGAAAAATAACAAAGGGCAATAACTCCTAATAGAGATCTATCTACCAATAAAAGTTCATGTTAATATCTCTTATACTTTGTGAGATATGCCCCGGACAAAAAATAAGTATGAGAAATTTCAAAAGGCAATACCTCAACAATTAATCAAGCAAGAGTTATAGTTCTTGTGCACGGCACTGCTCATCAGTGAGATCTATCTACTTATAAAGTTTCAAGTTGATAACTCTAATACTTTGTGAGATATGCCCCGGACAAAAAATAAGAGGGATTTCAAAGGGCAATAACTCAAAAATTAATAAAGCAAGAGTAATGGTTTCTATGCACTGTACTGCTCCTTAATAAGATCTATCTACCTATGATGTTTGGTTTTGATATCTCTCATAGTTTTGGGGTTTGCTCCGGACAAAATTATGCCGGACGAACGGACGAACGAACGATCGGACGAACGGACGGACGGACGGACGGACGATCAAAGCGACAACTATATGCTCGCCTTTCGGGGAGCATAAAAACGACACTATTTGTCATAAATGATGACTTTCTCCAGAGGGGATATGCTTACGGTCCAGCGCATACCTTCCTATAATTGTATAAATACAACCTCGAACATCTGCGTCATGGAATCGATTCTTTGGCTCTGTGGTCAGAGTGTTGGTCTTCGATGCGCGAAGATCGGAGTTCGAATGCCGCTCTGAGTTGTGTGTTCTAAGATTCATTGCATCTTTCTTTTATGGACTTTCATGTTCGTAAGACTGTACACTCCAATACAATTCATTAGTGTTAGCCAATCAGGCCTGACACACTGTGTTTCTGTCTTATTTTTGACAACTGCTAAAAGGTTGAAAATGGAAATAAACCGCGGTCTTTGTTTTTCATACAAACTTTACTCGGCATAATATTGTCGTTATATTCCAGTGCACGATAAACGTGATTGACGAACACAAATTGAAGTGAAAGTTCCTAAAATACGAGGAACCAATATACTTCAAAGATAAAAGCTAAAAACCAGTTGGGGTGATAATCGTAATAACCTGTTGATGTTTTTTTTTCTTTTGATATAAAATAAATAACGCAAAATACCCCTTTCCCCGAGCTAGCCCCTCCAGTTATTGTAGAATCATACAATTTGGTAAATAATAGTAAAGTCATGTCCATTTTTTACTATGCTGACCTACGATTGTAAAACTACTACACAACTGGCATAAAAACTAACTCGAAATTACACCATAACACTCTCACTGACAAATATATTTAACATCGGCACTACATAAAAAATTAAGTGCAGTCATAGCATATAATTTTCAGGTATGTTACAAAGCAAACAAAATATCACAAGAATGATAAATGTTAGACATGAATGATTTTGTAAGACAAATACCTTTTTTTCTTTTACATCTGATCATATGTTTGCTCTTAAAATGTTCCGACTGATTTGATGGGAGTGAAAAAACGTGAAAATTTCACATTAGTTTTAGACTTTCGATTGTAGATTCGTACTAGATATTCAAATTCGAAATACTCTTTTGATTCGATGGCTCTGTCAAAGTATAACAGTCCTAAAAGAGTGTGTCCTAAAAATATTCATGTTTTTTTTTATCTTAGTGATTTATGTTAGACAATACATTTGAACCTACATTTACACATATGTGATAAAAATAGACCGAGCAGGTATCCGTGACCTTAGGAAATGAATTACTCTCTCAGACTGGTGTATCATAAATCTCAAATATCAAAATACTACTACATGCATAGTGGCATTCCCTTGATCGTATTCTTTACAATAACAAGCCTTAAGCGATGCATTATAATTGAATAAATATACACAGAATTATCCATCAAGTATCATGAATTGCTTCTGGAAGAAGAAAAAAATTAATACGTACCCTGTTCTGCATTTTACACCAGCTGGATGCTACAATGCTAAGAGAACAGTGAAATCAACAACTAAGAAACTCCTTTCATTATCCTTGTTGTCAACAGTAAAGAAATGGTGACTGTAGATCTTGTTTCCGAACTATGCCCTGAGGGAGCCCAAAACAGATATGAATACATACATTAATCGTTTTTAAAAGGATTATCGGAAAACTATATTTTTCATAAGTATAACTTCCGAAGTGTTACTAAGGAGGATACGGCAATAGTTTATAGGATTTAAGTCATAAAAAAGCGTGTCTAGTGGTGTGAGATGAGATTATAAAGAGGCTATAAAAGATTTACTGATATTTAGGATAAGCAGATGCGATAAACGAAATGGTTGCCTGTTTTATTATATGCAAAATAAGTAAAGTTCCTTCAATGAA
Organism: Cyclina sinensis; assembly: GCA_012932295.1. Lineage (NCBI taxonomy): Eukaryota > Metazoa > Mollusca > Bivalvia > Venerida > Veneridae > Cyclina > Cyclina sinensis. The sequence continues at coordinate 21,804,446 of JAAONU010000009.1, forward strand.
ACTTGAAGAAGGAGTATACTTAATGGGTTTGGATTCGTCGTCCAACATTAATGAACAGAGAAAAATCTCTTGCTAAAATGTCTCCGAAATATCTAATCTACTACTTATTAATGAGTTTAATACTTTTAATTTCCCAAAGAGATTTGTTTTTATTCATCTATTTATTTTATCATTATTATTTTTATGAGTAATACGCCAATGCTTTGATTATACGACATCTTAATATCGCAAGGCTCATCAAAAGAAAAGCATGTTTAACAGACAATAGCAAAATACAACTAAAAATGTGCTGATCAGTCCAAAAAAGATAGCTAATCTTCATATACAAAGAAAATAAAAGCAACTATACGCTTTTCCTCTCAAAACATTGAAAACCCTTGAACTAATGACAAAGTGTCTCGAGAAAAAAAATAAAACAGTGATAATCCGATAAAAAAATACATCGGTATCGATGAATCAACCCTGATGCAATGGATTATTATTTATTATCTTGTTAACTGAAACAAGGTGGGTATAAGTTGACGTTAGCTGTCAAAAAAATCGGTATTGACGGATCAAACCCTGCCGCAATGAGTTTTTATCATTTTGAGATTTTGATTCTTTAACCAAACACTAAACTCTAAGTACTCTTTTAGCTATTTAAGATGCCTACATTCCATTTATTTAGAAATATGTAAATAAAATAAAATTTAAAGAAAAGCAAATGAAACAATAAAATTAAAAACAAAAACAAAAAAAAGCGCTTACATCAGGCGTGTTGATTTTTATGTTATGAAAATGTTTTGTAATCATGGAACAAAGTCATTCCAAATGCAAACGCAAGCAGTAAAGCATACAACAACAGGGTGAAAATAGAAGAATTACACACTATTTTCTGATAATGTCAGTATATTATCATGCAATCAATGCAAAGCTCCACACAAAACAAGAAAAGGAGCTTATCTATTATTATTACCGCTATATAAATTTAAGCAAAGAATGAGAACAGAACATTCAAGAGCAATGAAATTAATTTAAGCCTTTTTAATATTCAATACACTGACAAAACGAAGACTTGTCTCTAAATATTGCCATTCGTGTAAGTGTCGGTTTGGAAAAAAAGTACGAAAGTGTTCGATTAAGCTTTGAATTAATGAATGTTTTCCTTAGTATTTATCTTAAAATAAGAGTTTCTTGGCTATTACCTCTACTTTAATCATCTGAAGGGTAGTTTATGGTTATTTTACAAAGAAGTAATTATTCTTTATATTTTAAGTGATAAGACATTTAGCCATTAATGGAACTACGTTACACTGTCATCTTTTACTGACCAACCAATTGGTTTTATAAACGTAATACAGTTTAGAATATTGTTTTTTGCTCCCAAAGGAGGGTATATGATTTTCAACTGTCCGTCTGTCAGCGCTTCAATCCGTCATTCCGACGAAAACCTTTAACATTGTCCATACCTTCCTTGTAAGTAAATGGATTAACTTCATGCTTGAGCACTTCATCCCCTTTGGAAAAGACCTTCCCATTTACATGTATTTGTTTCACCCTGATCCCTGAATGGCCTTGACCTCTTGGTCGAGCTGTCAAAAGAGCTACAACATTGCCAATAACGTCCTTAAAAATAAATGGATTTACTTCATAATTGAACACATCACCCTTTTGGACAAAAAATTCCTACTGACATATATTTGTGTAATCTTGACACCTGAATGACCTTGACCTCAAAAGTCAAATTGTCAGAAAACTTAATTATTGCCCATAGCTTCATTATTAGTAAAATGATTTACTACAACACCCCTTTGGACAAGACCTTCCCACTGACAAATATCTAAATGACTTTGGTCTTTTTGTCAAAAATAGTTAATATTGACTTAAATTCCGTTTTACTCGACAGAATTAGTTTAAGTTTGCACACAACACTTTAGGAGTAATCTTCCAAATGCCTATATTCAGGGTGTTTTATAATGTATGTCACACCTTAAAAACAAATAAAAACACACAAAAACATGTATTATGATAACATTTTGTACCTTATTTTAAAGATCAGATAATGAAGTTTGTATCTATCACATTTGTACGGGAAAACGTTGACGTCATGGCGTCATGTGTGCCGTGATCAAACATGGTGCATTTCCAACATGGCGTTATCAAAAGAAACACGTCAGGGAATTCTTAAGTTGTATTTTGTAAGATCTGTAATTTATGTTGTAAGAATGAAAAAAAGTATCCAAATACAAAACCAATCAGCAGAATGCAAGTTAACAGGATCATGCAGAAGTTTGAAACAACAGGACCAGTTCTCGATCAGAGACACCAAATCAGGGTCGTTCCCGGACGGTGATAAGCCAAGAAAATGTTGAGGAAATCCATGATGTAATCAAGGACACACCACAAAGATCAGTGAGAGACGGCTGAAATCAGACTACGAATGACTGTATCATTATTAGTGTATACAGAACTTTACGCTACGATTTTAACTTACGCCATATTCCTTTACCATGCTTCAACACTTGAAGGACAGTGATATTTCTTCAAGACTGAATTTTGCAAATGGGATGATTGACAAATAAGCTTTCGCGGAAAAGATATGGTTTAGTGACGAATCGCATTTCTTATTGTACCCCCAATTGAATAAGCAAAATCATCGCTATTTGTCATCTGAAAACCTGAACTTTTTGCAGAAAAATCAACCCATGTTGCAAAGGTTACTGTCGGGGCTGCATTGTGCGTGGTTGGCGTAACTGGGCCTTTCTTCTTTGAAGATAGTAATGGCGATACTGCAACAATAAACAATGGACGATTTTTGCAGCTCTTGAAGCAAAAGTTCCTAACAGGGCTTTGTCGAAAAAGTATAGAATTAGAGGAAATGTGGTTTTAGCAGGATGGTGCAACACCACACACAGTCCATAACGTATTGGAGTGGCTGGGAAATACGTTTGATTCACGGGTTATCTCTCACACACGTGCAGATCAGTGACAGCGAATTCATGAAGAGACTGTATGCCGTGCGACGTTAAAATGGACATCATTTCGAGCATTTAATGTAAAACAATGTATGTATTTAAAGACTCTGGTCGCCTTAAATGTTCAGTGTTAACTTAAATAGTGCACATGTTATAAAACTGTGTTTTCCAACTGATTATTTCATTATATATATTAATATATAATAAATTTTATTGAGTTTTTTTTATATACAATATACAATGTTTGAAAGTGTAACACAATTTATGTAACACCCTGTGTGTGTCTATATATATATATGTATATTTTTATATACAATGTTTGATGAAAGTGTAGCACAATTTATGTACCACCCTGTGTGTATGTGTCTCTCTCTCTCTCTCTCTCTCTCTCTCTCTCTCTCTATATATATATATATATATATATATATATATATATATATATATATTAATATTATATCTATTTATTATTTATTTACCTATTTATTTACCTCGACAACACTTCTTGTGAAGGATTAACAGTGTATTCATCTGGTCACATATATATTTTACCTTGACCATTAAATGACCTTCTTCTTGAGGTGAATTTTTTTTTAAAAACACTTCTTTTGGAAAACTACAATTTATCTTTTTGTCATCTTACAGCACAGGTCTTGTTCGACAAAGAATGGTGCAAATCGTCTTCCGTTCGCAGGAAAAATACCAAAATTGTTTCCAAAACTATCACAGGACCCATGTGTTTTCATTTCTGGTTGCAAAGCAAATAAAAACAAGGGAAAATTGTTTTCATTACTTCAAGTGACAAATAACGCTGCTATGTTTTGACGGGTATATCGGTTTTGTTAGTTGAGAAATAAATACCCCACCAGTCGCTGGAAACAACACGTGCTGCTAGTGTCAAGAAAGAAAAGGCTTAGGAAAAAGAAAGTAATTTTATATATGATCATACGTTTTGTTTACAAGTCAGCCATAACCATTTTCTTGTAGCCGGTAAGGATCTTGAATAATATTCATGATTCCGATGAGTGATATTATTGAATAATTCGTTAGTAGTGATTTGTTTTTAAATTTTCAATTAAAAACATTTGTGATAAAATGTCATTTCCTTTCAATAAAGACGCATTTCTAGGTATATTCCTGAAATAGGTGAAGTGCAATAGACACTCAATTTGTTTGACTTATCGCAAAAATAAAAAAGCACCTTCTAGCGTAATGAACTCGGTAAAATGTAAGAAAATCGTAAGCAATATTTATTAAAATAATGTCACATTGAATTTCTGGACAAGGAAAGTTTCCGCTTTTCTGTATTAATTGATTCAGTTTTTTATGTTGATTTGATCTTAGTTTTATTAGTAATTGTAAATTATCCACATATGAGACTTTGTTTCTTATGGGAAATTATGAAGCGCATAGGCTTTTTTCTGTTGCTTATATCAAAGTAAAAAAAGTAACTTCTCTTTGAAATTCGGTTTCATCCTTTTTTGGCTTTTTTTTTTACCAGATATAACATAAGCATAGCAACCACTAACCACTTGTACTGAAGCAACAGTTGTCAGGCTGACGATTGATGTGCAATTTTGTTTTTATATAATCAAGGAACTCAGCCAAATATTTAGAGATAAACGGTGAAATAGACATAAAATTTATGAGAAATGAAGCGGTTTGCAAATAAACTTTTTGACATATTATTTATATGACATTCTCACTTAAACATTCAATATTACAAATAAGAGCCTCAGGATGTATTTTAAACAAATTATGAACATAGCTTATTCAATGAAGATGTAAGCTGTTTTATTAGCAATAAAACAGACAACTTTCGCTTCTTCTTAAATGCCATTGTTTTACACTAAGAGACAGGGCTTCTTAAAAATCCTTAACAAGTATCATCTCAAGCATCAAACAGCCGGAAGAAATAACAAGTAATGCGTTGTAGTGATTTCGAAAGTATCATGGTGCCATTTATAACTCATAACGTCAGATACATTTTGCGTTCGTTACTTGTGTTTGGCATATGCAACATATATTGTTTAACTCAAGCTAAAAAGAAATTAAAAATATTTTGCCTGTAATTTTATCAGTCGTATCAAACATTGTTTTCGTTAAATCAACCAAAGACAGATACATAAATGGTATATAAGTTGACTTTTAGGTTGTACACAATTCACAGTTTAGTGCAAATTTGCAAGATTAGATTATGATAATTTTCTGATATTTAATAAGATATTATCACAAACCCATGCACTGTTGACAAAATAATGTATTCAACATTTTCCCTGTTCCCTGGTTTTGTTTGGCCTTAAAAGCATAATTGTAGAACGTAAAAAATATATTTATCCGTAGCAATACACTCGTCGCTGTCAGTTTTAAGAAATCAGTTTTGTACAAGAGCAAAAATAACATGACGCTATGCACAACATGCGCATCTATTTCTGACAATTTTCTCAATGTTGAGAAAGATTCAATACTTTGACGTGTAAAACGTATGTTGTTGTTCATTTATCAAAAATAAAAGTACAGGACAGATCTGCATGGGAAACATATAATGTCTTTTGTCTTTCTTTGTCTTTGTGCTGAATGCAATCACTTTCTTGTACGTAGTTTGCACGATATGACTTTCCTGAAAATATTGTACTTTTTCAAGAATGTCTTTCCTGAGTGCAAGAAAGTCTAAGCCAACTATTTTCTTATTTGAAGTAGCTGTGCATTAATTTAAAAATAATCAATATGCGACCGATATGGGACTTTTTGCCTCTTCTTTGGTATATTTAGTGTGCAAGTACAGATATCAATGCAAGTACGGAAATCAACGCATTCCTTTTACGGTAGAATAGTGGCAGTATTGTATTTTTGACTATTATACAATACATAGTTCCATAGATGTTAACATAAGATCTATTTACATTTTTAGTAGAAATGTATGTTGATTGAATGAGCACTTTACCAATTTGACCAACCATTGACGTGATTATTACTCTTATCTTCGTAATACATGCCTTGGGATGCACCGCTTGTGAAGAAGACGTGTGTTTGTAGGATGGGAATATTGGGCAACTAGTTTTGCTCTTTAATCTTATTTCCAGCTTGGCTTAATATTCAAAAACTTATCATACAATGCCTTCAAACTGATTATGAATAAGTTTTAAGTGATATTCATATACTTCGATAAATAATTTAAATGCGTAATACAGAAATATTAAGCAATATGAAATATAATGTTCTTGTTTTTTTTTGTATTCATGATAAAATCTTTGTTGTCAACAGCAAATTCTTTTCTGGTCCATTTACTTGAAATGTTAGTTACACCGTAAATATATGTAATCCAAGTAAAAGAGAAAATTTTTTTTAATTGAACTAGAATAAATAGTATCTATTTTTAAATGCATTAATGACGAGTATTTGAAAAGTCATACACAAAGCATAGTTTAACTATTTTTGTTCCATTAATTAAATTTCTGTCGTCTCTGTCCATTTATCTTTTCAGCTAATGCTTTCATTAGGCAAACTTTTTTATTTTTGTTGTTAAGAAGTAGAAGTAAAAAGACGGTCGCTGCATCATAGAGATTTTCCCTTCCAGTAACACATATCAAGTAGACAAGCAAAGATCTAACTGGAATAACAACCACTATCATTAAAACATCAGCTGTCAAAATATGAGGGAAAAAGAATGTTGTATTATGTAAAACTGGAATGAAGCCATAACCACTGTAGTGATAGAACTCTAGAAATAAGTACTTGGGTATCATATAGACGATCTAGTGCGTTGTTTAGAGTAAAATGTGCATGCACAGTTGCCTAACTTGAAATACTGTAGATTCGTACACACACTAAAAGAACAAATTGATACTAATTGCACAAATTAATACTTGAAACAGAAAATCTTCGGTATCATGCCAGACAATATATTTTGTTTATTTGAAAACGCTAACTGCTGAAAAAATCTACACTTTCCTCCAGTAACAGCAGAACGTGACACAAAATGGTTATATAATAACTCACGGAATGCCTACCAATTTTAGTGGTAATAAAAACATAATGTGATTGCCTCAAAGACGGAACTGCCATACAACATTCCATGCCCCATTTTTGACCAACTGCTTCATGATCTGAATTTTGTAAATTCACTACAGGAAAATAACTAAATGTTACTCATTACTCTGTGAAGGATAATGAGGAACTTGCATCAAAATCAAGCGTATCGCCCGATAATCAAACTGATTAAAGCACCTTGTAGTTCTGTATTGTGTCTTGTGTTTTCCAGATGCCTTAGGCACGGTTGACTGGACGTTTTAGGTGAAGCACACATTAAACAACACTATATTCCGTCTCTCTTTTGTATTGCAAAACAAGATCTGATGATTGTTTTGAAAATAAATATTGTCTGTACTTTTTTTTAAGTATCCTTTAAAATGTTGCACAGTCTTGGTACAGAGACACATGAAATTGGGAGAGGAGACTTATACACTGACAATTCAAGTACAAGTACTGCAGACTGAGTTTGTAAAGTAATTTGGCGGGAAGAATGCGCGCGCAGAAATTTTTTACCTGAGTGAAAGTTTAAAAACAAAATGTTGATTCCGATCTCTATGATATTTTTGCCTATAATTTACCATCCCTTTCTATCACGAATATAAAATGTGCCAAATATAAAGCAATTGAAACAAAATTAAGAACCTATTGGATCACATTTACGTTCAGTCAGAAAGCCCCTCTTTTTTGAGAGTCCTTTTCTTTTCCTGGCAAGTGACCAATGAAATGTCAGTGTATTTTGTCATCAAATAAAATCAAAGCAGCGATAGTATTTTCACTTAATAGTTTACTGGAAGTCAATTTGACATTAGACGGCCAACAGCAGATAAAAATAGAAATGTAAATGTTCTCTTATTGTACTTATAGCGACACAGTCACGGATAAAAAAATTAAAAAGACATCTGAAACATTTAGCATTTCAAGCAACTGCCGTTTAGATGCATATGACAGACATGGCATTAGATTGGGTTACATCATATTTTCATAACGGCAATAAGTTAATTCTGGGTAGAATATTTCTTAAAAACCTTAATACTTTTAAGCTTGCCCATTACTTATCAAAGATGATTTGATTACAGTGTCTTATATTTCAACATATGTGCGTATATATCTGCTTCGTGTCGTGTACGAAGATGTTATCGTTCTATCTTCTTGTTTAAATCTTCGCCAACTTAATCTTTTTTGTAAGGATTAAATAGAACTGCTTTCTCATCAGTTTGCACATAACAATAAAAAAGGAACAGACCAACAAGCTTTTAGAAATAAGGTAAAGTACATAAATTTCTAAATGTATTTTTCATTAAACATACAATATATTATTTTGTGAGCAGTCAGTTTCCGATCGTTTTCAGTTGACAGATTGATTGATTTGCAATTAAAATTAAATTTTACATAAAAGTAAACTAAAGTGACAGAACAAAATTCCTTTATAATATAGCTGATTTCATTGACTACTACATCAAAGAACTTACTACTGCCAAAAAGTGTATATTTTTTACACTTTACACTTTTGCCCCCCAAAAAAACTTTTAGAAATATTTGTATCCTCGGTAGAGTGCACTCATAACCAGTCAATTGATTAATATCTGATTTGGTTGAGACAAGTTTAACTCTCCTCGCTCAAGTCTGTCGTCCCTTGAAAAAGACAAAAGAGGTTTTGGATATCTGCTTCTTCGACTAAAACTGTTGGGAGCTAAAATACCTGATCGTAAATACACATTAAGACACTATCTTTTCTCTATCTACTCAATATCTTATTTCTCCACGTGTTTAATATTTTAAGAATAGATAAACTTGATAGATGATTTTGCTGTGGAAATTACTGTCAGACAAACGTGTAAATGGCGATAAAAACGCGAACAGAACGAAACTGATTAAATTTCATGAGATTTGTCATAATAAATATAAATGAAATAAGCTAAAATTAATATTTTGGACACACCTTTTTTGGGTTCAAGAGGTATTTTTCTATCTTAAGTGAGGACCAACCGATCTTTATCATGTATTTGACTTAGTTCTTAGAATGATCCGGCCGAAATGAAGGCACATTGTAAGTATCCTGTTTATATTGTTATTTCAGGCTTATTTAGGAGGTTCAGATAAGTAAGCTGATAAACAATTGGGAACACAACTTTTTTTTCAGAAATTTAGTAGACCACTGGAAACGTTATTTTTTAACTATCAGCACTTAATGTTTTATGATAAAAAATATATAATTTTTATAATGTAACTCAATCTAAACTTGGTAAGAAGAATATGGAGACGCGTAAGAAAGTATCGTTACACTCAGATGGACTTAAAATAAAAAAAATAAGTTTATTCGTATGCGAGATATCAAGGAACATGTAAAAAAAACAACTTTAAACAGAACCATTTCTAATGGCTTCTAACGGTTATGCTCGCACTATTCAAAGTTCCATGTATCTTTATATCTTTCAAAATGTTTAAAGGTTTGTAAATTGTGTAGAGAACAACATTTTGTGCTGGTTAGTTTCTGAAACAATACAATGCATAAAACTACAAAAGTACTTTGTCCCTTTTAGGAAATATTACTGACTTTATACCATATTCAATTAAGATATTTTCACAGCAAATTTATATCCCTGTAAAGTTTCATGACTCTTGGTGCAACAGTGTTGGCTTCGCACATGACACAAACTTTTTGGATGATACTTACCCGTGGAAACGAGTTAACTATGTTGTGGGAACGAGTAAGCTTAGTCGAGGGAAAGGGATACCAAGACATAGTGATGCTTCTTTTTTCGATGCAAAACCTTTTTTTTTAAATTGCACTTCCCTTTTTGTGTCTTTCCCACGACGTAGTCACTCGTTACTATGACATACTAAGTCTTTTCGAGAGTTTAAAGAAAAGTGCTATTTAAACAGTGTAGTACACATAAAAAAGTAGTACATGCTCTCTGCCACCGTGGTAAAGTGTACTTTGTATCATTTTTTCTTAAGTATTTAATCAAAGCGATCATACTTTGCTTCAGGTCTTATATTTTGTTGCTAATACATTTTGTCATTGTTAAAGGGGCTGTGCTCCAGATGACAAAAAATGAAAGTGTTCTTGTATTATAAATTTCTTGTAATATTTATGACTAATGCTTAAAACCTAACTGACTGACAAAATATGTCAGATAATAACTTTATAAATTGATTTTTTCCTTCATAGTGCTATACCGTAACGCGACAGTATAACTATATCGTATAACATTTAAAGTAAATAATTGTTATTTCAGTTCCAGTGATAGTGGTCACAGTAAAAGCATTGGTAAAACTTTGTTAACATGAGGGTCCAGAGTTCAAATCAAGCTGAAGCGAATATATTTTTTTGTTCTTTTTTTGACTTTTATAATCAGTTTTGAAGTAAAATATCATGTTGTTTTAATCTCACGGCATCTAGATATTTAATTTATGTAAAAAAATATTTTTATATCAAATCTGGAGTACAGCCCCTTTAAATCACTTTTGTTTGCTTTTCTTTTTTCATTACGTCTGACTTGCAACACTTCCAAAACATTTGACAAGTTTGACTGTTCCTTACAATATGAATGAAGACAGCATGATGTCGAGACGTCTTATTTAACTGAATAAATGTTACTCTTTTTCTATAGGCAGAAGTAAGAACATTTGTTTAGGTATATTCTCATTTTTAAAACTGTGCCATCTTTTTTTATATAATAAATAACCTGATCTGTTTCAAATTTGTTGTATTACCGTAATTATGATGCTAGATGTTGTTCAGTAACTGCTAAAGGTGTATGTTCTATTTTTAGCTCACCTGAGCACAAAGTGCTCAGGGTGAGCTTTTCTGATCGGTCTTTGTCCGTCGTCCGTCAGTCCGTCCGTCGTCAACTTTTCATTCAAACGACATCTCCTCTGAAACCAATGGGGCAAATGTAGTGAAACTTGCCTGGGATGTTCCTTGCATGAAGCTCTACCAAGATTGTTCAAATGGTTCTGGTCCATTGCATTTCTGGTTCTCTGGAGCTAAAAATAGATTTTATAAGTTGGATCTTTAAAAATCTTCTTCTCCGAAACCACAAGGCCTGGAGCTTTGATATTTGGTATGAAGCATCATCTAGTGGACCTCTACCAAGTTTGTTCAAATTATGTCCCTGGGGTCAAAACTGACCCCGGCCTAGGGGTCAGTTGATTTTACATAGAGTTATATAGGGAAAACTTGAAAATCTTCTTGTCAGAAACCTTAAGGCCTAGAGTTAAGATATTTGGTATGTAGCATTGTGTAGTGAACCTCTACCAAGTTTGTTCAAATCATGGCCTCTGGGTCAAAAATGGCCCCGCCCCGGGGGTCACTTGTTTTACATAGAGTTATATAGGAAAATCTTAAAAAATCTTCTTACCAGAAACCTTAAGACATAGAGCTTAGATATTTGGTGTGTAGCATTGTCTAGTGGACCTCTACCAAGTTTGTTCAAATCATGGCCTCTGGGTCAAAAATGGCCCCGCCCCAGGGGTAACTTGTTTTACATAGAGTTATATAGGAAAATCTTAAAAAATCTTCTTGTCAGAAACTGTAAGGCATAGGGCTTAGATATTTGGTGTGTAGCATTGTCTAGTGGACCTCTACCAAGTTTGTACAAATCATGGCCTCTGGATCAAAAATGGCCCCGCCCCAGGGGTCACTTGTTTTACATAGAGTTATATAGGAAAAACTTAAAAAATCTTCTTGTCAGAAACTGTAAGTTATAGAGCTTAGATATTTTGTGTGTAGCATTGTCTAGTGGACCTCTACAAAGTTTGTTCAAATCATGGCCTCTGGGTCAAAAATGGCCCCGCCCCAGGGGTCACTTGTTTCACATAGAGTTATATAGGAAAAACTTTAAAAGTCTTCTTGTCAGAAACTGTAAGGCATAGAGCTTAGATATTTTGTGTGTAGCATTGTCTAGTGGACCTCTAATACGTTTGTTCAAATCATAGCCACTGGGTCAAAATAGGCCCAGCCCTAGGCGTCACTTGTTTACATAGAGTTATATAGGAAAAGGTTTTAAAAATCTTCACAGAATAAACCAAAAGGCTTAGAGTTAAGATATTTTGTATGAAGCATTGTCTAGAGGACCTCTATCAAGTTTGTTCAAGTCATGGCCCCTTGGTCAAAAATGGCCCCGCCCCAGGGGTCACATGTTTTACATAGAGTTATATTGGAAAAGCTTTAAAAATCTTCTTGTCATAAACAACACGGCCCAGAGTTAAGATATTTGGTGTGCAGCATTATCTAATGGACCTCTCTCAAGTTTGTTCAAATCATGGCCCCTTGGTCAAAATAGGCCCTGCCCTAGGGGTCACATGTTTTACATAGAATAATATAGGAAAAACTTGAAAAATCTTCTTGTCAGAAACCACAAGTCCTAGAGTTAAGATACTTGGTATGCAGCATTGTCTAGTGGACCTCTACCAAGTTTGTTAGAAAAATGTCCCTGGGGTCAATATTGGCCCCGCCCAGGGGTCACAAGTTTTAAAAAACAATATAGAAGAAAATCTTTAAAAATCTTCTTGTCTGAAACCACAAAGCCTAGAATTTTAAAATTTTGCACGAAGCAAGCTTTACCAAGCTTTTTCAAATTATTAGATCAGGTTAAAGGTCACTGAGGCTAAAAGTAGATTTATCTACTGTACCTCATACAGCCTTCATTTATAGACCAATATCTTTGATATTCAGTATAGAGGTTCCTTGCATGGCCCTCTACCCATACGTAGGGTTTGAGGTCACTGGGTCAAGGTCAAGGTCTACTTTCTGTCATAGAGCCTTTATTTATTGACTGATATTTTACATATTTGGTTTGTAGGCACTTACATATTTCCAATTAAAAAAATGAAATACTGCTTAACAGCAAACCTGCAGCCAAAGTACTCAGGTGAGCGATCCAGGGCCATCATGGCCCTCTTGTTGTAATATTTTATTTTCCTTAAATGAAGTTGTGCAGAGCTTTGCTAGCTTACAATGTTTAATCAAAACACTTATTCTTTTATCATGTTTATCAAAACAAGAAGAATGTTCTTTTTTAGTTAGTTATACAAACACTGAACAGAAATTTAGGTATTCATATAACTATTAAACTACATCTAACGAACATAATTATCTACTTTTGTGGTATTTGTTAAAATTATCATAAAGGAACGTCAAACCAAGCGTAGTTGCATTTAAAAAACGAGCAGCTATATTATTGTGATGGTTAATAACTTGTCCATTATTCTTAATATAGCGACAATCTTAAACGAAATATAGGAGAACTGGGAATTTTGAAATATGCGTAAGTTTGCATTTCGAGACAAAGTGTGCAAATGTGACGTGTTTTCTCAATTAATTAAGTAAATTGGACTCAATTTAGGTGGACACTAATTTGAATTACTCATCTGTTTATGACTGTAACACATGCTGATTTATTACGAGAATTTCGTTTGAAAATTTTACTTCAAATCGTGTAATTTTACCAAATTTAAAATGTTTTACAGTATAGCAAAATAAATACAGGTTACTTCATGTGATTGCATTTATATTCAGACAGATGTAGTGACCCTCAAATGAGTTTATATAATTATTGGTTTTACAGCTTTAATTACTATTAATTAGACCGTTTTTGAAATATTTGGCACTTAAACGCGTTCCAAAAAGTGTAAGATCTATTTTAGCAATTAATCCTAAAAAGCCTTCTTTGAAATTATGGTCGGTATAATTATCCTGCAATTGTTTTGACGTTATGAAAAGTGTTGCACTTTTCCGGAAGAAAAATTTCCTATCTGTTTATAATATTAGAGATAAACAAAAACAGAAGACAACTGTATTTTTGCCGAAAGGATGCTCTTTCAATGTGTTCCATTCATCGTGTTTTTACAAACAGACAAAGTTGTTGGGTTGCATAATTACTTCGTCAAGAAACTGCGCTTTTAATGCGCATTTATACTTTATAAACTATGTTGTAAAATACATAAAACATACAGATCTATTAATTAGCCGTGTTTCGTGAAGACACAAAGTTAGTTCTGTTTTCGAGTTAGGCATGTTAAGTAAAAAAAAGAAATGTTATCCAGCAGTTTTAAGTTGTAGTTCGAATGTATCTTTATATAGTCCTTAACAATCCATCCAGTTATGTCTTATGTAGCAAAATGCAGGACATGTAACTGTTAAGCAGGATATCAGGAGTTAACATGATAAAAGATTTGCGTTCCTCTCTGTCCTTTTCTTCTTGGCATGTATCTAGTATATGGTATTAAATTATCTGCTTATTTGTAAGAACATTTCAGTCTGACAGATAGGTCAATTCAATTCCTTTCTTTAATTCATTTTGTTAATTCGATTTAATTAATTCATTAGAATCCTAGTATGAGTCTGGCGTTAAAACATTTTTTGTAATTATTGCAGAGTTGTATTGCCAAATACAAACACTGACAAACGAACAAAAGGTCACTTGAACAAGTAAAAAACCATTTCATGATGTGCAGTTATTAACAGATTAGTGTAAACACATTACACATCATTATTCCAGGTAAATCTTCGACTAAATAATGATATCTTCGACTATTTTACCTGTTTATTTGTGTGCTTCCAAGGCGCTAATAAAAACCTGTATAACCACTGAACAAGTGATGCTTTCATTAGAACAAATTTGTGTTTTCTCCTCATTCTTTTAGAATTTTTTACAATGTCATGATGAAAATTGGTTGCAAGTAATTTGGGAAGGATTTATGTGTTATGCTTTCCGGTAAAGTATCAAAATGTTCAGATATTATGAGTTTCCAGTCTCGAAAAAATGGTAAAGCAACAAAGCCATAGTGTTCTTTATTAAAACTCTTGTGTTCATGCCTTTAAGCTTTCTGTGAAGTGTGCATACAATTCAATGGAAATGGAATTTATATAATTTCTACAACTATTTCGGCGAAATGCGGAATGATTTCCAGTAGGTAAGTCATGACATTTTATTTACAATTCACATGTCATGTACTGGCAAACTTTTCAATTATGAATGCAGTTGGGTACATAGTGAAAACAACTATTGCAAAATGTATACATTTGTAAACACAGGAATGATGTTTGGTTTTATAATTTTTCTGTTTTTGTTTTTTTATACTTTGTAAGCATAATATAATTTAATCAGATTAACATTATATCTAATGCTTAACACGTGTATCCTTTTGAGCACCGATTTATTTTTTTTATGTAGAAGAAATACACATGAGAATAAGAAAAATATCGTACATTAAAAATACCACAAAGTTTGCATGTTCATTTTTTTTACGTCTGCTTAAATAATTAGCCAAATTTTTATGCATGTTGCAAAATGATGAAATATCGAGTCTGTGTTTATTGATAAACCTCGAAACAAAAGCTATACAGACTTTTTTGTATGTGTTTTGTCTACTTAGAATATGGAAGGTACCTGACTGATTCAGATTGTTTTCCTGGAAATAGTGAAATTCTTTTGGGAAGGATTTTACCCCTTGCTCTAGATGTAGTCATGATGCTAATACATGCAGACATTTTTGTTGGTGGATTTTGTAAATTAATTTCTTATGTTACCCCTGTGATTCATTGAAAATAAAATATAAAAATGCCTTTTTATTATAGTGAATTACAGGTTAAAAAACACAACGTTCAAGAGTTACTGTACTAATTTGAAAACAACTTACACACACAAAACGTTAACTAATGTGGTTTCGTCTATTTGTTTTACAGAAAGAAAACATATCTACCAGACAATGCAAAAAGCACATAGCTCTTGATGGAACATTTTATCAGTGTATTAAACGTGGTGTTACATCTCAATGAAATTATATGCTGAAAATGTTTTGCAACAGGTGTTGCAATTTACAAAAAATAAAAGATGCATGATAAACACTTTATCAGAACATCATTGTTTGCATTCTTAAAGGCAGGAAGTCTGAAATAATGCTTAATGGAAAAGCATCAGAGTGTTTAATATAATCATGCAAAAGTTTATGTTTTCAACAAAACACATAGAACAGAACCAAAATACCGTCATTGAACTCGTACGCTTTGATACAAAAATGATACATAATTCTATTTTTGAAGAAAATTATGAGATATAATATCGTATTGTTTGCTTCAGTTTTTAAGCCCTCCACCAATATTCAAGTAAAACCTCTATTTAAAACCCTTTGAAATATATGTTATATTTTGCGTACATACATTGTATGTAAAAAACATAATGATTTAATAGTATCAGAAAAAAATAACTGTCCCAAATGTGTTGCCAAAAGTCGCCGACAGTTCTACTGTAAAGTAAAAACCTTATCAAGACATAATTTTAATTTCTAAATTTAAAGCTCCGCTTAATTTTTTATTCCTTGAAATATTTAATATATTTCAATTTGGAACATGAAATTTGCACTCAGTATCCAGACAGTTTTGCTATGCTTAAATGAAAGTGTCTTGAAACTCCTATACAATTCATAGGTGTTAGCTAATCAGGTCTGACACACTGTGTTTGTGTCGAGTTTGTTGACAAATGCAAAAAGGTTTAACACGGGAATACAAATGATACAGGAACAGTGATTAAAATTACCTGAAGTCTTTGTTTTTTATATTTTATATTTTACTCGACATATATATATATATATATGATAAACGTTAGCGACGAGCACAAATAAGAAGTGACATTTACTAAAATTCCAAGAATCAGTATACTTCAAAAATGAAAGCTAATAACCAGTTTGGGAGATAATCGTAAAGAAAATGAATAACGCAAACTACCCCTTTACCCTTCACAAGTTACCCGCTCTAGTTATTGTAGAATCATACAATATGGTAATAATAGTAAAGCCAAGTTCTTTTCTATTATGATGTCTTTAGATAATAAAAACTATCACACAATTTTCTTAAAACTACCCCGAAATTACACCATAGCATTCTCACTGACAAATTTATCAACACAGACACTACAAAAATTAACCGCATCATAGTATTTCATTTTTAATGTATGTGGAAAAGCGAACAAGATATGTTAAGAATGGTAAGCGTTTGCATTAATTATTTTGTACCTTTTCTTCTTAACATCTTACCATATCATTTCTAAAAATGTTCCGACTGATTTGATGCAAGTGAAAAAAAGTGCATTTTACAATTTATTTTAGACTTTTGAAAATTTATTCATACTAGATATTCAAGTTCGATATACTCTTTTTGATTCGATGACTCTGCATGTTTTTTTATCTTTGTCATTTATGTTGAACAATACATTTTGAACATACATTTACACCTATGTAATATTTTTGTGATATTTATTATACCTATGTGATATAGATAGACCGAACAAGATATCCATGACCTGAGAAAATGAATTACCCTCTCAGATTGGTGAATCATAAATCTCAAATATCCTAATACTACTACAAGCACAGTGGCATTCGCTCGATCTTAGTTTGTCTTTACAATAACAAACAGTACATTTATAATTGAAAAAATATACACGAATTACCTATCACGTATCATAAATTGTTTCTGGGAGAATAAAAAGCTATTTTAACATAAAGCCGGTTCTGCATTTTACATCAGCTGGATCCTACAATGCTAAGAGAACAGTCAAATCAAAACAAAGAAACAACTTTGAGTTGTC
Source organism: Cyclina sinensis (assembly GCA_012932295.1). NCBI lineage: Eukaryota > Metazoa > Mollusca > Bivalvia > Venerida > Veneridae > Cyclina > Cyclina sinensis. Next base: position 21,822,021 of record JAAONU010000009.1, read on the forward strand.
TGTTGTCAGAAGGACAGAAATGGCAACTTTAGATTTTGTTTCCAAACTTTGTCCCGAGGGAGCTCAACGAACACATTTGAATATATACATTCATAAGCGTTTTTAAAATGATCTATGGGAAATATTGTTCATATGTATAATTTCTAAAGTGATATTTAGGACGATAAGCCACTTTAGGATTTACGATATGAAAAAGGGTGTCTAGTGGTGTGAGATGAGATTTTAAAGAGGCTTTAAAAGATTTACTGATATTTGGGATAAACAGATGCGATAAACGAAATGGCTCCTGATATATTATGTACAAATGTGCAAAGTTTCTTCAATAAAACGTAAATAAAGAGTATATTTTGATGTTTCTGCTTTCGTCGTGCAACAGTAAAAACGAATGAACAGAGAAAAGTCTCTTGCTAAAATGTCTCCGAAATATTTATTTCTTATTAAAAAGTTCAATACTTTTATTTTCTTAATAAGATTTCTTTTTATTTATCAATATTTGAACCTTTATTATTTTTTATGAGTAATTCGCCTATGCTATAATTTTACGATATCTATATATCGCAAGGCTCAACAAAAGCATAGCTTGCTTAACAGGCAGTAGCGAATTAAAACTTAAAGAATGTGCATATCAGTTCGAACAAGATATATATCCTTCATCTTTCAAGAAAAGAAAAGTGACTATACGTTTTTTCAGCTCTTTGTTTTCCTCTACAAAAACATTGAAAACCCTGGAATTAAGGACGAAGTGTCTGGAGAAGAATTAAAACAAAATGATAATCCAATAAGAAAATATTTCGGTATTGATGAATTAACCCTGATGCAGTGGATTATTATTTATTTATCTTGTTATAGTTTGTTTTAAGTTGCTGCCAGCTGTCCAAAAAAAGAAAAAGAAAAAAGAAAAGAAACAAATCGGTATTGAATGCAGTGGGTTTTATTTATCATTTTGATATTTTGATTTTTTTAACCAAACACTAAAGCTAAGGACTGTTTTAGATATTTAAGATTATATGCCTACATTCCCTTTATTATGAAACATGTAAATAAAATGAAAAATAAAGGCAAATGAAAACAATAAGATTGTTACAAACCACTTACATCAGACGTGTTGAGTTTTAGATTAAGAAAATACATTATTTAGTCTTCGAACAAAGTCATTACGAATGCAAACGCAAGCGGCAAAGCAAACAACAATATGGTGAAAATAAAAGAACTGAACATAGTTTTCTGATATAGAATACAGATCATAGTCTGAAGACAACTATCACAGATAGAGAGTATATTATCGCTTCTTTACATTATCATATGTCAATTTATCATGCAATCGATGCAAATCTCAAAACTATACAGGAAAGGCGCTTTCCAACTCATAAATTGTATTGTTTTGCACTACCTCTTACTGACTGAGTTTTTTCCCAACAATATCGCTATCTAAATAAGCTTAAACATCAAACAGCTGGTAATTACTGTTTCATATACATATCTGTTATAACGTATATCAAATTATGTCATTTAATGTCATATTTATGTGAATTTTTTATGTCGTATCTCTTGTTTTCTATTTTGACATGCATGCAAAGAATGAGAACATTAAAGAGTAATAAAATTAATTCAATCTTTTTTAACAATTTTTACTACTAACTTAATGTAGTCGACAAATTGAAGACGCGCCTCTCAATATTGCCATTCGTGTGTGTTCCAAATTGTTCAAAAAAAGTACAAATATATTTGATTAGGCTTCTCATGAATGAATGTTTTCTATATTTTGGCCTTAACATTATGTTTCTTGGCTAGGTTTGGATTCACCAAGATAACTGTACTTGTTTGTTCTTATAAGATCCTGTTAAGGCAAGTCTTAGGTTGCAGCACCCTAGAACCTAGTTAAACCTTCAGCGGAAAATATTTTGCCACTGGTCGTTCAAAGGCGGTAACTCCGCGAGTTCTCACTTTTCGTTAACTGTTTGTGGTGACTTTTACAATTGATCAATATAAAAAAGTTCTGCTCTCTTATCCTCTCTACTTAAAGATTGTGTAGGGAGTGTCACATCGGCCAATGGATTCAGTGAAGATATTCTTGACTGAATGCTTTCTCTGAGCCTTCTACGCGTAAATGCGAAAACATCAACTCGTTAAAATAGCAAACCCTGACATCAAGATCAAGAGTTCTAAATTTCTTTCAAAGTAGTGTAAATCTGAATGATATTAAATGGATTATTACTAGATGCCAGTGTGTCAGTTGAAAATCGTATAATAAGAGGCAAACTGAGGGAATAAATTTAACGCTTTATAGAGATTATTGTTGTTGTACCATTGTTTGGTTTTATAGCTATGTATTACAAATAAACGAAACTTATTTGAATTTATGTTCTTCTGTACTTTATCACCTTTTTCAAGACAATTATCATAGCAAATCAAATACGTTTCTAGTAAATATTCCTTTTCAGATAATAATTTCAGATAACTTACTTAGTATTAGTTTCCTTCAATGCTTAATAAGGCATTAGGCCATTAATGGTGCTACGTTTTACAGTCACCATTTACTGTCAACCAAATTAGTTTTATAAACGTTACACAATTTAGAATTTTATGTCCCCAAAAGAAGACATACACTTTTTTAACTGTCCGTCTGTCAGTCCTTCAGTCCGTCATTTCGACGAAAAACACTGTCCATGCCTTCCTTGTAAATCAGTGGATTAACTTCATACTTGAGCACTTCACTCCCTTTGGAAAAGACCTTCCCATTGACATATATGTGTTTCACCTTGATCTCTGAATGGCTTTGACCTCAAAGTTCGAGCTGTCGAAAGAGCTTTAACATTGCCAATAGCTTCCTTAAAAGTAAATGGATATACTTCATACTTGAAAAAAACACCCATTTGGACAAACCATTATATCTGGTGTGTATCTGTATGACCTTGACCCCTGAATAACCTTGACCTCAAAAGTCAAATTGTCAGAAATCTTTAATATTGTCCTTAACTTCATTATGAGTAAAAAGAATTACTACAACACCCCTTTAGACAAGACATTGCCATTGACATATATGTGAATGACCTTGACCTCAAAGGTTTTTTTTACCTCGACAACTCATCCTGGGAAGGATCTACAATGTTTTCATCTGGTCAGACATATACTTTACCTCGACCCTTAAATGACCCTGACCTTGAGGTCAAATTATGAAAAAAAAACCATTTCTTTCGAGGAAACTACAATTTATCTTACTGTCATCTTTCAGAGACAGTTCTTGTTCGAAAAAGAATGGCGAAAATTGGCTTCCTTTCGCAGGAAAGATATCAAAATTATTTCTAAAACTATCACATGACCCATATGTTTTCATTTCTGTTTGCAAGGCAAATGAAAGCAAGAGAAAATATATCATTACTTCACGTGACAAGTAAAGCTGCTATGTTTTGAAGAGAATATCAGTTTTGTTAGTTGAGAAATAAATACCACACCAGACGCTGGAAAACACTTGCTGACAGTGTCAAGGAAGAAGAGACTTAGGAAAAGGAACGGATATATGATCACACGTTTTGTTTACAAGTCAGTGTTAATCATTTTTGTAGCCTGTAGGGATCTTGAATGATTTCAAGAATCCGATGAGTGATTTCTTTTAATAATTCGTCCGTATCATTTTGGTTTTAAATTTTCAATAAATTAAATAGTTTTGTGATAAAATGTAATTTCCTTTTAACGAATACGCATTTCTTTGCATCTTCTCAGGTATATTCCTGAAATAGGCAAAGTGTAATACACACTCAATTTGTTTGACTTCTCGCAAAAACAAAGAAGCACCTTCAAGCGTAATGAACTCGGACAAAAATATAAAGAAATTGTATGCAATATTTATTACATGAAATCTTATTTAAAATGACGTCACATTGATTTTCAGGACAATGACTGCTTCGGGTTTTTTTTATTGGATTCATTTTTTATGTCAAATTAATCTTAGTTTTACTATTTATAGTAAATTATCGACATGTGAGACCTTTGTTCCTTACGAGAAGTTATGAAGCGTGTAAGCTTTCATCTGTTGCATATAAATAAGTAAAAATGTAACTCCTCTTTGAAATTCGGTTTCATCCTATCCCGTATTTTTACACCAAGTATAATATAAGCGCAGCAACCACTTGTATTTAAGCAACAGTTGTCAGGCTGACGATTGATAAGCCATTTCGTTGTTATATAATCTAGGAACTCAGCCAAAATATTTAGAGAGGTAAATGGGGAAACAGACATAAATTTTATGAGGAATGAAGCGGTTTGCAAATAAACTTTTTGACATATTGTTTTATATGACATTCTCACTAAAACATTCAATATTACAAGTAAGAGCATCAGGATGTTTTCTTAATAAATTATGCACATTTATAATTCAATGAGGATGCAATCTATTTTATAAGCAATTAAACAGACAACATTTTATTCTTTTGAAATACCATTATTTACACGAAGAGGCAGCGTTACTAAAAATTCTTAACAGAATTCAAACAGCCAGATGAAATTACAAGTTATTTATTGTTGTGATTTTGGAAGTAGCATGGTGCCATTTACAACTCATCTTTAGTTCGTTCGTTGTACTTTGCATATGCAACAAATAATTGTAAACCCATGCTAAAAAGAAATGAAAAATATATTTTGACTGTAAATTCATCTGTCGTATCAAACTTTGTTTCGTTAAATCAACCGAAGATAGATAAATATTTAAGGGTATATAATTTGACTGTTTAGCTGTACACAGTTCCCAATATAGTGCATATTTGCAAGATATGATTCAGATAAAGCTAAGAGAAGGCAAAGTTGTTTCGTTTCTTCAACTACATATGATATTGAATGTTGCATTTTTTCAACAGGTAAAGTAGTCGTGTTCTTTATAAAACTATGATAAAATTATATTTATCTGTAGCAATGCGCTCGTGGCTGTCAGTTTTAGGAAACAAGTTTAATCCAGAAGTATAAAACAACATGACGTTGTGCATAACAAGCACATGTTTTACAAACAAAAGGTAGCCCTGTTTTTCAGTATAGAATTAATAAATGGTGTTTTATGGCCCGTCGACAACTACGGCCATTTTGTTCGCAAATGATATTGTATAAAAAGAAAACTAAGAAGTAACTATTTTGTTTAAAAGGTGGTTTTTCAGTGAAGAGAATGAATCCTTTGTTTTTCGTTAATACATTGTGCAAAATGTTTGGCTTTTTCTATAATTTCGCTCTTTGCTGAGTAAAATTTAAGTCCTTAAAACCTTTTTTTATTTGTAGCAGCTGTGCAATTTAAAATAATCAATATGCGACTGATGTGGAGTTTTGCCTTTCCTTTGGTATAATTATTTAATGTGTAAGTACAGATAACATTCTTAATACATTTCCTACACAGTAGAATAGTGGCATTATTGTATCTTTGGACTATAAAATTCTAATACTACCATGGATGTTAACATAAGATCTGTTTTCATTGTTGGTACAAATGTATGTTGATTGAATGAGCAATTTGTCAATTTGACCAACAACTGACGTGAGTGAGTATTACCCTTATCATTTTTGTGACACATGCCTTGGGATGTACCGCTTGTGAATAAGACGTGTGTCGGTAGGATGGAAATTTGGAGCCACTGATTCTGCTTTTTAGTCTTATTTCCTGCCTGGCCTAATATTCAAACACTTATCAGACAAAGGCTTCAACTTGATTATCAGTAAGTTGTTAGTGATATTTATATACTTCGATAAAATAATTTAAATCCGAAAAACAGAAAAAAATGTTCTTGGGTTTGTCTTCATGATAGACGTCTTTGTTGTCATCTGGTCCATTTACTTGAAATGTTAGTTATACCGATCATATATATAGTCCAAGTAAATGATAAAAAAAAGAAAAAAAAAACTTTTTTAATTTATCTACTTTAAATAGTGTCTATTTCGAAATGCATTGATGACAAGTATTTGAAAAATAATTCACAAAGCAATATTCTTTTTCCTTTAATTAAATTTCTATCGTCTCGGCCCATTTTTATTTTCAGCTAATGCTTTCAAGGGGAACGCGTTTTTTTTTAATTTATTTTTGTTGTTAAGAAATAGAAGTAGAAAAACGATCGCCGGATCACTGAGATATTTCCTTCCAGTAACACATTTTAAGTAGACAAGAAAAGATCTAACTGGAATAACAACCACTATCATTAAAACATCAGCTGTCAAAATATGAGGGAAAAAGAATGTTGTATTATGTAAAACTGGAATGAAGCCATAACCACTGTAGTGATAGAACTCTAGAAATAAGTACTTGGGTATCATATAGACGATCTAGTGCGTTGTTTAGAGTAAAATGTGCATGCACAGTTGCCTAACTTGAAATACTGTAGATTCGTACACACACTAAAAAGAACAAATTGATACTAATTGCACAAATTAATACTTGAAACAGAAAATCTTCGGTATCATGCCAGACAATATATTTTGTTTATTTGAAAACGCTAACTGCTGAAAAAATCTACACTTTCCTCCAGTAACAGCAGAACGTGACACAAAATGGTTATATAATAACTCACGGAATGCCTACCAATTTTAGTGGTAATAAAAACATAATGTGATTGCCTCAAAGACGGAACTGCCATACAACATTCCATGCCTCATTTTTGACCAACTGCTTCATGATCTGAATTTTGTAAATTCACTACAGGAAAATAACTAAATGTTACTCATTACTCTGTGAAGGATAATGAGGAACTTGCATCAAAATCAAGCGTATCGCCCGATAATCAAACTGATTAAAGCACCTTGTAGTTCTGTATTGTGTCTTGTGTTTACCAGATGCCTTAGGCACGGTTGGCTGGACGTTTTAGGTGAAGCACACATTAAACAACACATATACAGTGACTATATTCCGTCTCTCTTTTGTATTGCAAAACAAGATCTGATGATTGTTTTGGAAATAAATATTGTCTGTACTTTTTTTAAGTATCCTTTAAAATGTTGCACAGTCTTGGTACAGAGACACATGAAATTGGGAAAGGAGACATATACACTGACAATTCAAGTACAAGTACTGTAGACTGAGTTTGTAAAGTAATTTGGCGGGAAGAATGCGCGCGCAGAAATTTTTTTTTACCTGAGTGAAAGTTAAAAAACAAAATGTTGATTCCGATCTCTATGATATTTTTGCCTATAATTTACCATCCCTTTCTATCACGAATATAAAATGTGCCAAATATAAAGCAATTGAAACAAAATTAAGAACCTATTGGATCACATTTACGTTCAGTCAGAAAGCCCCTCTTTTTTGAGAGTCCTTTTCTTTTCCTGGCAAGTGACCAATGAAATGTCAGTGTATTTTGTCATCAAATAAAATCAAAGCAGCGATAGCATTTTCACTTTATAGTTTACTGGAAGTCAATTTGACATTAGACGGCCAACAGCAGATAAAAATAGAAATGTAAATGTTCTCTTATTGTACTTATAGCGACACAGTCACGGATAAAAAAATTAAAAAAACATCTGAAACATTTAGCATTTCAAGCAACTGCCGTTTAGATGCATATGACAGACATGGCATTAGATTGGGTTACATCATATTTTCATAACGGCAATAAGTTAATTGTGGGTAGAATATTTCTTAAAAACCTTTATACTTTTAAGCTGGCCAATACTTATCAAAGATGATTTGATTACAATGTCTTATATTTCAACATATGTGCGTATATATCTGCTTCGTGTCGTGTACGAAGATGTAATCGTTCTATCTTCTTGTTTAAATCTTCGCCAACTTAATCTTTTTTGTAAGGATTAAATAGAACTGCTTTCTCATCAGTATGCACATAACAATAAAAAAGGAACAGACCAACAAGCCTTTTTAGAAATAAGGTAAAGTACATAAATTTCTAAATGTATTTTTCATTAAACATACATTATATTATTTTGTGAGCAGTCAGTTTCCGATCGTTTTCAGTTGACAGATTGATTGATTTGCAATTAAAAAACACAAATTTTACATAAAAGTAAACTAAAGTGACAGAACAAAAATCCTTTATAATATAGCTGATTTCATTGACTACTACATCAAAGAACTTACTACTGCCAAAATGTGTATATATTTTCACACGTGATTTTGCCCAGGAAAAAAACATTTAGAAATATTTGTATCCTCGGGAGAGTGCACTCATAACCAGTCAATTGATTAATATCTGATTTAGTTGAAACAAGTTTAACTCTCCTCGCTCAAGTCTGTCGTCCCTTGAAAAAAGCCGAGTTTTCGTTGTCGAAGACAAAAGAGGCTTTTGTATATCTGCTTCTTCGATTAAAACTGTTGGGAGCTAAAAGACCTGATCGTAAATACACATTAAGACACTATCTTTCCTCTATCTACCCAATATCTTATTTCTCCGCGTGTTTAATTTTTTAAGGATAGATAAACCTGATAGATGATTTTGCTGTGGAATTTACTGTCAGACAAACGTGTAAATGGCGATAAAAACGCGAACAGAACGAAACTGATTAAAATTCGTGAGATTTGCCATAATAAATATAAATGAAATAAGCTAAAATTTTTTGGACACACCTTTTTTGGGTTCAAGAGGTTTTTTTCTATCTTAAGTGAGGACCAACCGATCTTTATCATGTATTTGACTTAGTTGTTAGAATGATCCGGCCGAAATGAAGGCACATTGTGAGTATCCTGTTTATATATTTATTTCAAGCTTATTTAGGAGGTTCAGATAAGTAAGCTGAAAAACAATTGGGAACACAACTTCATTCTCAGAAATGTAGTAGACCACTGGAAACATATTTTTTTTAATTATCAGCACTAAATGTTTTATGACAAAAATATATAATTTTTATAATGTAACTCAATCTAAACTTGGTAAGAAGAATATGGAGACGCGTAAGAAAATATCGTAACACTCAGGTGGACTTGAAATTAAAAAATAAGTTTATTCGTATGCGAGTTATCAAGGAACATGGAAATAAAACAATTTTAAACAGAACCATTTCTAACGGCTTCAGTTATGCCCACACTATTCAGAGTTATCCATGTATGTTTATATCTTTCAAACTGTTTAAAGGTTTGTAAATTCTGTAGAGAACAACATTTTGTGCTGGTTAGTACAATGCATAAAACTACAAATAGACCTTGTCCCTTTTAGGAAATATTACTGACTTTATACCATATGCAATTAAGATATTTTCACTGCAAAATTATATCACTGTAACGTTTCATGACTCTTGGTGCAACAGTGTTGGCTTCGCACATGACACAAACTTTTTGGAAGATACTTACCCGTGGAAATGAGTTAACTATGTTGTGGGAACGAGTAAGCTTAGTCGAGGGAAAGGGATACCAAGACATAGTGATGCTTCTTTTTTCGATGCAAAACCTTTTTTTTTTTAAATTGCACTTCCCTTTTTGTGTCTTTCTCACGACGCAGTCACTCGTTACTATGACATACTAAGTCTTTCCGAGAGTTTAAAGAAAAGTGCTATTTAAACAGTGTAGTACAAATAAAAAAGTAGTACATGCTCTGTGCCACCGTGGTAAAGTGTACTTTGTATCATTTTTTCTTAAGTATTTAATCAAAGCGATCATACTGTGCTTCAGGTCTTATATTTTATTGCTAATATATTTTGTCATTGTTAAAGGGGCTGTGCTCCAGATGACAAAAAAAGAAAGTTTTCTTGTATTATAAATTTCTTGTAATATTTATGACTGATGTTTAAAACCTAACTTACTGACAAAAAATAAGTCAGATAATAACTTTATAAATTGATTTTTTTCCTTCATAGTGCTATACCGTAACGCGACGGTATAACTATATCGTATAACATTTAAAGTAAATAATTGTTATTTCAGTTCCAGTGATAGTGGTGACAGTAAAAGCATTGGTAAAATTTTGTTAACATGAGGGTCCAGATTTAAAATCAAGCTGAAGCGAATATATATATTTTTTTTTTTTGACTTTTATAATCAGTTTTGAAGTAAAATATCATGTTGTTTTAATCTCACGGCATCTAGATATTTGATTTATGTAAAAAATATTTTTATATCAAATCTGGAGTACAGCCCCTTTAAATCACTTTTGCTTGCTTTTCTTTTTTCATTACGTCTGACTTGCAACACTTCCAAAACATTTGACAAGTTTGACTGTTCCTTACAATATGAATGAAGACAGCATGATGTCGAGACGTCTTATTTAACTGAATAAATGTTACACTTTTTCTATAGGCAGAAGAAAGAACATTTGTTTAGGTATATTCTCATTTTGAAAACTGTGCCATCTTTTTTTATATAATAAATAACCTGATCTGTTTCAAATTTGTTGTATTACCGTAATTATGATGCTAGATGTTGTTCAGTAACTGCTTAAGGTGTATGTTCTATTTTTGTAATATTTTATTTTCCTTAAATGAAGTTGTGCAGAGCTTTGCTAGCTTACAATATTTAATCAAAACACTTATTCTTTTATCATGTTTATCAAAACAAGAAGAATGTTCTTTTTTAGTTAGTTATACAAACACTGAACAGAAATTTAGGTATTCATATAACGTATACACTAATAAACTACATTTAACGAACATAATTATCTACTTTTGTGGTATTTATTAAAATTATCATAAAGGAACGTCAAACCAAGCGTAGTTGCATTTAGAAAACGAGCAGCTATATTATTGTGATGGTTAATAACTTGTCCATTATTCTTAATATAGCGACAATCTTAAACGAAATATAAGAGAACTGGGAATTTTGAAATATGCGTAAGTTTGCATTTCGAGACAAAGTGTGCAAATGTGACGTGTTTTCTCAATTAATTAAGTAAATTGGACTCAATTTAGGTGGACACTAATTTGAATTACTCATCTGTTTATGACTGTAACACATGCTGATTTATTACGAGAATTTCGTTTGAAAATTTTACTTCAAATCGTGTAATTTTACCAAATTTAAAATGTTTTACAGTATAGCAAAATAAATACAGGTAACTTCATGTGATTGCATTTATATTCAGACAGGTGTAGTGACCCTCATATGAGTTTATATAATTATTGGTTTTACAGCTTTAATTACTATTAATTAGACCGTTTTTGAAATATTTGGCACTTAAACGCGTTCCAAAAAGTGTAAGATCTATTTGAGTAATTAATCCTAAAAAGCCTTCTTTGAAATTATGGTCGGTATAATTATCCTGCAATTGTTTTGACGTTATGAAAATTGTTGCACTTTTCCGGAAGAAAAATTTCCTATCTGTTTATAATATTAGAGATAAACAAAAACAGAAGACACATGTATTTTTGCCGAAAGCATGCTCTTTCAATGTGTTCCATTCATCGTGTTTTTACAAACAGACAAAGTTGTTGGGTTGCATAATTACTTCGTCAAGAAACTGCGCTTTTAATGCGCATTTATACTGTATAAACTATGTTGTTAAATACATAAAACATACAGATCTATTAATTAGCCGTGTTTCGTGAAGACACAAAGTTAGTTCTGTTTTCGAGTTAGGCATGTTAAGTTAAAACAGAAATGTTATCCAGCATTTTTAAGATGTAGTTCGAATGTATCTTTATATAGTCCTTAACAATCCATCCAGTTATGTCTTATGTAGCAAAATGCAGGATATGTAGCTGTTAAAGAGGATATGAGGAGTTAACATGACAAAAGATTTTTGCCCCTCCCTGTCTCTATCTTCTTGGCATGTATCTAGTATATGGTATTAATTTATCGGCTTATTTGTAAGAACATTTCAGTCTGACAGATAGGTCAATTCAATTTCTTTCTTTAATTCATTTTGTTAATTCGATTTAATTATTTTTATTTCAAATGTGTGTTTGTCAGAAATACACTCTTACTAGCGGATGCCCTAAATGGCGAAAATGTTTTTTTAGGGAAAATACCTGCGGATACCAGCATTATAGTCTCTTCAGTCAAAGGTAAAGGGCCCTTAAATGGACTTGTTTGCTTTTTGGTATGCAGAATTTCATCTTTCCTCTTTCTTTAGTTTGATCGAAGCGGCATTAGAGGGAAGTTTGATGATTTGTTTTATACACTGATTATTGATACGGTATATTAAATCCGGTTTTCTCGAATCATGCAACATGGCAAACAAAACCCTAACTTTTGTTTGTTTTTTATTTGTCTTCACCTCTTAAGACATAAGTTGTATATTTATTTTACTTACGAATCATAACACAATCTAACTTCTTGTTTTGTTGACAGCTAGGAACATTCTTCACGAAATATGTACAGGAACCAGTTGGTTTTTTTGCAGTTTATAGATTCAAGAATGATTGGTAAATCCCAGGACGTTTAATGTTATGTTCATTAATCCCAAATGAAGAGGGTATTTTAACAATATGCAGACACTACTCTGTAAGCCTTCATTAGAATCCTAGTATGAGTCTGGCGTTAAAACATTTTTGTCATTATTGCAGAGTTGTATTGCCAAATACAAACACTGACAAACGAACAGAAGGTCACTTGAACAAGTAAAAAACCTTTTCATGATGTGCAGTTATTAACAGATTAGTGTAAACACATTACACATCATTATTCCAGGTAAATCTTCGACTAAATAATGATATCTTCGACTATTTTACCTGTATATTTGTGTGCTTCCAATGCGCTAATAAAAACTCCTGTATAACCACTGAACAAGTGATGCTTTCATTAGAACAAATTTGTGTTTTCTCTTCATTCTTTTAGATTTTTTTTACAATGTCATGATGAAAATTGGTTGCAAGTAATTTGGGAAGGATTAATGTGTTATGCCTTCCGATAAAGTATCACAATGTTTAGATATAATGAGTTTCAAGTCTCGAAAAAATGGTAAAGCAGCAAAGCCATAGTGTTCTATATTAAAACTCGTGTGTTCGTGCCTTTAAGCTTTCTGTGAAGTGTGCATATAATTCAATGGAAATGGAATTTATATCATTTCTACAACTATTACGGCGAAATGCGGAATGATTTCCAATAGGTAAGTCATGACATTTTGTTTACAATTCACATGTCATGTACTGGCAAACTTTTTAATTATGAATGCAGTTGGGTACATAGTGAAAACAACTATTGCAGAAAGTATACGTTTGTAAACACAGACATGATATTTGGTTTTATAATGTTTCTGTTTTTGTTTTTTATACTTTGTAAGCATAATATAATTCAATCAGATTAACATTATATCTAATGCTTAACGCGTGTATCCTTTCGAGCACCGATTTATTATTTTTTATGTAGAAGAAATATACATGAGAATAAAAATATATCGTACATTAAAAATACCACAAAGTTTGCATGTTCATTTTGTTTACGTCTGCTTAAATAATTAGCCAAATGTTTATGCATGTTGCAAAATGATGAAATATCGAGTCTGTGTTTATTGATAAACTTCGAAACAAAAGCTATACAGACTTTTTTGTCTGTGTTTTGTCTACTTAGAATATGGAAGGTACCTGACTGATTCAGATTGTTTTCCTGGAAATAGTGAAATTCTTTTGGGAAGGATTTTACCCCTTGCTCTAGATGTAGTCATGATGCTAATACATGCAGAAATTTTTGTTGGTGGAGTTTGTAAATTAATTTCTTATGTTACCCCTATGATTCATTGAAAATAAAATATAAAAATGCCTTTTTTATTATAGTGAATTACAGGTTAAAGAACACAACGTTCAAGAGTTACTGTACTAATTTGAAAACAACTTACACACACAAAACGTGAACTAATGTGGTTTCGTCTATTTGTTTTACAGAAAGAAAATATGTCAATTGAACAATGCAAAAAGCACATAGCTCTTGATGGAACATTTTATCAGTGTATTAAACGTGGTGTTACATCTCAATGAAATTATATGCTGAAAGTGTTTTGCAACAGGTGTTGCAATTTACAAAAAAATGAAAGATGCATGATAAACACTTTATCAGAACATCATTGTTTGCATTCTTATAGGCAGGAAGTCTGAAATAATGCTTAATGGAAAAGCATCAGAGTGTTTAATATAATCATGAAGAAGTTTAGGTTTTCAACAAAACACATAGAACATTACCAAAATGCCGCCATTGAATTCGTACGCTTTGATACAAAAATAATACATAAATCAATTTTTAAAGAAAACAATGAGATATAATATAACTTCAAGTAAAACCTCTATTTAAAACCCTTTGAAATATATGTCATATTTTGCGTACATACATTGTATGTATAAAACACAATGATTTAATACTATCAGAAAAAATGAACTGTCCCAAATGTGTTGCCAAAGGTCGCCGACAGCCGAAAGTAAAAACCTAATCAAGACATAATTTTAATTTCTAAATTTAAAGTCCGCTTAATTCTTTGTTCCTTGAAATGTTTAATATATTTCAATTTAAAACATGCAATTTGCACTCAGTATCCAGACAGTTTTGCTATGCTTAAATAAAAGTGTCTTGAAACTCCTATAAAATTCATAGGTGTTAGCTAATCAGGTCTGACACACTGTGTTTGTGTCGAGTTTGTTGACAAATGCAAAAAGGTTGAACACGGAAATACAAATGATACAGGAACAGTGATTAAAATGAACTGAAGTCTTTGTTTTTTCAGATATATTTTACTCGACATACATGATAAACGTTAGCGACGAGCACAAATAGAAAATGACATTTACTAAAGTACCAAGAATCAGTATACTTCAAAAATGAAAGCTAATATCCAGTTTGGGAGATAATCGTAAAGAAAATGAATAACGCAAAACTACCCCTTTACCCTTCACAAGTTACCCACTCTAGTTATTGTAGAATCATACAATATGGTAATAATAGTAAAGCCAAGTTCTTTTTTATTATGATGTCTTTAGATAATAAAAACTATCACACAATTTTCTTAAAACTACCCCGAAATTACACCATAGCATTCTCACTGACAAATTTATCAACACAGACACTACAAAAATTAACCGCATCATAGTATTTCATTTTTAATGTATGTGGAAAAGCGAACAAGATATGTTAAGAATGGTAAGGGTTTGCATTAATTATTTTGTACCTATTCTTCTTTACATCTTACCATATCATTTCTAAAAATGTTCCGACTGATTTGATGCAAGTGAAAAAAAGTGCATTTTACAATTTATTTTAGACTTTTGAAAATTTATTCATACTTGATATTCAAGTTCGATATACTCTTTTTGATTCGATGATTCTGCATGTTTTTTATCTTTGTCATTTATGTTGAACAATACATTTTGAACATACATTTACACCTATGTAATATTTTTGTGATATTTATTATACCTATGTGATATAGATAGACCGAACAAGATATCCATGACCTGAGAAAATGAATTACCCTCTCAGATTGGTGTATCATAAATCTCAAATATCCTTATACTACTACAAGCACAGTGGCATTTGCTCGATCTTAGTTTGTCTTTTCAATAACAAACAGTA
The DNA here is from genome assembly GCA_012932295.1 of Cyclina sinensis. Taxonomy (NCBI): domain Eukaryota; kingdom Metazoa; phylum Mollusca; class Bivalvia; order Venerida; family Veneridae; genus Cyclina; species Cyclina sinensis. The sequence goes on from JAAONU010000009.1 coordinate 21,837,418, forward strand.
CATTTATAATTGAAAAAATATACACGAATTACCTATCACGTATCATAAATTGTTTCTGGGAGAATAAAAAGCTATTTTAACATAAAGTCGGTTCTGCATTTTACATCAGCTGGATCCTACAATGCTAAGAGAACAGTCAAATCAAAACAAAGAAACAACTTTGAGTTGTCTGTTGTCAGAAAGACAGAAATGGCAACTTTAGATTTTGTTTCCAAACTTTGTCCCGAGGGAGCTCAACGAACACATTTGAATATATACATTCATAAGCGTTTTTAAAATGATCTATGGGAAATATTGTTCATATGTATAATTTCAAAAGTGATATTTAGGACGATAAGCCACTTTAGGATTTACGATATGAAAAAGGGTGTCTAGTGGTGTGAGATGAGATTTTAAAGAGGCTTTAAAAGATTTACTGATATTTGGGATAAACAGATGCGATAAACGAAATGGCTCCTGATATATTATGTACAAATGTGCAAAGTTTCTTCAATAAAACGTAAATAAAGAGTATATTTTAATGTTTCTGCTTTCGTCGTGCAACAGTAAAAACGAATGAACAGAGAAAAGTCTCTTGCTAAAATGTCTCCGAAATATTTATTTCTTATTAAAAAGTTCAATACTTTTATTTTCTTAATAAGATTTCTTTTTATTTATCAATATTTGAACCTTTATTATTTTTTATGAGTAATTCGCCTATGCTATAATTTTACGATATCTATATATCGCAAGGCTCAACAAAAGCATAGCTTGCTTAACAGGCAGTAGCGAATTAAAACTTAAAGAATGTGCATATCAGTTCGAACAAGATATATATCCTTCATCTTTCAAGAAAAGAAAAGTGACTATACGTTTTTTCAGCTCTTAGTTTTCCTCTAAAAAACATTGAAAACCCTGGAATTAAGGACGAAGTGTCTGGAGAAGAATTAAAACAAAATGATAATCCAATAAGAAAATATTTCGGTATTGATGAATTAACCCTGATGCAGTGGATTATTATTTTTGCTGCCAGCTGTCCAAAAAAAGAAAAAGAAAAAAGAAAAGAAACAAATCGGCATTGAATGCAGTGGGTTTTATTTATCATTTTGATATTTTGATTTTTTTAACCAAACACTAAAGCTAAGGACTGTTTTAGATATTTAAGATTATATGCCTACATTCCCTTTATTATGAAACATGTAAATAAAATGAAAAATAAAGGCAAATGAAAACAATAAGATTGTTACAAACCACTTACATCAGACGTGTTGAGTTTTAGGTTAAGAAAATACATTATTTAGTCTTCGAACAAAGTCATTACGAATGCAAACGCAAGCGGCAAAGCAAACAACAATAGGGTGAAAATAAAAGAACTGAACATAGTTTTCTGATATAGAATACAGATCATAGTCTGAAGACAACTATCACAGATAGAGAGTATATTATCGCTTCTTTACATTATCATATGTCAATTTATCATGCAATCGATGCAAATCTCAAAACTATACAAGAAAAGGCGCTTTCCAACTCATAAATTGTATTGTTTTGCACTACCTCTTACTGAGCTTTTTTTTTCAACAATATCGCTATCTAAATAAGCTTAAGCATCAAACAGCTGGTAATTACTGTTTGATATACATATTGACGCCTTCTGTAATAACTTATATCAAATTATGTCATTTAATGTCATATTTATGTGAAATGTTTATGTCGTATCTCTTGTTTTCTATTTTGACATGCATGCAAAGAATGAGAACACTAAAGAGTAATAAAATTAATTCAATATTAACAGCTTCCAATTGTGTTTGATCATTTCCACGTGATCAAGTTGTAAATTTCTACAACTTTTTCAGATTTTTTTTAATTTCAACAAAGTTTCAAGAAATAGTGTCTTTAACAAGTATTTGTTAAAGCTTGTACTATATAACTGCATACACTAAGTCTTAACAAATACTTTGTTAAACATAAACCAAATTGTTGTTGTATAATATCAATGCTTTTTAACAATTATATGTTAAGATCGCTTTTGCTTTGACTATCATCAATTGGACATCAGAGTTTAACAAATCTTTGTTAAACTATTCTCGTCACTTGACAGAGATGTGGAAAGAAAATCGGCTGAATTGTTAACAATTATTTGTTAACATCTCTGTTTGCTGTTACTGAATCTACCGTCAGTCAGAGTTTAACAAATCTTTGTTAAAGCTTATACCATTTTCAGTGAAAGAGATGCAGAAAGAAAATATGCCGAATTGTTAACAAAAATTTGCTAACATCTCTATTCTCTGTTACTGAATCTACCATCAGTCAGAGTTTAACAAATCTTTGTTATAGCTTATACTATTCTCTTCACTTGACAGAGATGTGGAAAGAAAATATGCCGAATTGTTAACAATAATTTGTTAACATCTCTGTTCTCTGTTACTGAATCTACCGTCAGTCAGAGTTTAACAAATCTTTGTTAAAGCTTATACTATTCTCTTCACTTGACAGAGATGTGGAAAGAAAATTGGTCGAATTGTTAACAATAATTTGTTAACATCTCTGTTCACTGTTTCTGAATCTACCGTCAGTCAGATTTCAGAACATAACAAATATTTGTTAACGATTATATGAGAATCATCAGTTGGCAAAGATATTCAATGGGCATCGGCTGGATATCAATGATTTTAACAATATCTGTTAAGATGTTTAATCTTTAATGTATTAACATTCTGATTTCAGAAATAAACGAACCTTCATAAAATTTTATCATTGTGATTATTAGTTATTAATGATGAAGAATAAACATCAAAGTGATGCATATTTCCCGTCAACATATTTGTCAAAAAAGCTAAAATACTGAGTGAATAAATCTTGAAAAATAAACTTAATATGGCATTTATAGAAACAATTATTAATTTTACCGGTTTTAAGCCATTACAAATATACTGTGAACAATGTGTTTTGCTGATAACCATGAATTAAAAAAGATATTATATAAAAGGCCTTCACTTTTATCGGTAAAGAATTTACCCCTTTAGTCACGGGGTAAATACTTTAGTTATAACATTAATGTTGAGGCAATCTAATAACTAGATGCCGTGGCTCAGTGGTCTAAGTCATTGCTCTATATTACTGACCGAAAGGTCGTGGGTTCGAATCCTGGTAAAGTCAAAACTTTTTTTTTTCAGTTTTCATGGTGTATAGAAGCATAATATTATATTTGTTTCCATAGTATATTAAATCCTCTTAAATTTGAAAGAATAAAAAATTTCAGCAAAATTTTGTGAGTCAGTCGCTTTAAATAACCTTTACCCATAACAAAATTATATCCAGTCAATGCTGTGTAACATTGTCTATACAAATATATCACTGTATCTAAAATCTAAAAATGAAAGAATGCAACCGTTAAGCAAGAAAACATAACATTCAACTTGAAAACGCAAATTAAATTCGTCCATATATATAATTTCCTTTACATTTCTGTCAGTATTTTCCACTGAATTAAAAGGTACCAAAAACATTTTTTTGCCTGACCATTATAATATTGCAAATCCAACATTACTTACTTTATTTAACACAATCTATTGATGACCCGAATTCACCTTGAAGATGAAATGTCTAAGCACACTGATTTTTTCTGTCCAAAGTTTAATTACCACTAAACCACTAAATTTATGCCTTCTTTTCTTCTGTGAGAGTGTTTAAATTAATGAGCCCTTTACAAAATGAAATCATTTGGTACTGTGGTGTAAATAGGACACTCTTGGTTGCTACTCACTCTTTGTTTTCAGCATTTTATGATCTCCATGGGAATTGTCTTGATTTGTTGAACTGTGGCTGCTCAAGCATGTAATGTTAATTTCACCTCAAGCAATGAAAATCCCATTTAACTTAGTCATGGCACTGGTCAGAAAACCAGATTCATATACAGTCCTATGAAATACCAGGGAAAATCGGCTCAATCTGAGCCAAGTCTTATCAGTAAGCATATCAGTGAGAATTGCCCCTAACAGTTATAAATCAATTAGCACCAGCTTGTGTTTGTTTATAATCTGCTGCCCACTCCAGTAATGTATTAATGTTATTCCTAAGATTTTACTGCAGCAACATCTTCATTATCTGTGTTTAACCAAATTATGTAGAAAATTAGAAAATAAAATTATAAGTAGATCTATTGATTGTTAGCATACTATTCATTTTTGAGTAATAATGACTTCATTATTATTACAACATCAAACAATTTTAATAATTGATTTTGTTGTATTATTTTTGTTACAAACAGGATGAGATCATTAAATTTAAAATGAAGCCTTTTTATTTGTATACATATAGGATATCAAAGTGTTTTTGAGATTTTATTATTTTATTTTGCTTTGATTTTTATCATACCTGAATTAAAGAAGTACTTTATTTCTGGTCATGAAATAATTTTATTGTTTGTTTTCAGACCTTTTCTGAACTACATGTTCTTGAGAATAATGACAATATGTTAAAGCCAGTGTGTGTGTGTGTGTGTGTGCGTGTGTGTGTGCGTGTGTGTGTTGTTTAAAAAAAAATACTTTAAGCCAACCAACACGCTTGTAGAATATTTCAATTTCACAAGGGAACTAAAAGTCGAAAAAAAAACCATAAATGAGCAGGAAGTTATTTGTGTTCAAGGACTACTCTGATATATAAAACTGCAGAACAAAGTAATCATCACGAAGACAATAGATTAAAGTATCAAGGTTTTATATGACACATTAATTGAATCTAGTATTATGAAGATCTTTAGGACATTTCACTATACGAAAGCAATATTTTATTTTTAAGCTCAATTTATTAACAGCATTTATTGAAAAGAAATGGAAAAAATATATGTATGTTTGAACATCACCTCATGATGTCAAATTCAATAAATATTGTGAATAAACTTATGAAGACCTGCTTGAGAAAAAAATCAAACAACCTTCAAGATTTACTGAAACTGAAGAATTTCACCCAAGCCATTACGAAAAATGTCAAAACCAAAGGCTAAAACCAGAACGGATAGAAAATTAGCTGGAGAAGAGAGGGATGGAATAAAACTGAAAGCAAGATATTTGCATATACCTCAAATCTTAGATTTTTTGTTTAAAGAAAAAACATTCCAGAAACCGTACAGTCCTCAATAATTTTATGCGCTGTCTGTGTTTCATCATGCCGCCACCCTGCAGCCATAAATGTTTATATAGAAACAAATTCAAATGATCTGGAAGAAAACATTAATATTGCAAAACTTTGTGCATTGCGGTTGCTCAGAATGCACATGGAAGATATGACACAGATGATCTGAATAACACATTTAAATATTGAAGATATATTTGCAGTTAGAGGCATCTTTTAAAACGAGTCAAGTTCAATATAGAATTCAGTATTAGATTCATTAGTGACAGAAAGTGTAGAAGATACTGATGGCAGATTATATGAAGCTCTACAAGAAGAAAATGAAATGAACAATTTCATACACACTCTTGGTTTTGAGCCACATAGACCACCTAAAATGATAACTTTGCACCCTCCACCAATGACTGGAAGAGATGATGCCATAACAAAGCTGCAAGAGGTTTTAGAGGATATTCTCATCAAGACAGATCTTGAAGATCAGAAAAGCAGTATGAAATATCATTTGCACCTGACAACAAAATTGGAGCAGATTCATTCAAAGCAGGAAAAGAGACAGAAGTACCATCAATTTCTTGTAGAATTTCCTGTCATGCATCTGAGAAAATCAAAAATTATAATTCCTGTAAGTGCATATACAGATGCTGGCTTACTTCACACTTTTAAATACATGAGAGGCGATGAATGTATAGAATGGAAAAAGCTGATGTCAGTAGAACATATTGACACATTGACATTGTCTAACTGTAGGTTTTCAGCTGATGTCAGTAGAACACATTGACACATTGACATTGTCTAACTGTAGGTTTTCAGCTTGCATTAATTCAAAAATTCTTTCTGAGTCGCACCTCAGCAGAACAATAATTATATCAAATCAATTATTTCAATGCAGATTTCTGAAGAATCAGGCCAGACTATCATGATTTCATAAAAAAGAGGTGAAAACAACAATGGCACATTTGCTCTTCATGTTGAAAGTATGCGTCATTGTCAAGCGATATTTGCAATTGATTTTGCAGAATGACTAGGAGCAGAAAAGTACTTGCTACCTCTTGCAGCTGATATGTAAATATTGTGAAAAGCACATGTTGGCTTGTTGAAAAACATCAGAATTCAAACCTTTTCATACTTTTATTGATATTTCTTACCCTGGTAGTCACAGAGGAGAGACTGTCTTCATATGTCCTGCATTAAATTCAATAGTTAGTGTCCTGCTGCTTTTATGGTAAACCACAGTTTCAATGACTGGAATTGCATGGATCTGAGTCCTCTTCAAGGGAACATACATTTATCTTGCATTTTTAGGTGAATAGAAGGATGCAATTACACTGTATATTTACCTCTCTTCGATTTCAAAAAAAATATTTGTGAACAAATATATTAGTAGCTTAAATTGCAATGTTATTTTTGTCTTATTTACTTCATTTAAAAAAACTGTCTTACTTAAACCTTAAAACTGATAAATATAGAACCGTTATGTTAAAAAACAGACAGTTAATATATAATGTATTCATATTAAATATGTTATCCCACACGCATCTATCATCTTTTGGATTTGTTAAATATAGTATACCCCCACCCTAACCATTTTGTGATGGGGGTATAATAACTGTTTAAGAGCGACAGTGAACAGCGACTTTTTTAAATTTAATTTGACGACAAGAAAAACTACTGTGTGACAGGTTTTATGTTTCATATTGTTACATGTTTCATGCATTCCAAATCCCTATTTAACTTTTTTCAGTTTCCAAAATAAATTCTAACACTATCTGCATTTCGCCGACACTTAACAAAGAAGAAATTAACCTTTATATATCATACACGTTATATCACACAGAATACAAGTGGGCGACTGCTGACGTCACAGCAAACATCACCGTTAAATAGTGCACGTACTTTGCCCCTTATAAATACACGTACGTGTTAGAATGGACTAGATTTTAGAATTTTCATGATCTACTCTCGTATAAATCATGGTTTCTCATTCATAAGCATATTCATCTAAATTAAATTACAATGCATTTGAACTAGACACTGTGATAATATTCAATGGTATATCTCTCAGACTTAAAATTTATTTCCGAATTAACACCAGAACAAAATGGTTTGACAATTTTTCATGGAGTATAGTTTAATAATATGCCTCATAGTTTGTATAGATATTGCAATTTAATTTTAACTACTTGTGTTACAAAACAGTCTTACAAGCTAAAATACATTCTGGAGATAAAAATATAAAGTGGAGAACTATTAATCTCGGGTAGGTAGCTTCAATTTACAAAATCAAATGTTGTAATCACAGTCAAAATTAAAACCTAACAGTTACTATTCATGTTAAGAAATTAGGATAATACCATCACTTATACAACTTTATGTTAAAACACTGGGGCTAATCTAGACTGGTTTCAGGCCCAGCAATTAATATGCTATTCCATAGTTATGTTAATTACTATTAAGTCCCTTTCAAATTACAGCTCTATCTTTACTTGGCTGGGATTATATGATTGCTAGGAGAGGAAAAATGTTGTTATTAGAGGGGTAAAAACATTTAGTATATCAATGTGTTAACATAAAAAGAAAAGGATCATACAGCCTGCAGCCAGGCTAGGGCTTATCAACTACACATTGCACTTGGTTTGACCGAAAATCAGAGGTCAAGTTTGTAACATGTTACATGTTAGCACATGCAGAGTGTGATCAGCTAGAAATTGAGAAAATTAGGCACAATTAAAAATGCTATGGAAGATCAAACATAACGAAAAAATTTACAAACTGGTTTAAGACAGAGATTTACATCAGGAAACAGTTCTACTTATATCATATACTAATTTTCTTATAAAGAAGGCCACTTCAAATATCAGCTTGTTCAAGTAAATATTAGGGGATTACAATTACAGAGACTCACTCAACAAATATAGCTGATTTTTTTTTAAACTATACTATATATGGAAAAACATAACATGTGCTTCTCTACACCAAGAAAACAGAAAAAAAAAACATTCGTACCCATGCCCTTTTGTTCAGGAAAATAAAGAGCGGAGTTCTACACCACTGAGTCACAGAGGCTCGTTATATAAGATTTGGCAAAATCAATAAAATATCTACCCCGTGACGAACAGAGTAACTTTTTATCAATAAAAGTGTGTAAAACTTTATAATGTGATGTGTTTTTGTAACAGAATATGAGTCAGCAACTTAGTTTAGTTATGTTCTTCACAAAAACAGCTAGAATTTCTAGGTGTATTAACATTATTTTTTTGCATTGTCGACCTATCTGTGAGTCAAAACAGTCGACAAAGAATGATCTTCGTTATGATTTCAACAAATAACTCTTAAGGTATTGACAATTTTTTTTAGGTTTTGATAGAAATTTTAAATGAATTTTGTTCCAAATTTGAACAAATATTGAAATTAAGAAAAAACTTTATTTACATGGTTGATGGCATGTTTGATCAACTGAAATTTATAAGAGGACAGTTTTCTGTGCTCCTCGAGGGAAGGGAGAGCATATAGTCTCCGCTTTGTCTGCCTGTATGTCCGTCCGTCCGTCCGCATTTTCTTGTCCGGGACATAACTCTGAAACTACAAGAAGTATCAACAAGAAACCTTTTAGGTAGATAGATCTTATTGAGTAGAAGTGCAGTGCATAAGAACAATAACTCTGCATTGCCTAATTTTTTAGTTATTGCCCTTTGTTCATTTTTACACTTTGAACTTTGTCCAGGACATATCTCTGAAACTGCCAGAGGTATCAAAAACCTCTGGTTTACTTGTCACCAGCCTACTTCAGTGACCATGACACTTTCTGGATAGGACTGCCACTGTCTTAGTTGATAGAAAAAAATAAAGAATAAAATGTTAACTGTCTTACATTCTTCATTGCGTATTTAATCAGTTTTAAACTTTTTTCCAGCAACTACCAATAACATAATATCTTTATGCTGAATTTGGAAAAGATTTTATGAACATACTATTCTGTGTCTAAAACCTATTCGAGGAGCACCACCCGGTTCGACCGGCTCTTGTTTTTAATTACAAACATACTATCAGTAAATTGAAAAAGTCTAGTTTAAAATATACTACAGTTAGTTATAATATTGTGTAGATCATACAAATTTTCCAGTAATGTCCTATCATGTATATGTAAAGCAGTTTTTTTTAGATTAATCACAAAAAGCATATATTATTGTAATATCAAAAATTTTGGAAAGAGGATATTCAAATAACAATCAACCGATTTCAATGAATTTTTTATCAGCTTTACCCCGCGGAAATATACTGTTTTCCCGTATGTCCAACACCTCCGATAGTTTAAAGACATGTGCAACAATGCCAGCGAATGCTACAATAACATCAAACTACAACCCGATGTTATTATAGCATTCACCACCAACACACACATGTCCCCAACTTCAGAAAAAAACGACAAAAACAATACATTATTTTTTGGTATAAGCCTTCTGGGTAGCAACAGACCGGCTGAATTTTATTCATTTCAGATTTTCATTGGAAAATAAACATAGGCATATTTGTATCAAAACATAAAAAATCAAAATATTCAAAACTGCATAGAAAGAAATATGCGCAAAATATCATGGTCCTTATCAAGCATTTTAACCATTACATAAAACTGTTTATTATAAGATCATATTATTCATGACAACGTTTTCATAAACGTCTTAACCCGTCGGTACCCTAGGCTGAAGTGAACTTTTACAGCGAACTTACTTTTATGCACGAAATTTTCGAAATTTCTACCATAGCGACACCTATCGGAGCTTTATGAACCAAGGGAAATCAATTTTTGTCTAATTCGTAAACTTAAACGACAAAAATTACATTTACATAAACTTATGTTGAAATCAGGGAGTGGATGAGTTTGCACATGAGTGTGGTAACGCACTAAACCAGCGGTGGCGAGATCGATCCTCCTCTCCTCCACAAACATTACTAAATGTCTTCTGGTTGAATGCAATGTATCAGTGCTGTACAATGAGCATGCAAAAGAACCCCAGGGGCGTGTCTGAATGGGATGCTTTTTGATCTTGCACTATTCTCCACTCATATAACTCTGAAGGGGTTGTCGGTCATATGATCAACTGGTACCAACGATAAATAAACTCAAGTAGAAAGATAGAAGAGAGAATCACTTTTACAATTAGATTCCTAATACCCTACCTCCACTCTTTAGAGTATTTAATTGCATTGATTTGTGTAGGAATTAGACATTTTCACAAAAGGACATGCGTTCAAACCCCACTCAAGCCATTTTGTCTCTAGTTTTGGGCAGTTTTACATTGTTTTGGTTTTATTACAGTAGCGTAACAGCCCGAATTTATCATTTATATTTTTTTCTAATTTTATCATTATTTCTCTGCACCGATATTCTCTTTATGGTAAGAGTAGAATAATCTTACAAGAAAAGAAAAATAAAAGTTTTCATATCACAGTATGGAAGTAAAGTGTAAGATACTTAGTTCAGTTCAAACTGAAGTTCAAAAGCAAAATATGTTATGTTTTTCATTTGAAAAATATTTGAAAGCAATAACATCTTAAGAAACAACATGCTAGTTGTATGATACACTCTTTCTTACTACACTTTACAATTAATTGATACATTAATCTGAATTATTCATACAGTTGTGTGTTAAGTTTCAAAGTATGATTTTTCAACTTAAAAGTTATGACAATTTTGTCTGAACAATCCAGACTATTGTCAAACTGTATTATACCTACCAGTTCAGTTTGTTGTTTGTTTGTTTGTTTATTGGGATTTAATGCCAGGTTTAACAGCTGTGGTCATATCCTGGCAGTCAGTCCACCTAGCCAGTGTCCCTGGGTATTCAACCAGTTCACTAAACAATTTCTCCTCAAGTGACTGACTTCCTCCTCACTTGTTTCAGAGGTGAGGGACAATGACCTTCAGAACCACTGCCTGACATCAATTACCACGGAGAAATTTTGCCAGTCCTGATGGGGACAAACCAGGAACTCCATGACTGACAATCCGATGCTCTACCGACTGAGCTAGCCAGGCCGGCAAGTTCAGATATTAGTCGCTTCATCCATTTGGGTGAAATGCATAAATGTTAATCTTCACCTTTTTATATTTTATGATTATGTTTGTCATGTAAATGACATCAGATAATAATAATAATAATAATAATACTATTAAAGGATAAATAGTTCATGTTCAGAAAAATATCATGACTTACTACAACAGTTATTGATAGGTTGATGACGTCGTGAAAATAGTTCGTGTTCTTAAATATATAAGCTAAAATGTGCATAACTGACCACAGGCATAGAGCTACATAATAGAGTAAATTTATACCATTTCACTTTTATTTCATCACTTATATAACATATGTTAAATTTGCCTAAATATTCTATCAGTTTTCCTGTATGGTTATTAAACCATGCACATTTAGTGAGGACACACTGTTTTTTAAAAATGTAATAAAATTAAAACTTGTTTTTGTTTCTTTCTTTTAAAGACTGTTCATACAGGAAAAGTAATTTTATTTCCTCAAGTGGTATAGTACAATTGAAAGTTAGTTTTCTAGAGTATACCTTTTTATCATTTTTTAAATTAATTTATGTTCAGCCCAGTAAAAGGAAAAATTAACATTTTCCTATTTCATAGCTCTGAAAACTTATCTGTAAAAATAAAGTGGTCAGGATAACATTAATAATGCTTGTCAGTGCTCAGCAGGTCATCTAATATTTATAACAACTTAATTGACCAGGCAAATTAACTACATTACACGCCCAAGCATTTTCTAGATGCTTGTAAAATTTCTGCTGTGTGCTATCTTACTCTGTATCAATACAAAGAATAACACATCCCTGAGAAATAAGAGGTCACAGATAGGCCATAATGTCATGCTGAGAAGCTAAAGATAATGCTAAAAATTCTGGAAGGGTTAACCTTGTGAAAATTGCTACAGCTCTGTGTTAAGATATTCAAAGCTGTTTATCAAACATCGTAACCAATCAGATCTCATTTTCGAGAAATGTTGAGAGAGGCAGAATTTACAAATGATACTGTTGCTCCATGTATCCACACCAAAAATGCTAATTTATGTCAGGATACATTCATTCCAGGTATTTCAAATTTTTACTTTACTTCACAATATCAATATCTGTGTAAATCTTCCGATGAAATAACTATCACTATTTATTTAAATTGCAAAATCTAATAACGTAATTTTGACATTGGTTATGTTTTTTAACTATAGAAATTCTAATATATGCTCAGGGAATAAAGAAACACTCGGTAAACCTTGCAGATAATTCTAGTTTTCCCGTTTCACGCTTTCCACGGGAGACCTCGTTACGCAATGCCAATTTGAGACATTTGATACATAACAACAGGCACTGTAACCTAGAGAATTCATTGGCAGATTTAAATTATATCCGATCAACGCACTCTCGAGCTAATTTGCGGATGTCACCCTGCGTTTCTGAACATCTGTATATATTCATATGGACATGACTTGTAAAGAATGTACAGATTTTATATCCGTATGGACACGACTAGTGTAAATTAATCATGTTTGAAACAATACTTTTCTGTTACGTTCACATTAGGGTTACTGCTTAAAAATTGTTCTTAGTAAGTTAATGTTTTACTTTCTGAAAATAATTATCATCTTGATTGTAAATTTGAATCTTCATTATCTTTATAGCGAATTTTTTGTGTTTTTTCTTTTGAAAACTATGTAAGTAAAATAATCATTTGCCAAGTACTGAATAAAATGTTGTAAATAAAAATTAATATAAAATTTTACTAGCTTTGTGTTTACACACAAATTAATTTTATTTTGTTTTCGGGACTTGATTTGATGAAGATATGATTCAATTACTGATATGATCCAGAGTTTGATAGCGAAAAATATAATATCTTTTTAGAAAATTTATGATTATCAGCAAAACAAATTGATGACATTATATTTGTAAAGGCTTAAAACCGGTAAAAGTAATAATGGTTTCTATAAATGGCATATAAGGTTTTTTTTCAAGATTGATTCACAGAGCATGTTAGCTTCTTTTTAAAATCTGTTGACAGGAAATATGCATGGTCACTTCGACGTTCATTCCCCATCTTTACAAACTAATAATCACTATGATATACTTATTTTTTTTATATATAAAACATTCGTTTATTTTTGAAATCAGACTGATAATATATTAAAGATTAAACATCTTAACAGATATTGTTAAAATCATCGATATCCAGCTGATGCCCACTGAATATCTTTGCCAACTGACGATTCTCATATAATCGTTAACAAATATTTGTTATGTTCTGAAATCTAACTGACGGTAGATTTAGTAACAGAGAACAGAGATGTTAACAAATTATTGTTAACAATTCGGCATATTTTCTTTCTGCATCTCTGTCAAGTGAATAGAATAGTATACGCTTTAACAAAGATTTGTTAAACTCTGACTGACGGTAGATTTTGTAACAGAGAACAGAGATGTTAACAAATTATTGTTAACAATTCGGCATATTTTCTTTCTGCATCTCTGTCAAGTGAATAGAATAGTATAAGCTTTAACAAAGATTTGTTAAACTCTGACTGATGGTAGATTCAGTAACAGAGAACAGATATGTTAACAAATTATTGTTAAGCATTCGGCCTATTTTCTTTCTGCATCTCTGTCACTGAGAATAGTATAAGCTTTAACAAAGATTTGTTAAACTCTGACTGATGGTAGATTCAGTAACAGCGAACAGAGATGTTAACAAATAATTGTTAACAATTCAGCCAATTTTCTTTCCACATCTCTGTCAGGTGATGAGAATAGTTTAACAAAGATTTGTTAAACTCTGATGTCCAATTGATGATAGTCTAAGCAAGAGCGATCTTAACATATAATTGTTAGAAAGCCTTGATATTACACCAAAACAATTTGGTTTATGTTTAACAAAGTATTTGTTAAGACATAATGTATGCAGTTATATAGTACAAGCTTTAACAAATACTTGTTAAAGACACTATTTCTTGAAACTTTGTTGAAATAAAAAAAAATCTGAAAAAGTTGTAGAAACTTACAACTTGATCACGTGGAAATGATCAAACACAATTGGAAGCTGTTTATTTTTAACTATTTTTACTACTAACTTAATGTAGTCGACAAATTGAAGACGCGCCTCTCAATATTGCCATTCGTGTGTGTGCCAAACTGTTCAAAAAACGTACAAATATATTTGATTAAGCTTCTCATGAATGAATGTTTTCCATATTTTTGGTCTTAACATTATGTTTCTTGGCTAGGTTTGGATTCACCAAGATAACTGTACTTGTTTCTTCTTATAAGATCCTGTTAAGGCAAGTCTTAGGTTGCAGCACCCTAGAACCTAGTTAAACCTTCAGCGGAAAATGTTTTGCCACTGGTCGTTCAACGGCGGTAACTCCGAGAGTTCTCACTTTTCGTGTTTGTGGTGACTTTTACAATTGATAAAAAAAATTCTGCTCTCTTATCCTCAAAAGTAAATGGATATACTTCATACTTGAAAAAAAAAAACCATTATATCTGGTGTATATCTGTATGACCTTGACCCCTGAATAACCTTGACCTCAAAAGTCCTATTGTCAGAAATCTTTAATATTGTCCTTAACTTCATTATAAGTAAAAGTAATTACTACAACACCCCTTTAGACAAGACATTACCATTGACATATATGTGAATGACCTTGACCTCAAAGTTTTTTTTTACCTCGACAACTCTTCCTGGGAAGGATCTACAATGTATTCATCTGGTCAGACATATACTTTACCTCGACCCTTACATGACCCTGACCTTGAGGTCAAATTATGAAAAAACACTTCTTTCGATGAAACTACAATTTATCTTACTGTCATCTTTCAGAGACAGTTCTTGTTCGAAAAAGAATGGCGAAAATTGGCTTCCTTTCGCAGGAAAGATATCAAAATTATTTCTAAAAATATCACATGACCCATATGTTTTCATTTCTGGTTGCAAAGCAAATGAAAGCAAGAAAAAATATATCATTACTTCACGTGACAAGTAAAGCTGCTATGTTTTGACGAGAATATCAGTTTTGTTAGTTGAGAAATAAATACCACACCAGACGCTGGAAAACACTTGCTGACAGTGTCAAGGAAGAAGAGACTTAAGAAAAGGAACGGATATATGATCACACGTTTTGTTTACAAGTCAATTTAAATCATTTTTGTAGCCTGTAGGGATCTTGAATGATTTCAAGAATCCGATGAGTGATTTCTTTTAATAATTCGTCCGTATCATTTTGGTTTTAAATTTTCAATAAATTAAATAGTTTTGTGATAAAATGTAATTTCCTTTTAACGAATACGCATTTCTCTGTTTGCCTTCTCGCAAAAACAAAGAAGCACCTTCAAGCGTAATGAACTCGGACAAAAATGTAAAGAAATTGTATGCAATATTTATTACATGAAATCTTATTTAAAATGACGTCACACTGATTTTCAGGACAATGACTGCTTCGGGTTTTTTTTATTGGATTCATTTTTTTATGTCAAATTAATCTTAGTTTAACTATTTATAGTAAATTATCGACATGTGAGACCTTTGTTCCTTTTGGGAAGTTATGAAGCGTGTAAGCTTTCATCTGTTGCATATATATAAGTAAAAATGTAACTCCTGTTTGAAGTTCGGTTTCATCCTATCCCGTATTTTTACACCAGGTATAATATAAGCGCAGCAACCACTTGTATTTAAGCAACAGTTGTCAGGCTGACGATTGATAAGCCATTTCGTTGTTATATAATCTAGGAACTCAGCCAAAATATTTAGAGAGGTAAATGGGGAAACACATAAATTTTATGAGGAATGAAGCGGTTTCCAAATAAACTTTTTGACATATTGTTTTATATGACATTCTCACTAAAACATTCAATATTACAAGTAAGAGCATCAGGATGTTTTCTAAATAAATTATGCACATTTATAATTCAATGAGGATGCAATCTATTTTATAAGCAATTAAACAGGCAACGTTCTATTCTTTTGAAATACCATTATTTACACGAAAAGGCAGCGTTACTAAGAATTTTTAACAGATACAATCTCAAGCATCAAACAGCCGGATGAAATTACAAGTTATTTATTGTTGTGATTTTGGAAGTAGCATGGTGCCATTTACAACTCATCTTAAGTTCGTTCGTTGTACTTTGCATATGCAACAAATAATTGTAAACCCATGCTAAAAAGAAATGAAAAATATATTTTGACTGTAAATTCATCTGTCGTATCAAACTTTGTTTCGTTAAATCAACCGAAGATAGATAAATAAATGGTATATAATTTGACTGTTTAGCTGTACACAGTTCCCAATCTAGTGCATATTTGCAAGATTGGATTCAGATAAAGCGAAGAGAAGGCAAAGTTGTTTCGTTTCTTCAACTACATATGATATTGAATGTTGCATTTTTTCAACAGGTAAAGTAGTCGTGTTCTTTATAAAACTATGATAAAATCATATCTATCTGTAGCAATGCGCTCGTGGCTGTCAGTTTTAGGAAACAAGTTTAATACAGAAGTATAAAACAACATGACGTTGTGCATAACAAGCACATGTTTTACAAACAAAAGGTAGCCCTGTTTTCAGTATAGAATAAATAAATGGTGTTTTATGGCCCGTCGACAACTACGGCCATTTTGGGCGCAAATGATATTGTATAAAAAGAAAACTAAGAAGTAACTATTTTGTTAAAAAGTTGGTTTTTCAGTGAAGAGAATGAATCCTTTTTTCGTTAATACATTGTGCAAAATGTTTGGCTTTTTCTATAATTTTCGCTCTTTGCTGAGTAAAATTAAGTCCTTAAAACCTTTTTTTATTTGTACAGCTGTGCAATTTAAAATAATTTATATGCGACTGATGGGAAGTTTTGCCTCTTCTTTGGTATAATTATTTAATGTGTAAGTACAGATGACTTTCTTAATGCATTTCCTACACAGTATAGTGGCAGTATTGTATCTTTGGACTATAAAATTTAATACTACCATGGATGTCAACATAACACTTATCAGATAATGGCTTCAACTTGATTATCAGTAAGTTGTAAGTGGTATTTATATACTTCGATAAAATAATTTAAATCAGAAAAACAGAAATAATGTTCTTGTGTTTGTTTTCATGATAGAAGTCTTTGTTGTCATCAGCAAATTCTTTTCTGGTCCATTTACTTGAAATGTTAGTTATACCGATTATATATATAGTATAAGTAAATGATAAAAAAAGGAAAAGGAAACTTTTTAATTGATCTACTTTAAATGCCAGTGGTGACTATTTGAAATGCATTAAAGACGAGTTTTTGAAAAAAACATTCACAAAGCAATATTCGTTTTGCTTTTAATTAAATTTCTATCGTCTCGGTCCATTTTTATTTTCAGCTAATGCTTTCAAGGGGAACGCGTTTTGTTAAATTTATTTTTGTTAAGAAATATCAGTAGAAAAACGATCTCTGCATCACTGAGATATTTCCTTCCAGTAACACATTTCAAGTAGACAAGAAAAGATCTGACTGGAATAACAACCACTATCATTAAAACATCAGCTGTCAAAATATGAGGGAAAAAGAATGTTGTATTATGTAAAACTGGAATGAAGCCATAACCACTGTAGTGATAGAACTCTAGAAATGAGTATTTGGGTATCATAAACAGATGGTTATGCATTGCGTTGCTTGGAGTAAAATGTGCATGCGCATTTGCATAACCTGAAATATTTTTAATTCACACACACACACGCACAATATAAAAAAATATATTGATACTAATTGCACAAATTAACACTTGAAACTGAAAATCTTAAATATCTTTTTAAACTATATGTTTTGAAAACGCAAACTGCTAAATATAATCAACACTTTCGACCGATTACAGCAGAACCTGACACAAAATGGTCATGTGATAACTCAGCTGAAAATAATAAAGAATATCTATGAATGTTAGGGGTTATAAAACAAATAATGTGATTGCCTCAAAGATGGGACTGCCATACAACAATCCATGCCTCATTTTTGTTCTGATTTCGATGGATTCACCACATGAAAATGAACTAAATGTTACTCATTACTCTGTGAGAGATAATGAGAAATTTGCATCAAAATCAAGTGCATCGCCCGATAATGAAACTGATTAAAGCACCTAGTGGTTCTGTATTGTGTCTTGCGTTTAACAGATGTCTAAAGCGCTGATGGCTAGGCGTTTTAAGTGAAACACACTTTAAGAACACATAAGCTGTGGCTATATTTCGTATTCCTTTTGTATTGCAAAACAAGACATGATAAATATAAATATTTTCTGTACATTTTGTAACAAGAAGTATTTAAAAGGTTACACATTCCTGGTACAGAGACACATGAAATTGGAAAAGTAGATCTATACACTGACAGTTCGAGTCAGAAAGCCTAAGTACCCGTTTCGGAGAGTTCTTTCCTATTCCTGGCAAGTGACCAATGACATGTCAGTGTATTTTGCCATCCAATGAAATGTAAGCAGCGATACTACTTTCACTTTAAAGCTTACCGGAAGTCAATTTGAAATTAAACGGTCAACGGTCGATAATAAATTTAAAAGAAAGGTAAAAGTTATATTATTGTATCCATGGAGATACAGTCACGAATAAATATTTAAAAAAGGACATTTGAAACATTTTAGCATTTGAAACAACTGCCGTTTAAACACACAAAATTGATTTTGCATAAGACTTAATTTTTATAGTTTCTTCATAATATGGAACAAGCTAATTTTGTGTATAGAATATTTCTTAAAATCCTTTAGACTTTTAAGCTGGCTAACACTTATAAAATATGATTTGATTACAGTGTATCATATATTAACATGTGTACGTATATATCTACTTCTTGTTTTGTACGAAGATGTATCGTCCTAACGATCTTCTTGTACTTAATCTTTTTGTACGGAAAAAAATAGAAGAACTGCTTTCTCAGCAGTTTGCATATAAAAGTAAAAATACGAACAGACCAGCAAGCCTTTTCTAGAAATAAGGTAAAGTAAATTAAATTTATAGTTTTTTTTCAAAAGTCATACAGTTTGTCATTTGGCGAGCTGTCAGTTTCTGAGCATTTTAGTTGATAGATTGATTCCAATAAAGAAGCATAAATTATACTTAACAGTCCTATATAATATAGCTCGTTTCTTTGACTACTACATTCATCATAGAACGTACTACTGCCAAAAAGTGTATACATTTAAACACTTGATTTTGCCCAAAAACAACATTTCGGAATTTTGTATCTGGGGAGGCTGAAATACCAACCAAGACTTTAATATACATCATATCTCAAAAGAGGTCCTCTGTTTATTAAGACCATTTTATTTCTTATAAAAACAAACGCCAACAGCCATAATTGATTAATATCTGATAAGGCTGAGACAATTTGAACTCCCCTCACTCACGTCCACTCACTCACCATCGGGTTTTTGTTTTTGATGACAACAGAGGATTTTCGATTGAAACTGTTGGGAGCTAAAAGACCAGATCGTAAATAGACATTAAGGCACTATCTTTTTTATCTACTTGATATCTGTATTTGCCTAAGTGTATAGTTTTTAAGGATAGATAAACATGACAAATCATCTCGCTGTGAGATTTACAGTCAGACAAACATGTAAATGACGATAAAAATGCAAACAGAACGAAACTGATTAAAGTTCACAAAATTCAAGATATATATAAATGAAATAAGATAACGTTATTGTTTTAGACACACTTCAATGGGTTCAAAAGGTTGTTTTTGTTTTCAACCGGTAATGAGGACCAACCAATCACTGATAAATTATTTGACTTAGTTCTTGGAAGGGTCCGGCCAAAAGGAGGGACTTTGTGACAAGTGTGTTTATACGTGTATTTAAAGCTTATGTGATAGGCTTAGATAAATCAGGTGAGAAGAAACACTACTCTCAACTGTGATATTTCTAACAGCAAAAATTTAGTAGACGAATGGACACGTTATTTTTGAATATCAACTTTTAATACGTTATGTTAAAAGAATGAAACATTATTATAATGTAACCTTTTCTTAGACTGGTTAGAACAAAATGGAGAACATGTAAAAGAAAACGTCAGGCATGCTCAGGTGGACTAAAATTGATATAGACCATTCGTTTATAGTGAGTTATCAGTGAACATGGAGTTAAAGCAGTTTTAAACAGAGCCATTTCTAAAGGCTTCAGATGTGACAACAACATTAAACATTGTTCAATGTATGCTTATGCCTTTCAAATCTTTTATAGGAGTATGAATAGTGTAGAGAATACAGTTAATACTGGTAAAGTTATAAAACAATCCAATGCTTTTCGCTACTAGTCCCTTTTAGGAAATAATATCATACTTACTTCATTCCTTTTCCATTTAAGATACTATAATACTTGGAGAAGCTATATTCAAAATACGACACTCTGAACTGACGTGAGTCAAATGCATGCGGTATGTATTACAGATGTTTAAAAAAAATATTCTGCTGAGCATGAATCGTCATTTTCAATTTTCCAAGCTGAAGCATATTATATATTTGTTCATATATTGTGTTATTGTGAGTTACTTTCAACACAATTGATAGTTCGATATATCCTAGTCAGAGAATAAGATTGTCATAATTGTCATGGAAAGGTTTCAACTTGCTATAATAAAAAAAATAATTATACTGTGTCTAAATCTGGATCGCATCCAAAATTTGATAGATTCATTGTATTTCGCTATAAGGCATAAAAATGATATGAATTTCGTTTGTGCTGATACTAAAATAAAAGTAAAAAACGCATAACAAGAAAAAAAAACAAAAAACACAGCCTCCCTTTACAATCAAAATTAGAGGAAAAGTTAGCATGCATGTATTTAAATATCAATTAAAAAGGACACCACAAACAATTAATGAAAATGAGAACCCAGGTTCTAGGGGTACACTAACTCACACTTGCCCCCAACAGGTTTCCATGAGAACAAACAAGAACACGTTGTCTTGGTGGATTAACTCCTACCCACCCATGAACTCGATAATGATGCATCCAAAAGGACAAAAACATTTAAAACATAAAAAAGCTAATATTATTGTAGAATTAAAAGGTTAGGTACACAATGACCTTACTAGACCAGAGCACTTGGATTAAATAAAGTATGAGTAAAAGAGACTGATCCAGTTCCTGTGGGTTTTTTACAGGATTTTCCGAGAAACCTTCATACACTCTCAAACCCCTGGTGCAAACAAAAAAGCTGTACTTCATAAAAGGTATGTAAGTCATACTTCATGTTCTTCAGACTTGCAAAAATGTAGCATATATATAAATGCCACACGAGAGGGAAGTTCCTTTTTATTTATAAGAATTCGATAATGTTTTATTAGTCTATTGTTGTAATAATAGAAATTATTTAAAATATTTAAACTAATCGTGCTAAATGTTGCTAAAACGAAGGAAAAATCCTAGCTCATAAATCAAGTGAGAACAGTCTTTCTGAAGGGTACGGGAGATATACAAAAAGAAGTAAACTTCAGCATGTATTTTGTTTTTCAATTTATAGTCTTTCTCTAGAGTACGTTAAGCATAGCAGGGCAAAACCATGCTATAAATAATTACGCAAACCCATAAAGAGTTGCATTTTTGTATCTAAGAAGTTATCAGAAAAAGCATGGCTTTGATCAAATATTAGCGGCATTTTAAAGGAGCACAGACCTATCTAATCTATCTTCCGCTCATCTAACATGGCATATTTGAAACAAAACAGTTGTCTTACCATCGCTCTAAAAACAGTTAAGAATACAATATTTGGCAAGAATCTTCCCTTTGTAAATATATAAGTAATAGAGATACAGAGAATATGAGTCTAATAACGTTTCCGATATGTAATCATAAACGATTAAAGAATAAAATCGGACAGCTGACATGCATACTCAACTTATAAAATTGTAAAATATATGCCCGAATATTCAAGGCAAACTGGCACAACAGAGCAAATGTAGTTTTTTTCTACACATGATCATTGAAATAAAGTAGTATTTTCAAAGTCAAGTAAGGGTTAGCACATCTGCTTTAGTATGCACAATTATATAAACCTATACACAACAGTCTTATTATTAGAGCTTTCGGCCACACCATTAACAAAATGGTTGTCATAGCTTTAAAAATGCCTCGATATGCTTTAAAAATGAGGGGTAGAAATAAAGAGCGTACGTAAAACACTCAATGAGGTATAGGAAAAGTCGTCACAAATATTGCAGTCGTACTGACTGTTGAAATAATTTGTATTTTATTGCAGAAACGGGTTTAACTTATGGTAAGATAGTTGGAAAGAAATTCAAGAAATGTAATAAAACACTGAAATCAGTACCTGAACAGTACATGTGGTGCAGAAAAAGTTACCTTCAAAGAACGTTTTATAGGTAATTATACTTCCCCTGGATAGAGAACTAACTCTTAAGGGTATTATAAATCTTTTATATCATAACATTTCCCTCTCAACTGTTACTGTGCTAATAAATATGTTGATCTTATTTCTTATATTTATAAACATGAAAAACATTCTGCTGTTTAATACCTGTAGAAGAAGTTTAGACGTGTGTACTAAATAATACCACCTCGAGGAGAAAATCGGGAATTATGTTCGGTCAATCTACCGACTCTTGTGTGCGTCTTGAAAAAAACAGCGTACATACAAAAAGAGCCAGGTGTCAGTCGTTTATATAGTTCTAAGCAAAGAGAGGTTCTTGTTGATCTGGTACTTCGATTTCAGCTGACGGAGAGCCTAAAGATCCAATTGTAAAAACACATTAGAATACTATCACTACTATCTACCCAAAATCTGTATTTTCTCATGTGTATAATTTTTGAAGAGTTGATAAACATGATAAATCAAGTCGCTATGAGATCTGTAGTCAGACGAACGTGAAACAAAAAAGCAAACAGTGAGGAACGCAAAAAATAAAATCAGTGAGATTTTTGTTTATATGAGAAAAAACAAAAGATGAAGAAATTGGTACATGTTCTTTTAATCTGTATTGTTTTTAATTGAGCATTTTAATCTTAAAATCTAAGTAATTGATACATAAGATAATAACATTATGCTTATAAAGTAAAATAAAAGAAATTGTCCGAGACAGTTGACCAATTGTATGATTTTGACATTAGACACAACATTTCGTCCACTGCGCTAATTTTCTAAGTAATTCCGAGCTGACATGAATGGGGACGCAACTGAAGGCTGATCCAATGTCTGTCTTGGCATTTGATAAAGCTAGGAGAACGGTATACATGTGGAACTTCGTTGAACTATTGGATATTTCCTTCAAATGATTTCGAATTCCTTCAAAAGATTACAGAGATATTGAGCGAACTTGAAAAAAAGTGCTAACAGAAATTTGATTCTTTACCTAACGTTGACCATGTATGGTGCCTTAAGATACGTGCATTCTTTCCTTCGTATCAAATGTTTTCGAGGAGCATTTGGCGAAGTGTTTAGAGCGCCTGACTGCCGACCCAGATTTCGCCGGTTTGAATCCATCTAGGGATGATATCCTTAAGTGACTATCAGCATTTCGCAGTGTCAGTTCGAGAACCGATTTAATCTAGGACGCAGTCATCAAGTGACTTAGAAAAAGTTGCAAGAAATTATTTCTTAATCTTCGTTAAATCAAGCTGTTAAAAAACTAAATACTTTTGAAGCCCTTTTAGTGGTTAAACAAGTAAGATTAGGCGGACAAGGAGCGGGAACAGAAAAATAACATTCTTTCAAAGGCACAACAGAAAGACTGCGATAACTTTAGAAACACCTTTTGTACCATTTTAACCTTTTTGCTCCATCTATTTTTGAAGATTATTAAAATTGATTCCTTCGTTCTCCATCTTTAAAGACAACACTATGATATGTGCCTGCAGACAAGAAATGTTATCTACGAAGCAAACATATAACACACAACTTTTTCGTGTTCCTACAAGAAAAAGAAACAATGTTTATTTGTTTCTGCAAGACGTGATGACAATTTTGTTGCTGTTTTGACAGGTATATCGGTCTACTACCTGAAATTGATAAAAAGGTATCTCCAGCAACATTTGTTGTTAGAGAAAAAAAGATACTTGAAAAATAAGCAAACAAAAACATAATGAAAAAACACGCGTGCATTTTCAAACAGCGATTTAATTTTTAAATCTTTGTTGTCTGTAGCGTATAGCTGTCTAGTTTGTTTCCTCATGGGAGATTTAATTATTATTAAGAATTTTCATCCGTACGTTTTTGATTGTGGGTTCTCACTCTAATCCAGTAAATTTAATAAGCAGTCCCTAGGCAAATAAGTACAATGGTTTTTTATCAAGTTCTATGCAAGAAAACTTACAGAAACGTCATGTTTAAATCTTGCATTTGGCTAATTACAAACACTGCTAGCGTTCTACTGTGCATTATATTACAGGTTAATGTTGTTATGGATTGTCAACACTTTAAGCCCAACATTCGCTTGTACCTTAAATTTTCATTTTCTAGGCATATTTCTACTTTTTCTTCCTTAATGGCGTTACATGGTAAGATTAGTTTTCTTTTTCTTGATGTTTTAGTATGTTAGGAATACAATGACGATTTTAAATCATATTTTCTAAAGAAATGTTTACAAGAAAATAATGTATATGTTATGATATAAGACACGCGTGTTCATACACAAATTGATTAGACAGATATTTCCTTCTAAGTAAAAAAAAAGAAAAAATTGCAGCTTTGAGCTCTGTGGTTCCAATTGCAGAAACCAAATAAAAAAGAGAAAAAAAAACGATGTATGCAAAATAACTACAATTAATGCATAAACTGCTAAATATTAACTTCAGCGTAAAAAATAATTCTGTAATGTCGTGTTAACTGCGGTAATATAAAAAGTGATGCGAACGGTACTTAAAGCTGTTTCTAGATGTAAACTGCGTTTTGTCAAAGTAAAAATATGGATGTATTTTGACTTTAATTTATATATTTGTTTTTATTATTTTATCCTGTTTGTCAATTTTAACTCTTTCAAACACATATCATTATTTATCATTTTAGATCTTAATTCATATTTGTTTTCTTTTTCTTATTGTTTTCTTTCTTTCTTTTTTTACTTCTAAAGCAGAATGTTTTCAAGGAAGTTGCTACTTCGACATAATAATCTATTGTTTATCGTTATAGCAGGTGTGGAAAAATTTACAATTTTTATTTTACTTAAGTTGTATACTACATAATCTGTCATTTCTATGATGACATTGATATTCAGACTGCACGTTTGTGATCGCACCTGCGGAAAAAACGATACATGTAACACCGAGAAATCTTTTTAAAGTTAAGATGCCAAAAGATCATGGACACTGATCTAGATTTCATGAGTGCACTTAAAGAAAATGAACTAAATGTGAGTAATTTCTTTGAACAAGTTGCTGTAAACAAAATAAAGTACACTGCTACGTCATGAAGACAATGTTTGATTCCGCATTGTGTCTCGGTATTATGATGAGTCTACCAGATAGTAGCAGGTTTTGTTGTTAAAGAAAATGTGTTTATCGAAATACTTATATATATGAAAGACTTAGAACTAAAACTTACTTTCTCTATATTCTCATACTGATTCTTCAATACAGCTTAACTTCGGTAAAATTGAATCATTTAGAAGGTAGATCTAAATAAATGATAAATGATTATTGATCAGAAGATATAATATTATTTTAAACCATTACTCAAAATGATAAATGATTAATTGATCAGAAGATACATTTTAAACCATTACTCAGTATCTAATTATGTAAAATGCCACAAGAATAAATGAAACAGCGTGAGTTGCATGAAGACTATATTCGAAGAGGCTAATGTGAAATATATATTTAAAAACAAAAACGAAGATCTCGTTTAGTCTAGAGATAAGTCTGCACTAAATAGCAGCATCATGCATAAACATAAAAAATACTCATTTTTTTTATTTTTATTTCTTTTTACAGAATATGATTAGCTATAGCGTCGATTAAATACTTGTGACGTCTGAAAGGAACTCATACCTGCCTTATCTATCAACTGCTCATATAGCGTGACTTATTTGAAACAATACATTTGCTTTACTCTCACTGCACAAACAATTAAGACTGCAGTCTTTGGCAGGGATCGTCTACCTGTAAATATCAACAGGGTAGATATGCCAAAAATATGTATCTTATAATGTTTCATCTGTTTATTCATAAATAAACAGAACAGACTAGACAGCACATTATTCAGTATATGTTTTAAGCGAAATTTTAAATCTGTTAAACCGTACATTAGATATATACTTTCGCCTGAAAGTCCTGCATTCCTCTGCTCCTTCTATTTTTTCTTCCTCTTGCTGTATGAAAAGGAACATAATAGCGTTTTTCTACAGAATTAATTTATTATATAATACTTTTTTATTATTCTGTTTTTATTCATCATCTATATTTTTATTTGTTGTAGCTTTTACTTTAATTTAAAATTACTTCACTTCGAGAACTTTAAGCGGACAGGGAAACCTTTTATCACACGTTGAAGTTTCCGTTTATTTAATGCTCACGTGTTTTACATTCTTTATTATCACTGATAATGTTACACGTGTGCGTAAAATTCCTAAATCACGTCTCCCATAAAGATAGTCATTCTTTATCTTTTTGGCTAACTTCTCATCCGGTTACACCGTAACCTACATAATCAATGATGATTATGGGTTCTTACTATTATGATTATTACCACTGTTCTATCCTAGGAAAAGAATTATGTCTAATTAATTAAGTGAAAGATAATAGCTATTGATAATACTACTGTTGTGCATTTTCTTGTTCACCGTGCCTGTTATAATCATAAAAGCATCTTGGTATATACATTTTAACTTATGATTGTCGAGTTGTTGTTTTTGTTGCTTTTGCTGCATTTATGAAGTTTTTATCTAGCTATCAAATGATTGTTATTAATACATGATAAAAGCCAACATTAAGATGAGCGGATAAAATGATAGATATTCATGTAAAAATGTGTTAGCGTATGATATAGGTATTTCTGCTTATCTGTTCTATTTCGTGTGTTTAAGTGCTACTTTTAATAAAAGAAGCGGTTAATGAGCCGATAAATCTTCTTTCATGGCAGTTTATCCGAATATAGATTTTGCTTCTGTTCTTTATACCATCTTAACTAACTTCCATTCTATTATTGTTATTATTTGTTGAAAGATGTATATCCAGTTTATGACTGGAATCTGTGCGTGACGACCGAGAAACTACTGATTAGCTGTGATCGAATGCAGTGAGACAAATGAAGGTATTTCCTCATTGCTATCATACACAAAGAGAAAACTTCTGCCAAAGAATGCATACTGTTTGATCGGGCAATTGTTGATATGAAAAGAAATTTGTCGATTTGAGCTAAGTATGACAGTTACTAGAGTGGTTTGCCAAATTTCGACGCTGTAAGTAATTTGTTATTTTAGATACCTTTTTTCTAATGTGTGTAGAAAGGAAATAAAATAATTTAAGTTGATTTTCTTTTAATTTTCTGACAGAAAATGAACACAAGGTATGAAATCAAGCTTCTTCTGACCATGTTTTTATCAGTTTGAAATTGAAATAAAGTCATTTGAATAAACTACCTTCCTAAGGTACCAAAAATGATTTGCTATCCGTTTTACGTTTTATATGTTTCTTTAAGACTGACATGCGCTTGACTAAGATTAAATTATCAATCTGTTTCCAGTGCAGTTGCAGTATTAACATTACCATTATGTATGAAACAATGTGAATTCGCTTCTGATCAATTTCTACAGCGAAACAACAGCAGTCAGATTGAAAAAAGAAATGCAAAAAACTTACATGAAACAACTATTGCTCTAATGAAAGGATCTTGAACATTAAAAACCATTTTGGTAGATATGCAAAAACGCATCATTATGGAGTAATGTTCAAACGAAAAAATGTTTGAACCGC
Organism: Cyclina sinensis; assembly: GCA_012932295.1. Classification (NCBI taxonomy): domain Eukaryota; kingdom Metazoa; phylum Mollusca; class Bivalvia; order Venerida; family Veneridae; genus Cyclina; species Cyclina sinensis. The sequence continues at coordinate 21,865,484 of JAAONU010000009.1, forward strand.
TAAGTTTGCAACTGTTCTAAAAGAAATGAAATATAAGGCAAGATGTAGAAATGTTCGGACTACTTTTTATTACAGGTTATATTTCAACAATTGATAAACGATACAAACAGAATGGATACACACACATTATAAAGAATGAGGTGTGTGTACAGAAGTATAACCGTGACTGTAGCCTGCAGGAATCTTTTTCTTAATTATTATGCTACTTGCCAACTCATTTTTTTTACTTTTGTTTGCAGCAAATAAATTATCACAAACGGTATAACAATTACCTTTAACAAATTAATATCGTTGGTGTTATGTCTAGAAGTAATATAAGTTAATCGACACTAACCGTAAATACAAAACTGTATATAAAATGTCGACAAAGTTTCATAGTGACGTATGAAATTCATGGCCAGAAAAAAAGTTATTTAAGATAAGCAGTTTCAAAAGAAGAAGCGATATTAATTTGTTAAGAGTAATTGTTAAACAGTTTGTGATAATTGGTTTACTGCAGAAAAGTAGAAAATGAATTGGCAATAATCATAATAGGTGCAATATGAAGTCTGTCAACAACAGCTGGCGTAGAAAATGATGATATTTTTAGGATATAAAAATTAAGATGAGTTCACAGCTAAAAATAAGCAGATATATACGGTTACGTGGAACAAATCGAGACAAATGATTTATCAACTTCGTAGAATACTTAATTTGAACAATAAAAATATTTAATTCAATTATTTGAAGAACAATTTCTCTAAATAAGATACAGGTTAAAAAGTAAACTAAAACATGTGTCTATGCTGGATATGTTCATCAGTGTTCTGCTGGATTGTACCACAGTGCAACATGCTAGTGTATGATCCAATCGTTCTCTAGAAAATAGGTCCTGTTACACCGTAGTCTTCACTGTCATGTCATTGAAACAACGTAGTGCGGCTTTGATTAAATATCAGCCACGTTGGAAAGGATTGCAAACATGTTTTATTTATCAGCCGCTCATCTAGCAAGATATGTTTGAAACAATACGTTTGTGTAACAGTCACTTCGCGAACAGTTAACAGTGCAGTCGTCGGCAGGTAAAGTTTACGTGCAAAATGTATTTGATGAAAATACGTCAAAAATGAATATTTTCTAACATTTAACCAATAAATCAAAATAGATAAGACAACACATTTTTTTAAAGATAATGATATATCTGTTACACCTTACATCTTTAATCGATTAAATGTTATATTGTTGACCTATATATATATTGGAACATTTTGGCGGCTTTATTTTTGTACCCCTTTCCTCAGCATTTATCAAGTTTTTATGAGTTTATAGGTATGTTCTGATTTTTTTATCTGGTTATCAACTGATTGTGATGGGCTGTATATTTTAATAAAAGATAAAAGCTGACATTTAGATGAAGAGATTAAGTGATACATTTGATAGTTATCGTCCAAGTAAATAATATGGTAATATGGTATGGTATAGTATGGATATATAGCGGTATTTTCAGATTATAAAAAATATTACTTCATGTTTTAAATGAAAGCTGTTAACTAATATAGATATGCCGCTAATATTTCGTTATTCTTAAAATAATAATTGATTGACACACTTTCTAAGTGTATCCGAATATAGCTTTTTACGGACTAGGTTCTTTCCAGTAGAGATGATAGGTAAATCCGCACACCTGATATGATTGTGACCGTTTGATAGCGTTACGCCCCCCCCCCCCCGGCCATCTCCCCAGCCACACCCCCCCCCAACCCCCCATTACGACTTTAAGATTTTCTTTTGACAATTATTTGTATTTATTCGTCTGCCAGTTATATTGCCAATATATATATTTTCTTAAACACATGATTTATTTTCCAAATTATTTGACGTTTGTCTTACGTATTCGTTTGAATGGAGAATGCTTGTATTTACGTATACGCGAAAATGTAAATTATAGACTGACTTTGCCAGTACATAGTGAAGCGAATATGCTGTGTCATTCCTCATTGTAATCATTCACGAAAAGAAAATCTCTGTTTTGCAATTAGAGTAATTGTTGAGCAAAAACTTTTTCGATTCAACGAAATTGTCGAAATCAACAATAAGGTAGAAGGAATTGCTCAAAAAAAACTGTGCTACGCTGCCCCCAACATCCCAAACCCTCCAACCGATGCCATGCCTTTAATGTCACTACCGATGGCGGGATACAACAAAAATGTAAAAATGATATGTCAAAAAATATCACAGATATTACTAAATCCTTTCTGTTCGCTTTATAAATGTCTGTATTTCAATAAAAATATATGCATGTTCTTCCTCTGAAAGAGTTTCTTTACCAAATAATAAGTCATGTAATGTTAGAGGTTGAAAAATAAACGTAGACTGGTACAAATATATCTATGACGAGTAAATCTGGAACAAACTAGGAAGTAATGCTTAGCATCTTCACAAGGACTTCGACAGTCACAAAGAGAGTTCTGTCTAATATGATTTTGAAATAGATCATTGTTTAGATCACTACACTGATTTCTAATTCTTGCATGATAAACAGAAAACGTTCTGTCACCGATAAGAAACCATTTTGGAACAATAGGCGGTTTAAAGTGATTTTTAAGGTTTGCTTTGAAACTTGAGAGACTTGGTGAGTTTTTTATTTCATTGTCAAATTAGTCCCACAACTTAACAGAAGAAGGAATTACCGATTTGGAGAACATTTCTAAGCGTCTAGGAACAGTGACATAGTTAGGGTTGAATCTGTAAGGATTAGTTTCTTGTATTGTAGGCGGAAATAAATCTGAAAGATATAATGTTGATTTGTTATCTATTTAAAGAATTATATTTTCCTTTCAGGCTTGATAGCCATGGACAACGCTTTAGAATATCTATTCCTTACTATGCCGATACTCCCTCTAGCCTTATCTAAGGTGGACAACAGATTTTATGATGAACAGTGTTGATTCTTCCACATGTTTTAGACAAAAAGTTACTATTCTTGATTTGTTTATTGTGTGCGTAGAATATTCGTTAGAAAGGACCTCTAATTTCCCATAATTTTCACATAAAAACGTGCAAGCAGAAGAACATTCTTTCTGAATTTATGTTTTCTAAGCCTTTGTTCAAGTTCTTGAAGGCATTCTTGGATAAAGAAATAGAAAACTATCAAAAATATCTGGAAAAATAACCTCATCAAAATACTCTATTGATTATTGAAAGATTGTTAATATAAACTGAAAACAATCACAACAATTATTTAAATCATATCTATTTATACATTTGTACCTCTTAAAGTACTGGTTTTTATCCGAAAAATTATTTTCTTTTTCATTCTGAAACTGACTTCAAATATCATGTCTAAAAATATGTTCAAAGTAAATTATCATACCATTCGTTTGAATTTTAAACATTTGTGATTCGAACAATTATCTGCAACATGGTTAATGGCGACAGTCAAGTTCACCCAACGACAAATTATCTTCCTAAATATATACTACTTCAACGACAGAAAACCAATCAATGTAAACATTCCCGAGAACCAAACCGATGTTTCTTTTTCAAGAAACACCTGCTGCTATCAAGGGAGACACTTGAAACATTGAACAACGCTATTAGTAGATACACACAAAGATCCAGATCACTGACAAAGATAACAAATACCAAAATATACTTCTAGCAACCTAATCTCTACAAATATAAATAAAAATGGACAAAAGAACGATAATAGAATATGCGCAGTCTCAACATGTTGTTAGATTACATCGGACAACACGTTTGATTAAAGGATTGGATTAAAATCGATTTTCGTTTTCTTGTTTTTACTCTCACTTTATACGTCACGTAAATCATGAGGTGCGAATGCGTAAAAAGTGCTAGTTGCTCCCAGATTCACATTTATAACACTAAGATTATTTTTGCATTCACCATTCAACTTGTTGTAACGTCTAGCTGATGCGTTATTTATAAAGCAACTACGAAAAGAGTTTATAAATATACGATCTTTTAAAATGAAACATTGCTTAATAGTTATAGAAGTCATCCTGAAAAAAGAATGTTCAAACATTAAGTACAGCTTAAACTACGTGACCTTAAAAAACACCTTCACTTAGCAGTTACAAGTTTTTAAACAAACTATTTGTTTGGACAGAATAAAGCGTTATGCATTTAGTACAAATTTATAGAAACTTGTGTACTGCAAATTTTGTTTAAAGGTTACGTTTTAACATATGATAAACGACAAAGACGGGCTGGGTACTCTCATTTACATTGTTTTTCTTGAGAAGGTGATAATAAGATTATTGCCAAAAATTTAAATGTACTGCATCCATACAGTAGTAGTTTTGTACAACTAATATCTGTTAGTTCACTTTTGAATCATGAAGCAGAAAATGTGATCACTTCGACAAACTTGACACGTGACAACATGTGTGTTTGCAAGTCTACATTTCGCTTCGCATGAAGTATGAAGATCAGTCTTACCACTTGGCTTTCTACCTATTCTGTTTTCAAACCTACGGTTATCTTTTCATCCATTTTCTGTAGTTCAGTCCTACTAAGGTTTCAATTTTATATATCTTTAGAACAAAAAATGACATGAACATCTCTGACGAAGAGCGTTGAGACAAATGTTCTATGTCAGTCATTTTCAAAATTTCCTCATTGATATCATACACAAAAAGAAGCTTCCTGCCAAGAAATGCATGTTTAGTCTGTAACATAATTTTGAACCAATGTATTTAATATTTCTGTATTCAATTTGGTGGATAAGCCCACGATTATCTGAAAGTAATTTTATCTTTTATTATTATTATTATCATTATTATTATTATTTTTATTTTTATTATTATATCAATTGATAATATTGTATCTTTACTTGGCTGACAATGACTGAAGAAACGAAACGTGTTCCAGTATAGATGGTAATAAATTCTATGGTTTTAATAGTATTTCTGTAAGTAAAACAAATGCTAAATAGAAGAAAATGAACAATAAAAATATATGGTTTTGTTTTTCAATTCATCTGCTAGTTTGAATCTCTTTAACAGATAAAATTTTGGTGGAACTTTCTAGCATGATTTTAAGTTTAAACATCATATGTATTTAAAATCCAGTTAAAGGAAGTTTATGTTCAATTGTTCTTTTCTTTGAGGTTATAATTTCTATATAGTGTTCCTTTATAATTACCAGATCTTATTTGATATCAATTCCCCGAAACTGCATTCGATGTAGATTAACCATATAAATGATAAAACAGACCTTTCCCGTAAGTCATAAAATGTTTAGTTCTGGTTACCTTGATTGCCAACGTACCAAGGGGAACTCTAGAAAGCAGTCATAATGGTGACCTATATATCGTAGAAAAATAACTGAAAATGTAGATCAATGATCAATCAAATAATGAACAATATGACAGAAACATTTTGAATGATTAACTACTAACTTGATTTTACCTCTGAAGAATTTATAAATGTTGATTTGTTGCAACTTAGGAACTAGGTAGCAACAGTTTGAGTTTCGCAATGTGTGTCAACATAATAGAAATGCTGAAAACCTTTATCATTTCTTTATGATCATTATTTCACTGTCCGTAGGCAAAGTATTCTATCTGCTTTGACATTCGTCCAAAACCGGAACCAACGCTTTGCAAAACTTTTACTCCTAACCAGAGTATACAATTATTCCTTTTTGTTCCAATGGGTAAGATATTTTGAATTTATTATACAGATTCCTGTGAACACTTTTAAACTGCACCTCAGCCAAACAATTATCATAAAATAAAGTCTCGCCTATTCATCACCAATTATCGAAAAATGCAAAATATTTATTAAGATAGCATACAGTTATATTTCCGGCAGGTTCTAAAACTAATTTCCTGGTGAAAACAAAGTAATCAGGAAAAAGCTTGAAGTGGACAGCAGTTCGTGGAATATAAAGGTAAATGATCCAAGAAACAGTGAAATAAGGACAATTACACAAATGACAGTGAAATATGGTAAATGACACCAACGAAACAGAGAAATGAGGTAAATGACTTCCGCGAAACAGTGTAATGCGGTAAATCACACCAAAAACTCAGTGAAATAAGGTAATATACTATATGAAACCTAAAAAATGTGAATAAAGTAAATGGAACCCAAGAAACAGTGATATAAAATAAATGGAATCTCTGAAACAGTAAACTAAGGTAATGACATCAAAGAAAAAGTAAATAAGATATATGACATAAAGGAAACGTGGAATAAAGTAAATGACTCGAAAGTAACAGTGAAACGATGGTAAATGACTCCAAAGGAACAATGAAATAAAAGTAAATGACTCCAAAAACTAAGGTAAATATGGAAATGACACCAAAGAAACGATGAAATGAGCTTAATGACATCAAAGAAACAGTGAGATAAGGTACCTGACACTAATAAAGTGAAATAAGGAACATGGGACAAAAAAGTGAAATACGGTAAATGACACCCAACAAACTGTCAAATAATAATAAATGACACCTATGAAACAGCTACGCTCTCTTAGCAGCTATATGCATACACTAACGTTACTTCACACCGCTGCTTTATAAGTTGTAGATTTATGATAATGACCTTTTCCAAGAAATTTAAACGACCATTGAAAGTGTACCAATATCCCCGCGATCGATAAATCTTAACACCAAATTTCATTGGTTGAAACAATCACGTAAATGCAAAAATTATAAATAAAATGTGTTTTCTCAAAAATTTGTAAGTATTGAAATACGCGTTTACCTTACCCAGACTCTGCAACATTTCAAGACAGCAATAAAACGTCCACAAACAATCATACCATCGTGATTTTAATATATATTTTTTATCTTTATTGGTTTATTTACGTAACACATATTTAAAAAAAAACACTTTGATCAGTAAAATACAAAAGTAACATGCATTGTTTGTGTACATTTTTCGCTGTCAAATGTATGAATGTGACGATACGTTGTAAGCTAGTCACTGATTGATTGAAAAGAAACTGTGGATTTCCCTGTCTAAATATAGAAATATCCTTCTGAAATTAGAATTTTAGCAGAGGTAAGAAAGTGAACGGGACAGAAACATTCGATCGATGCGCAAGACATTTGGATATTGGACATATTAATTACTTCTAATTTGGCTTAAAAATCGTTTAGATAAGCTAATTCTGAGTTCTGAGTTTCATTTACTGTTATTAAAAGAAATGACACGCTGAAAACAATTTAAACTGTCAAAAACACCTAATTATAATAATCAATGCAGACAATGTAAAATCACAAAAGTTTACTCTAAATGTGTACAATACTATATATGATACGTTACTCTACTTTTTATAATTTACGTTACTTTATCTCCATTCATTCACCAGTCCATCTATCTGCTGAAGTCTAAAAACAAATGTCTTATATGAGCTGAAGTGCAAAAGTTTAAATGTTGGCTCAAACATTGGTCGAAGTATAACATAAAGATTATGAAGCACTTTAATAGTGACTAGTTACAGTAGAAATATAACTTATTCCACAGTTCCCAAATAATTTTGGTAGGAAACATCAAATGTAAACCTTTTTATTGATTAAATCAATAGGCTGTATAAATTTTGTAAGAATGAAATAAACCTTACTCTTGAACACTAATTTAAACTCCTTTTTGTGCAAACACAAGCATATTTTGCTATTATAAAAGAATCGTTTAAAATTCGATAGAAATAACATGTGCGCGGTGATATAAGCACAGTACTTACAATATATCCAATTTTTTAAGTACTCTCGCAATTTTAGTTACGAGTAAACAATTAAACGCCAATAAAATAGTTTGAAGCTCTCACAATAAATTTTCACAGTACTTTCATAAATCAATTATTTCTGATATTTTTTTTTTTTTTGCAATTTCATGATTTTTTAAATAGACTTAAATACCATATGGACCATATAATTTCCAAATCACTAAACTAAGCAATATATGCAACGTGTCGCAGAGCTATATGTTTAAAGCTTTTTTATTACTATGTAGTATTGGGTTGCACTGTGCTTCGCTGTGGTGCGCTTTATATTCCTGTTTTAAGTAAATTTTATAGGATTGTGTCGTGTCCTGTCGATTTTTGTGTCGATTCGTTATTGTCCTGTCGTGTCGTATTGTATCGTATCGCATCGTATCGAATTGCATCACAATAAAAATAGCAATGCAGTTGATAGTTTTAACAATGGCATATAATTATACACTTAGTACCTGTAAATATACAAAAAATGTCATTCAATTAAAAACCGCTTAGGGAAAGTTTTAGATACTAAAAACATTGAATTGTGCTGATACAGTATCTCATAATTATTAAAAATATTCTTCATTGTGTTGCTGATATTATTTTGTGAATTTGATAATTTATTGTACAATGAAAATATGAATAACATTTTTGAACATGTATGTCCTCTTTGTGCCTTTTACAGTACAGTTGTTTGTCCACCATCTCTATGATTCAAGTCAGTAAGCAGTGGGTCACTTTAAAGACTGACCAGTTAACTTGTTGGGTACCCAGGAAAACTTGTTAGGTGGATTGACCGCCGGGATATCACCAAAAAGAAATTGAAACTGGTGCTTAGCCCTTATGAATTCGAACAAGCAAAAACTTTCTGAATTTTTGTTCCGCTTTATAATGAAAAGAAGTCGGCATGACAAAAAACGGTTGCTAAGTTAAGCTGTAATCAAAACAGAACGAAGGAATTTCTAAACAGACTGAAGGGGCTATTCTTTTATCAAATGGATATGCCTGGTTGACACAAATTGTCTACGTGCGTTAAGGAAATTCCATTTAAATTTTGTGCATATTCTCACGCCATGTTATCGTCAGAAAGCTCGTTTAAACGTAAGTCGAAATGTATGCTGCCGAGAACTAAGTATAAAGTATGAGCGAGGAAAGCTTCGAGCTCATTTATATCTAAATAAGGAATGCATTTAGTTATGTATAGAGCGGTAAAAAAAGTAGAATTGAAATGGCAACTTAACTAACCCTAGTTAGAGAAATCTTGTTAATAAGGATGAGCATGGAAATGTCACCATTTATTCAGTCTTGCATCTCTGTAGAAGGTTTGTATCCTTGAATTACAATTTTATGGTTTGTCATTCATCTTTAGCTTGTATTTACGGTCAGAAATCAGGAAAGTAGTGTAAAAACTGTTTGATGAAATAATTGATGCTGTCCAATTGATACCTGTTAAAATGGCAATTCATTTAAGAAACAAGCTACAAATTTCAATCATATTGATAGAGCGCTTATAAAACTGCAAGAAGCGGCCAGTGTCCGTAGCAAGTGTATAAAGGGTACACGTTCACAAACGTAATAACTTGAAACGTGAGATATTTGAAAGATTATCCACTAAAACACGGTAAATGAAGGCTAAAGAAAGTAAAACGTAAATAAACATGTTTCATATCCTTGTACAAACTACAATTTAGAGAAAATCCACTTCAAAACATACCCAATTTACAACTTTTACAGACGGTCAGTTTGTCTTTGGACCGAAATCAATAGTGATATTTTCGTTCGCGAGTACTTTTTATATTTCTAAAATAATACTGGTTATCGTTGGATTCATTACATTAAAGAGGTTAAAGAGGAATTGAAAGGAAAATTCATAATGGACTCATGGTTGGTAAAAGTAAAGGAGTCTACCTAATTTGGACTACGCCATCCTATTTATATGGCAGAAACTCGTGGTTGACGAAAATATTGAAGTCTTGTTAATTAAAATTACGCTTTTCTATAATATATGTGGCAGATACAACAGTTGGATAAAACTAAAGGAGTTTGTCTATTTTTGATTAAGTTCCTTCTATATATGACAGCTACTTATGGTTGATGACACTTTAGGTTTAAATTAAGTATAAATTAGGTTTAGTTTGCCTACAGTATATGACCGATACTCACTGTAAATAAAATTAAATGACCTATCTAAATTACATTAAGTTTTTCTACTTAATATGACACATATTCATGGTTAATGAACTTAAGTACTCTATTTAATTTTACGAAGCCTTTCTTATATGTATGACAGATACTCGTGGTTGGTTAAAACTAACGGAGGACATCTTTTTGCACTAAGCCTTCCGAACTCTATTTCAACCAAATTTAAATTTCAATTCGACTGAATGATACAAATAAATAATATTCAGTTGAAATAATGGTCATTTACGCAAGACTAGTTGTCTGAAGATTTTATTTGTATAGCAATAACATAAATCATTAGCTGCAATGTCTGACTTGAAACAGCTGATGTAGCTATTAATGTTCTAATCACTTTGTATAACAAGTTGTTTTCACTCTAATTATGTACGATATTGAAGAAATGTAACTATGTACTTTTAATGAGATCAAAACATAAGCTTGCTCATAAATGATATCCGAAAACAGGTGCTGAAAACGCCTGATTCTTCTTAATAAGACTCTAAACATTCGTCTTATTCTACTCACATCATTTCAGAAACTGGAAAACATATATCAACAACGATTCCTGCCGTAGAAATTAAGAACATAAGATTGTTGAATTGATGTTGTTAAACTATTAAGTTGCTAGTATCTTTTGATTATTGTACTTAACTAGCCTGTCGGTAAGAGTTTTATAGAACAATCTTCGTAGACACATGTCATTGACTGACTCATTGTCAAATTACTTGACGGGTTTTGAATGATTTTTGTCTGACGTATTTGTTTGACTTTAATATACTCGTTCGCATAGGTATAAAACGCAAGTGTAAATGTTTGATCGACGTTGACAGTACAGAGTGAGACAAATATGCCGTTCATTTCGATGTTTCCTCATTGCTATCATTCACAAAGATAAAATCTCTGCCAGAGAATGCATAATTATTATTGTTTTGCTGGTCGGGTAATTGTTAAGTAAACACTGTTTCGAATCCGTTGGTATCATTCATACGACGTTTATTCCATAGAAACACTGTTATTTTTTCCAAATATTTAATGTATATATTATTCTTTTTCTCTTGGTTCCATATTCTTATTTTATTAATAACCTCACGTTTGTGGTGATTGTGATGTTTACCCTACATATATGTAACAATAGTTTGTTTGATATATTATCTCCTGCTCGTATAAAAATAGTTAAGAAAGATAAATAAATGTTTTGATAAAATTTAGATAACTTGTATCAATCAAATTACATACTGTTGATTTGTTATCTTTTTAATGAAAAATAATTTTCATTTTGGGCTTGTTAACCCCTGACTAAGCTTTAAATTATCTATTCTTTACAATGCTGATAATCTTCCTAACCTTATGTCTATAATGATTTTCAAAAACTGACGATTTATATTAGTATACCAGAGATTTTATGATGTACGATATTGGTTCTTACACATATTTCTGACAACTGTTACTTTCTTTTTGCAATGATTCGCAGCCTATTTGTACGAAAGGACATCTAAAACCCTATCATTGTTACATAAAATACGCAAATTGAAGAACATTCCTTCTAAATGTATGCTCTCTAAGCCTTTGTTGAAGTTCTGTAAGGGCTTCTTTGATAACAAAAATATAGACAATTATCAGGAAAATATGGAACAATGCCCTCATCAAATATTCGTTAAGCTTTGCTGGGTAAGCAATTTCTGTTGATGAACTTATAAAGCCAAAACAAAAATGTGATGCCGATAACCGACCTGCTTTTTTTAATTGCTGCTCTGAAACTTAAAACTCTGAATAACGCTATTGGTAGATTTACAGAATAGCCAGATTCACTTAAAAATATAACGTATACATTTTGGAACCACCAAGTTGCATTTGCTTTAGAAAGAATAAAACATTACGTAGCAATGTATAGAAACTTGTATATTGCATAATTATGTTGAGAAAGTGTGCTTCAACAGTTGATAAACGATACAGACAGTCTGGGTCACTAAACTTTAAAAGTTACGAATATATTTTAACAAAACTACGTTATCATTTAGCATTTTGTATGATGTGTCGTGTTACAGTTGTATTAAATAGGTTGTTGTGTTATATGCCTCAGATAGTTATACAAGCTTACAGCAAGCTTCTGCACCTATCTGAATATTAATTTGTGTCATTGAGTTTATATATAGATTGTCCAGGAAAAGTTATTTTTTTAAAGTGCTGCAAAGCACAATAAAAAACAACAGCAACAAAATGCACAGAGACAATTGAATATAAACTACCTGTAAAGACAGAAAATAAACATACTTCTTCACGTAAAATATAGTGACAAAGCAACCCTACAGTGTGCTTTGAGACATATGTTCAATATCAGCCATTTTCAACATTTCTTCATAGGTATCGTACATGAAGAGAAGCTTCCTGCAAAGAAATGCATGTCTACTCTCTAACGTGATTTTAGACCAATATATATTTTTCTATTGGTTGATAAGCCCACACTTATTTCGAAGTGTTCTGATCCCATTATAGTCATTATTATTATTATTGTTATTATTATCAAGACTATCATTATTCAAGCAATCGGAAATGTTGTAATAGTGACCAGAGTATCGAAGCGTGTTCCTGACAAGGTAGTAATAATTCCATTCTGTTAATACTATTTCTGTTGATAGAACAAATACTAGATCAAGCAAAAGATACAGAACAATCACCACAATTATTTTGTTTTTCAATTAAACAGCTTGTTTGAACCTCTTTAAAAGATAACATTTTTGTTAAGCTTTCTTGCATTATCATGAGTTTAAACATCATATAGTTTTAATATCTAGTTAAAGGAATTTTATGTTCAATCGAAGATAACGTTCTTTACTTTAAGATTAGAGTTTCTTTTAATGCTCTTCTGTTATTATCAGATCCCATCTAATATTTATTCCTCGAAACTGCGTTCGTTATAAATTGATCATATAAACTATGAAATAGACATTTCTTGCAAGTCATAACATGTTAAGTTCTGGTCAAGTTAAAACGTACATTTACCGCCAACGTACCAAGTGAATTTCTTGAAGGTGGCCGTGATGATGACCTTTAATATAGTGCGAAAATAATAACTGAAAAAAATAGATCAATGATCAGATTTGAATTAGAGAATTAGAGATTGTGATGGAGAAATTAAGTACACAAGTGATTATGAAAAACTCCCGTAAATAAAACTGCTAGTTATAAAAGCGAGCTACTACATTTTAAAAGTGAAAATTCAGATATCAAACTACATGTAGTTGTATTCGAAAAACGTCATACGTTTGCAAGGTATATACGATATCGTTGTTGAGTATTTAGAACAGTTGCTGGTAAAATACGAAAACGCAAAAATGTTTATGTTTTGTAATCCTTTTTATCACGACTTTACGTTGGAGGAATATATATAATTTATTGAAAAGTATGGATTAGTTAGTAAACTTTTGATTTTCGTTATGAATTTCAACATAACAAAAATGCTGAGATCCTTTTCCATTTATATAACATTAAAATTGCCGTCGGCAACGTATTCCTTTTTTGTTCCGATTGGAAAACTATTTTTGCAGTTTATCATACAGAATCTTGTGAACACTTTAAAATGCACTCCAGTAAACAATTACCATAAAATTAAGTCTCGCCTATTAATCAGCAGTTATCGTAAAATGCAAAATATTTATTAAGATAGCATACAACAAAATTTCTGACAGGTTGTAAAACACTTTCTTGAGGAATAAAAGAGTTGTCATGAAAATACTTGAAGAGGAAAGCAGTAAGTAGAATATAAAGGTAAATGACACTAAAACGCAGTGCAGTATGAAGGTAAATGACACCAAGGAAACAGTACAATATAAAGGCATAATTGTTCCTTTCTCCTGAGTTGTATCGATAAGCTTAAGAATAGATGTTCCTATAATTCAACAGAGTGAGGTGAAGTAGTAATAAATTCATCAGGTTAATTTTGATTCTAAATATAGATGTTTATCCCATTAAAACGAAATGAAAAACAAAACAAAATATTGTGTCGTATGTCTAACTATGAAAATATAAAACCGAAAAAAGATTGTGTGTTCTGGACGTGAAACTGGGAAAGCTCAAAGATCTCCCTTCACAAGCAAAAATAAAACTTATCAAATTACATATGTGTTAAAACACTAATTCTTACAAGTATCTATAGTTATAACAGACATTGGATTTTTGTTATGATAATAATGAATTGAGATATGCATAGGGTCTATGACTTTCCATGTAAATGATGTAAATGATGCTAATTTACATTTAGTTGACGTGTCATGAAGCTAGTAAATCTGCGTTTCCAGCAGAGTTGAAAATATATGGCTGTATTAGATTCTTTGAATAATAGAAATGTTCTTCAGAAGCATTGATAAAACACATGATTATGTAAATCCTGTTATTGAAGTATATTGCATCCTTTAAACTGAAACTTGGCCTTTAAAATAAATGACATAATAACCTGAGATGTATAAGTGAAAGCAGTTGCTCGTCAGTTGTTCGAATCATAAAGTTTTATATGCAAAACGCCTTCAGAACGTTTAATGCGACTGCACTTTCAATAAAATTAATCACTTTTAACGGGAGAAAAGGAATCCTTAATAAATAGCAACTAAAATAGCTTTTATTGATAAATTGTTTTGAAGTTTGCCCAATAAAGTTTTAAGATCGTATAATGCATTGATTTAACATCCAAGTACTCTCTGAGAAAATTTTTATTCAATACATCAACGATAGTATAATATGGACCATTTATTTTTCAGTTCCTCATATGCGGTTGAAGGGATTTTAAATTCATCTTGAAGCTATAATTTGTCAGTAATAATGTGAAAAGTGTTGGAATTCCAAAGCGCAATGCATTTTTAGTATTGCTTTAATACATTTGGAAGGTTCCTGTTAAACTATGAATGGCATTTGTTAATACTGTTGCGAGACATTTAGATATTGAACATGATGACTCCTCTATTTTAAATTATAATTTTTTAAATCATTTAGATAAGCTTACTAAGAGTTTGAATTACTGTTTGGAAATATTCTCAGCCAAACAGTAAGAAAAAAATTGATAAAAACCTTTCATAACACTTAAAAAAAATTATAATCTTGATGTTTGTATTGCAATAGGAAGTTATTTTAACAAATCTTGCTTTTCAACAAAAACCTAGAACAAAAATCTGTAATGTCATGCTGAAAAGAAACTGTGAAGACTTATGTTGATATAATCAATACAGAACGCGTTGACTCGAAAGTGTTTACTCTTCATGCGTACAATAAGACAGTTTAAGTTCACTCACACGCACGCGCACACGTAGACCCACACACACACAAACTCTCTCTTTCTCTCTCTCTCTCTTTCTCCAATCATCAGTCTAAATACAAATGTCTCGTATGAGCTGAAGAGCAAAAGTATAAATGTTGGCTCAAAAGATGTCTGTGGTTGAAACTATTAAGGATTCTGAAATGTTTTAATGTTGACTTCAAGTTTCAGTAGGGATACCGCTAATAACACTGTTCGCATATAAAGTCACAGAACGGATACACTTTTGAAAATAAAAATAAAAAAAATAAACGTTTCTTTTGTGAACTTATTAAACTAAACATGTTGTTATACATACATTAAATCAAAAGTCTGAATACTTTTGTAAATATGAAGTTAACCTTACACATGAAAACTAAACTACTTTATGTGAAAATACAAGCATATGTCGGTATGAAAGAATCGTTCACAGCTACAATCCGATAGAAATAACATGTAATCGGTGATGTAAGCACAGTACTTACATACATCAACATTTTAAGTACTTTCGAAAATTTATTCATGAGTAAACAATTAAATGCCAGTAAAACAGTTTGAAGCTCTCACAAATATGTTTCAAAATACTTTCATAAATCAATTATTTCAAATATTTCTGACAAATTCAAGATCTGTTGAATAGATTTAAATACTATAAGGACCACATAATTTCCAAACAACTTGACTAAGGAATATTTGCCAATCGATTGTGTCGTAGAGCTG
Organism: Cyclina sinensis; assembly: GCA_012932295.1. Classification (NCBI taxonomy): domain Eukaryota; kingdom Metazoa; phylum Mollusca; class Bivalvia; order Venerida; family Veneridae; genus Cyclina; species Cyclina sinensis. The sequence goes on from JAAONU010000009.1 coordinate 21,881,379, forward strand.
TAGTACAATGACGTAGTTTCTGTTGCACTGTGCTGTGCTGTGCTGCAAAGCGCTTTACAACTCCATAATTCCAAAGTAAATTCTATCGGATCCTGTCGTTTCCTGTTGAGAATCTTTTCTTATTTTAACATATGTTCTCTTATCGTATCGTATCGTATTGTATCACATCATATTGCATCACATCAGTGTGACAATGAAAATGACAATGCAGTTGGTAGTTTTAAAAAGGGTACATTATTACACATTTACCTGTTAATATACATAAAAATAATTCAGTAATACCAAATAGTGCGGAAAGATTCCACCTTGCGTTGTGTTGATACAGCCTCTCATTATTAAATACCAAACTATAGTTCATTGTGTCGCATTTGAATTTGATTCTTTGTAGTACAATGAAACGTCAATTCAGAATAATTTTTGAACATTCAAATATTTTGTACCTATGTTTTTGATGTAGTTTTGCTAATTCTGACATAATATGTGCAGTTTGGGATTACTTTCTGATTTTCTCAAGGTCGCTTGTCCCTAGTGAACAGTGAATCACTAGAGAGATTGGTTAGTTAACTCAGAATCACTTATTAGGGGACTGACCATCGGGCTTTTATCAAAAAAAGGGCTGAAACTGGAGTTTAATTCTAATAAAAACAAACAAAGAAAACTTTCTGATTGTTCATGCAGTTTTGAATGATAAGAAGTATGCCTGACAAAAAGCGGTTGTTAAGTCAATATACTGAATGAGTTAATTCTGAATTAAATGGTTACGCATACTTTGACACAAAGTGTCTATATGCGATATGGAAAATGATTACCATGCTACTGTGAAGCAGTTTGTAGATGTAACTGGAAGTATTTGTTTCCCAAAACTTAGAATAAAATGAGAAAGAATATCTTATTTATAGCTAAGGCCATACCAAATCGTTCTTTCGTTTAGCGTCCGCGGACGGATAGGTTTGAGCTTCTGAGGTAGGAAAAAACAACAACATTATTTTGTCTTACGACCTTACTGTACAAAGTATTAAATGCTCTCCGGTATGTTCGAGAATTTATACGTGACTAGTGTTGTTACCTCCTTTGCATCTTTACCCCAATTTTGTATTTATTGAGTCGCGTATCATCGTGTAAAAAAGTTCCACGCGTGCATAAATTTGTTGGCGACGTCAGAAGAGGTTAGTTTCTGGTCAGTTATAATAAGATTTCAATGCCTTTTATTGTTTTTCAAGATTATAGCAAGTAAATGATTGTTTATGTAAATTATATGCGTTGAAGTATTTGTTTTATGTTTTTGCTATCAGTCGAATTTCTCAAGTGTAGTGTATACGCAAGTTGCAGCTAGAATTTGTTGATGAAGTTTAATGCAACTCAAATAGGTAGAGTCGAAAGACATTATTTATGACATTTTGTTAGTAGTTCACAAAGCAGATATTGCTTTTGTAACATTTTGCTGAGAATTCTTCTTTCATAAGGGAGACAAATTCATTTGAATTATTTAAAAGAATTGTGTTATCTTCGCAGTGAAGCCAACAGACACTCAGACAAAACAGATAGAGAAAAACAAATACCAGTAAAAATGATATTTTGGTGTTCAGTATTAAATGTTTAAGTAGTGTTTACTTTTGTAATTTTTTACAGTGATACCTCATTTGGATTTTAGTGGCATAGGATGGAAGGACCTGTCTAATAACATGGATGTGCATCAGTTTTATAGATTGTTGAAACTGAGTTGATATTGACAAGTTGACTCCAAATATAGACTCAGTTGTAAATTTACCTATGCAGAAATATATTTTCAGTTGAATTTATAGGTGGTTTGATTGAAAATACTTTAAGAAATGCATTAAAAGTCTCTACAAAGTGGAATATGAAACTTGATAATTATATCCTGGTGTAGATACTAGTCAGTATGACTTGTTTATTTTTTGGGGCTTCGTTTGTGTTTTCAGGATAGCTAGATAGGTTTTTGAACTTAGGGTGGATGCTAAACGAAAAAACAATTTGGTATGGCCTAAATAAAGAATGCATACAGTTATGTTTAGATCGATAAAAGAGTAGAATTAAAATGACAACTCTACAGACCATAGTTAGATAGAAAGAAACTTTGTTTGGAAATATTGCCATATCTTCTATCTAACATCTTTGAAGTAGGTTTAAATATAATACATGCATTTTATGTTTTCTTGCACTTTATTCATCTTTATTCATCTTGCACTTTTTTCACCATCAGGGAATGGGAAAGTAGTGTTATAACTGTTTGATAAAATATGTTCAGATGTTAATGCTAACTGTTAAGGTTGCAGTGCGTTTAAGAAACATGCTATAAATTTCAATCATGTTGATAAAATGCGAAGAAAACCACAGGAAGCGGTCAATGACCGTAGCAAGTATACAAAGTGTACCGGTTCATAAAATAAAGTACGTAAAAAACTATAAATGTGAGATTATGAGCAATTATCTAGTCTAACATGGATAATAAAGGCTAATGAAAATCTCAAAGGTAAATAAACATGTTTCATATCCTTGTAAAAACTACACGATGTAGCCAGTCAGTTTGACTTGGGATCGAGATCAGTGCTGATATTTTCACACGCTTGAATCTTTAAAAAACGCAAAATTGTCTGAAATACGTACAGGGAAGACGCTGGATTCCTGACAACCGAAGGAGGGTATCGTTTTGGACACAGCCTTCCTCACTTTACTTCAGTCAAACTATTACCTTTGATTAAACAGAATAATACAAATAAATAATAAACAGTTTGAATTAATGGTCTCGCACGTAAGAACAGTTATCTGAAGGGTTTATTTTTATAACAATAACAAGAATCATTAGATGTAATAACAGGCTTGAAACAGCTGATGTATTTATTAATGTTCGAAACACTTAGTACAACAAGTAGTTTTCACTCTATTTATGTACAATACTGAATAAATGTATGCACTTTTTAATGGGTATAAAAACATGAGCTTACTCATAAATGATATCGGAAAACAGCAGCTGTTGACAACACCTAAAGCTCCTTAAAATGTCTCTCTGAATTTGTATTATTTGATACACACCATTTCAGAAACCGGAAGAAATATATCAACGACGATTTCTGCCGAAGACATTATTATTATAAGAATGTTCAATTGAGACGATTGTACATGAAAAGACATGATTGTGTAGGACTACTTTCGTAATGCGTAGACATAAAAAATCAGTACCAACGTCCATTCAGGATTAACAACATAACGAACAAAATTTTCACTGTATGCAAAAAATAGAGAAAAGACGAAAAATAACGTTACATGATATTAGATATGTCACATACATGGTGTCAAACTGCGAAACTATAAACAAAACATTTCAAATTGAGTTTAAAAAACATAAATCTTTCGCGTTTTAAATGTAATAATATACGTACAGAAAAGAAAAGCTGCCACTCAAATGTTCGAAAAATTTGTTTCTCGCCCAATTAGCTCAGGTGCTTTAGAAAAAAAGAAAAATAATAGATCCATTTTTATGTCGTATTTACGATTGCTGACCATTTATTTTCATGAAGGAAACTATATTACTGTGTATTTGGTCTGGATGAAAATAGCGATTCAAAAAATAATTCCCGACGCCTATAGTCAATATAGTTAGTCAATTCAGTAAAGGAAAGAAAGGAACAAATATCTCGTTTAGATTAAGACAAAAATCTTCCAGACGTAAAATATTTTAATATTAAGTGTGTTAAGTCATTCCAACGAAATTATTAAAACTCAAAAGCAGGAAAATCCATATTATCTGTAATGTAATGCAATTAGAACCAAGAACAGAGGTACGGAACGATAACAGATTCATTTTGAGAAATTCCTGCTGTTCAGAAGTAATCTTATTATCGTTATTAAAACATTTCAAACAGTAGTTGGTTTAAATAAGACAACCCAATACGTACAACACGTACCTAAAACTATCACAAACCCTCCGTTTGAATCGAAATGAATGGAATTGCTTCACTAAATTCGTAGAAAGATGCATTGTGTACACACTGCACTATTTCGAAGAAAGTAACTTATGCACATGTCAGGAAAGTGTTTCAGAATGTATGACATGTTTCACAATAGTATACATTGACTTGACCTTCCTAGTAAACATATTCATTCCTCAGATAGTATGAACAGATCTTTTGCTGTTGCTCTGACGGTATCAAAATACAATATTTACTTAAAGCATGTTAAGGAAGTTTCGTTTTGGCCTGGCATAACTGCTTTGCCGATATCTACGATGCAGAAACAAAGAATCTTAGATCATTTTAACACTTGAAAAAATACTTACATAAACACATAATCCATTACAAAATTAAAGTAATATATATAGCTTCAGAGAAAAATCTGGGCTTGTTTCAAGTCAGTTATACTTTTTTTAAATTTTATTCATTAAACTGAAAAGTTGACACTTGCAATTTTATTACACGTAATTTCTTTTAAATAAAACACAGGAAGATTTTGGTAATCAAAAATGTCAAAATTTGCGTTACCCCAACGTTTTTCAAAATTAAGTATTTTGATCCAGTCGTTTATTTATAACTTCAAATCCTTTTAAAATTATATAATTCTGTTATTCTTTTAAACAAAAGAACACTTCCTTTCTGAGTAAGTGAAGTTGACACTTGTAACCCTTTGCTTACCTTAACCGGCACATTATTTATTTTTCTATGCTAGCTTTTTTGATACAATAACCTATACAATAACAGACAGAGAAGTTGTTTTTCAAACAATGAGGATTTCCTATGAGATCTTAGCCAACGTGCTAAAAGGTCACTCTGGTATCAATTAATGAAAATTGTTCTCATCGCCATATATAAGCTATGCTTTAAATACAGTTCTGATCATACTGACCCCTGCTCAGCTTGTGGTTCTTATAAAGTTTTACATCTCTGAACATATGATATTTCATTCTTTAATTTCAGTTAGTGTATATAATCAAGATCTTATATGCATTTTGCAGAAAGTTCTTTTAAAACAGATGTTCAAATCCTTACGCCTGCTGTACCGCTAATTGGCCCTGTGCGTCGCGGAGCATTTACACTGTGCACACTGACATGCCAAGTTAACGTCAGAATGCTAGCATTTTTGTCAATCCAACCTTTTGTTGGCAACACATGAACAACATGACTTGAAGAGAGAAAAAATATTTATTTCTACTTGAAAAGAAAAAAATAAACAAACAAAGAGTGACAAGAAACAAAGTATTTGTAAAATATGTCTGTCCTGGTTGATTGAAAGAAAGCATTGCGATTATTCCGGAAATGTAATCATAGGTTATCATTCTAGAAGGTACTAACAAGTAAGTACTATTGTCTGTAGTAGCGGCTCATTTAGATATTTATATTCAGTCACTATGGTTAACTATGTTGCAGCTTACTCTTCTACTACCACTCACACAAAGAGTTAATTTACTAACGGCATTTCGCATTTCGGTAACATATGTATGTTGCAATATTACACTGTTGAAAGAAGCAAGAAGTTATGACAGGCTTCATAAAATGTAAGAACGGTACTAGAGAAAGCATACCATGAACTACTCTGTATTGTAATGCACTAGTCAATTGCACTCCCCCTCTCCCCCCCCCCCCCCCCCACACACACACACCTCACCCCCTGGACCGAGGAATAGCTATGACATTGTCCTTGTATATTTGAAGGATTTGCGGATATATGGAAATGACGAAAAAAGTTTTGATCAAACGAAAGGTAGCTGTGAGCATATAACCTAGGAAAATTGCACTTGTGCACATCGCAGTCCGTTTGTAAGCGGCTGTTTCCTGTGAAAGCACTTATGGTGTGGTATGATTCCAAATATATATGTATACAGGTTATTTCCGCTTCCCACCTGGGATACATCTTTTATCTAATGTGCTCACTATTTTTGATATAACAGAAGTCCATTTCGTAGGTATTTTTGAAAGAAAATGTCCATTTCGTAGGGTGCGGTCACAATAAATGGTTATATCTAAAACATCTATTATTTAAACATAATATGAAAGGAGACATAATATAGGTACTTCTTTTATTTATTACATTTGACCAAGAAAATACAGATAATACCAATATAAAAACCATAATTAAGAAATTAAAAGTCCATTTCGTAGACATAAAGTCTATTTCGTGTAATGGACTCCATTTTGCACTATTTCCTAACCCCCGAAAGACGCGGGAGAAACGAAAATTGCTTGAATTACGGTGAAAACAGTTCGAGAAACGGAGAAAAATAGTCGATGTAACTCTTGCTCTATATTTGGCTTATATATTGTTTTCTGTTAATGATGGTAATTTATAAGTTAACAGTATATAAAAAAGTAGAATCAAGGCACCTTGCTAAAACGTTTCATGTGCCTTTGCGCTTAAAATTGTGCTTTGCGTCATTATGATAATGGCCTCCGAAAATGGGGGCATATGTCTGCTTTGAAAGCGGGCTTTCTATTGGTTGATTTGCCGTAAAGTAATATTTGATCTTCAGCTTTCTGTACTACAAACTCTTGAAACTAGAAGCCAGGAGGCTTTGAAGCTTCGGAAGTGTTCGGAGTTCTACCTTAGTTTTCGTTGTTTTCAAGTAAAATCCTATCGTAATACCGGCTCGCTGACTCAAGATCAAAATACGCGTAACCAATATCGAACGTTATGTAGTCTTACGTGTAATGAGTAATGTTTAACTAAATAATGTATTGTAAATGCACTAATTAATGTTTCAGAAACTATTTTTATTTTGTGTTTATTATATCTTAAATCATAGTCCTTTTGTAATCCAACAATACTATAAATTAGCTTTTTGACAAAAGCTTCAAAACACCGAGTTGAGTAATTTCCGCATGAAATAAAGTATGACCCAATAAAATGTGCACAAATATAGTTAAAATGCTTCATACAATTACGTTTGCTTTTCATCCGACTTTCGAACATCTGTAGAAAATATTTTACGTATCAACTGGATTAAAATATTACATTTTTTGTTGTGTCAGAACAAGTATAACCCCTTACGCTTGGAAATTATTTAGTTTGGTAATTGAACTAATAATATAATTGAGATTTTAAATAACTGAATAATTAAAAGTGCTGCATTTTTGATATTCTGTGATAATTTGTTAATCAATTTTATTTTAAGCACATAAATTCAGCAAAGATAGAAATGACACTTCGCCAGGTAGGCATCCTTTAATAGATAAAAATGACACTTTACTGATGATATTAAGCAGGAAGAATAATGGGCAGTCATAATGTCACATTTATAAAAACATTACTGTCAATTGTTGCGGCAATAACCAGAAACAGTCACTAAAATGGCACTAAAAAGTTGATATTTGGGACACTATATGTAACAAGTAGTTCTCATTCCAGTGGTGAAAAATAAACTCAACAAAAAGATTGTCAAAGCATATTTGTTTATTTTGACAATGACTTCAATAAAGGCTTCAAAACACAAAATATGACGTTGGCAAGCGAAACACTTTCATTTTTCTTTTTCTTATTGTGTGTCCGTCCGTTAAATTTAAAAAGTAATTAATGTTTCAAGCATTGATGGTCGCATGATTCTTCAAAACTGACGTTCACGAATCGCTATTACGTAACTGAACATTATTCTGTACATTACGGGTGGTATTTTAATGTTTTAAATTAATTTTTAAACAACGCTTTATAAACAGATCAAATGAAATGTTTCTATTTTGTCTCGGAACATAAACTTTGTGCATACTGATATACGCTAAGGTACCGTCTCAATATTCATTTTTTAGGGTAATGACACAGTCTACTGCCAATCTAGTAGTGTATGTGCTGGAGAGAATAAAAAAATGTAAAATATATATGTTTTATTATTAGGTGATGAGGGAGTAAACATTACATAGGACATCAAGAAATAAAGTGATTAAAAGTCGACATTGCTTATAATGAGATAAGCCTATTAACTAACATGGTTATGGAAACATATCAGATAAGATTTTTTCTCTTTGAAATAAATCACACCATAATATTAAGTTATGTCATTGTAAGTTATTTCGCATTTACGCTGATAAATTATAATTGTGAATTTCCCTTCCCAAACTGCTTTCCAATAGAAAAGAAGAAGTCTGTCAGAACACTGTTCATTATATAAAATTCGGTTACAGTATTGTCGCTTGTTCCATTCTGTTTTTATTCTCATACACTTACGTAGAACAAAATGCGAGCAAAAGAAATAAATTAATGTCTTATTACCGGTCGCGCTTCAAATAACTCGGACTAGATATTGTATTTTATGATTAAATGGTCACTGAAGAAATAGCTATTTTCTTTGTAATTCATTTTACGGATTTATATATTCAAATATTATACATCATGTATACACTTACGTATATACTGACCTCTTCTTAGCCATACTATAATGCTTTGTCCTTAGGTAAATTTGAGTTAATTAACTGTATGATATTATACTCAAATAGATTTGAAACGGCAATTCAGTGTTGCTGATGTATTTCACAGACATGCGTTACAAATCCCATACAACTCGTTGCACCTGCTGCAAGTTTTGCGGCTTGAAGCGTACACGTTTACACCATACGTGAATGTTATTCATAAGCAAAGAGTTTATTATTTTGGCAGAATGAGGTTTTATATTGTGTTTTCCTGTGTTGTATTTATTGTCAAAAACTATTAGAAGTGTGCAACGCCATGATTTAACCATTGAGGTAGCGAGGGCCGTCCATCCGTTCGTGAACTTTGGCTGTCCCAACGCCAAGAGGCAAATGACTTTGGGGTATCTCAAAGTGTGGTTGCTAGACTTAGGGCACGCTATCGAGAGACATGACGTTATACAAGCCGTCCGCGGCAAGGACATGGACGCTGTAAAATGGCAGCAAAAGACCGCAGCAGGGGTTCGGTTATCAGACCAGGCGGTGCGTAATAGATTACATGAACGTTATCTTCATGCAAGACGTCTAATGATTAGTCCAGTTCTGCAACAGATCCACAGAACTCGCCGCCTGGAATTTACACAGGAAAACGTCCAATGAGGAGTGGAGAAATGGCGGTCAATTCTCTTCACAGATGAAAGCAGATTCCGCTTATCATCTTGTGATCGATATGTCCGAACGTGGAAAGTTCGTGGCGAACATTATTGTCCAGCATGACCACTTTGGTGGGGGTCTGCTATGGTGTGGGATTATATTTGTTTACGCGGCCGTCCAGACCTGTACGTCATCGATTGAGGGACACTTCCGGCATTATATTATCGGGATGAGATTCTTGAACCAATTGTGAGGCCCTTTGCCGGCGCCATTGGTGATGACGTCATTTTATTCACGACAATGCCCGACCCATAACTGCTCGTCTGGTCAGCGATTACCTTGATCGTGAAGGTATTGAATGATGGACTGGTCTACAATATTATCGGATGTAAATCCTATAGAGCATGTGTAGGACTACATTTATACCCGTATTACAAGACGCGCTAACCCACGAGTTAACCATACTATGCAGGCTCTTATACTGGACTTGGAAGGGGTACCGCAGGAGACTCTAAGTAATCTTATTATGACCACGCCTAGACGGTGCAAATTGTGTGTCAAATAATCGTGGTAGTCATGCCCATTATTGACATTAGGTATAACCTTATTTTGTAGTGTCTGTTTTAAGTTGTTATAACTTCCATTTGAGTAAACATTTTGGACATTTCTACTGTCTTTACATTTCTTTTTCTAGAAAATTTATTGTTTACTTACCATTGTTAAGATTTTGTTAAAATACAAAATACGTGACTATCAATAGAAGTTGTTTTCTTAAAACTTTACATAATGCACTTAGAAAAAATGTGTATGATCCCTTATTTTTTCAGCAGTGTATTTATTTTACTACATTTTTTAAAGACGAAGAAAAACCGTAGATTAGTCAGAGGTTATAAAGCATACATGTGACTGTTAGGAACATATTTATACATAACGGCAATTTCCATATATTGGAAACACTTTTCAGCACTTTTTAATTAGTTATATAATATCATTTTTTTCTGTTACATACAGTAAAAAATCGTTTTTAGACCACCTAGAATAGTCAAAATCAGCAAAAATAACCAGTACTAAAGAATCATTGTTTAGAATTTACAACAAAAATGGACTGGGTTGGTACTGTTGATTTATACTCTGTTAAGCGTACAATAGCATAATTATAATATATTTTCGCCTGCAGTAATTGTGTTCTGTCTTATGAAGCACAGAACTATCTTGTTTCTTTATCTCAAACGGAATGAACTTAAACATGCAATAAACTGAATTCCGCAGTAATAATAAAAGCAAACGCATCCATGTATACTCTAGAGGTATAGAATGTTGAAAAACTAACACCCTTGTAATGAGAAATATTTCCTCATTGGTATTATGTGGACAGGTACACTATTATCTAACAGTTATGATGACACACTTTTTTATAAAAAATAAATGGCTTTGGTACACGAAACTCAGTAAAACAGAGATGTAATTGATGTCTATTCTCGTTATACTGTAATAGTTTAAATAGAAAATACCAGCATTTATCAAGCCGGTTTCCGAATAATGTGCAGACTGCATAATTATAATGAAAAAAAGTACATTCAAAATGATATAATCTAAGGCACGCCTTAACTACCTTTGTCAGTGTGACCGAAAACATATAGTTGATCTTGTAGAAGGCGTACACAAATATGTTCACAAATACGTATAATGTAATTACAGTCTGAGTAAAAGCATTGTTTTATGACAGTTACGATATTGGTCTGATCACCTTTTACGAAATTTTTGTTGGTCGCCTTTTTCTAGAAATATTATATGCACCACACTCACTGGTCACCGAAATATAATGCGAAGTACGTGTAATCTCAATCTAAAATAAAACCTAGATTTCATTTGTGAAAACATAAAAAGAACTTGATTATAATATTCTTCAAACGTTAACAACGCAATTCAAACTGGCCAATTAAAATTTTCTGTAGAAAATAATTATCACACAGTATAAAAGTAAACTACAAACTGAATATTCGACATATAATGGCAATTTCTAACAATATTCAGTTATAACAATGCTGTAGAGATTAACGTAAGACTGGCATTAATTTTAAGTATAGTTTTTGCTACAAAACTGTGTTTCGGACATCTTGTACCGCGTTATTATTTTCTTTTGCACGAGTAAAATTTAAAAAAATACATATTCTTTAATGATTTTGTGTGTATTAATTAGATTTGCGTTTTTCCATTCATTCCACTATCTGGCAGATTATAGGGTTACTCATAAAAAATGAAAAGGTTGGCTAAACATTCTACACAAAGTTAATGATCTGCAACGAACAAAGCTAATTAGTCGCTCAAAAAGCGTAACGATGTATGTGGTAATTCAGTTACACATTATCAATTCAGTGTTGTGTGAATGAACAAGAGACCATTCGTTATTTTTTTATTTTAAAACAGTTACATTGTATTTTTAGAAAAGCAAGGAAAATAAAAGAAAAATTAACAGTTTGACGTAAACCTATATTATTTTGTACATTGGCATCAGAAAAGCTACAGGGAAGTGAACGGAGGTCGTAACAAACTTACGCAACAGGTTTGTTTTCAACATTTCTAGAACTAAAACTTTAAGACAGACAAAATGCAACGACCCAAACGTCACTTTTAGATGTATATTTATATAAATCTACATGTATCAAAATTTAATGTATTTTCATTCTTTATTTCTTTCATTCTTTTTGCTTTTATTCTTTCCTGTTTCCGTGTTTCTCCTTTTAAGCAATTAAGTTATTTTATCATTAAAAATCTATGAATCAGTTAGAAGGCTATCAAAAAAACCAACGAACAAACATGAATAAAAGTATTTCTACAATAAGTGTCAGTATTCTAGATTTGTTGATGTTAAAATTTCATTAAACTTTGGTGTCAGCATGAATCCTCTGTTTGATTCTACAATCTACCCGATTTCCGCCAGTGTTCTGTTTAACATCAATAAAATAAATACCGCGAATAAATACCACATACATCTGAGAAATGACTTAATAGCTCTGAATAAGATAAATCGATGCATGACTCTAAAGAGAGATTTCTGGCGTGGTTACCTGCTAATAATCCAAACAAATAAATTGCTTGTCATTTTGTGAAGACTTCATTTTGCTTATATTTTTGCAGAAAATCCTCAAGGGTGTGTGTGTGTGTTTGTGCAATAATGTAAGGTTGTCGAACACAGCAAAAATTGCAAAAAGTTCCCAGAATACACGTCATACGAAAATAAATTTCCGTCATTCACAAAAAACATCATAACCATTACACCGTACTTTTCAAATTAAAATGCGCATTTTGTGAAAAAGTGAAAAAACTCGTTTTTAACTTACTAGCCTTTCTTATATATATAACACAGAAACATGGTTGCTTAAAACTACAGCAGGATATCATTTTGAACTAAGCCTTCCGCACTTAATTTCAGTCAAACTTTTACATTTGATTTAACAAAATGATACAAATAATTCATAAAAAGTTGAAATAATGGTCACGCACGCAAAGCCAGTTGTCTGAATGTTTCAACTGTGTAGTAATAACCAGAATCATCATATGTAATGACTGACTTGTAACAGCTGATGTAGTTCAATAAAACTCACTCAATTTGTATTATTTTAACACTTAATTTCAGAAAACTATTAGTAAAGAAATATAATAAATAATTAACAACGATTTCTACCGTAGACGTTAAGAATATAAGATATTTCAACTGATGTTCAATTATAAAATAATGCCAATACAATATAATGTTGAACAAAATGAATCTCCGATTTTACATATAAAAAACATGGTAGTGTGGAACTGCTTTCTTTAGGCGTAGGAATCAACGTCCATTCAGGATAAACAACATGAAGAATATTTTTTCACTCCATGCAAAAATTAGGGAATAGACAAAAAATTCTAAACTAGAACATCAGCTATATCAGACACATAATGGCAAGGTGGAAAGCCTTTCAAATAAATTGAGTTTCGCAAATTAGATACAATGACTTACTTACAGAAAAGAAGAGCGGCCATTTAAAGGTTAAAAAATACGCAACGCGTTCATTTAATTCAGGTTTGTTTGAAAAACCAATTGAAGATTTCATTTTTATGTCGTATTTACGATTAGTGACAATTTACCTTCATAGAGGAAAATATATTATTGTGAGTATGTCTGGATGAAATAACAGCCATTATACCCCCATTCGAACAATAGTTCCCGACGTCTATAACCAATTAAACTGGTGAGTTATTTCAGTAAAAAGACAGGAACAAATATCTTGTTTAGATTAAGTAAAAAATCTTCCATACGTAAACTACTTTTATATTATGTTGGCTAAGTAGTAATTCAAACGAAGTTATAAAATAATCAAAACCAGGAAAATCCACATTATCTGTTACAGTAATGCAATTACAAACAAAAACAGAGGTAGGGAACGATAACAGTTTCATTTTGAGAAATCCCTGCTGTTCGGATGTATGCTTGCTATCGTTATTAAAACATTTAAGACATTAGTTAATTAAATAAGACCACTCAATGCGCACAACAAATACAAAATAAAGTCTTAACCATAAATTGCTTCACTAAATTCAGTAAATTCGTAGAAAATATTCTGTGAGCACACCGCACTAATTCAAAGAATGTAACTTAGGCACACTTCAGGCTAGTGTTTGAGAAAGTATGACATGTTTCAGAATAGTATATATTGGCTTGTCTTTCCGAGTGAATATATTCATTCTTCATATAGTATGAACAACTCATTTACTGTTGCTCTGACGGTATCAAAATACATATTTACTTTTAGGAAGTTCCTGTTTGGCCTGGCATAACTTCTTTGCCGATATCTACGTCCAGGAACAAACAATCAAAAGATCATTATAACACTTGACAAATACTGAAATAAACACATCAGACATTACAAAATGAAAGTGATGCATACAACTTCAGAAAAAAAACCTAGGCCTGTTTCAAGTCAGCTACATATTTTCATTTTTATTCATTAAATACAATTGTTGACACTTGAAATTTTATGATCCTTAATTCATTTTTAATAAAACACAAAAAGATTTTGGTTATCAAAAATGTCTTTATTTGCATAACTCCGACGTTTTACAAAATTAAACATTTTGATCGTTTTTTTTATTACTTCAAAACCTTTAAAAATTATATATATATATATATATATTAAATACAGTTCTGAACATACTGACCTCTACTCAGCTTGTGGTTCTCACATCTCTGACCATATAAAATTTCATTCTCTAAATTCAGTTAGTGTCTTATATGCATTTAGCAGACAGTTCGTTTAAAACAGATGTGCCGTTCAAATCCTTACGCCTGCTGTACCGCTAATTGGCCCTGTGCATCGCGGAACATTTACTGTGTGCAGACTGATATGCCATTACCTTTTGTCAATCCAGCCTTTTGTTGGCTACACATGAACAACTTGACTAGAAGAGAGAAAAAATATTTATTGCTACTTCAAACAAAAATAAACAATACATATAGTGACAAGACACAAAAGCTTTGTAAAGTGTGTCTGTCCTTGTTGATTAAAAGAAAGCCTTGCAATTATTCCGAAAAACGATCACAGGTAAATATCCTAGGTGGTTCTTACTAAGTACTTCTGTATCTAGTTTTCAGATATGTTTAAATATGACTTGCATCTGTTTTGTTCTTTATAATAAAGTTATCTTTTCAAGGTAAAATGTACAACTTAGTACGGCTTATATTTAGACCTCAATTTCTTGAAAGAGACGTGTAAATACTGCATGATATTAAGGAAATCACATTAGTGCCAGCGTTTTGTATTTCAACAATAACTGAAAGAAAAACACAATATGGGATACATATTTGCCAATGATTATTTGTAAGATTCGTACAGAAGATATTTGCGCTATGACGTCTGCAGAAAGAGCCGAGTTTCTCATTTGACAATGTTTCATTGTTTGCAGATGAGAGCGGATCATGCATAGAGTAATTGAATATTAACCACTTAAGATCAAAACACGCATAACCACTATCGAACGTTATGTAAAGTCATATGTGTAATAACTTAGTAATGTTTCAAAACCCATTATCTATGTTGTTTTCTTTTATTTTATTTTAAATCAAAATCATTCGATTATTTTGCCTGCAAATAGTTGTATTTTATCAATATTTTAGCTATTATGACAATAGTTCCAAAACGTCGAGTTCAGTAACTAATTTATAAAAATGAAATAATATATGACCAAAAAGAGTGCTAACATAATACTAAAATGCATCATACAATTACGTTTCCTATGCATGCGACTATTGAACATGTTTAGAAAATATCGTTTCGTATCAATGGATTAAATGTTACTGAACATGTATTTAATGTTTGCCAAGTGTCAGAACACGTTTTACAAAACATGTTAAAACTCCTTATGCTCGAAAACTACTTGGTTTGATAACTGAACTGATAATGTATTTGAGATTTTAAGTTACTAAATAATTAAAAGTGCGTCAGTTTTCGGTCAGTATTTTTGATATTCTATAATAGTATGTTAATCAATTTTATTTTAATGTACATTTCTAAACAATTAAATTCAGCCAAGAAAAAAAAGATACTTGGCCAAGTAGCATGCCTTAATAGATGAAATGACACTTAAACTGAGAAAGCAATTCAATCGGCTGTCATAAATTCACATTTGTAGAGACACATAAATTTCAGCAAAGAAAGTATCCTTTAATAGATAAAAATGACACTTTACTGGTGAAATTAAGCAGGTAAAACAATGGGTAGTCATATCGTCACATTTATAATAACATTAGTGTCATTTTTGCAGCAATAACCAGAAACAGTCACTAAAATGGCGCATCAACAACAGCTGTTGCAATATTTAATATTCGGGACACTAAATGCAACAAGTATTGTCATTCCAGTGGTGAAAAAAACAGTTGTCGGCACTGACATTGGTAGTAAGCAATAAATTATTGTTTATTAGCAGATAATTACTGAAAACCGTTGCTGACATCTCGTAAGTCACAAAAACGCGACTACATTTAATAGATTGTGTGCATAACATTACAAACTTGCAGAACAGCTGCAATATTTGTACAATCGTGTAATTAGGATTGTTTACGAGAAAATCATAACTAAAGCATTAACAGTGTGTTACATAGGGGCACGTTGTGTATGTAATATAGTGCTCTAATACACCAACATGTACGTATTTTCAAAAGAAAAGTAGACATGGCGTTTACAAGGAATTATTTCAAAAACTAGAGCAGTTCAAAAGTATATTGTTTTATTTTGAAAATCCTCTAAAAACGCAAAACGTGACATTTGCAAGCAAATGAAACACATACATTTGCCATTTCCTTATTGTGTTACGATAAAAAGTAATCAATTTTTCAAACATTGATGGTTCCATGATCCTGCAAAAATGACGTTCACGAATGGCTATTTTGTATGTCAAAACCATTCTTTAGATAACAGATGGTAATATGTTTTGAATTTATTTTGCAGACAATCCTTTATAAACAGATCAAATGAAAAGTTTCTATTTTTTCTACGCCTGCTGTGCCGCTAATTGGCCAAGTGTGTCTCGGAACATTAACTCTGTGCATACTGATATACGCCAAGGTACCGTCTCAATTTTCTATTTTTAGGTTAAAGACACAGTCTACTGCCAATGCAGTAAAAAAATATGCTTCTGGAAAGAATATAAGAGGGAAAACATATCCGTTTTTTTATTGGGTGATGAGGGAGTCAAACATTACACAGGGCATTTAAAAATAATGTGTATAAAAACCGTCATTGCCTATAATTATATAAGCCTATTAACTAACAAAGTTATGGAAACATACCAGATGTGATTTATATTTTTCTCTTTGGAATAAATCGCACCAGGGTATCAAGTTTAAGTAATCGTCATCTATTTCGCTTTTACGCTGATTAATCTTTATCAATATTCTTCCAAAAAGGATTTGAAATAGAAATAAAAAAAGAAGTCCGTAAAAACACTGTTCATTATATAAAATTCTGTTACAATAGTGTCGCTTGTTCCATTTTAGCACATGCTTAACAAATTCATCTCCGAAACATTAAGTTGCATACAATTCTACCTTAATTGTCATACTCATACCCTTTTGTAAAACAAAATGTTTTCAAAAGAAGCAAAGTAATGCTTTATTACCAGTCGTGCTTCAGATATTGTATAACATTTACATGCAGTGGTCATCGATATTATAGCTAACATTATATTGCTCTATTAATTCAAAGTTTATCATCATGTATACACTGACGTTTATACTGACCTTTCCTTAGCCATTCTATGATGTTTTGTTCTTCCGTAAATTTGAGTTTACTAACAGTATAATATTTGCTACATAGATTTGAAACGGCAACTCACTGTTACTGATGTATTTTACAGACATGCCTATATGAACGAACCGTTTTCATTCCCATTCAATTCTTTGCACCTGCTACAGCGCTAATTACCTCTGTGTGTCGCGGAACATAAATGTATGCATTATGAAATGCCAAGTTAAAGTCTAAAGATTTTGTATTTATATAAATGCGATTTTTTTAAACGGAAGATAAACTGTAAAAGCCAGAGGCTCAAAAACATGCATGTTATTAAGAACTTTTTTTTATAATTAATGGCAATTTCCTTACGTTGAAACTCTTAAGACTTTCCAACGTTTACAAATTTGTTTTTTTTTTTGTTCTATCGGTAAAGAAACTTATAAAATCACCTTGAAAATTCAAAATCATGCACAAATTAGCTGAAAATCTTAACCATCGTTAAAAAGAACTGGTTGTGTATGCGTATTTGTACTGTTGATTTTATACCCTCTTTTAACATACAATATCATTATTATAATAAATTTTCGCCGGCAGTAATTGTGTTTTGTCTTATGGAGCACAAAATTGTCTTGTTACTGTAGCAGAGGTATAATACGGCACTTGTACTCCCTTGCCTATCAGTTAGCTTTTATGGCGACGTGGTAGAGTGTCCGCTTAGTAATCGAAGGTACCCGAGTTCAAACCCAGCTCGGTGCAGGTGGATTTTTCCGGGTTACATTTGGCGCCCAACGTAAATAACTCACGAGTTTAGATGTGATGGCAACCTTAGAAAGTCTAACAGACATTCAGTACTCCAAGAATTCGAGGACGAATTCTAAGAAGGAGGGGATGTATGTAGCATAGGTATAATACGGCACTTGTACTCCCTTGCCTATCAGCTAGCTTTTATGGCGACGTGGTAGAGTGTCCGCTTAGTAATCGAAGGTACCCGAGTTCAAACCCAGCTCGGGGCAGGTGGATTTTTCCGGGTTACATTACTTTATCTAAAACAGAATGAACTTAAGCTTGCAATAAACTGAATTCCGCCGCTACCGATTTATTAATTATTATGTATACTCTAGAGGTAATGCATGCTGTAAACCTAAATAAAAATAACACGCTTGTAATGAGAAATATTTTCTCATTAGGATTATGTGAAAAGGTGAAATATTCATCAACGGTTACGATGACACACTTTTTTATGGAAAACATGGCTTTGGTACTCCGAACTCAGTAAGACAGATGACTTGAATACTTTTCTCATTTTATTTTAATGCTTTAGATAGACAATACCAGCTTTTATCAAGCCTTGTTTCTGAATACTGTGCCGATTGCATATGTATAATGAAATAAAGACATTCAAAACGGTATGTTCTAAACCATACCTTTTTAGAATATATAGATGTATGTGTAACCGGAAACAATGTTACAGTAGTTAATCTTGTAGAAGGCGTACATAAATATGTTCACTCATACATATTCTGTAATTACAGTCTGAGATCTGAATAAAAAAAAAAAACATTAAAAAAAAACATTGCTTTATTACAGGTATGATATTCGTCTGATCACCTGTTACGAAATAACACTTACTGATAGGAATGTGTCACAGAAATATAATATGAAGTACGCGTAATCTTCATCCAAAAATAAAGAAAACTAGATTTCAGACAGTTGACTTTGTATAAAATCTAAATGTATTATATTACTTCCATTATTTTTTTTATTTTTTTCTGCTTTCGTTCCTTTTTTTCTTTTCAACAATTTAGTAATTTTATCCTTAAAAATATATGAATAACTATATGTATTTCTACAATGACAATTATTCTGTTATTGTTAAAAGTCTATCAAATTTTGGTATCAACATAAACTTGTATTTTGTGCTTCAATCTACCGACTTCCGCTAGTGTTTTGTTTCGCATCAATCAAATACATACCGCGAATAAATACCACATACATCTGAGAAATGACTTTGTAACTCATGATAAGATAAATCGGTGCATGACTCTAAAGAGATTTCTGGCATGATTACCTGCTAATAATCCAAACAAATAAATTGCTTGTCATTTTCTGAAGACTTCATTTTGCTTATTTTTGGCAGAAAATCCTCAAGGTTTCCTCTTGTATTTTTTCTTTCTTTTTTGTGAATATGGAACATTTTTGGTACGGGTCTTCTTTGTCTGTTTCATGCCCGCCGATGAGAACTAAACCTGTTCTTCTGTGTCTGTGTACATAGAAATCAAACATTTTACTCACGAAAAAACAACTGTAGCCGAGAGACATTAATTTTGTGGGTTTACTTTAATCACATGCCTTTGCATGCGATGATGTTAGGTTGTCGAACACAGCATACATGTCATACGAAAATATATTTCCTTCATTTACAAAAACTTACGTTATCTTTACACTGTACTTTTCGAATTACCATGCGCATTTTGTGAAAAAGCTTGTTTGTGGTGCCAATCTGGTTTATCTTCCTTTTCATCATTAGAGCAAACGTACTTTAATGTGATACAGTGAATTTTATAGTTTTCTATTAAAACATAAAGATATATGATTAATGCAAATTTCAGCTTAATTCATAAAAAGGGCTTTACAGTCGTACTTTAACAATTTTATGATCACATCTCTTAACAAGATATAATTAGAACATACCATATTAATTTTTTCATTGATAGCACAGACATCAGCAAGAATTCAGCTTTATTTTAGCGCACATTAACGAAGAACATGCCATTAAAGAATCGTATAAGCCTAAGCTGAACTTACACATGAAGCTTAAAATTGTACTTACACAGATTCCTCTCTTAACGTAAGATATAACAAATTAAAGTATTATATTCTCATCAATAGTGCAGACACTAGCAGGGTTGCACCCATTTAGTTATAATTAAAATGAAACTTAAACATTCCAGTTGATTTAAGTAAACACCTGCTTTGTCCGTGTGGTCACTTTTAAATGAATATATAGACTTTGTATCGGATAAGTACGACAGTCTCCTGACTTCATGATATCGAATATTTAAAGCATCACATTCATAAGAGATGGTAAAAAAATTGTTGTTGTTTTTGTAATCTGAATATTTTAGACATTTAATTAATATAAATAAGTTGTTTCTTTTTATCTTAATACTCTTAGCATTTAAATGATATAATAATATTCCACCACAGGAAATTTATTAACTTAATTTGTAAGGAGCAGCATAAATGTTATTGCAGTTATTGTTAAATTAAGAAATAAGAGCTCCTTCATATCTTGTCACGAATGTTTGTTTCAATATTTAACATTAAATGAACTTTTTGTACAAAATGTCTACGTAGTTTAAACAAAACACATTATTACCATTCCAGATTTTTTTCTCCTTTTTGATGGGATATTGATCCGCCGAAAGAAATCTATTTAACCGAGCCAGACAGGTAATATACACATTAAATTTCCCCTATGGATACCCCACGTTGTAAACAACATGCGCTGTGACGATGCGCTACGGTTCGATGTTGTAAAGTGTAAATTCCAATATACAAGCACTTATTAACTTTCAAACAAAAAATATTTACCAAAACAGAGTAATGATAAATATTCTCATCAGTATTAGAAACAAATATGACCTCGTCAAACCTTGATATTAATTACAAAAAAGTGTCTTCAACAGAATACTCCTTTTCTCTTGTTTACATTCGTTAGGTACGAAATGTTAACACAATCATGGCCTACATTACACAATGCAGAGTTCCGGTGACGTCATTTTGCGGTGAAGGGGTACCCTAAAGGGAATCTTATTTCGACCTTTTATTTGAAACAGCAATGATTTATTTTAAAATCGTCTTACTCGGCAGGGGAAGGGTAATAAAATTATTATTTGGGTTTTTGAGTGATATATGTGGATATATTACCTGCCAAGATAAAATATCACCCGGCTCGGTTAATATAAAACCTTGGCAGATAATATATCCACATATATCACTCAAAAACCCAAATAACATATATTATAATGACAGCAATATTAATGAAAATGAACAGAAAAATAACAACCAAAGATTAATAAAAATAAATGCCTTGATGAGACTTGGAACAAAAGGTATTTCAATGCATAAAGTGATGATGGAAGTTTCAAGTGCATTATATAATGATCCCAGTACGTCAAGAAAAAGAGCAAATACTTAACGAGAAAGGTAACACTTTTCCGTTTTATCTCTCAAATAAATCAAGTATGACGTCAAAGAGTAGGCATATGTCATATTTCTTAAATTTAAATTGGCAGTTTTTTATTGTGACCTGCCAGCTGTTTTTATCTTTTAACACCTCAAGTGAGATAATCTCCAAAATTCAAATCTGGTTTATTCAACAGTAAGGATCAATCTTAGCAACGATTTTGCCTGCGATTTTGATTCGCATGTACTAGGTACAGAACATAATTTAGGTGAAGAGAATGTATTTAATCAAGACATTTTCTCTATCTTTTTCTTGAGATGCAGGAATGTTCACTCAACATAATTACACAGAAAAGGAGCAAAAGAATCTTCTGTTTTTATTCTAATATGCTGTAATAGTAATAAGTAATCTAGATATTTTTTATAATATATACCGTAGCAAAACCTCCGATTGATCTTCAAAAACACTGCATTTCAATTGTATATTTTTTATTATTTTATTTTTTTTATTTCTATTCTATTTCCTTTTTTTGCGCAAAGTCTCAGTTGTTGAAGCTCTGCCAAAGAAAATCTAAGACAAAAATGCAAACTAAAAATTCAGAAATCACAAGCCTCAGGTTTTTGGGCACAAGTCATTTTACAAGAATGAAATGCTTCATAACATGCACGGAATAAATCCGATACATAAAATATTAGAAAAAAATATCCCACTAAACGATATGAAAAAAAATAAGTCCCTTCATCAAAAAAAATGTGAATTGATATTCTTAAGGATATATGAACTTAATGAAGTCTTTACAAAATGACAATCAATCTATTAGTTAAGTCCGTTAGCAGGTAACGCTGCCAGAAGTCAGTTTGTAGTCGCGGATAGATTTATCATATCTAAGCACCTAAGGCATTCTTCCGGGGCACGGACTATTGCTTATTAAACAGTAAAGCCGGATGCTGCGTTTAATTCAATACAATGAAAATATTTTTCAACGAAGTTCTAAGGTCCAGTAAATAAATATTTCGTATAGCAACATTTTTTATCCCTCAACCGGTACGAAAGGACTGTTATTTAAAAGATAATGTTTGGAAAAGTATTATTTTTCCTTCAACATTTCATTTAATTTACATTTTTTAGCAAATGACTTGTTTCCTGGATATGAAAAACACCAGAAACTAAATTCAAAACCTGTCAAAATAAATATTTTCTGTGTTCGTTTTTATATATCATTTTACTTATACTGCATTAACTTCATCTTTGTTCAGACTGCGAAAAAATGCATTTATTTATTAATATTATCAAACATTATCCAATTTGGCCTAAACATTTATATTACGCTTGGATCTGCACTTGTTTCCAAAAGGTTTCGACGAAATCAAAATGAAATCGAAACGCATGGCATTCTCTTCCTGGACTAATCTTTAAGATATCTAATATATACTTAGTTGTTTACGCGTATTATTCCTTTATGTTATAAAATCCAACGTATTTTTTTATAATTTCTTACCGCTTTCATTTTTTCGGCGAAAATCTGCCTTGATTATTGTGACTAAATTGTTAAAGTAGGTGTAGGAAGTGTCAAGAAAGCGAAACTTTCAAACTGGTGATACATTTTTCTGCTAAGTCAATGAGAACAGCAGAGTAAGAACAGTTTCTGCAACTTTACGCGCCAACCGTCCCCTACAACATTTCTTTGACCATATTTTATTTTGTTTTATTTTGATTTGTCATAACTCTATTTCCCCATTCATTGCAAAGAAACAATAACAAAAACAACGCTGATGGCGTTTAAACATTTAAATGAACTGCTTTTAAAAATGTTAAACAATTTCTTCCTGGACAGACATGAAATATGGAAACTGTTTTATTGTACTTTGAGATGTTTGATACAATTTTGCATGATGATATCATGCTAAAAAAAAACTTGCAAATTGAAACACATTGAAATGTCTGTGTTAAAATGGAAAATTGTTTTTTTTTGTTTGTTATATGTGTTCTCGTTTGGCAGTGAGTTTGCAACAAAAAGAAACAAAAATATCCCGTCTTCCTGGTAATTAAGGTATTTTTAACATCTGAAGACGCAAGCCCACTGAATCAAACGTAATTAATGATAACAAAATGATTCACGTCTGCATGTTAAATGAGGGATCATAATGTTTAGACAATAACTTAAAACTGTTCAAAGGAAATCACGATTTTTAAATTGTGTATATGTTTTGTCGAAATGCGTGTGCATGATCTTGTGTGAGTTCGCTTTCTTATATAAACCAGTAAAAGAACATTCCATGTAGTCTTGCCCTTTCGTACTTTACAATTGAAGATTTTCCTTTACGACAATTTTACGCCACATAAACGATTGCCAAATTTTCAAAAGAAAATGATACATATTAGCTTTCAAAAAGGTAAAACCAAGTTACATCGACTTTCCTTCCCTATATTTCTCAAACGTAATTGAAAACAATTCTGAATCAGTATTCTGGCTTTTAACATGTAATTCATATTACACGAACAACAATCCTGTGAATTTAGTATTACCCATTGATGATATAATCGCCTCTTGCTCTTTCAGACAATGAAATTTGTGTATGGAATTAGCAAAATTTGTTGACCGCCATCAAAAAACAAGCCTAAATTTCCATGGTAATTGAAACTAGCACGTGTCTTGGACATGTGGTTTGCCCCTTCTTCACAAAAATAATATTTCAATTAATTTTTAGAAAAGCTCTAAGTCTATACGTTGTTTTCAAGAAGTGTTGCCATCGAACCTTATATTTAGGTTGAAAATGCAAATGGTTGAACTACTGAACGATTTCTTCGAATTCTCACCAATTTATAATAAACTCGTGTAATAATGTTTGAAGTTAAACGTATTGTTTTCTCATCGATAATGTTTAAAGTAGCAGGACATGGGCTGAACTGTATACTTTTTCTGATCCTAATAAGTAACGGTGCTTTTAGTAATGTTAGATGCTTTTCTCTTGAACAAATTGAGTACGAGGCAGATATAACACAGAAGCAGATCGTACTAAAAATGGCATATATTGAGGAACGTGAAGAAACATCTAATAATGACGTATTGAAAATAATTAGCATCAGACTAGGCTAAATCATTTGTATGTGCTTAATCAATTCGATGGTCACTTTTGAATTGTTTGATCACAACGGCCTACAATTACAAATGTATTTAATTCACCCGTTCTGCTCATGTTGAAATATAAAATTGTTTCTTATTATAATAATATAAGTCCACAAGAGTGTTTACTACAAAATGTTTGAATGTACAGATAACTAAATACGTACAGATATTGAGGAAAAATGATAAGGCATTTGAAGTTTTCAGATCAGGAATATATGACAGACAGTGTTCTAAGTTCTTGAAGAAACAGCCAGTTCTTCCCAGGTATAAACTAAGTCTGGCGTAAAACCTAGAAGTTTTCATAATTTATCAAATTGAAATTGGCATTTTTTATTTCGAGCTGCAATTTTTGTTGCTCTCTGAACCCTTTACATAAGATAAACTGATAATTTTGAAATGTGGTTTGTGAAAAAGCAAAGATAAAACCTGGCAGTGGTTAAGCCAGTGCGTTTGATTGACATTTCATTGGTATAAAACCGAAGGGCGATGAGAAAGGTAACTTTCGGAGATTAGAGGTTAGTTAAAGAGATATTGATGTTGTTATCGAAGGTAGTGTTTGATTTCACAGTGGCAAAAACAATATGCTTCTTACTATTAAGCTTTAATTGCGTTAAAAAAATGAATATACAAAAAATTGATTAGGTGTGTAGTTTCAATTTCCATCTGCAGTGCCGTTATATTTAAACCAACAGGGTAATCATTCTCGGAAAATGTCCGAGGCATACAAGTATAAGCGCGTAAAATAATTGTTACACGAAATGCATTTCATGTGTAGCACAGCTGAAGTGCATACAAATACTTCAATTTCAGTTATACTATTTGGGGGTGGATCAGTGATCCTATGGTATCGAGACCAAAACCCCCATCCCCACCCCTCCCCGTTGTTTGTTAAACCAAAAACCCATTTATCAGCATGGAAAAAGAATCATATGTCTGAAGTTGGTCTGCAGTTCGCAGTTCGCAATTCGCGATTCGAATTGCGAACTGCAAACTGGCATGCAGTTCGCGATTCAAACTTGAAGATTTTCAGAGTTCTTCGTGTGAAAATTTATTACTTACTGACTTCATAAACCAAAAAGAAATAGTTCTAAGATAGAAAAAAAAAACATAAGTCAATTGCAAACTAGCATGCGGTTCGCGATTTCGAATTGCGAACTGCAAACTGGTCTGCAGTTCGCAGTTCGCAGTTCGCAATTCGCGATTCGAATTGCGAACTGCAAACTGGCATGCAGTTCGCGATTCAAACTTGAAGATTTTCAGTGTTCTTCTTGGGAAAATTTATGACTTACTAACTTCATAAACCAAAAAGAAATAGTTCTAAGTCCAATTGCAAACTAGCATGCTGTTCGCGATTCGAATTGCGAACTGCAAACTGGTCTGCAGTTCGCAATTCGCGATTCGAATCGCGAACCGCAGGCTAGTTTGCAATTGGACTTATATTTTTTTCTCTATTTTAAAACTATTCCTTTTTGGTTTATGAAGTTAATAAGTAATAAATTTTCCCAAGAAGAACATTGAAAATTTTTCAGTTTGAATTGCGAACTGCATGCCAGTTTGCAGTTCGCAATTCGAATCGCGAACCGCATGCTAGTTTGCAATTGGACTTATATTTTTTTCTCTATTTTAAAACTATTCCTTTTTGGTTTATGAAGTTAGTAAGTAATAAATTTTCCCAAGAAGAACACTGAAAATTTTTCAGTTTGAATTGCGAACTGCATGCCAGTTTGCAGTTCGCAATTCGAATCGCGAACCGCATGCTAGTTTGCAATTGGACTTATGTTTTGTTCTCTATTTTAGAACTATTTCTTTTTGGTTTATTAAGTAAGAATTAAATTTTCATATAAGAACACTGAAAATCTTCAAATTGAATCGCAAACTGCAGACCAGTTTGCAGTTCGCAATTCGAATCGCGAACCTCAGGCTAGTTTGCAATTGGACTTAGAACTATTTGTTTTTTTTTCTCTATTTTAGAACCATTTCTTTTTGGTTTATGAAGTAAGTATGAAATAATAGAAGAACATTTTCACAAAAAGAACACTATAAATCTTCAAATTTGAATCGCGAACTGCATGCTAGTTTGCAGTTCGCAATTCGAATCGCGAAAAACGAACTGCGAACTACAGACTAGTTTGCAGTTCGCAATTCGAATCGCGAACCGCATGCTAGTTTGCAATTGGACTTATATTTTTTTCTCTATTTTAGAACTATTTCTTTTTAGTTTAATTTTCCCAAGAAGAACACTGAAAATTTTCAAGTTTGAATTGCGAACTGCATGCCAGTTTGCAGTTCGCAATTCGAATCGCGAATTGCGAACTGCGAACTGCAGACTAGTTTGCAGTTCGCAATTCGAATCGCGAACCGCATGCTAGTTTGCAATTGACTTATGTTTTTTTTCTATCTTAGAACTATTTCTTTTTTGGTTTATGAAGTTAGTAAGTAATAAATTTTCACACGAAGAACTCTGAAAAGCTTCAAGTTTGAATCGCGAACTGCATGCTAGTTTGCAGTTCGCAATTCGAATCGCGAACCGCATGCTAGTTTGCAATTCGACTAAGAACTATTTCTTTTTGGTTTATGAAGTAAGTAAGTCATAAATTTTCCCTAGAAGAACACTGAAAAGCTTGAAATTTAAATCGCGAACTGCATGCCAGTTTGCAGTTCGCAATTCGAATCGCGTACCGCATGCTAGTTTGCAATTGGACTTATGTTTATTTTCTCTATCTTAGAACTATTTCTTTTTGGTTTATGAAGTTAGTAAGTAATAAATTTTCACAAGAAGAACTCTGAAAAGCTTCAAGTTTGAATCGCGAACTGCATGCCAGTTTGCAGTTCGCAATTCGAATCGCGAATTGCGAACTGCGAACTGCAGACCAGTTTGCAGTTCGCAATTCGAATCGCGAACAGCATGCTAGTTTGCAATTGGACTTAGAACTATTTCTTTTTGGTTTATGAAGTTAGTAAGTCATAAATTTTCCCAAGAAGAACACTGAAAATCTTCAAGTTTGAATCGCGAACTGCATGCCAGTTTGCAGTTCGCAATTCGAATCGCGAACCGCATGCTAGTTTGCAATTGGACTTATGTTTATTTTCTCTATCTTAGAACTATTTTTTTTGGTTTATGAAGTTAGTAAGTAATAAATTTTCACAAGCAAAACTCTGAAAAGCTTCAAGTTTGAATCGCGAACTGCATGCCAGTTTGCAGTTCGCAATTCGAATCGCGAATTGCGAACTGCGAACTGCAGACCAACTTCACAAATATAAAAGAATCAGGAGTGTCTGCAGAATGGGGTGCTTTCTATGCCTCGAACTAAGGTCTTCAGGGGATGTCGGTCATTTGGGCAACCGCTACTGGTGATAATTGAACTGAAATAGAATTATTCTGTGACTTCTACTAAAATGATCACAATACGCTATAAAAGCACCTATGATTAAAACAGATGTATCATGTTCAATCAAATGTATATCATCACCAATATAATATACAATTATCATTTCAATCTTCGATGTGGCGGTTTGTGCTTCTTTTCACAAACCTGCGCTATAAATCAGGTGTTGGTTTAAGAAAAGAATTAAATATCATGTTCTATTTCCTATTCACACCTGTCCGGCAACCAGGGTAAATACTAATCTTGTGAAGTGTGCTTAATACAAACTTCGCAAAAAACGACCAATATCCATGCCTTCATTTTCATTTTACGGAAATATCATACAACAAGCATTAACAATTAAAGCCGACATGTAAAAATGTCAGAAAAACACTAGTATGCACAACAAATCAATAGTCATCAGCTTTTAATCTATGAAAATATGTATTGCACTTTGTATGAAAACCTTAAGAAAATCTTTAACAAACTTCATATCCAAGTAGTTTAGATTCATTTGAATTCAACGAAAGTAACAGGTAATTGTAGACTTATTTGAAGCTGAAACTTGCCTTCACCGAATTAGTAAGGTTTTAGTAATCTTGCTTTTTTACGTAGAATTACACAGTGCTTACACCAGTAAGTGTTATATGTATATCAGTTGCCTTTTTAACATTTAGATAAGTAAAATTCGACATACTTTGAACATTTTCTGGAATAATCAATATCTGTCAAACCATTAAGACCATATTCCTTTCATTTACAGACTGTATCTACCTTTCACACCTTTTTTCTGCGGTACGCAGTTTGCAATATGTTTTATACAAGTAAGAAAAGCCAACCTTGGAAGCATGTTATAATAAACAAACTGACGCTACATTCTATTCTAATATTGTTGAACAAGCAGATGACGAAAGATCTGTTTCAGATGTCAAAGATCTATCTAAATCGGAAGCCATTTGTATAAATATATTTAAGTTTGAAACCATGTCTTTTAAATGAAGTCGAGTACACAAGTCAAGGTTAAGTTTAGTCATTCATTGGATATAGAATGAAAAAAATTCTGATAAAATTTTATAACACCGTGTTTTATTTGTTTTGTTTTTCCTCCTGAATTTTAGTGTTTAACTGTACTTCTTTTTCATCATGATATAGGGAGAAAATTCCTTACTACTTGTTGAATAAAGCGAGATAGAAAAACTTGAAGTAATGAAAGCAAATTCGTAAAGGAAAGTGCAAATGTTAACAATGCAGACAGTGTTAGTTTATCAAAACATTTCAGAAAATGTTTGTACAATCCCAAAAGTACAATTATTATAACATATACAAATAGTATTTATGTTACACTGAAATAAATAATAAATATCAGGAAAAATGTTTGCTGTCAGTTTCTGCGCAGTTCTTTGAAAACACAATGAGACTGCCCTTGCTTGTTTCGTGGTTAGCGTGATCTAGAATCATACGAACTAAGTTTCGATTCCCGATCGAGGCGAAAGCGATATGACCTTGAATGTTGAAAGGGACGTTAAACTTAAGTGTAAAATACGTGAGATGAGGTGGAATACTAAAGAAAGGCCAACACTCATTACTATAAAGGTTACTGCAAGTACTAACAATTTAGTCTAACATTCCAAACGCCGATACCGTGAAAGGGTATTACGAATTATTTTTCTCGTTTTTTCTCTTTTATATGATGCGACTGTACAGTTCAAATAAAATAGAAAGAACTAGTAGTTAATTCGTGTTATGAGGTTGTCAACAGATTCACAAAAATCTAATTACTTACAGTACATGTGCAAAGGATAAAGTTTTCACCCAATCTGACTAAAGTACGCGATCTCCCTACGGTAGCGATTTATAAGATTGAGTTTCAACCTTACTCACAGCATATCACTTCCCGATTTCTTTCTTCCTAAGATCTTTCGAAACTTGTTAAATAAGGGTTCGTATTATCATTAGGTAGCTCTTCAGACCGAGCGTTTGTGAAACTAACAACAGAATCATGCTATTTCTTTTATATTGTCCATGTATCACACACTAAACTACAGTTTGACTTAAATATACGAAGACATCTTAAAAGGGTTTTGATAATTAATGATTTCATTTGTCTTGGGTAATGCTCTTCATATTTATACAAAGTTCAACTATAGCAAAGGTGTTCGGTTTTGATAAAAAAAAATGATGCGGTATTTGATCTGGTTTTCATTGAACAAAATTTAAAATTTTATCCTATCGTTCGCTTTTTTCAGTTTGAATTTCAAACGCATGTTCCCCTAGTGAGGAAAAATGGCTTATTGTTATAATAATAATAATAATAATAATTATTATTATTATTATTATTTTCTGGGTAATCTCGCACATTTGTTATTTTGTATTACCAGGAATATGCGTATAAACATATTTACCTTTTATAACTAACATCTTTGATGAAATACAAGACAACTTATTATGTAACGGGGAACAACTGTTTTTTGCAAGTTTACTGACATAGAAAAAAAAAACAATATTACCAACTAGGTGATAAATAACTGCAACAGTGGCACTAAACACAAATCAGGTAGATTCCGTGTAAACATGTTAATTTCTCATCAAAATGTGTGAAAAAAAGAAAGTGAAATCCTTCCAAGGACTAATAATACGTGCATATCAGAAATACGAACATAATGAAGTCTTCACAAAATGACAGGCAATTAATTTGTTTGGATTATTGGCAGCTAACGATGCCAGACGTCTGTTTGTAGTCGCGGATCGATTTATCATATTCTAAGCACCTAAATCATTCTTGTGGTGTACGGATTATTGCATATCCTGCAGCAAACCGGGAGATCTGTTGTATATAATACTGTGGAAGCCGCTGAGAATATAAAAGAAATGCGTTCTGTAAAACATTTTGTTTAGTGCGTTTCTTTTCAAGTTTTGTCTTGCCTGAACCCTCACACTGTATGCACATTTGGTCAATTAAAAATGTTGAAAAATAATTTTGCTTCAGTATTTCAGTTTCCTTAAAATACATTCTTCTCTTCCAAGAGCTTTACTAACTTAAATACGAGAGCGCCTTAATTATTTGTTGGAAATGAAATCGCCCAAAACTAATTACCAGACGTATAGATATTTAATGTTTACTGTATTAATTACTGTTTATTTTTATGTATTTATTAATATCCGAAGTTTATTTTTCACACGACATTAAACAAACATAATTGTTATCAAAACTAGCCTACTAGTCCACGACATATATAGCATCAGGTCTGCACATAAATCCCACAAGTTTCGACAAAATTAAAATCAATATGAAACATAGGGAAACTATTGATAGTATAAGTACTTAAAATGTGTACTTATATGTTTATGCAATTTCTTTCCTGTTTGGTTCTTGAAATGAAACGTAAGAGATATCATGATATGACGTGGTCTTTTTATATCCAGAACATATAAAACATTGGGAGTTTGGATAGTCAAATATACATGTATACATTAAATTTCATACCTTTGAGTCATTTCCTTTTATCATCTTTTTACCTTTCTACTTTTTAAGTTAATTTTTCGACAACGGTGAAAAACTTTCTGTTATGGTAGTGAGCATAGCAGTGTAACACAATGTTCCTTGACCCGCCACCCCCATCAGAGGTCTGATCAGCGAGTAATGACGAGGGGGCACCGTGGTCCAGGGGTACAGCGCAGAGCTCCGAATCCGAAGGTCGCGGGTTCAAATCCCGTCCGTGGCGAGATTCTCTCACGATCTTCACATTCCTCCACGCTGCGCGAATACTATATGGAACCCAGGAAGCAGTCATCAAGCGTGATGAATCTAAGTTGTAAGAATTTGTATCGCAATCGATGTAAAATAAATGAGTCTAAACTAAAGTAATGACTTACATCCGTGATCTTTAACTGCAATTATTTATTATCATAACAAATTTTATAAAACCACTGATTGTTTTTCGAAAACTGGCAAACTGGACAAACGAAAAACTTTAATGAATACATACTGCATTTTTGGGCACACCTTAAGTATTTTTGTTTGTTTCATTGTTCAACTATTTCATTATGATTTAACTTTTACTTGCTGATACAATGATAACGATTACCTTACGCATGCACATTTCAATTGTCGAAAAGTGTAGCTTTTTTTGTCCATGTTTCCTCGTTTGACAGTTAGTTTGCAAGACAAAGAATGATTCTCTGGTCATTGAGATGATGATAACGAACTTCTGAAGTCACAAGACAATCTAAATAAAACATCATTAATGAAGTAATAGCGATACTTGTCTGAATGTTTAAATGAGATCAAAATGTACGAAAATAATGTAGAACTTTCCGAAGCAAATCAGTCTTGAATTATATTCAGACATTATATATTTCTTATAATATATATAATAATATATTACAACTGTTCGTAAAACATGTGTATCCTGGTGTCTGATTTTTGTTTTTGTATTACCATATTAAAGTAAAACCTCCTGCATGTGCTTTTGCCTTTTTTTGCCACATTTATTGATTTTCGCTTTTTTGGAAGCAAAGGCCGTATAACAAAAAGTAGTTAAGAAACAAATAGCAATTAACTAAATCCTATATTTTCATAGATTCTGAAGTCATTGAAAAACATATTTCGGCCTTTTTCATGTACTACATAAACAGTGTCTGTACAACAATCGGTCAAAAAGATTATTACCTCAACCTGTTTTAATCTAAATCGCCAAAATAATAAAAGCATGGTCGAAAACACCTGCAGGATGTTGTTAGCATACCATATACCCGTGAAGAATTCTTCTAGGTCTCACCCATTTATTAAAATACACTCTGTTTTAAGTTATCCACACATTATTTTCTAAACGATAATGTTTAAAACAGCAGGACATTGGCTTAACAGCTACTCTTTTTGGATCTTTATAAGTATTGATGCCTTTTATAAGACTTTCCGTTGAATGAAGTTGAATACATGCTGTATTAACGAAAAACATTTTAGTTTAAATTCCGCAGCATTTGAAGCGTTTACCAAGAAAACTAATATGTATATATAATATGGAATGTATATGGCAACAAACTTGCTAAATGCAATGGCATATAATAAAGTTGTGCTTGATCCCTTTTAACTGGTAACAAAAGCCTAAAATTAAGAATAGGCTCCTCTATTTTGCTAATGACAAAATGTCAATTTTTTTTCTGCTTCTTCTTCTTTTCCTTCTTCTGATTATCATTTATATTATTATTTTTATTATCATTATTATTATTATTATTATTATTATGCAAGTATGTATTTGAAGTGCATTATAAACTGCGTGCAAATCGGTAAAGAAGCTTTTCGATAGGCCCTTTGATAATTTCAGATTTACGGCATAATTTTCGACAGACAGTGCTGTAAGTAAGTTCATCAAAAGAGAACAACAATCAGTTCTGACTCTTGTATTATTTCAGTCTGATATAAGCAGTAGAGGTATATGTGATTTATCAAAGTCAAGTTGGCATATTTTTTTATTTCGACCTGCAAATTAGTTTGCCCTCTTAATTTTTTACATATGATGCACTGATGATTCTGAAATCTAGTTTGGAAAAGATAAAACTTGATAAAGACTGAGACATTTAATAGGTGTATATTGATAAAGGCAGTTTCTGATTACAATTGGGGAGAAACCGCCAACAGAGTTCGAATGGTTCGAGTAAATCAGCCAACAATTTTTAGTGTTTAACAATTTTAATGAAATCATTTACGAAAAAATATATCTAAATGTTCAACAGCTATCAATAATAACTAATTTAACATTATTGTAAAAAATTCAGACTGGTAAATCTTTCAGTAAATTCAGCTTTGTTGTTTGAGGCTGACGGGAAAAAAACAATCATATTATTCCATTATTTTCGTGTTACTCGCCTCCTTGGTCATGGATTTGAGTCCCGGCTCCGACCATGATCTCTTGTGATAGACAATTTGAAATCTTAAACGTAGGTTTAAGGTCAGATATGTATCCTTCCCGGGAGAGATGGATGGATAATCTATCCGCCTGATACAATTGACTGTTAATGGGCCTTCAACACAACTACACCAAAGCAAACAATGATTTTTTATTTTTTCTAGGAATTCTAGCAAATCATAATGTGTGTGTAATGTATAATCGGACAGCATAATTAATTTGAACAATAAAAACACCCAGACTGCCAATAAAAATGTCAGATGTTCATAAAATAATATAAAAAAACAACAAGAAGAAAAAACACACAGCAAAACAACAACAAGAGACATGTACAAGACCAGACGAAGACACACGCTTTTCTACTCCAGTAGTACCTGGAGTCCGTGAAAGGCAGTCTGACTTACCAGCTGGTTTGAATGCAAGAGCATGCAGATGTTTGTTCGTCTCACACTAGCAGACATTTGTTTAAAACTCACGGCTTACCGAAAACACTCGCCGTAGAATACTAATACACCAAACAAGACAACTTCTAAATTGATTTGATACAGCTTGTCTGTGCTAAATGGTGTTTGTCTCATGAATGTATTTTTTAATTTTAATAAGCTTAAATTTTAGGTCAACAAAGTTATTACATGGTGAACTTTCAATGCTTACTTATTACGTGGGATTGGATTTCTGAAAATCCTTACAAAGTTTGTTTACCTTATATTTAACTTTTCTCTCCGCCTTCTTGCATTAAGTGCGTTATGTATAGATCGCTTTTTTTGCAAAATATATTTTGATTTCATTAACATTAACATTTGAATGAGAGAAACATAACACAAAACATTAAAACAATTATAGGTTAAATGTTTGTAAACTAGATATCAAACCTAGTCATTTGCAAACCAGATAACCTTGGTGTGCTCTGAGTTTGAAATGTTGTTTGTGTAAGATATGTTTTTTTTTTGTATTTCATAACTTAAGACTGACCGTAATTACGCATTCCATTCTGCTTAAAATTTAATAGTCCATAGAAACAAACAGATAAGTCATTTTATTTATATGTTGCTGAAAACCCAAATAAGAAAAGATCTCTTTTAGATATTTAAGATTTATTTAGATAATTGGTAAGCTGTATACAATATGATTAAAACCTCGTGTCTTAAGTGCAATAGTGTACACAAGTCTTGCCTAACTTTAGTCATTCTTGGACGTGAAATTTTAGTCATTCTTGGAAGTGAAATTTTAGTCATTCTTGGAAGTGAAATGAATGCTTCTAAAATTCCTTAAAAAATAGGAAAAAAACTTGTTTTCTGCAAAGAATTCTAACTATTAAAGGTAAATGCATTTGTCGACGATATATAGAGATATTCCTTCACTTATCGAAGAATATTTTCAAATTTCGATGTAAATTTGTTGCTAAGAAGAAGTAAATTTAAACGACTCTCTAAGATAGGAATTATAATTCTATCATGCATGACAGGTTTAACAAAGCCTACCCGAAAAGCAAAAATGCAAACAGACAATGCAGACACTTGAAGGTTATCTTAACATTTCAGTAAAGTACTGTAACCCACACAAAATAAAATGTGATATATACGTAAGGGGATTTACAAAAACATGAAGCAGTTACAAAGGCTCATAGTAAATGTTTTGATGTCAGTATCTGTGCAGACATTTTACAAACACACGGCATAGGTTGAAAAAATCGAGACGTGGACAAATATTGATATATACAGTTATGGTAACTGTACAGTGACACATAAATTTTATAATAATTTAGTTTTAAATAGCGGTAGACAGAAAATGCTATTGTAGTAGAATCAAATCCATTACAAACTAAATTCAATTTTGGCGTCTATTTATTAGTCTGAGAGTTATTTATCGGTTCTATGAAAGAATAGATAATTTTTTTGTAATACTAAGCAATCAAAACAATTTTTAAATACACATGCTCGCGTGTATTATACAAAAACTACAGATGATTAAAAAATATTGTAAAAATAATTGTATATAAATACGTCGGGCTAATAGGTATTCAATGAAAGTTGTGCTTAAGAACAATATTTTTTCATCAGCCGTGTGCCTATACATTGCTTATTGCTATTTCAATTTAAAAAATAAGCTTAAAATACAGTGCAATTATATACAAAATATATTGCAAATATTCACCGGTTTTTTTACTGCAAACATGTAGAAAAAGTAAAAAAGGTCATACGAGCGACGAAGGATAATCGCTGTACGTAGATGGCGTTGCGACGGCTCATCCTGATACTGCTACAGGTACCAGGACCCTTATGTCTTTTGTAGGAAAGTCTTACAAACAATTACAAAGAAAAAAAACAACAAAGTTACATTTTAACAGTGGCTAAAATCTTATTTTGATTGTACCTATATGTTTACCTTTCATTACATACTTTGTGTAATTGAATTATGAATAAATAAAGACAACTACAAACATTACCCTTTAATAGTATTATATTTAAAAGTACCTGCCTCAAATGAAAATGATAATTAAAATGGGTTGCAAAGAGTAACGCACAGAACTTGAGATCAAGTTGTGTGGCAGTCGGCAAAGATGCCTTATGTATGATACTGTTTTCATTACGAAAAGCTTTTTGACAAATGATGTTGAGATTACAAAAAGAAAGTATGAAGTCAAGTTATTATTATAGACTAAAACTGGCATATCATTTTGACCTGCAGATTGTTTCTACCTATCAACACGTTTTTTTCTTGATTATTCTGTTGAACTTGAATTGTGGTTTATGTAAACTGTGTAGATAAGCTTTGGCAGTAGTTTATCTACGATTTGATTGACATTTAATAGGTATAAAAAGGAACAACAATAAATCATCGGATAAATCAGTTTATTCCCTTATTTTTACGAGTACGCGGCCACAGGATTTTAAAGATTGCAATGGTCTATTTGAAAGATACATTTAAGTTATTTATCTGTCTGATATCTGATCATCTTTTATATAAAATATTTGATAAACCAACACTACTTTGAATAGCTTTGAATATCTTGTTTTCATGTTATCTAAAATAGCATATAGGATTCTTTTTCTAAAGAAGGCTAGAGAAGTTTTAATATTGCTTGTGTTGGGAATAGCAGAAAAAAACATGTTTTTCACTAAATGTATTCCATTTTCACGAAATAACATTATCTTTGTTACGAAATGATATTTCTCGTTTTTTTACAAAATGATAGTTTGTGACTCAAAATAACTTTTATTGGATTAAATGTTTCAAACAAAACATATGTGAAATGTTACTTTAAGAACGATAGCACACTGAGTTGGTTAACAATCAAATATAAATGAAGTATAAGATCTTTTTTCAAAAATGTAACATTTAAATATTCGCGAATCTCTTGTTTACATTAAGTAAACTTAAGTTTCTTGCTATTTTCCTTTATACTAGAAATGTATTCACGAGTTTTGCGTGCAAGTGGTAAGAACTTTAAAAGGTATGTCCTTACATACTGCTTCCTCTAAAATCAAACAAATAACGAATCACATGAGCTGATGTCAATGTCAAAAGAAGGAACTCTATTGCATTTAAATTTCCTTCTTTTACAGTGAATGTTTTTTTTGCACAATGTTTTGTTTTGTTGGTGCATTTTACAAATGCACACTTTCTTACTGTCGATATGCCCTGGAGTGAAAATCCGCTTAACATTATAAAATATCTTTCATGTTATAAAGAATACAACAAAAATGCATATACAGTTATATATCATCGGTTTATTTAAGGGAAATTGAATAACTCTCAAGCATAATGGTCGGTTGTACAGGGTGTTAGTAATGCTCGCTATTTTTACGGTAATGCCTTTTCATTTTCCCTAGATAAGCGTATTACTGACACTAATTATTTATAATGAATTTTAGATAAGGATCCATGACAATAAATATTGCATGCATTCATTGGCAGTAACTGAGGCTTCCTGGAAGAAAGGCTTATTGTGCTGCCATTATAGCGAAAACAAATCGCTATTTTGCTAAGATTTTCCCTCTAGTTGAAATAATATAATTAAATATAAATGTTTTGAATTTTCATTTATTTTTATTAATATTATTATTATAACTATTTTTATCATTATTATTATTAAATTTACGCTTGTTTCTTTTCATTAAAACTGAACGTGAAATATTGTGCGATCAAACATTTTCGAAGTGTCCGTGTTTAAGCTGAACATTTTCTTTTTCTATTTAGAGAAAACATTTATTTTGGAACTATCATGTCTTAGTAATAGGCAATTTGTTTTTACTGTTTAGCGTATAAAGTTACCAGCTGGTATTCAGAGCTTTTATTGTGTTGGTAATGTTACTGTTTACACTTTCTCAGCTTAAGGTGAAGATTTCCTTGAAACATTAATTCGTAGAAAAAATAACCGACATAAAAATGGGATTACGGCAAACCCCTAGCTGTTTCTTTTTCAGGTGATGTAAATCTAAAATCATCACTGTGATATAGGACTAATAACCTTTACATCACGGTTAGGTTTAATGAATGTTATAGAAAACTCAGAAGACAGTATAGGAAATACAGAAACTTTCATCAGACAGGAAGTCTTTACACTACCCCGAAATAGAATCAACTTCATTAGAAACCGAACGCATTCTGCCTACATTATAAAGGTATTTTTAGATACCGTGAATCAAAATAGATTGAGTATTCATGGCAGTTATAAGTAAAATGTCTCGTTCGCAATTCATCAAATTAGCCTTAAAGAGGCACATATAGCATGTGCTGAGGGTTTTTGTTTGGAAAAGAACAAGGGTGGCAGTTTAAACTGGTTTATTCAATAAATGAATGATATAAGTTAAGCTTTAGAACATGTAGACATTCTAAGTTAACACCACTGTAATGATCTACATTGGTCACATGGTAATGATCTGGACAAGGACTTGGAGAACACCATTCATTTTAGAAAGGGATTTTCCAACAAGTCCCGAAAAAATACCCATTTTATGGATCAAAACGAATACTGAAACAAACGGACCAACTTCTGCAAATTGCAAAGGTATGAAATATAATGAGACTATTCGATCATTAATCCAAGAAATATCAGAATATTGACTGGTTATATTAAAAGAGATATTATCATTTCATTATTATAAACAGATCCACAAAGTAAGAGACAACGGAACGAGATGAATTTATGAGAAATGACTACCTAAAATTTGATAAAAATAGCCATATGCATAACTAAATATCGAAAGTTTTGGAAAATCAAAGACATAAAATTATCACAAGTCACCTGTTGCTGGGTGTCGCAGTCGAAAAAAATGCAATAAAGATTATCCTCATCAGACAGAAAGCGTTACGTATGCTGAAACAGGTGCATCTGTTTCAAATATCTCAATTCATTTTTGGCCTTTATTCAGAAAGGTTAGTTATATGTGTCTGAAATGCCAGAATTCAAAGACAATTTTCAGATTTTTTCTCCTAAAAAAACGTTTCTTATATGATATATAATTTCATTTTGTAACAAAAGCAACAAAACCTTGCTTTGAACTGTTCACCTACCTGAACGAGGAACAGCTGGATATCAAAGTGAATTATCAGTGAACATTTCACTTAATTCGGCGGTTGAGCGTCATATGTTCTACAAAGTTATCGTTCTTTTCATCTTCCATTTTATAGGGGGGCATATTTATTTTAGAATTTTCTGTTATTGAATAAAACTTAGTTTTTTTCTTCTTTTTTTTTCTTAAGTTCTTACAGTCAAAGAATATTAAAGTATAAGGGAGAGTACAGTATGAGTCTAATTGTATACGTAAAAATAGATATATTTTTCAAACTAACAGAATTTATATATGTGTTATTAGTGTGCCTCTAACGAATGATCCCATTATTAAGATATCTTATACAGCCCTCTACTTTATCTTCAAATCCGCCAGCGGTTTCACTGACCGGATGATACATCAGTTAAATGCAAATTGTCTACGGTAACGTCGGTAGTCACAAGACTCAATGTAAATCTACATTTATCACAAACATAAAGAATTTCAAGTTTATGTTGTAAATATTTATGCTAGAAGAAAAATTACCGCATACTTTTATTTTTTATTATTAATTTATTTATTTATTTCCAAATGAGAGTTAAACTTGTTATGACATTGAAACAAAAGCAGAATGCATGAATGGAAATACTTTTCGTTCTTTTCATACAAATGCTTACGTGTAAATTTTAATATTTATTATACTATCTATTTATCAAGATTATTATCCTGTTTTTAGTTTTTTTAAACTACTTATTTGTTTCTTTTCCCTTAAAACA
Source organism: Cyclina sinensis (assembly GCA_012932295.1). Lineage (NCBI taxonomy): Eukaryota > Metazoa > Mollusca > Bivalvia > Venerida > Veneridae > Cyclina > Cyclina sinensis. The sequence continues at coordinate 21,921,500 of JAAONU010000009.1, forward strand.
GCAAACAATTCTGTGCATAGTTTCCTTGGATCGGGCTGGCATGGAAAACGACCATACCGTTAGAAACGTCTTGTTAGAAAGGAACACGCAGCATTTTTTTTTGGAACCATTGCAAGAATTCTTGCCTGTGTTATTTACAAGATGACATGAAGATGAGATACAATATGACAGTTTGTAATAATTTATATTATTGTTATCATAAAGGAAAGATAATTTCGCACGTCTATGGCTAGGAATACAATTAATAATCAGAGTTTTTGGATACAGGTGTGTGAATAATTGCACACATTAATGTCTTCCGATCTTTTACAAACGCATTTGTTAACCCCTCTGGAAGCTGATATCTGATTTATTGTAGCCGGATAGGAATAATGAGATGCACTAATCTTTACTGGAAATTAATGCCTGGCTACCGTAAAAAATATCGCTATCAGGAAGTGTTAACTGCATGGCAAAAAAAAATAAATAAATAAAAAACGACAGATTTATCGCCTGACGTAAGCTTAACAGTTACTGTAAGTAATATTACAGTGTTAATTTTTTTTAAAGTTTTATTACATCCACACGCGCAAGTTAATTGGAAACGAGCGAAAGCGTTCGCAATTTGATTAGCGCATTTTTAATGTCTGCTTCTAATCAGTTGTGACGTTATATTACGAAGTTTTCGGATCTGCAATTTGTAAAGCCTCTCAACCATATAATGCTTACTCAAACTTAAAATCTTAGTTTGATACAAATTTACTAAAAGGTTTGACTTTTATGCCCCCGAAGGGGGGCATATAATTTTCTAACCGTTTGTCAGTCCATTCGTCAGTCCGTCCGTGATTCCATTTAACTCAAACATTTAAAAGACTTTAACATTTGCCCATAACTTCCTCATATGTTAATGGTTTACTTTATATTTAGACACAACAACATTTTGGCCAAGACATTCCCACTGACATATATTTGTATGACCTTCAACCCTGAATGACCTTGACCACAAAGGTAAAATTATCAAAATTATTTATATTGGGCATCACTCCTTTATATCTTAACAGATTGAGTTCATTTTGCAGACGGCAACTCTTAGGGAGAAGTCTTCCAAATGTTTATAATTTTTTACATTGACCCCTAAAATACCTTGACATTGATGGGAAATTGAAAAATGAAAACCACTTCTTTAGAATCAATAGATTTAGTTGATGTATGTACACAACAATCCTTTCGGAGAGATCTTCCAAATGACATATATTTTTTCCTTAATTTGTCGCCTATTTTACCATGACCTTCAAGTCAAATTGTTACAAAATATCACTTCTTTTGAAGGATCTACAATTTCTCTTCATCTGGTCCTCATCTCAAAGGTCAAAACACCATTCCAGGGGCATTGTCATCTTTCAGTGACAGTTCTTGTTTAAATCAAGTTTTCAATTCAATTTGTTTATCTCATAAAGCATTGTTAGCCTTTTATAACCAGAAGATGCATAGTTTTCATTTCAGATCTTTAATATTAAAATGATGACTATAACTATGATCAAGAAGGCCGTTTTGTTGTTTTGATATTAATATACTCATCAAAAGCATACACCAGAAGAAAGGGCCTTAATAGTTTGAAACTGTTAGCACGAGGCACAATTTATATGTTTAAAGGTACAATCTCATTGCAGATAAACTTGACTTAAAGGGGCTGTGTTCCAGATGACAAAAAAGAAAGTTTTCTTGTTTTGTAAATTTCTTTTAATATTTATGACTTATGCTTAAAAACATACTTACGGACAAAAAAATAAGTCAGATAATCACATTATAAATTGATTTTTTTACTGCTATACCGTAACGCGACGGTATAACTATACCGTATAACATTTAAACTAAATAATTGTTATTTCAGTTGCAGTGATAGTGGTGACAGTAAAGGCATAGGAAATATTCTGTTAACATGAGGGTCCAGAGTTCAAATCAGGCTGAAGCAAATATTTTTTTGTTTTGTTCTGTTTTGACTTTTATAATCAGTTTTGAAGTAAAATATCATGTTGTTATAATCTCACGGCATCTAGATATTTAATTCATGTAAAAAATATTTTTATATCAAATCTGGAGTACAGCCCCTTAAATACATATTAATAAAGTGCAACCGTAAATAATGTATTGAGAAATACATTATTGACCAAGCTACATTTGTGTTAAGACAAAGGGAGACAAATGCTGAATGGATGTGAAACAAGAAAAGAGCGGTAATTTCTCCTTAAATGCTTTTAGATAAAACTGTGTTCCTTATTTAATTCACGTGCTGTTGTTGCCTGATTTGAATTGTCTTTCTTCGATCAAATATTACCATATGAGTAAATATCCCGAGCATAAATGAGTAAAACCAACAAGTAAAAATGAGTAAATACAACGAGTGAAAATGAGTAAAACCACCGAGTAAAAGGCATAAAAAGAGTGTTGATAGTTCATCTAAAGTAATGATTGTGTCTGTTTTTGTATCGAACGGCTTAATCATATTACTCTTTAGAGAGAACGTTTATTCTTACAAATCTTGCATTTCATGAGTAAGAAATATGAATAAGAGAAAAATGATAATAATCAAGTCAGACAGCTAAACAATGAGTGCATAAGCAAATCTGCATCATAAAATCAAACAATGATCTATTAAATTTAAAAGCATGGTTCTGTGAAGAAATTTTGAGAAACAAAAGGAATCGGCAACCTAAAGGTACACAGACACCACAATGATTTTTGTTTTTCATTACGCTTAATTCCTTTCCCATGAAACACGGTTCTACGCCTACAGGATGCTCAGGAAAAGTTGTAAAGTTATATTGCATCATATCACAGAAAACAATAGTGTACTTTCTTTTGAAACAAATAAGTTTGTACTTAACATATGTTACATTTATTTATGAATAAAATGTGTTAGCATTTATGCGTTACATTAGCCTATCCTGGAAGAAGTACCACGTGAGTCGTATGACTGTTTGCAACTGTTTGTGGTAAAACCTTGGACGCGTCTGTGAAACTGCACAATTAAGGTGCAACATTGCATCCGCCCTGGTATATGAAAATAACAATGGATTAATGATTATTAACAAGAGGCCTAGGAATATTAATCAACCGTTGAATAGCATTTATGAAAGAAAACTAAATATATGATGTATAATATTAATCAACTAACATGTAACATTGGACGTAATACGAATAATCTTTTATGAAAACTGTCGTATCAAAAAAACAACAGGAACAAAATAGTTACTTAATTTAGCATAATTTATAAAACACTGGCAACACAGTCTAAGAGGAGTATATTAGACTAATTAGTATTGGATGTTTTTAAGTTTTGTTTTCTATTTGGAATTAATTTCAACCTGATTGTTTAAAATGTGGACTATGATATCACTCTTAACTTACGACAAGTGTCTGTGAGTATGTTGCCATTTTTATTTATACGAAAGTAAATGTAACTTAGTTTTAAGTTACGTTCAAACTTATCTATTTTACGTCAATTGAGGAAACAAGTTATTGCAACCTACCTTAACCCCACTCGATGGCTGGGGAACACTGGCACTAAAAGATGCATACCTTTAAAAACATTTTAATGGGAAACAAATAAAATGAATTTTTACCAGTTTCCAAGTAGCCAGCCAAATGGATTAATATAAGTCTTTATTTGGAGAATTTCTGTTGTACCGTTGTTTGTGAGGATAGCCATTTATTTCTAAGAACACTTGGATTAATATAAGTCTTTATTTGGATAATTTTGTTTAACCTTTGTTTGTGAGGATAGCCATTTATTTCTAAGAACACTTTCTAAGTGGCGGCGTGGCCGAGTGGTTAACGCGTCGGACTAGTTGTCAATGGATTGCTAGCCGCACAGGTTCAAACCCAAGCAAGAAACTTTACACTCATAGCTTAGTACTGGTTAGTTCCAGGAACGGATTCGAGAGTGTGTCTGTCTATAAGCTAAAAGCTTCCTACACGATCGAACTAAAATAAATGTGGTATAAACTATAAACTTAGTGTCTAAATGCCAAAAGGAAACACATTGGAACATAATAAGAGTATGCCCCTGTAAGCATTCTGGAAAATGTTTCTAAGAACAAACCCATTCAAAAAAAAGTACCCATTTTAATATTTATATTCACTTTTTTTCAGGAAAAATTATTCAGATAAAATGTGAAAAATGAAAAACAAACAGCAGGATTTTATTAACAATTCTTATATTTAAAGCAATTGCACTAGAATATACACTTCAAAGTATCAAAAGATTCCTGGTAGTTAAACATGAAGAAGTGATAACGTTTAAGCTTATTTTACTGGTTAAAATGATGAAGATGCATTACAGACAAGATAACTGCTGAAACATTAATGAATGTTAGAAAACAACGTAAATTAAATTTGGATGTTCTATCAGAGGGATATAATTAAAAACTGTGTTTTTTCCTGTAATGTTTTAACTTTATCTCATTAGTGAATTAGTTACTTTTTTCAGAATAAGACAGTTTTAAATGGGAGGAAAGCTTTTCTCACAATATTTGTATTTCTACGAGTACACTTGAAAATGTATATATTTTCAGGGTCACACTAACCCACTTATATGACATTTATAAGTGCTGTAGACAATACTAAACGAAGGTGGCAGCATTTGTAGAAAATATTACTATATATCAGCTAAACACCATAACTTGTATTGCTTCATTGCATTTTAGTGTTATAACCTATAGATTAAAAGAAGAATGTTTCATTCTAGTGATATGATTTATATACTGAAAGAAATATTGAATTATGAAGTTTTTGTCGTCATATGTTAGCAAATCGTAAGTAAGACAGACACGTATTAATGCGATCCAGAATGCTTAGGATGCATTAATATGTACGTACATTCGTTCAATTTCTGGACACTTCGAAGTCCCAGTATCACACTCGTTTTACTGAAAATGAAAAATAAAAGAACCAATAGGATAATGATCGAACCATGCTCTATTAATTTTAAAACAATGTTGACATGCTTTTTCTTTCATCTGCATTACATATTTTGCAATATCATTGAAAATAAACACTGCACTATATTGCTAACGTAAAAATTGATTTAAAAAGCAAAGTTTGAGTGATTTTTGTTCAAATAAAGGTCATTTTACCAGTAAGACGTCGTTTTTTGATAAAATAAGAACCACATGTCAATGTGCTCCTGGGACTTTAAAGATCAAATAAAATCATTTGGCAGTTGTTAAACTGCCGTTTTCATATTTTGCGTCAAAATGTTTCTTTGAGAGATGTTTTTACTTTTTTATTTTATTTTTCAGGTTACTATATCATTCATGTATGAGAAAACACATTCATCGATGTTGATCTTTACAGCATCAAAGGTAAGTCCAATTTCTGTCAAAACATTTGATGAATTGTGCTAAAGTTGTAGGAAAGGCCAGCGACATATGTTACAAACTTTATTTCATGTTTGATTTCTGTTTGAATTCCATATGTTTGTGTGTAACTGTACTAGCCCGATTAGATTAAACTTTACTGGGCAGTTTACATTCACCTCGGAGTTTTCAGATTCAGAAAAGTGTACCTCTGCAATGTGCTTGTTTTGAACATTGTGTGTTTTAGGAAATGTTTTATGACAATAATAGAACAGCTGTGCAAATGATTTTCTTGTCTAACTTCTTACAATTATTTTACCATGATTATTATTTTTAAAACTACTGTATAGAAGCAATACCTTAAATGTTTAATTTCTTTTAGTTTACATTGTTTTACATGACTATAAGTAGGTCTGCTAATGTATGATAAGACACATTTGAGCAAAATGTTCCAACCATAGAATTACTACAGAACAGTTCAATGGAGTTTGTGGAGATTTGTGATATAAATGTCTGTTGCCATTTTTTAACCATATGGGCTCATGCAAAAATGTATTATAAATAATCTGTGCACTTTTACAAGCAAATTGAGTTGCATGAAAATTTATGACAATGTATTTGTGCAAACGAACGAACTAAAAGCTTTTGACATACATAGTTAGATGTATATTCTGTAAATATAAATCGAATCGATAATGTATGTTATGGAAAGTTAACCACATCTGATCCTTAATTGAGAGTAAAGTGCAAAACAAATACCGAAACTTTCTATATAACAAAGCAAAATGTCACTTTATTGAATTATCCTCGGATTATGCTATTTATAATTAGAGTTGTCTAACAGAGCCTTTATGGTGATGAAGCGTTTGCAGCCGATTCAAATGACTGTAAAAATGAAATTAACTCATACATCTCGTACAGTGACAATCATTCTAGCATGCAGATGTTCCTAAGAAACCAAGGACAATATGTTTTACCATATTTTACTTGCGATGCGCCACGTGCATTGAAACTTTTCATTGTTTTTATTTCTTCTAATCCATGAAGTTTGATTGTACTTTGCAGAATTTTATACTCTCTCTAAATAAATATAAAGTAACCAAGAAAGGTTACTTGTAAAATCTAATAAGGCAGACATTCACAAACACACGTCCAATTGCTGTTTGTATATATATGTAAATTAAAGGTATATAATGAACTAGAAAAATTTCCGATAATGATCAAAACGTTCCATTTTCACCAGGTGTTGAAAATGAGCTTTTATAAAACCGGAGCGACAAATTATATCAATTGCTGATAAAGACATCTATCTATCTTACCTTTATGAAAACTCAATTGTAATGGTATTGATTACGACTACGTTAAAATGTTGAGGCTCACTCATACGAAATGTATTACGAAGTGCTTAACAAAAATGAGTGTTAAATTATGAAACGTGTTATCTAAAATAGCAAAAATCTTATTGCTCAAACCGAAGAGATGTGTTCTAACTGACGTCGAGTCGTTAATTTTTTTAAAGATGTGTTCTAACTGACGTCGAGTCGTTAATGTTTTTAAAGAGAAAAAACTATGCGCAAGAAATCACCTTAAAAATAATAAGAACAATTTCGAATGTACTAAGTAACTATACGTGTAGTCAACAAAGTAATATCAAGGTGTTTAAAAAATTTTTACATATGCGTGTATTGCTGTCATCAAAGTTCTAACAATTTTCTGGGAGAGGAGGTTGGTTGTGATATTTGAGATAACATGGCCATCAGTGATGTTGTTTCACCAATGTTTAGTGTCATTTCATAACTACCTGAATATGGAAATTCCAACTAGGAAAAATGAACCACAAAGCAAATACGTCCATTTTACTTATTTAATTACACACTATAGGTTATATGTATTCTTTACAATTATAAATCCATAGATGTAATTCTCTCACACTTAGCTCAACATTGACTACACACTATATAAAATCTATCTCAGAGTCTGTGGTAATATTTCTATGAAATACTAGCAAACATTTTCTTAGAAAGGCCCAAGCGAAAAGGAAGCCCAGAATACTGGTTTGCTCCAGTATATGTACTCTTCCCTCCAAATACGGGGTGTAGCATCATTAATCTGTCATCTCCTTCCCGATAAAAAGTGTAGCATAATATATCAAATGTTAACCTACAGAGAATGCAACAATGCTACAAGTCTAGCCTACAAGTCATGATTTGTTTGTTTTTGGCGTTTAACGCCGATTTCAACATATGTTATATCTCGGCGGTCAGCCCACCTAACCGGTTTTCCTGGATAACTAACCAGTAATTGCAAATTTCTCCGCAAGTGACTGACTACTGTTTCCACATGATCTACTCTGAATCAGCGGTGAGAGACAAATGAACATAAGACACAATGTCTGAGAACAATTGTCACGGAGAAATTTTGCCCTGCCCAGGGGTCGAACCAACGACCGATGGATTACTAACCCATGATTTATGGTGCTACATCCTACTCATTTGTTCTCCTACAGCGTATTCGCTTTAGAGGTTAACCAAAGGTGAAATGAGTTCAACTGACCCCTAAATGTTTCCACTATATGAAGTTTTACTATGAATGGTAAGACTTTTATATAAAATTATCTTACATGTACTTACTACCCTAAAATACAACAAAAGAAAGATAGAAGTAATGTTCAAGGCGTCCTAGGCATGGTGTACTTACTTGTATTGCACACGTTACGAGTATGATAACTGAAATAAAAAGTTACAATTGTTTTAGAAATATCTAGATCTAATCGACATTTATGAACAATATCTTAAGAAATTGCCGACGAATGCATATTGCATTTTTCTAAACATATAATTCATATGTAACTTGTGGTTTCAGAATGTAGAACATTTTGAAATGATTTTAGACATGGAAACAAAGTTGATTCTTCTATTGTTTGTCAGATGCTTCCTAGAATACAGAATAATTATCATTGTGCTAGAAATAACACTTCTTGTGGATATGTATCTAAATATATTTATGTTTCTATGGAGATGAGTGGCCTGCATTTCATAAACAAAGCATGAAACTTTGAACGTTTGCATTAGACCCACTTTTGTTCATAAAAACAAGAAATACAGGAACCAGTGCAAGAAAATCTTAAAGACGAAACAGGAAATATATTCACAAAAAAAGAAACAAGTAAAAAAAGAAACTAATTACAAAAGTATACACTTGAAACGAAACTGAATTCTGAATTAAAAGAGCGCAGTTATTGCGCATGTGTTCTTTAGTTTTTGGCCAGGCATTTAAATTTCTTGCTGTATCAATTCATGCAAGTTAAAATCAAAGAAAATTAATGAGAGCAACTTAGGACCACCTACCGTGTTACTTCTATAATTACGTTATCAAATATGCTTAAACATTTATATCAGTTTTTATACTCATATACGAGGAAAATTGATAAATGTATGACAGTAATGTTCTTCCACAGAAACCATTCTGCACAAAAAACATTGACGATTTTGTAGTAAAGTGTGGATGTTTTATATACAACCTATGAAATATTGATATATTGTGATTAAAATGACCCATTATGCCATTGGACCATTTGGATCCACCCATAGAGTCACGTCATTTCCCGTTGGGAAATCTTCAAATAAAGAATGTATTAAACCACATAATACAAGCTCTCAAGTTTTAATATTTAGCATGTAGGATTGTCTAGTTAATCTTTAATAAGCTAGTTTTTTTAATAAACCTTGGCTCATTCTTGGACCTGTCCTATAGGTATCTTCTTTTTACGAGAATTTTCAACTTCTTCGAAAACAAAACAAGGTCCAGAGTTCTAAAATTTTGTGTGTGGAGCTCTGTGAAGATCAGTGTGCCCTTGGGTCAGTATTAGCCAGATACTGGTACACGAAATCTTTTATACAGCGATATATGTTAAGCCTTGAAAAACATCCTGCCTTAAATAAAGTAGCCGAAAGATTTGATAAATTGAAGCTCTGTATCAATATCTCGTTTCTTTTGTTACAAATTGAATTTCTAAGACTTTGCAGTTGCCATGTTGTTCACTTGTATCAAGTTGAGCGGTTCAGAATCATCTCATATTTCACCATCCGTTCTTAAAAACGAAAGGAAGACTACTCTCCAAGAGATCTTTACTATTCTTTGTGATTTCCTTCCCTTTGAAATAACTTGCCTTTTTGCAAATCAATCGTATAATAATTCTAAGTGGTTGTGTATCTTTACTGTTTGTTAAGAAAAGGTCAATTTAATATATTGTCAGAGACAAACTTGATAAATCTCAGAATTATTTGTTCAAGAAAGAACATGTCTATGATGCAGCTTCAGAAAACTGACACTCGCTTTGATGTTTTTAACTCAGACTGCGAATTACAGGTATAGTAATCTTTCGATAGGAAAGACCGCTTTATAATATGAGTTGTTCCCCTTGCTATGCGTGTCGGTGTTTTTAGAGGGGGATAAATGCAAGTGGTATTCTCATGTGATGGAAGATTTGTCTCCCTTCTCTTTTAATGAGATCGATTTTCTTTACACAGCAAATGCAAGAACCGAGAAAGACTAAGAACATACTTCAACTTTGATGCTTTCTTAACATTGTTTCTATTCTCATAGTGATACAAGTAAAAGAAACATATTTTCTTACGGAATTCTGATCTGATTCTGAAATCATTACTGTTGAAATGATAGAGAAAAATGGTTAAAGGGAAACAGACATACGAAAGTTGATGACAATAGTGCTCTCCTTCATAACATCTTCATAAAACTTCTCTGCTTACAATTGTTGCCATAATACAAGTTCAACCGGAGAAAACTTAAAATTTCAGAAATAGCAAGCTGATACAGAAATCGAAACACATATTTGACAGGCTTGTCGTTGGTAAATAGTTTGAATATTTTGTTGATACTTGTTCAGTCAAGAAAAAAATGATTTTGCCTGTTAAAAATAAACACATTCGACTGGTAGCAACTGTATTAAACACCTGCTATTCTAATTTCATCAAACACGGTTTGGTTTGAGATCTTATTATGCCATCGATGTCTGCGAACATACAGAAGTAACTACAAACTTATTTTCGGGAGCTGTTTCCCCTTCTTGCATAAAGCATGCATTTGAAATATAATTAACTGTCCTGGTATTTTGCTTATAGTAAAATCAAATACGTTCTCTAAGGAATCGTGAACATGTTTACGTTATTTCAAGTTACAATTATACGTTATTTCAAGTTATAATTAAGTTTACCTCATAGTTTTCACTATAAGAGGGTTGCCATTGGAAATAATAAAGGGAGTGTATTGAAACAGATTGGAGTCACATTCATCAAAAAATTACTCTTGGTATATTTTATAACACATTTTGTTAAAAGTAAGATTAAATTCACTTTAGTTATAACGATTAGTTAATCATCCGATATTACTTTTATATGTTGTTACAATTACTGAACAGCATGAACAGTACAAGTTTCGTAATTCTAATTACATTTTATGTTTCTGTAATCTATGCATCAGCTTATAAAAGTTTAGAAAGTATTTTCCTGAAGATACCGTGGTTATTCTGTGATTTATTAAACATAAAGATAGTGGGGAGATATTGGATAACCTGTTACAGAGTATGCAACTGCCAAATTCCAACGATCTGCAGTTGATTGTCTGGTTCGACTTTATGATAATAATCAGAGCGTCAAAACTTCGACAATTCGTTTACAATGTGTAAATAAGTTCCTGGTGTAAATTGCAAAAATTCTGCCAAAACTGATGAACATTCAAACGTGATTGCGCTGCACTCTAACATAGCAGTTATTTACAGGTAGATTGCCGAAGATGAGATCAAAAACAAACTCTAAGAATCTCCCATATCGTTGTTTTAAAATAAAGCATACCTTAGACGAAGAAAACCCTGAGATTATTTTTCACTTCAAGAGTTCAGAGAAGAAGCAAATTGAATGCTAAAACAGTATAACTTGTTTAAATATATTTAAATTTGCCCCTTTTTAAGCGAAGTCGTCAATTTGATGATTATACGCAACGGGATATTATGAGTGGCTTGAAAATTACGGAGAGCTTTCTTACAATCTTCTTTCCCTTCATTTTTTTTTAAAAATAATTCTATAATACATCTAGAGGCGTGAACTTTATAGAGAAAAAAGGGTGAGGAAAAAGAAACAGAGAAACAAAGACCAACTATTTTGTTTTTTTTTTCTGTCTGAAATATTTCATCGTTTAATCATGTCTTCATTTATGAGGACATTAATAAATGAAATATCAACACTTATTTCCTTGGAAGCATATTCTATTTTATTTAGAACATCGAAAGCCTTGTTACCCTTGCTTTTGTACTTTTTCCTGTGAAATCAACATGATTTAGTCGATGATTGCCTTATCTTACATGATTCAGAACAACTTCTGCCACCCTTACATTGTTTCCCACGTAGATTGCCTTTCTTTTACAGGTTATTTTCATTTTCAGTAATTCTAAGATTTTGCCGTGTAAACAAGCTAGCACGCCTATTATGTGCTCAGAGAAAGGTTTGCTAATTAACCAGTTGCGTTAAATGTTTATTGTATTCCACAATGTCATTAGGTATGCCTTTGAAGATTATGAAAAAGTCTGCAGTTTTCCTTTTGTCTTTGTTTATTTTTTTTCTGAAACATTATTATAGAAATCTGCAATTCATGAAATGGTTCTGCTAGCACAAAGGACAGGTAGATATTTGGAGCAAGTCAGTGTTTTTGTTGTAATAAACAAATTTTGTAATCTCCAGGGGAAGATCCCTAACGCCACTGCTTGTCTTTAGGTTGAGATGATAAACCAAGGGTATTATACATCGGCATTCGGAACACCTCGAGCGACTTCAATAAGTCTTTACACCGAAGTTGTCGGAAATGGCCGAGTTGTTACGACTGATACATCGGTGCTTTTCAGGTCAGGAGTATCTCAGAACTGGGATGCCCTCTATAGTATTTATCTTGCACTGTCCCTAAATACGTAAACACCAAAACTTAATGGTCCGCTAGTTTCAGAACACTGGTACCGACAGTGAATAAGCTGAATGAAACATATTTTAATTATTTATTGAAATGATTTTGAAATAAACATAAAAGCAGGAAAGCTTGCAGTGCAAGTGGGAGAGGCCGTTTAGAATTTAGAAACAAAAACAAAAAATCCATACCTGTTGGAAAGTAGGCAGAAAAACAACCGTTTATATTGTAAGAAACAAAGGTTATCAGTTGAACTGGTTGGTCACTCTGTTTTTTGTTTGATGTTGTTGTTTCTGTCTTTATTTTTTCTTTTTTTTTTTCTTTTTTTGAGTTTCTATTTTTTTTGTTGCTGTGATTTTTTTCGGAGGATCACACATTTTTAGAGAACTGTTCGTATTTGAAGGTTCAAGGGCAAGGATCGTTTCTATGCAAAATACATAAAGTATGAGCTTTACAAGAAGGAATGATTATGGAAAATAGACTAAGGTTTAACCGTGTTTATCATATACAAGATAATTCATGTTAACGTAGCATGTCGGTTCAGGACAATCTGAAATAACTTATTTCAAATTTCCAAAATTATCTTTACTCATCTTTCGTATCAAAGAATCTGTAAATATCATTTGGAAGCTTATCATGGTAAATGTTTCACAGGTCATTACATCGAGTGGGCATTTAGATTTCCAGGGAAATGATAACAAAAATATTTTAAAGTGGCAATGCTATAGTCATACCTGGAGTATATAGATGCCCCATAATACAATATTGCTGTGTAAGTTTAATCATTCCGCGCAAGCTACTCAGCCATAATGACAAAACTTAGAAAACATTATTTCCAATGTAAATTGTACGTCTGATGTAACTTATTCTTTGCTAAGTGACGTCCTCAAATAGAGTAAGAGATACAACGTATTTGTTATGTAACTAGCAAAAATTGTTATATCTGATTTTTTATTTTGGATTTTTTACATATTTCTCATGCTTATCTTTATGGCTAAATATTACATTTGAAATTTGAGTTCTGCTATTTCAATTACTGCAGAATTTCTTTACATTAAACGGCTCCTATTACACCTGTTCAAAATGTATATAGATATTAAACTTCAAATCAAATTGATTTCATTTGCCTAGTCCGGGGACGAATCACACTCCAGTTTCACTTGAAGAGCAGGCATTTCTCTTGAGTCTCTATGTTCTTGATATATCATTATTCAAGATTTTGCAATATTTCAAGCGTTTGTGATAATTTTAATTATGTTTTTCCGTTATTAACAAAATTCGTACTTGTTTAAATATTTTTTTTTTTAGAATTTAATTCTCGCTTATGCCCACTAATTAGTCTCTTGAATGCTTATGCATAACATGTTTAATTAAGATGACACCTGACTCTTTTTTCAATGCCAAAATCCTTTGAAAACAGTTGAATTGTTGTAACAAATTGAACTAACTACCTCATTAAACATTTTCAAAGAAAATTGTTAACATAATTTCATTAATAGAGATAACTTACTTCCGATATATTGCATGAAACACTTGAACAACGATAATTAAAGCCTAAAGCCAAACAACCCAATTAACCCTTGATATATTGAAAACACTTAAAATTAGTATATTTATTCAGATCTTTTTTTCGATGCAATTATCATTTTAAATGCGGATTAATGTTCAATTTAATTATGTACCTACTTGTTACCTATGTTAAGTTGATTATTATTGAAGCTTATATTCAAGAAATCTGTACTTTTAACAGAAGCTCGCCCACACCTGTTTCAATGTTATATTACATTTTGTAACGAAGAAGTTTTTTTTAGTTAATATTAACATACAGTTAAGGGTATTTAAAACAAAAGAAATAAGCTTAAGTGAGTATTAATAAGTTGATTATAGCTTAGTCATTGTAAATTCCTCATTTAAACATTTATTTGAATGGATGTAAGGTATTAGTGATTTTAAAACGTCAAAGCTTTAGATGAAAAAGGAACCTCAGCAACAATAACAAAAAGTGATCATAACACTGGTTATACTGGTTTCGTCTGGAATCAGTGTCTTACCATGAGGATGATATTGTGAAAAGTCAGGCAATAGACAGCAACTCAAGATGTTCGATGGGGGTGGGAGGATGTATGCATGTATTTAAGTTTACCTACACAGGCTCAAAAATATTTTTTTGCAATATTAAGCCAGTGTTTGAATAAGCTTTCAAATTAATAAATACCAGAAAAATTAGAACCAATATAACCTAATGGAATCCTAATGGCTAAGTTTCAGGGCCCGTCTGGACAAATCCAATACATGTTTTGTCACTTTATTAATTCAAGGACGATAATTTCGTTAAAGTCTGGTTTACCAGCACTGTAATAATCCCACGCTGATAATCTTTCATAAGTCCCTTGAATGTATACATTTGTACTGTAACGGGGTACTGCAATCTTACGGACAAGGATATATCGTTTTACCTCAAAGATATTTCAGGCATACACGGCATTCCGTTAAATTACAATTCAACGTAACAAGCGTGTTTTTTGTTTTCTTTCTTTCTGTTTTGCATGGTCTATACACGAATCGATAAATCTAAAAATGCATTTGCCAGAGCATCGCAGTTCTTGACAGGTAAATCGCTTTAGATGTTTATACCGCATGCAGAAAGGCAGACATATGTCGAACATATTCAATTTGGTGATTAAGAAACGGAAAGGATAAAAATGAAGCACCAAGAAGGCTGTTTACCTTCACTTTAAAAGTAGGTCCCGTCTATATAAAACCAAACTGAAGGAGTTCAGGTCGTCGGACATATTTCTTTGACTGCTATTACATAATTAGATTTCAAAATAATTAACCAGAGTGACCCTGAAAATGATAAAAGTTGCACAGATATAACCAATATGCATATCTCAAATATGTTTACAAATAAATGTTGTAAAACTCGTTTTTTGGCATCTGTAGTTAAATTAAAGGTACCGGAAGGTAGATGGTTATATATATCTATCTTAGAAGGCAATGAGGTAGTTTAATCCTAAGATTAAGCGTTTGTCAGCTGATAGAAGATTGGTTATGTCAGCTTTTCCAAGGGCAAATATAAATGCAGATTTACTTTTATCTTCTGAGCTGATAGAAGACTGGTTATGTCAGATTTTCTAAAGATACACAAATGCGGAATGGGTTTTAGTTTCTGAGCTGATAGAAAAATGTTTCTATCAGATTTTCTAAAGGTTCATACGTGTAGACTGACTTTTATTCTTTAAGTTGAAAGAAGATTTGTTATTTCAGACTTTCTAAGAGTGCAAATGTTTACTTTCTTCGCTGATATAAGAATGGTAGGTCGATATCCAGAAAAGAATATGTAACCTATGGATTGAATTTGTATAAACCTAGTGTTGTTAAAGTTTCTCTCAATGGACAAACAATCAGTTTTACTATTTTATATGATTAGGACCTAAGCTAGTCTTTACTTAATTATCTAATATAGTTTTTCGCTCGACAAGACTTCCTTTTAAAATGTATGTAATAAGCTGTCCTTTTTTATCATTTCGTTCTTAGCTTCTGCGTTTAGTATAATTATTCTTGATCTACCTATCCGACAATTTGCTGGTGTGGCAAAAGTATGTTTAACCCTTAACCTGCTGGAACCGAAAGTGATTAGCATTTGCCACCAGTATAGAGCCAGGCCAGTCTGCACATCCGTGCAGTCTGACCAGGCTCTATACTGTTGGTAGCTCAATTTTTGTATTTTGATATTGAGATCCCTTAAACTTTGTATGGACTGTTTCAAATTCAAAGCTTGGCAAATCCATAACAAAAATTCAGCAGGTTCAGGGTTTAAATTCTGACCCTGCTCAAGAAGATGCTGCTATAAACCATAGAAATCAAATTGAATGCATGCAGTTTTGACGATATGGTCGGAATCACCGACTCGTTTTAAACACATTCCAGTTTTTTTGCAAATGCTTTGCAAACCTGGTCAAAAGTGCTACAACATATGCTATAACCAATAATCAAATAGCTCAGCACTTTTTTGGATCTGAATAAATAAACCAGAGAGTGATGGATGTTTGTAAAACGCATTGAATTTATGTTTACAGACAGGTGAAATGTCTAGATGAAATTTAATTAAGGTATGATTAAATACGTGTTCCTCAGTAAGTTAAAAAGCGCAATAAAAATTAAAGTAAGTCAATTGTTAGTTGTAAAGTGCTTTGTTTGATGTAATACGATTAGCCAGGGTAATGTTATTGATCTAATAAAATATTCTAGGAAAAACACTTTTCCGTATACCCGGATGTCTATTACTCTAAGCTTTTCCAAAAGTAACAGAAATTGCTGTTAATTTCTTATTCCACTTACTGGACAGCTGGGGTTATTAACTAGTTGTAATATATTAACTTCTAAAAATAATGTAATTATGATGTATCTACTGAAATGTATGTACAACCAAATATATTTCAGGAGTGTCGGTACAATGTTATGAAAATAAAGGATTGTTATCGTTTTTTAAAAAGTTAATATTTAAGAATGCATCAATTCACTAGTTTTACCAACGGACTTATTCTAATAATTTGAAATTGAAATACGTGTCTCGTTTCTTACAGATACCTTGTCAATTATGAAAATATTTGACCGTTTAGACATCGGAGTGTATGATATCTGACCAAAACTTTTATATATAATGGATCTAATTTACAGTAAAAACTTACAAATTAAGTTTTAAGCAAACATGGCAATAAAAAAGAGAATGGTGGATGTGTGTACAACTTCATCCCCGTTGAAGCTTCTTTGATTAGTTTTATCCGTCACATACGTCAACATTTGGTACATATCGCGGCTCGAAACATTCAATAAAATGTAGTAATCATACCATTTTTCTGATTAGATTTAAGTATATTTTTCACGCGCATGTCTAAGATCTTACTTTCAAGAAGATAAAAACCAGTCCCAGATAGTTAGATAATGATTTGAGGAGGAACTAGATTCATTAGTTAAGAGATATGGAAGGGGTAGTATGTACTTAAGCAGAATTCAAGACAACAAAACCCGTTTGATACTGACTATTATATTAGATACATTTATTCAACAACAGCCTTGAACATTGTTGTTGCTATAGATAAATAAGACTGTTTGCATGTTTCTACATTCTATTCTCATGCGATTCATAAGAGATTGCATTACACTTGGTTATGACACGATAATATGGAGATTGTGTTAATGAGACAAACAAATTCGGGGGAAGTGACATCAGGCATCAGTATATCAAAACAAACCCTATGAATCGTTTTTTGAGCTGTCCCTTGCTCTTCCACGGAAGATAAACATGAAAGAAAAAGCTTAAGGTATTTTAATTGCAGGAATCTTCAGAACGCTTATGTAAACCTGGCTCGTGAAGAACAACACTCGACCAAGAGCAAGGAGTTTTTGAAACTCTTAGAAAAACAAAGTGTGATTAATAGACTTGGGGATGCATGCACTGCATGTTAAGTTAGTCCATACACAATGCAGAGCAGAAAAGTAAAATTTTCTGAAACTTACAAAATGTCTGAAGTGGGAGTGTCAAGTTCTTTGTTGTATATTGAAATGAAATAAATGGATGTCAGATAATCCAAGAATGGAGTAAATAATAATGGCATTAAAGAAAACATAAATATTAAACGGAACAGATTGCCCTCAAGTACTCATGTCATTCAGATTTCAGACTCTTAAAGGATCTAGCAACATACCCGTGCTATCGATCTGAGTTAGTGCGCTCTCACTGACAAAAGAAAAGGGTTTGTTTAAACCATGAACATCACTAGTTGTATTACATCTGGCACAAATCAACTCTTTAAATAACTTATGCTATTATGTGTATAACATAGTGCACACTTCCCTTGAAAAACGTTTGTGCATTAATCATACAGTCATGCCATCTTTACTTTTCCGCATTCTTGGCAAGACTCTTTGAACAAATGACAGTATAATTACTTTACGGTGGCACTGAACTGAACTGGGGATTTTTTGTTGCTATATCTCTCTAATTGCAATCTCGAGGAGTTTTGTTTACATACACTACTCATAATGCTTAGTCAGAATTTGTTTTGGCATCGGAAAGACGAAAGTTTGTGTTAGGGTTTCACTTGCTGTAATGATAGACTTTTTCCACTTTAAGAAACAGTACAAACAACCACATTGTTAAGTAAACGTTTCGTTTCAAAAGTCAAAGTTCGAATTACAGAACTATTAAATGTTAAACCTTTATCTTGCTGGTGGCAATTAAGTCTGCCTTTGAGAACAGTGCAGACCATAATAAGCTTACAGATCCATGCAGTCTGATCATGGTCTGCACTGTTCACTATTCAGTCAGCAGTGTTAAAACTAATACCCCTTTAAAAGGTAAAATGGCACTGCCCAAATTGAAAGATGGACAGGTTCATTTAAGAAATATAACAGGCTTAGGGTTAATATAGTAATTAACATAGCAATTTTACAGTTGATTATTTGCTTTCTGAACTTTTCTTATTTAAATAGTGTTTTTATTGGTTTTATACATACATTTATTATGAATTCAGAGCTTCTTTCTAAGTTATCCTAATAAGATTTAGTGTTCCCCTTTTTACGAATTATTTGCATAATGCTGATCATATTTATTGTATGCAAATAGTAATTCAATTTACTGTTGGAAATGTTGAACCGATCGAAAATAACAGGATTTTTTCGGCCAAGCTGCATAAGCAAGATAGATTTTGACCTACATTTGTAACGAATGCAATTGTTAGATACAAAATCTTCAGCTGAAGAAAGAAGTTTTCCATTGGTTAAAAGTGTTGTTGTCATGAAATTTAAGGGCATCTTTCGTAATTGCGAGTTTAACTGCGTCCGAAAAATGCAATAATTATGACATTGAATACAACCGTAAATAAAATATCATAAAGTTTAAACCAAAATGGAATAAATAAGTAATAATATGACAAAAATTTTGATTTAGTTCAGTTAAAATGATATTGACACTTTTAGCATTAAACTCAACATGTTCTTTGTTTATAGCCTAAACTTTTACGGATTACTATGCGCATTCATTATT
This sequence comes from Cyclina sinensis, assembly GCA_012932295.1. Lineage (NCBI taxonomy): Eukaryota > Metazoa > Mollusca > Bivalvia > Venerida > Veneridae > Cyclina > Cyclina sinensis. The sequence continues at coordinate 21,940,853 of JAAONU010000009.1, forward strand.
TGCCAATGTCCGAAAACGATACACTTACGAAGCATTAATTTTGTACCCTATCTACGCAAACCATCGTGTTTGAAGATAGTTCTTGTTTCTAATCATCTGGTGTATTCAGTTTTCGTGTAGTTATTGTACTGAAATTGAAAAGTAAGGTGTTTTATAGCTTTCGATTTTTATCCACTTCGAAAAAGTTATCATATGATTGAATTTTAAGGGGTATGATATTTTAAGTAATAACATGAATGCTTTTAGAAACAGGAATATTGCTGAACTTACAAATAGCCTCTGAGATGTGTTTTGCAGCACGCTGTTAGAGTGTACCCGATTATATCACATACAGACTTGACAATTACTTTGCTATTGTGGTTTTTGTTGTTGTTGTTGTTGTTTTTTCCACACATTACTGATAAGACATTAAAATATTCAACCCATTGACCCAAACAATAACATTGTAAATTATCAATATACTGAGTTGTGTTTCCCTGTCTTTCGTAAATCAAACGAGGCAACAATTTTTGAATACCTTGCTGAAAGCCGAAAACATGACAATGCAAATATCAAGTTTTATTTACCAGAAAAGTCAGTGGCAGGTAGATATGCTTGTATACTCAGCATTTGACATTCAGCTATCGCAAAAAAAATCTAACAACTGGTGCAGTTACAGTGACACCAGACGATTACATAAATTATATGAAATTTATTTGAAAACTTTGCACTATATATTTATTTTCAAACGTTCCCGGATGAATTAAGTGTTCTGCACAAAGCTGTCTCACCTGTTAACGGGATAGTGTTTCTTTTAAACAACTTTCTTTGCCAATCACTGAACAGAAAACAACCTCGACTTAAAATATACGTAATCCAAATTTTAATGAAGTAAAAATTATATTAAACAAAAAAGATAGACATGCTCAAAATTGTTTTGCATTCTCACTTCCAATTCTCGTGAAATATTTCCGATGACGTCATTATGTAAGGACGATAAGGAGTTATACGGGGACTTTAAAAAATGCTATCACACTTGCCGGTAAGTAACTCGTATAAGCAAGGACAGGTAATAAACTCACTATCTAGCTTTTATTTAGTGTTCAGCGACCTAGATTATTTATCACCCGAGCGGTCTAGGCTAAAATATATCCACATATACCCTTTCAAACACAAAACAACATTAATATTAGAAGGCAGTAAAACTGACAACAACCGCTTCGATTCTTCCGCATGTTAGGTTTTGTTATACACAAGATAATGTAGAATTTTTGCATTGAAACGTTATCTTAATATCAAATTTCGTATGTTTTATTGTTAAAAGGTTCAAAAGATTAATTATCATAACTTCACGAGTTGTTCCGGCTACGACTGACATTCTGTGCATTGAATGTTTGCTAACAAGCATTAAAATGACAAAGCACTATTTGACAATGTTTACTAAATTGTAATAATTTGCTTTTTTAAATGTTTGAACTTTTGATTTTGCATGAAATCACCATGGCATATGAGAACACGTACAATACAATACCTTATATGTTTCACAAGTTGCAAATGCATCATAAAGTTTTGTTGTCTCTTTGTTTGTTGTTGTTGTTTAAAAATGTTTCGTGGTTTATGTTTCAGTTATGACTGGCAATGAAAATAAAGAAAGGGTTTTATTGACTGGCTATATAAAACAAAACTGGATAAAAACGATAATTTTTTTATGTTGTTAGTTTATAATCTATAATAAACTGTAAAACAAAGACACACTGATTCACTGTCGACAGATACAGAGTACTTATAGTAAGATTATCATAATGATACGAAAAAACTTGATTTTTTTTGATAAAAAAGAAAATCTACATTTTATGTCCAAATTTTGTCTGTGATATCAAAACTCTCACTGTTTTAAAAGCACAGATAAAGATGACGTTTTAACATGGCAATGAAAATATGAAGAGAACTGCCGAGAGATGATAAGCCTTTCTTGTAGCCATTTTTGTTTTGTACATGTTATTTTCAGGTATGAATGATAGGTATATCTTTTAAACGCGGTAAATATAAGCAACTATCAATACTTCAAGTAAAAAACATATTCGGCGTCAGAATAATAATTGTAAAATTAGGGTTTTTTTGTGGTTCTAATGCTTCGTTTTTATCCACTATAAAGATTCGTCTAACAAGAAGGTAAAAACAGGGTTAGACACCTACGCCACAAAGCATGCGTTGCATAGAATCTGTAGAATCAAATACCTCTATACAAAAAATGTTTTTGTATGCTCGTTACGGACGATATAGCACTAAGGGAAACCCTTGAGGAAAACAAATGATGAAGTATTTAGCGGGTCATTAAATCAAGTGGGCATTGACATTGCAAGGTAATTCGCTATAAGTTTCACGATAGAAAAACGTGACTTGAAAAGAAAGAATTTTGTAAGATATTATAACAAACTAAAGAAAAGATATAGATCTTGTTTGTGTTTATCATAATTTACCTCTACTGATAGGGCAAGCCTACTGAGTTTATGAGACGCATCTACTTTTGGACATATTCGGGCACACTATTTATCCTCATTTGATTGGCGGACAAGCAATTAGTACCTATTCCTTAGATTAGTTGGCGGCCCACCAACCGGTCTCTTTTGGACTCGAGCCTTCAAGTTCACGCTCCGAAAGCGGATGTCTTAACGGCTGTATGATTATAAAATATGAACTCCTGCTGAAGTGTTAAAGTTCTTTTTTCGAAAAAAAAACAAAAAAAAAATGCTTTCTCAGAACTTTACTCACAACGTAGGAAATCAAGCGATCCTAGCTACAAAATTAAACGCTCAGATTTGTATTTATGTAACTATAAAAGTTTTCATCAAGGAGTAACATGTTCGACCCCGCGCTGCTCTACTAACAAGCCTCATACAGCAGTGCTATACTCTTAACATGGAACCAGCGGTGATGCTGGGATGGGATCTTTTCTGTGTCTTGGATTAACCTCAAGAAGGCAAAGTAACAAGCCTATGCATTGGGCTCGGTCATATAGGCAACATGTAACGACAATAAATATACTGGAAATAGATAGGTGCATGTTATCAAGTAATATCTTATATTTCATTATACTCAATCGGATCGTTTAAAAATCAAGGTTTAATAATATACCATTTCACGAAAACATCTGCCTGTGGGGGGAATTTTTAGATATCGATATCGCTTCTTTTATTTTTACGCGCTTATGAATTTCTTATGAATGTTTATTAACAGGTAATAAATATGTAGATTATTTTCAATAATCTTAAACTTTATTGAAACTCTTAATACAAGTATAATGAGCCCTCAACGAAGAATTCACTTGCAAATACAGAATCCAGTGTTTAGCCAGAAAGATTTGTTTTTGTTTTCGGCCTACCAAACAACAGCACTAAAAATGAACGATAAAACACGCGAAAGCTTTTTTTATTATTATTTTCATCTTCTTGTTCTTGTTCTTCTTTCTCTTGTACTTGTTCATGTTTTTTTTTTCTTGCATTCATCGAATATGATCATCCAGAGGACTTTTAATTCATTTGCCTCTTCTATAAACACCTTTATATATTATTTGCTAATGCATGATTGACTTCGTTATTTGTGTCATGGATTTAAATTTGAATCATCAGCGTCTGAAAAGTTTCGGTATAATTCTCTGAGCTCAACACTCTAGACGAATGTACTTGAACACGTTTTCTGAGAAAGTCTTTCATTTCATACGTATGTTTTATAACATTTGTCATTGAGTCACAGAAAAAAATCACTTTACTCATTTTTACTACATTTACTATCCCTAATTGTATCTTAAAATAGAACTGAAAGCACAATTGTGTCAAAAGAAAAAAAAAACTTTTAAAGCAGCTTGTGCATCTATCGCCTACCATCCCCAGGACATGTAACATTTTTCAGTTGATAACCGTATCAAGTTTCTAATCTCAGTAATGTATCGCAAAATAAACCCTGCAACTATTGAAGTGCAGAAATCAGTTACAAGTGGAAAAACTTAGGTGATAAAAGTATGGAGTAAGTAATGAAATGTTCAGATAATTCAAAGCCTTGCAGTTTATTAAGTATGGCATTAACGGGTACTTTGTCAGATTTGGCATTACGTAATATCTTGTTCCGCCAGGCATGAATCACAGAAAAAATGCTTAGCTCTGAAATTTTCGACAGAAAGCAAAGTATCGTGCAATCTTATATTAAGGAGTTTGTTATTTGATATTTCTTTATTATTACGTATGAACACAGAAGTGACAACCTAAGCTGGCGTCACGATGTAAGAAAAGGTGACACACAAATCTTTAAGGTATAGTACAACTATATTCCTTGTAATCTGAAGCCAGTTGTCTAGAAAATATCCTAGAACTATATTCTGAAGCAATATTCATCCAGTAAACGTGTTTTGTAATCTTCTGAGTTTTGTCAATAACCATTTCTTCTTTAAGAAACCGCCCAAGAAAGTACAGTTCGCGAATTATTCAAGTGTAAGTGCGCAGTCCTTCCTGAGAACAAACGAGTTAATGATAACACGTACCTCTGTATTACCTTGTTCTTTTATATAGATAATACTAACCTTGTTCTTTTATATAGATAATACTAACCTTGTTCTTTTATATAGATAATACTATATATAGTAAGTGAAATCGCTGACTTGTTTATGACTTAATGTGTCACACAGTGTTGACGTTTGAAATATCGCCTCCTAGTGCTTTTAATATACGTCTTGCTCGACGAACCTCTTCAGACCTTTATCATTCGTGTACTCAACATTACAGAAATACTCCAGAGGATATAAAAGTACTTCCAATTACTAAGTGTGGCATTTACTGGCATTTTATCAGATTGGCAATATAAGAAACTATACAGATACGAAACATTTTATATTTTTCAACTTCTATCGTATAACCTCTTGGATATTTTAAATAGATTCACGAGGAAATATTTTCGTGTTCAAATTGCCAAATTCCTAACTGTTGAGATTGCTTAGTAAATCTTCTAACTTAAACTAGTCCTTGTGTGTACTGGCAATGTATGAGGCAAGTAGGATGCAATGCAATAGATAATAATAATAGTGATAATAATGATAATAATAAACTATTATACCGGTTGAAATAGTTGCTGAGGATTTTTATCTCCGTCACTAATGATAGTGTCGAAGCGGTAACAAGGTGCTGAAAATTTTACTTTATGTACGGCATTTGCTCAGGTGACCTTAAGGGATCTGCCTGATCATGGGATCAGCCGGGATACTTTTAATCAAACTTTTGCCGATGTAAAATTTTGTCGGTAAAATACAAGATAAAAGATGTGACAGGATAAATAGAATAATAGATTGATGTCGTGAATGGAAACAGTTTAGCTGGCTCGACTCGTGAAAGTGTTTTTACTTAGTAAAAATCTTGAACAAGTCGTCAGCACAGAGACTGGAATGCGTAAAAAAATCCCAAACTTAAAGGCAACTGACTTGTTGATACAAGCATTTTTGCCTAAGATTATACCTTAAAAAAAGATATAATTCATCTTACTTACTAATTCAATACATATTTAAGTCCCGTACAACCGCACCTCTCTATATTTATTTGTAGTGGTTCTCTGAATATCATTTAAAATTGTTTGATAATTTTAACATTAATCTTGAAAACAAAAACAATATTGGGTGTTTTCAGTGCTCATGGGTAACATTTGGCGTGTGAATGCGCGCTGAGAGCATTGCCAATGTACAAATTATAGAAAAATAGGTTGAATTTAATCATACTATGTAAGAATTGGATGAAAAGCACAAGCAATTGTTTATGTGAACACTAATTATATAATTGATGCTTTCACACTTTCTTAGATAACTTTCCGCATTCTTGGCAAGTTCTTGAAAACAAATGACAGTATAATTAGTCTACGGCAGAAATAAACCCCACGGTTTGCAATTATTCTTTTCTTGATTTTTGTGTTTGATCTACAATACTAAAACACTGATTTTGCGTCATTAATTCATTCCATTATTATTAATATATCTACTTTTATGAGCACTTAATGGTTTGCAATGTGTACAGCAGATAATACAGTATTTTCAAATCAGACGATATTTCGTTTTTACTTTTTGAACATCTAAGCTCAAGCCTTTTTTCATTTTCAAATCAGACGATATTTTGTTTTTACTTTTTGAACATCTTAGCTCAAGCCTTTTTTCTCCAGTCTACAAGAACCATAAATGAATGTAGATTATTTTCAGAAATTTAATGGATTCTTTGAAGTACATACTTGATATTTAGAAGCAAGCATTAATACGAGGGGTGATTCAAAAGTTCGCGGAATTGCTTTATTACTAGAACGGAAAAGACAATACAAACACAAAAATTACATCACTCGATACGTTTACTCAATACTAAAGCAGAGCCGTAATCTCATTGAAATACATTTACTAATAAATCGTTTGTACATATTTGAATTGTATACATGACCGGCACTTGACGCACGCCATCACGACGTCGACGTCACTAACGGTCAAATTCTAGCGTACGATTCACCTTCTCGACGTAATCGCCGCCCGTCGCTACACACTTCCTATGCCTTTGTACCCATTGCATAAATGTTACCTTAAACCAATCCTGACTGAATGAAGAGATTACTTCACGAGCCTTATTGCGTAGCTCTAATGTTGTTTCAAATCTCTGGCCTCTGAGTTCCCTCTTCATATCTGGAAACAGACGAAAGTCCATCGGTGCTAGATCCGGGCTGTACGGCGGATGTGGTAAGAGACTGAAACCAAGCAGTGAAATCTCTAACTCTGTACTCTGTGCCCGATGTGCTGGAGCGTTGTCATGATGGAGTATAACATCATCCAGTACCAACAGGGGGCGCTTGCGGCGCAGAGCCTGTATCAGATCGCGTCTAAGCACCTGAAGTCAAACAAACAAACGGGAAAACATGAAATAATTTAAGTTTAAGAAAGTAAAAAGCGGCACATTTTAAATAATATTTTTATATATTTTGTTATTTGAAACAATACATACTGTAAAATATTAGTTTGTTATAAAAATAATATATAAGTGTTGATCGTTTGTATGACTAAAATGCGGCATACCTTTGAATAATAGTCGGCATTTACGGTACATCCGTCGCGCACCTTGTGTTGAAGCAAAAGCCCTTGTCTATCCATGAAGAAGATGAACATTTCCTTTTTGCAGCTGCGTGTTGTCCTGGCCTTTTTTGGTGGAGGTGTGTCTGGTGACTTCCAGACGGACGACTGCTGTTTCGACTCTGGATCATAATGGTATAACCATGTCTCGTCTGTCGTGATGATTTTGTCCAAAAACTCGTCACCCTGTGCGTCGTACAGATCCAGAAATTGCTGAGAACATTCTAACCTCCGCTGCTTGTTTTCATCAGTCAGAAGTCTGGGCACCCAACGCGCAGATACTTTGGACATATTTAGCTCTTCTGTAAGAATTCGTTGCACAGTAGAATACGATAGGGAGAGTTCCTCTGCAATACCCCTAACCGTTAAGCGCCGGTCGTTGTCCAAAAGCTCTCTCACTAACGTTGCGTTGCTCGTCGTCATAGCGGATGCTGGTCTACCTGCTCTATCGTCATCAAGTACCGATTTTCTGCCGTTCCGAAATCGCTCATGCCATTTGTAGACAAACGATTTACCACAAGGTTGTAATGTATGCGAGTTTTTAATTTGATTCAACGTCTCAACTGGTGTAAGTTTGAGTCCAACACAAAATTTCACAACTGCGCGTAGCTCCAATTCACTTGTTGACGTCGCGGAAGAAGTTGAAGACATGGCGACAACTCGCTGCTGTGGAGTAACGGTTCAACGTAATGTAATCAAAATTATAGGAAATGACGTCAACACGTCATTCTAACGTCAGTTACGTTCGCGCCAAAATTGAGCAACATTTGAAAACATACTATCGTCTGAAGTGAATTAGTAAAACGAAATATTTTGGCCTGCTTCAAGTCACCTAACCGTGGTTGCTATGGAGACCATTTATATTCTTCCGGTTACACATATTCCATAAACTAAACGAAAATGTTAGTTAAAATACGTTGAATTATATTTATGCGAAATTTAATGTGATTCGGTGAAAAAATAAATGATTTAGAGATAAATTCCGCGAACTTTTGAATCACCCCTCGTATAATCGCCCAATGACTTTTTTTCTGTTACAGATATGGAATATGTTACAAAAGTTTATAGTTATTTAGGAAAAGTTCGTTATAAAAATGTTTATTTGTCCTATCCACTGAAAAGACACCCCACTATTAACAGTTTAATTACTGCGTTTATTTTAGCATGCTTAAATCTGTAAAGATTTGGCTAAGAATTTTCATTTTTTGCATTTAAACAATTTCGCTTGAACAGAGATTTGGCATTTGTTCTTACCTACTTTGTAAGATCAATAGTAACTCAGTAATTAACCAATTAAAGGTTTTAAGTAGGGTAATTTACCGCAATTTGGTAAAATTGGTCTACTTACCAATGTTTTTGATGGTAAGTTTTATAAATTACAAATTGAAGACGACAAAAGCGATCCATTTTTATATGCCATTATAAGTTAATTTCAAATCACACGATATTTTAGTTATCTTTCAAAAGGCAAAGTGTAGTGGAAAATATGCACTCGGTTAAACTTACTTCGGAAAACTGAAGCTCAGACAAAACCTGTTTGAACCAAATAACAGAATAGGAACATAATCTTGCATAAGATACATGTATAGTCAATGTCAAGTCAAGTCAATATATGTATTAGCATAAACATTACATGTTCATTGCCATTATACATTTTCTATAGTGACAAATATGGTGAGAACAGTAACTATGAAATTTCGCATACACACAAAGGTTATGAGTGCTGTAATATATATTAATTATGAGACAAAACGGTCACCGTGTATATAATCAGATTCTCTTTGCCATTATAAAAAAATATAATGGCAAAGAACGTGTAATGTTTGTGCTAATAAATGTATTGACTTGAGCATAAGTTAAAAGAAAAAATAAAAGCACCGTAAACTTGACCTTCATATGTATGTTAAGATATGTAAGCACAGATAATCTAGCATTTAGGGAACACAGAAATTCTTGAAACTAAACTTTTCTTTTATTCAACTATATACATGTAAGAAAAAATAATGATACTATTGTAAACACACATCTGTTCAACGTGCATAGTCTCGCATTTACAGGGATTTCACCTAAACTGGCCTTTTGATAATTTAGTCTATTAGATATTGAAATTTATCACATTTGTATGCTTTACATGGTGTTACAGAAGTCTAAGCAATATTCAAACAATGGTTACATTTGTGTCCAGTGGAACATATATGAAGGCCAAGTTTCGCTTAAAAAAATAGATTAAACAACAGGATAACACATGTGTAACAACTATGCCTCTAGTAGACATTTTCCTTATTCAAACATCTAAATACAGCCCGTATCTACACAGCTACGGCTTAACGTACTAAATGCAAATTAGCTACAGTCGTGACTGTAGCAGATCTAACTGTATTACAAACGTAACGAATGTCCATTGTGATAATATATGTTTTATATTTAGACGCCTCTTAGAAGAATACAATAATTCATGTACTTATTACACATTATGCAAATACTGTTATTTCAGTCTGTACAAGTTAAACCTGATTTTGACTCTTGATTGATATTTCAGCTGGAAATGAATTAAACTTAAGATTTCTCGTTCGTATTTCAAGTATTAATCTTGCAACCGAGTCGCTTTATTCAATATGAAACCATCAAATAAAATATGTTTCTGACTTTCTGTCGCTCGTCTCATTTTCTGTGGTTTATGAAAAGTTCTTAATGTTACTGAGTAAATAAATACAACATTCTTACAGAACAAAAGTTGCTATACTTGAATAGCCCAGATAAATTTGACATTTTAATAGATCCATTAAATCATTTTTAAAGATTTCTAAAACAGATTGACCTAAATGTGTTTGGCACATTCCGCGCAGTATCTGACTTAGTATTGTTATATACGTTCCGTTATAAATCTGTCAGTATATTTGATTTTATCTATCCTCATCACTGGTTGCTCATATAACCGACGTCCCCAGAAGAGAGTCGTCATTTTAAGGTTTTTAGAATATTGCATGATAAAGAGAGCATCCAACTCCAAAGACTTCTCTGCTTCTGTTATAAGCTCTATGTATAGCACCTGGGCCTCGATCGAATGACAAATATTAGTCTAAGTGGAAAAGTGGGTCAAACCTGGATAAAAAAATGGGTTACAACACATATTCTAATATCGAAAGTAGTATTAAAGGCAGCCTTCTAAAACTTTATGGATAGCATTTATGCTTTTGCATTTTTTTAAACTTTTGAAGCGAACTTTCTGTTTGAATAAAATATCTCAATAAGCACTTCCAGTGCATAGAACAACCAAAATACACATTATGGATATACAGAATTTACACAAAAAAAACAGACACAGACACACACACACACACACAAACACACACACTTCCACTTTTCATTCCAACTCATCATCACCTTATATTATTGTACATAGTGTTATTATTATACAACACGTGCTCTTTACTTTAATCAAAGCCTTACCTCCAGTGCAATCATGTCTTCCGAAAAAAGGGTTTAGAGTTTGATTTAACTCTCATCGTGATATTTTCATTAATCTTAATTAACTATAATTGATGAACAGATTATTCCAAATTATCTACAAACATCTTCAAACACTTGATACAGGTACATTGAACCACCAACGAAGAACCTGATTAGTGCACAAAATCAAGTGTTTCACAAAATTTATTTTTGTTATCTATTTGAGAGCAACAACAACAACATATTATCAATTTGGAAGCATCGTTATTTTTGTTGTACTATTATCAAGACGTTGATGTTTGCATTAAGTCCTATGAGGTTATTTTGCAACTGTGTAAAGTTTCGTTTTTTAAACATTTCACTTGCTTTGTAGTAGGCTTCGAACACATTGTTGTTGTTATTTCACGGACCTTGGCTTATTGCAATGACTTCTTTCACTTTCCGAAAAACCCCAAAATCATTAAAATCCCCAAAATCCGCGAACATTTTTATTACGATTTTAAGTGTAAATTCTGATCAAATTACATTTGACAGAATTTAACATATGTTCGTTAATCTTAAATTGCTGGTAAATTAATGGTTTACTAATTAAATCTTTTAATGAAAATGATTTTGGGCCACTAAGTATACTTACATCAAACTAAAATATCTTAAGAATCGTTCTTTGTCGGTGGCAGAAATGTATTAAGTAAATATTTGAAGATGATTAAAGTCAAGTCAAAACAGACTAAAACAGCCCACTTGTACATAGTTACTCAGAAGTTAATTTCAGTTATTTTGCTTTCATTTGATGTAAATAAAAATGTAAAACTTTTTTAATTATTGTTAGAACTCTTCATCTTATTGGCGCATAGCCTTCCACAGAATGCTACAAGCCAATCATTGATACACAGCATCAAGTTGGCGCAGAAGATTCTGAAGACTTGAATGTGTCAGATACATGTTATTTCACACATACAAAATATTTATATACCAGTAGAACTTTTAGTACTTTCAAATAGAACATCTTTGGGTGCAGTTCGTACTCATGCTGCCTCGATCATAAGTAGTTTGCTAAACCAATGCTGTAACCACTGACCCAGAGAATCAATTCAAGGGTTATATCTGTACAGGTGAGCTGCACAGGTGTGTACTAAATTGTTCCACACTTTGTCCACATGTCATTATTCAGTATGTAACTTCAAAAGAAACTGGAAAAAGCAGAATCATTTGAGCCAGAATCACATAGCCGAAATTTACTGAGCCCGAATTTCGTCATTTCTTAGCGCCACACAAAGGAGAAATTACTTCGCCGAAAAAGGGTATAATCGAAGCTACTTTATTAAGGGGTCGAAAGTTAAGAAAATGTTGATTATTATCAAACAGTCAAGCTATTTTCATTTTCATACCGATGGACTATCTATTTCTATTTTTCGTTTTAAGTTCATTCATCGGTTAGATTAAAATACATTTTATTCATTGGAATGACATAATAATGAAAGAAATAATTGTCAATAACAACTTTGTCCACAACTTTTGCTGTAACTGATACATTATCAAATATCCCGAGTGCTAACTAATAAAATAAGCAGTCTAGGTACAATAGGGTCAAAACCAGTATGCAAAGGTCAACACATATTCAAACAAAAATTAATTTCATGTATTACGGCATTTGAAACAAAACAGAAAATCTTTGATGTAGAGGCATGATATTCCTGTAAATGAGCTATATGTTCTGTACAATGTGTTTTATTTTCAGAATGATTAGTTTAAGCAATATTTATTTCATAATCTCACAACATATACCTTAAATTTTACATGAATACATAGGATTGAGAAGAAAGTTGTTACTACTTATGTCAGGCCCGGATTTACCGGGGGGGCTTATGGGGCCCAAGCCCCCCCAGCTGGCCCGTTTGTAAAAAAAATAAAAGGGCTCATTTTTAAAGACTCTTAAACATTTTTTTCAGATCTTTTTCAGCTCGTAACAGAAACACAGTCAACCTTTCAATTTGCAATGGTCATGCAATATTGCGTAACAACTGATAACGAGTTCGCAACTTTATAGCCGTGTATATTACACAATGTACCGTATATTCGGCGGCACGGATTATCAGAGAGTTCTCCAGACTGATCATGATGTATAGTTTTCAAACGTCTAGTAACCTTGACGTATATGATAAAGTCGTTAAATGAGCGTCATAATATGTCAAAGTCAAAGCATGAGATGTATCATACCTGGTCAATGGAAAAGCAAACTCAAGCAAAAACAATAAATATTCTACTCAATTTTTAACCTCTTGTAATGATATAAAGTACCTCAAGAGACTCTTTTCATAATTACGGGCATTAACTAGTGCTAACCAGATTTCGACCTATGTATTTTACTTGTTATGACATTTTTTTCTCTTGAAACGCTCTTGAAGAAAATGAAGATCTATCAATAATCAAGTTCCTAGCGGGATTTTAACCTGCACCAAACGGTACCAACTGCCACACACTACACCGGTGACAGGCGTCAGGTGTATGACAACAAATATCATGAAAAGATGAAAGAAATCAGAGATTTTTGTCAGGTGAAGTATTCAATATATTCCGTATTTAGTGTATATTAATACGCTTTAACAAAATCAGATTGTTCAGGCACGGCAGAGGCACGCGCCCAATGTAATTTTATTAATTATTATATCAATTATAATTTGGCATCTCACTGAAATCACTCGTTATACTTGCAGACTAACCCATATAAACTGTCAAAGAGTTGGAAAAAATGCTGCAATGTTATTGGACTTAAGTCATCCCCTAAAGTTTAAAATACCGATGTCTCTAGTTTTGGACAGTTGCATTTTTTTTTGACGACATAGGCATAAAACTCGAGACAATAGTACCTCCTAGTTTTAAGGGATTTTTTTACTTATCTCCGCTTAACCATAGGTACCTAAACCAGTAACTCATAAATGCATACTGTCAAATGAATGCACATTAACAAACGAATGCAAAAAAAAATCCTAAATCAATCACATAAGTTAAACATGTTATCTTACAAATGCACATGATTACACAAAAGTACATGGTTATGCACGCAAATGTTCATGATCTCAAAAATGTACATTATCATTTACATTTGGGACCACAAAAAAAGAAAATCACACAAATATTAATTAGACAAATGTACAGGACGATCGCTTATCTGACCACCAAATGAGATTTTTTATTATTTTAAAAAAATACACATGATCATACAGATCTGCATGTCAACTCTAGTACACAAGAACATACATACATGACAATAAAAGTGTACTTAACTGCTCAAGGATTAACAACTAAAACTGTTACCAGTGTTCTTGGTTTTTTGGGGTTTTTTTGCAATTGATAATGTACATGGCAGATAGATATGTGCATAACAAACCGACTGACAATCAACAACCGCAAAAATGGAAAATTAATGCATTCACGATAGCATATCTTCTCTTGTCATCTCACACATGCGTTTTAATTTTTAAGCAAAAACTGTTTAACCGATATGATTTGCCAGCAAGTGTTCCTGGTAAATAGAAAAACAAAGGTCACATAAACTATGTTCTACAACAGAATGTTCATGATTTTATTCATATAATAATAATAAAGGTTATATACGTTAATTATGATGCCATATAATTAACAAGGCCAGGTAGCCTTGGTGTTTGCTGTGAAAAAAAACTACACCAAAGTAATACGTTTCCTGTCCACTCTTAACACTTGAGAATGAGACGAAATAGTTACAATTATTTTAACAACATTTTATGACATTAATATGGAAGCAGCCTAAAATATTTTCAACAAACACTATGCTAATTATACCTCGTCTTAACATTTTGCATAATGTTTTTCAAATAAAACAGCTGGATATTTTTTCCTGCTAGAGATAACGAGGTTAACATTATACAGATTGAATAAACTGTAACAATTATTTATACCATAACATAGCGTTCTTTTTGATACGATTTCCAGTTTTCTATCTCTCATACACTTTATTAGGATTGAGTCAAGGGGCAAATATGACTATCTTTTCAAAGAATTAATACATTCAATGGACAAACGATGTAATAGAACTTTGTTATAAACATTTGTGTTCGGTCAAAAGTTTTGACAGGTGATGCAAGCAATTTATAATATATATATCCTGCTTCCCAACAAAGGTATTTGCATGACAACAGTAGTCATACAGTCGGTCAGTTTGTTGTTTTGTCTACACTGTCTGCTTTGTCCAAAGATCTTCATGCGTCTTTCAAACAGTTTGTTGTGGTAAAATTAAAACTAAATCCTTTTTTTAAACCACCAATAATCTTCAAATGAACTTAAGACTTATGAAAAACTACGAGTTGGCTCTTTGATGTGTATGTCTGGAATAGATTTGGAACAGGTTTCAGCGCATATTAAAGAGCTAATTTGTTTACAGACTTGGTTATTTTGTTTTCTCTCACTATAATTAATTGCAAATAAACAAGTCAGAAATCAAATGTGAAAATTCCACCTATGAATTTGAGTATGCTTAAACGGATGCACGTAATTGATGTAAACGAGGCAACATCACTTTCTGTCGACGCTATGTAGTTAAGTTAATTTTTGCAAGGTATGTTTTTTCAGTTAACTAGTTGGTGTTTTTAATGGAATTGAAAGTTACGAAAACACTTTTCACACCTAACACGAATTTTTACGAGATCGATCTTTGTTTTCTTAACAATTATACTTTAGATACTATAGACTACGAAGATTTTTTCATTCGTCTCAAAAATCTTGTTACTCATACCGTCATAACCAAAACTCGAAACACACTTCACTAGATTAATATAACAAAGCCATCTCAGCATAACTTTGTTTCACAAATTCCTTCTCTTATTATTAAATATCAGAACAGTCGAACTATCGTCAACAGTCAGTCAATCATTTAGTCAGTCTTATACAACAAATATTACATTCTTAGAATCTGTAAAATGAATCATACACACGATCAAACAGCATGCGTTCCTACACAGCTTGACTCTCAAGAGATTTGACAAATCTTCTGGAGATAAAAACTATTGCTTGCAGACTTCTTCACTGAAAAACAAACTGAAGCCATAATTCTTGAACATATTTCATTAGACTTGCCAGTAATTGTTTGGGCATACATTCTGTCGAAATTATTTGGCTTATCACTATCTTTGAACAGCCTCTCGGAAAGTAGTAAAAATTTCTCAACTGGCTTAAAATTTCAGACAAAACACTTCCAATGCCAGTCTGTAACCCATCAGAAGCATAAACGTGCAATTTGGTTAGTCTTGATTGAAAGCTCGGTGAATTAGGACGAAGTACACGTGCTAAATATATAACCATGTAGTGATTTAATAAAAAGTGCATTCGAATTAAGGATAAAGAGCTTATGTTTTTCAGTAGAAACTGAAATGATTATTTAACTGGCGTCAAAATGTAGTGCTAATACATAATTCAGTCTCTTCTTAATAGGTTGAATTATTTGTTTGGAAAGATAAAAAGGTTTTTATGTTTAATAATATTCAACAAACAAAAAATAAGCAAGAACGAGAACGTGGATAAAAAGCCTTCATTTATACGTTTGTGTTAAACTTTTCTTGAAAACGGGATAAGAAATAACATCTACACTTTTTCTGTCATTAAATCATCCTTTCTAGCAACCAGTTTGCGAGACAAATGTCAACAAAATAGTAATGAAGGCATATGGAATTTTCATAGGTATTCCTCATGTATATATCTACCAATCGCTCCGCTTTTTTTCATGTTTTTGAACTCGACGCTCAGAGATGCATTTATAAACAACCGTTGCATGTGTCTTACGGAGAACAGCTCTGCCTGTAACGTGTTTTTGTTGGATTTGTTAATATAACATGACAGAATTTACTGGATGAGCGGATTTTAACTGTCTGTCTTACGTAAAACTTTCCTGTTATTCCAGGTACTTTAGGGTGTTTTAGCAAAGCTTAAGGAAACATGTTTTAAACCCAGTTATAAAATTGAAAGACAGCTATAGTGATATTAGTATATTTTTTTTATGTGTTAATGAGCAGTTGATACAAAGTGAAATGTTTCAATGTCATATTCATTCAGCTGATTATGTTATGCAGTCACTTGTGGCATATTTCCTATACTCAGAAAGACTGAGTTTCTTCGTATCCTTGTGCTATAGGAATATTTATGAAGAAGGTTGTATGGATAATTTCTACTAGAAAGCCGGATACTTAAAATCTCCATTTGTTCAATCAGAAAAATGCAAATTTCTCACTTTGCTTCTCGGAACTGATAACATAAAAATCTTGTTTTACATTGGAATAAAAACTCCTAGACATTTTCTGATGTACTTAACGTGTATGTTGGTGTCTGGATAACAAGTTACCGAAAAAAGTGGAATATTTATAAATGTTTAGATAATAGTATGTATATGTAATAAATGAATATATGAAGAAAAGAATATTGCTAGGACTATATTGCTTAAATTTATTACACAAAGGAATATAAAGGTGAATTTATTTTATATGAAATTTCATCAGCACAAGATGTCTCGGGGTTGATTTTGTTGACGTTTCTATGTGGGAATCACGTGACGTTATGTCACGTGCTTTTTGACTGGCAGTATGCCGGGAATGGTAAGGTTCATCGGTGACATCACTGGTCACGACACGGACTTCGGATCTGCAGCATCGGCGGGTCATCTTGGTCGGAGGAGAAGCTCGATAAGAAGGGGGTCGGAATCGGGGGACAATCTACAATATACGATAGCCTTAACGTCACATTCATCCACACCAAGCGCGCATGAATCTGTAGGTGACAGCACAGGAGCACATCTGTAAGTTGACAAAAACATAGTTCTGAAAGTAGTCCCAAATATGTATTACACTTTGTAACTGGTTACACAATGAAATTGCAAAACATTCTATCAACGTGTCTTTTTAAAAAACTTTTCTAAAGTATACTGAAAACAAGATTGGGTTGACCACAGTAAACGATGTTCAAGTAACAAATATTTAAAATTTAACAACTAGACTATGACATGACTAAATGTTACATTGTACGCAGTTGACGTTAAGGTTAATTATACTCTTACACACTAAAGCTATAATTAGACCTATCAGAAAGAAAGATCAGAACTCTACTGTGTGTTCAGCTACACTACAAGATAATTATGTGTCAGTCATAACTCAACTAGATAGTTATACCTTCGTAACAAGAATTCTTTGCTTTTCATCTAAAACTCGTTGTTTTGTGTTGGCAATTTGTTTTGAGATAAAAGAAAGAAAAGTTTGAATACCCCCAGAGATGTTTTGATCCCTTCATTTTAGCAGTAATATTTTAAATTGATGTTTACGAAAGTGATATAACACTGCATGAACAAAGGATACTGATTTCTTTTCTTTAATATAGACACTAAGGGTAATATAGGTCTAATGACATGTCAGGCAAACTATAATTTGTATCACATTTTCGTTTCCTGGAAAGATTATTGCATTAAACATTTCTTCAGAATGGCGTTTAGCTGTTGTATCAGGTTTGTGAAAATGTTGGCGTTTCCAGCAGATTTTTAGATATCTGGTTGTATTCAGCTGTTTGAATAATGTCAATGTTCACATGGTGCACAGTGTTAACACATACATTAATCCTATTAGTTTAGTGTTTTATCTTGGCAAGTGAAACTTGGCATTTAAATTACATTTCAAATTCACATCATACCATTTTTGGAATATATGACGAACAACAATTTATTAACATGGGACTGACTCATTAAGAAATATAATTACCTAAAATGTAAATGTTACTAACTAAGGGTTTGAATGAGGTAGGGATACCTAATTCACAAAAGACAACTTATAGTTAAGGACACTAATTCACGATAACACACAAACAGAAATCATTTGTTCAAGGGAAAACATGCTAACCACTTCCACTGAAATTTACAAAAACATTGTCATAGCATAACAACACATGAAAATGAATAGTGGAAACAATATTGTACAACAACAAACCCGGCCAAGGCGCATAATTTTGTTGCAGTTAGACTGTAGAATTCTTAAAGAAAAACAAAAACAAATGCATCGATTTTAACTATCAAGTTTTTGCTAACGTCATGATTGTTTTTCTTGATTGTTTTAATCATTATGCTTTACATCGAAGAAATATTATAGAGAGCTTTAGGACAAAAAGCACAGAAGTTTTTATGTGGTCTTTGAAGTATGTGTTTGTATCAGACGATGAGAAAGCAAATTTCATAGACAGAAGATTGTTCTTGCCAGATATAAATGTTAAAATGTAGTTACTTATAAAGTACAGCACTAGCTTTCTACTCTTGCTTTTCTATTCGAACTATTTTGCTTTCTTGTAAAAAGTTAGGTTTTATACAAGATGTTTCCCTTCCGAGGTGGCGTCACATTATTAACAATATTTGGCAAAGTCAAAATAACAACCTTTTCATAATCCCCACGTGGATACAATTTCTGTTGTGTATGCAATTTCTGTCCAAAGAAATGTCAGAACTTGTGTTGAAATGAGCGGAAAGTGTTGACGTATGTAACACGGCTGATGATGGAGTGTTGTTGAAGTTCTTTAAACCTGCATGAAATTCGGGCGTAGTCACGTTTTTTGTTTTATGATATCACCCAAACACTTGTAAGCATTTTCGAGATAATGAGCCGTTTCTTTGTTAATTATTTGAATCTTAAAGATACTAACTCCACACATGTTTCAATGAGCGTTTCTGTAATAGAGACTTTTGTATGTTTACAATTTGTATGACCGAGATATGCTTCTATCACCAAGTTCTAATGAGCACCTCGTCTATCCCGATCAGATGCTGTGTTTCCTGCATTTCAATTGTAAAAACATCAACGATACTCTAATGAGCGTCTCATGATAGAACCTTTGTACATTTCTTTCGTTAATTCAAAATAGCCTGCTATGAACAACCTTTCAAAATTAATAAAATGTTTATGCTGAACACATGCTGTGAGGGTAAATGGGGTTGATTTTGTTTTCATTTTCTTCTTTTTTAAGTCGTAGCTGCCTAAAGACCTTTGACCTACTTAAAAGACTAATCAAATTTGTGAACGAAAATGAGTAATAATCCAAATGAATATTACCAAAACCTTCACTGGTCCAAATTTTAAACTTATGATTGCTTCGAGGCGCTTATGTATGGTGACATTATCTGCTGATTTTCTATTATAACGGTGAAAAGTTTTGAACAAAGTGACTGGCTATTGTAGTAAAATGATACGAAAGTAGCGGAACGATATTGTAACTGTACCTTAAAAGTGACTTTCGAATACAATATTTTGTAAATCATCAACAAATAAAGTATTCAAAAAGTTTTGTTTGTAAACATAATTTGGAATGAATGATCTGGTGCGACTTAACTAACCGCTCCCTGTTCATCTAAAACATTCACACCAATGCAAAAAAAGAAATGTCTTTTTATAAGATATTTCTTGTTATTTCTAACGGTAAGAAGCACTTTATGGAGCATTTAATATAGGATTTTCTTATAAAAAATATTAAACCAAATTGCCCTACTAAAACAGCATGATCTCAATGAATTGAAAAAGATAAGGTCAGATTTGATAAATATTTCATTTCTTTTCCTTCAAGATACTGCAAACTCCCCCATAGCTCTTTGACATACTTCTCAACATTTATTGCATATGTGTTTCTTTGTTTTGGGAATGAAAATTACAACAGCATTAGGTTGTTGTATAGGTTAATATTTGTTGGTACGTAATATAAATGTAGATAGTTCTGGCAGGGTACAGTCATGCGACCAATTTGATTAGTGAACTTATGGAGTATTCGGCTTACTGGCTGTACTTTTCATGGATCCGCAACATGACTCTTACTTAAATCTTATAATAGGTTTTACCCATAAACATTACCATGTGCACTTTTATTATATACTTGTTTGTGGTGAAAATATAACTGTACTTTGTTGTTAAATCATGCGAATGTGAGGGGTCAGGGATCCATCAATTGTACGTATAATTTATTTCATGGATATTGCTAAAATGTCGATTGATCTTCTGAGCTAGCGGGCGACATTGATTAACTTGTAATCAGTGTCAAGAAATTTGAAAAAAAAAAGAAATTCTGAACTGCAATTGAACAAAAAACGATCTTAACAGCTAAGTTGTTGAACAGTCAGGATATGTAATTAGTTTAGGTCAGAAATTTAAATGCAGTTCACAACGTTTAAGATTTTTGTTCGTGTTTTAATTAATCCAATTTCGTTCATTATCGTATTTTTGCTTTTGTGATCATTTTATGCGGGTTGGGTTAATTCTAAACTTCTGAACATTTTAAATTAATGACTAACCCTTTCGGAATTCTGAGACAATGGGGACACACATGTTTATTAAATGCTTATGAATGC
Organism: Cyclina sinensis; assembly: GCA_012932295.1. Lineage (NCBI taxonomy): Eukaryota > Metazoa > Mollusca > Bivalvia > Venerida > Veneridae > Cyclina > Cyclina sinensis. The sequence goes on from JAAONU010000009.1 coordinate 21,961,798, forward strand.
TTATCAGGGGAGTCGTTAATATCTGAACCAGACCATTTTATTTGTTATTGTCACAAGAAATTGTTTCTGAAGCATTTTGAAAGTGTATCGTCAACAGCAGTGGGCTAATGAACAGAAATAGTGTCTCTTATTATAAGTGTTTGTGCATACTATTTAGCTAAGTAACCAATTAAGCTACAGTCATAAAAATAACAGAAAAAAGGCTTTCTTACATAGGAATGCTTCCATATTATTTCTGGTAAGAGTTTTAAATTACTTCAGTTATTTCCTTCTTTTTATATTATGCGCAGTAAAAGCTGTTAAATCGTTTAGTTTTCATTTCTCTTTCGTTTTGTTGTATTGCAGTTTTTAATCTTTTTTTCTGTCTTTCTTTCCTTTCGTTCTTTTTGTCTTCTTTATTTTTTCATTTTCCTTTCACACTTTCTTTCTCATTCCTGTAGGGTCATTTTTATTATGCGGTATTGCATATTATCTAAAATGTATAAGAGTTATGTGTATTAATTTAAAAAATAGAAATTTAATAAAACTTATGATTTTCAGGGTAAAAAAAAAACATGTGTTTCGTAAGTTTATCTTTTTTCTCATGATCGAATTGTAAGTTATCTTTTATACAGAAGTTAATGTGTAAACATAATAAATTAACTTGTATACTGTCGCTTGATTTATTTCACATTTCCTTCTGAAGTGTTTGTGGAAATTCAAATAATTACCGATAATTGAATGTAATCTAAAAATATTTGATTGATTGTTTTTCCTCTTCATTTTATAGAGATGTTTATCCTTTGTATTTAAACATGTTTTTTCTTTCTTTCATGATGAAACTGTTTGAGACAGCTGGTTATTTCATTGTCAGAGAAAAGACTTCTACCTTTACCAAGGAAACTTTTATCGAAAAACAAATATTTGAAATAAATTTTACAGTAAATGTAAATTCAAAAATAATGAATGTTGCAGTGGTCTATCTTGTTCCTTGGTTTTAAGAGCATAGATTATGAAGATTTTCTGATAGCATTATAATGACTTCTTTATACTTCATGGAAGGAACGAATGCTTTATCTATAACGGTTTTCCTTTGAACAAGATAGTACTTGAAAATGTCTTCTCTTCTCTCTAGGAATACAAAACATCTTATATTGTCTTAAAATAGTACCAAGTACTTGATAATATAATCACAGAGGCTTTGAATGCGAGTTTAATTGTATTTATTTATTTATTTATTTATTTATTGGTCTCGGAAAAAACTTTATAATAATACTCCTCAAGAAGCTAGCAACATAAACGAAGTACATTGTTGTTTCTATATCTCTTTTGATTTGGCCAGTATGATGTCAAACCTATCTTGAAATGTACCGTTTTGTTCCAATACATTTTTGAAATTCCACTAAAATGCTCAAACGTGTCTCCCTGACTCACAGACAGATGGTGCAAAAAACATACATAGATAGATAGGTAGATATTCTTTTCGGAAGCGCCACGGACACATATGTCTCGTTATACTCTCTTTGCAGTAAGACAAATCCAAGTTAGAGAACTGTCGCGCGAGAAATAAAATGACGTACAAAGCAGTTGCCAACGCACCGTAATAGATAATACGTTAAAGAAGATAATTCGTGACAATAAAACTTTATTACACAAAGTTATGTCTGATATATTACTAACCAATCAAATAATGGTAGACAAAATGTTATAATGATTAATAGTAAAGTGGCTGAAAAACGGCAAACTTGCGCCAGCATATCCTTGGCAAATTGTACTTCTGTGCAAATGGTACGAAATGAAAGCGTCGTTGTTAATAATATCCAAAGTAGAACTCCTTGTCAAATTTATCGCCGGTCATTTGTTTTATTCAGTAACCCACAGTTCATCAATCTCAAATTTAATTTACTCTGACGAACCGATGGATTCCCAGCTCATGTGTTGACGTCTGTCAGTGACGTAATATATATGACGTAATTACCAAAGTTTAACGAGTATTGGTATACACTACTAGTATTTCTCAGCATCTGTCATGACTGATTATCATGACTTACCTTTAAAAACATTAAGTATCAGACAGGCAATTAATTAGCTTAATTATCATATGGAATCGTATCACGGAAAGACAAAGCTGAAATTATAATGAAGTTGGTATTTCTAAGCAACTGCTGAATATTTCCCAGAATAATGTGTTAATGATACAGTTATCATATTTCTATTGTATCATATTTACTTTGTGCCACAATCTTATTATCTTAAAAGCCTTGATATTGGCTTTGTTAGAATATTTCCACCTCTTTAGTGAAGTGGTAAAGCCATTACATTTTCTGTTTCTTATTTTCACTTTTCATTCTTCTAACCCTCTAGCAATCTCGAACAGATTTATACGATTCAATGCACGCTCCATTTATTTCCGAAAGAAACACATTCTACAGCTTTTAAAGAACATTAGTTTAATTCTGTTACAGACACAATGGGCGTATTCAACTGTATGTGTATGTCAAACTCAAGTACCCATAAATAATGACCTAGATGCCTTCATGTTCTTACTGCAATACATTGTTGTTGTTGTTGTTTTGTTGTTGTTTTTTTTTTTTAAATTGAAACTTGTTTTCATGGGTTAAATTAAAATGTTTTGTCTTGAAGATTTCCTTTGCCTGCACCAACAATGAGTGCGTTAAACTTAGTTATTGTTGGTTATGTTTGACTTTTCAAATTAGATTGCTTCCCTTCGTATAATGTTTGTGGTATTGAATTATGTAGAATTAAACATTTCATTTAATCAGTAAAATTGTGCTTTGTAGATACCCACAGATTAATAAATCAGGAAGATAGAAAGAACTAAAGAAAAAAAGGAAAGAATTGTACATATGCTCTTAAATTAAAGAATGTGTTAGATGTAAAATGTGTGTTTTTTTCTGTCTTCGTGTTCCATTACCCCTAGTGCTAAATGTCATCAGTTGAAAACGAGTCTAAATTCAGTAGCTACAAAATTAAGAATTTAAAGTATTCATTCATTCCAATACCTTTTGCTGGAAGAAATGGAAAAAAAAACACTTTTTCTATCGTTTATTTATTATTTATTTTTCCTTCTGCTGAGACACGTAAGGTCACACAAGCCGCATTCTTATCTAGCAGAAGTAAATATCAATGCTTCTTCTCTCTTACTTTTAGTGATTGATGCCATTTAGTGAGGTTTCTCGAGAGGAATTGCCTGGACATATTTTATCGCAGTCGGGCTTAGAAAACGATTACAATAAATCATAATTAAATCAAAATTAAAATTCTAACGCCAGTTCAGAGATATGTAATATCTACTTTTTAACAGATACATTTATCTACAACTTGCATATTGAGCAGTTTAGTGACATACTCTATACTTACACCTAAATATTACATTCCATAATTCTTTGATTGCGTTCTGTTTGAATTCTGCGTATCCCTTAATATTATCTGGCGAAGACAATAATTATTACCGTAACACCGTTTTTTCCAGGTTAATGCGCGAATTAAAAAAACAGATACGTGAAACGCCATTTTATTGTTATTAAATAGCCTAAACCTGCCACATTTACCGCGCAAAACAATGGGAATTCTCATACGTTAATCCCAGACAAGTTGTTACGTAATGGGAAATGTCTCTTTATGCATTAAACACAAGTGAAGCGTACTGTTGCTTGAGCACTTTGTTTAACAGGGGCAAAAAACACATTCTAGTTTTTTTTCTAACAAAAATTGTAACAGGTACTCCAAGACAGGTAATTTGCAGGGGAAAATGAATGCATACTTGTTACGCCTCAGATTTTCTAAGATAATAATTTAGACAGACCTATTTCCTCTGGAATTTATTTGTCAGTACAGTTTCTCAGTGGCAGGGGAGATAATCTGTTGCTTACTTCGAGTAGCAGTGCTTCTCTGAATTTCCTACCCATAACTTACGTTTGATGTTTTGCAGTAGAATTAATTATTTACACTGTGGGCTCATGAATTTAAAAGACAGACACATAGTGATAAAACCAACGTGTTTTAGTATGACACATGGTCTTTGTGTAATGTTGCAGTAATCACTTAATCTAAATGAAATCTATGATTAAAGATTTTAAATATTTTACGGCAAAATGAATATAACAGTTTCTAGTTATATTTATTCCTTTTTAATGACAAAGGCTTAAATAATTGCAAGTTTATGAACTGTTTCTTTCAAGCGTGCGTATATTGTGAAGTATGACATTAACCCATCAAAACAGATCCAATGCTAATAAAATGGTGTGCATGCGCATGCGCCAAACGGTTTCCACAACGGTCATTATGTTAACATGGAATGAAAAACAAATGTTCCAGATTGGTTTGCTTAAAGGAATATAACCTAAAAATGTCCGATTAAATACTACCTATGTATTAAATTGGCTTATTCTCTTTACAATGAAAAAAATAGTCGATAACTTTATGAAACACATAGTTTTATAGACACAAAAAAGTATTCATTTGTAATAAATCGCTATTCATCTAATATGACTGGTATTTAATGCAATACGTTCAGCTGTTGTACCAGAATTGTTGACTGATTCTTGAAATCGGGTAAGGATTACTTTAACATCATTCACATCTATTTAAATTAAATTCAAATAAAATGCCTTAAAGTTTTCATGTATTTTTCTTCATTACAGTTAACGCCTAATCGTACAAGAACTGGGTGTAAACTAAAGATACTGTTAAGTGTTTGTGACATACTTTTGAAGATAAAATCTCATTAAGATCCTGATCCTTTTCACAAATTCTATATGTGCGCTTGGTTTAATAATTTATCTACTAGTATTTTGAGTCTATTTATCGTCGGTACCGATTTCCTCTATAACCGACACCCCCTGCAGAGATTAGTTATTCTCATTGGAGGGGGTTACAGAAAGCATCTCATTCGAGAAACACCCTGCCGGCCTAGCTAGCTCAGTCGTTAGAGTATCGGATTGTTAATCTTGACAATCCCGGTTTAATCTCCATCATGGCCGGCAAAATTTCTCCGCGATAACTGATCTCAGACAATGCGTCTACAGGTCATGTGTACCTCACCTCTGAAGCAGGTGAGGAAGTAGTCAGTCACACCCAGGAACACTGGTTAGGTGGACTGTTCGCCGGGATATGACCTTAGCTGTTAAGAAGAAACCCAAATAAGACCAAATCCAGAGACACCCTTGTTCTTTTGCATGCACAGTGAACAGCACTGATACATGTGACCTCCGAAAGACAATAAGTAATGTTAATAGAGGAGTGAGGAGGGATCGGTTTCGCATCCCTGGGTTACCAGTCCATAGAACTCACACTGCGGCATGAACTTCCCTTTCAGTATCGCTGCCACAAGGTGTGTGATGGTTGAAAATAAAAAAAAAAAATGTGTAAATACTTTTTGCTGATTAGATAACCTGCAGACATTCTAAAATGAATGAAATTCTAAAAGAATTGTAAATCTTAAAACAAAAATTATCTTCCAAAAAAAGGAAGTAATGTATTTATTATTTTACATCTTGTTGGCACGTTTTCTTGCCAAGGTTATCCGATGTGGCAGGTACGCCTAAAAATAAAGGGGAGATAATGGCAGTGAGGTTTAATAAAACATTTTAAAAGGTTATAAACGTTAAAGGTGTAAGGATGCATAATATTTTGTAAATGCAATTTACTTTTCAATTTTTGCAATAATGTTGTTGTATTTTGTTCTTTAAGTTACCAGTTCAAAGAGCAAATAGTCTTTTTAGGTGCAAACTCTTTAACTTAATGGTTCAGTGTGTTATAACAGCTTTTCTTTGTTCCAGATATTTTTCAAAACGACATTTCAGTGTTTTATACACTGTTTCAGTACAAATATTTTGAACATAGAGAGTATAGTTAAAACTTTTATCCATCAATAATAACTGACATTATTTTCATATTTGTTCTATATATAGCGTGTAAACACATATTCAACACGTGACCATAGCTAATCTGCATTTATTGGATGTGTCTTCACGTTAGTGAAACCGACTTAGCTGTAAATAGTTGGGATGTAATCAACCGTTTGAATTTTAGAAATATTTGCCAGGTGCATAGTTCACACCATATTTATACCCCGATAGTGTAGTATATTTATCCTTATAATAAAACGGAGTCATATAATATGCAGCAGAATCTTCTACAGAAATAAAATATTTCTGCAGAAAAAAAACTGCAGAAAAAAACAGTTCTCCTGATCATTCTCATTGTCTAGTATTGTTCCGGTACTTATTGGTCCATATCCTCTATGTTTACGTGTGTTTCAGCTACTTCATGTAGTGATTTGGGTGGTGTGGAAGCCGATTAGATTACTGATCACTTTAGCACGTGTTTAACTTTATCACCCATGAATGATATGTTTACCAAGGAAACAAAGTTCCACTTTCACTGATGTCTGCCACAAGTTAGATATGTATACACAACCTGTGCTTGCCGTCGAAGAGTGTTTGAATAAAGAACACCGATATCGCTCATAGAAGCCCCCTACTTAACAGAAGGAAAAAATGAGGAAAAAACGTAAGAACAAATAATTGAGAAATTGAAAGGAATTGTTCCAGGTAAAAGCCGAAATATGTGACCTTACGTACAGAACTTAGTGTAAGGAGCATAATGTAAATAATATATGTAGATAATTGCTTGTAGAGAGAATATCTGTATACATCTAAGAAAAAAAAGGTCATAGGTCATATATCTCACTAAAGTGTCTGTAACTGATCTAAGCGTTATACTAATGCATTTCAAACTTTTGTCTCTGATATTAAAGCCCGCCAAAAATGCAGTAAGTTTCGCTACTAATACCACTTTAATTATCCCTTCTTCATTCGAAGAATGATTACGGATTCTGGGAAAGAACTATAGAATGCAAAAAGGCTAAAACTTTAGGTGTGACACCACCAAATAGATTCCTTCTTTATTCTATATAAAATCCATAAAGTTCACAGGGCTGTAAAACATAACGAAACCTCTTTTAAATGGCTTTAACTTACATATTCTTGTAGACCTATATCTGTGCTCATGAAAAGTAGCAAGTGGAGTTGTGTTACAAACAAGAAAGATATTTCTGCTCATGTGAACTTACCCATAAAATTAACAAATATATGATCCAAATTTCAGATTGGGATATGTGAAACAATATCCTATTGTGAATTCTATTCTGAATGTATATGAGCATAAAATTGCTACCACACTATCAAAAGTAGTCCAGAAAAATTATTCCAGCAAAAACATTTCACGGATTAGGGCAAACATGTTAAAAACAGCCAAGAAAACTGAGAAATAATTCCAGCCACCATTATGCGGGTACCATTTTTAGAGCTCTGACAGACTGAATTGGTGGTTTCATACCTTTAAATTTCTTAGTTGAAGGATATAAGCGATTTGTATGCCAAGACAATAACCGCTTACGCTCCTGAAAAAAGTAATCTCACTCGTTCCTGTTCTAAATAGCAATAACACTGGGAAATGGTAATAAATAAGATAAGAGATAATTAAGTCAATCATTGATTCCGTTAGTGGTTCTCAAAAGATTATATACTCTTGCACCCTAGAGGGCACCTTCGCACGAAATCACAGACGATTTACAAAAATATGATAGCTGCTGTAAAAAAGTGTTAAGTTTGGCGTTTTGTGTCGACCACATAGTCGTGTCTGGCTCTGCAACTCCTGCATAATACATTGTTTCTAGAAATTGTTATAAGAATGAAAGTGATAATAAAAATAGGAATGGGCCTGCTGTTAAATCAAATTATCGCAAGAGTTTAAATATATGACCTTTAGGTTTTAACAATTTAGTCGTCAGAAATCATTACTTCTTCTTGCGGTTTCATTTGTTTTCTTGGTTTAAACGAATATATTTTTTTGCAATGCAGAAACATAATGACTGATGTTGGAAGCATCATTGACTTTCAGCCTCATCTGTTCCACGGTTTGACCAAAAGAATGTCCTTATTACAGAAAGGATGCGTCATTTTTAAGATGTATATTATAACTGACCTTTGTCTTGTAGAAATGATGTCTTTATGATGCCGTAAATATTTTTTTTATAAAATGAATGCTATTTTGCTGACAATAGTGAATTTTGTGTGTCACGCAGATGCACATTTTGCCTTGCATAAAAAACCTTGTTTAGTATGAAGCTTATGCAGATATGAAGCTATAAAAAGATATAAGAAGATATAACACTTGTAATTTAATACAATGCAAACATTCACTTTTACAGGCAAAGTTTCCAGTGAGTGGAGTCAAATAATTTGATCTGATCAATATTGGCTTAAAATAGGAAAATACTATCCCTCTCATGTCTAACTTGTTTACTCTTAGCTGAGCTGACGGTACAAGCGTTTGAAAGGGTAACAAGAATTTTATTACGTGTTTGCAATGCTCTTCATATAAAACGTTCATGTGCAATGTTGGTAGGCGTGAGTTATGCGTCCCTGCTGTCTTAATTTGTCCGAATTTTAGTTCTAAGCCTCTTGTTTCAATAAAACCTTTGTCTGTTTTCAGTAATTACTTCTAGTCTTCTAATTGTGCCTGGGCTATAGACTAATAAATATTCTTACCGGCGGTTATGGACCCATGAATATTCTAGCCGGTGCGTTTTGTTTTACGTTTGGCAGATTGTCACAAAATTCTTCTTGAGACCTTGGAGATAAATGATTCCTGATTGAATAAAGCCGTCCGTGTTTACGCGGGATAATAAGTTCGTAAATACCAATTTAAAGTCCTATGGGAGATAGTCGGAGCTCCATTGGTGAAAGACAAAAATGATTTTGCTATGTTTTGTGTTGTTAAAGGAAAAGGTCTAGAAACGGAACATATATTGTAAACACATTATAAACTCTGATAACATTGTTTTGATTTTTAAGTGCATATACTTAGGTATATCACCTTGGTTATAAATCTTGGCAATGTTTATCTAGAACAAAACACAACCAGAGATTATTTTGTCGAGACGGGACACTTGAACAAATAGACAATTCTGTATCCCATAAGCATAACGAATGTTTCCACTCAAACAGAAAAAACACTACTGAACACGTTTTCCTCCAAAAACTAAAGTCATGTCTTTCAAAACACATACATATGTTAGATAGCAAATCCAACAGACACCTGGGGTAAAATCTGCACTTGTTTCATACATGCGAAGTCAAAAGGTTCTCACATACCAAGTTTGGTGCCTGTCTGAGAAGCGTGTTGAATGTCTGCATATGACAAACATTTATAGCTTTATATTTATAATGCATAATAATTTTACCAATTATTGAAACGTTCTCAGACACGCACCAAACTTGGTATATGAGTGCCTTATGGCTTCGCATGTGTGAAACAAGTACAATTTCTTTACCTCAGTTGTCTGTGGCGAATTGGGGTGGTTTTTAAGTCAAACCAAAATAAAACACCAAGGTCGACCTGTATCAGCTGGCTTTTGCCGTGTTGCAAGAACACATTGTTGAACTTATATACACTTTGTACTACTGTTCCATTTCATGGCGTTTAACTTGATATTTCCGTAAAATGTTTCAGAAATTGATAGCTTATTTAAATGCTGAAGTACTAAATTGGTAACACAACGGCTTCAGACAGGACGTGCAATAAGCAAAGATCTTAGACTACTGACACAGAAAGTTAAAACTGCCAAACTTTAAGTGTTTCAAACTATTTAGTGTGACTCACTTCATCATGCGTTCAATCCAAAGAACGTGCATGTCTAATCAAGCCTAAACACAAATAAAAAAGACATTATTCTGGATTTCCCTGCAAGTTATAAGGAAAGACCTTAGCACCCGTAGACAGGTCAAAAATAGTGGTATCTTTTTATTAATATTTAAATTTATTACTCGTATAATGTTATGTTCCTCCTCTTGTATCTGTTTACATTTTAAATCGTATCATAATTTCATTACGTTTCGAACAGTTCGTATATTGTATAGTTCGAAATAAGCAAGATTTCAACAGAATAAAAATATTTCAGGTTCAAAACCATAGGTTATGCATACATAACTGTTTTAGCTAATTTTTTTTATGAGATGTTGTTTATATTCTGCGCACTTTGGATATTGCTCACCCATTGTTCCTTTGCACTTGTTGAAGTTATAAAAAAATTGCACTGCGTGCAAAACATTATTTCAAAGGTTCTCTAAATTTTATCGCCCATTTAACGGCCTACCAAAATCTTATGATGTTTTTATAATGCTATGATATTTTATATGTGCCAACACACGGGAATTAAAAACTACAAAAACTCTTTAACCTGTGAACGTTGTATAGCACAGCTGTCGAATGTATAAACACGGACCTCAAAACATAACTATACACCTGGGTGATTTTTTCTCTCTCGGAGATTATTATAAAGAAGTCCAACTACCTTGCAAGAATTCTACAGTTGATAATTAACTTCCTGAGAGTTAATGGAGTTTTTACAAGTGTTTTTACAGATCTTATAGCCAGATCAGCTTAGGATCTTGATTTACTTGTGAACTGTTATGAAATACTTCAGAATAAAAGAAAACGATTTTGACGGTTTACACGTGACATGGGATTTTTCATTTTTTATATAAAAGTGGAATATGATGTTAAAGCTGTGTGGACACAGATACCTGGATTTGTGAACGGACTGATTTGTTTTGTTTGATTTGTAGTGTTTTATTTAATTGATAATATCACAATTATAAGAATGAATTCGGTTGAAATCAGATTACGACAAGAAAAATGTGACCAAATGGTTAAAGTATCGTGCTCAAGTTGAAGAACAAAGTTGATATCTAGGTATTCTGTATTCTGTCACTCAATCCATGTTAAATCGTTATGACATTAAGTTAAAGAAACTCAATACGGTTAACGTTTATCCGCGACATATTTGTAAATATAAGATGACCGTTTATCAGGTATTTCCATAGACATATCTTAAAACGTTACTTAATTTATAATTAGTGTTTATTTTTAGAAACTGTAAAATTAAATAAAATCTCTGAAGAAAATCTGAAGGTGTTCAGGCTGGAAAATAGAGTTAGATTGTTATCAATATAATTAGATCATATGATTTATGCAAAAACCTTTTTTTAAATTTACTGACACACAAAAAATCTTCAAGCTTCATTTAGAGATTTCACCCTTAAAAAAGAGATTGGCGGTCGGAAAGCCTCATGCAAACAAATCACTAGTATAATGGATAACCCGTTCTAAACTTAATTTAAAAGTAATTGTTCGCCTTTGATGTTTTAATTAAATAACATTAACTTCACAGAGTTTCTCGCTTGTTTTCAATCCGATAACTAGAATAATATCCGATAATAGATAAAAATACAAAACATCAACAAAATAAGATGCAACATTGATAAAATAATCAATAACTTGAAAGCAGTGGAAAATTTTAAACCTTGCGTAGGAAGCAAAACCATCTAAGCAAGTTGGGAGGAAGCCAACGTGTAATGAGTTCGAAATTTCCTTGAATTAGGAGGATTTTCCTGACAGTGAATAGGGGAAATGCGATAACAGCTTAGGAAATATTGTTTTGTCTGTAAACAAAGATAAAATTTGAGAACGAAAATTTTATAGAATTGTGGGGAAAATATTGGACAATAAAATATTACTGTCAGATAAGGGAATTGCGTATTTTTTTAAAATAGAAATCTTTTGAAGATATTAAAAGAAAAAGATTCCTTTAAAATAAATAATTTTAGAGTATGTGATGTATTATCTTATATTTGTTTAAAGTATAAATGCAGCCCCAGAAAGAACTACGCCTTGCTACTTGTGTCTGAAGGGTGATAGTTCAAATGATTGCATCCGACAAAAATCTTATATTGATACTCTAAATCTTATGCATACCGCTTCGACTCTTTCCAGTTTTTTTAACAAAAAGTACTTTTGTAGGATAATTAAATTTACTTTAAGAGTTTTTTTTTCATTCTTTAACTTAAGGTCAATGGACAGGTTCCGTCACTAAATAGCTTAAAACTGAACTTGGAAGCATTATTCTGGTACCACAACAGCTGGTACTAATTAGTTTTGGATTGCCCCTCGTCATCCTTATAACTATGAAATCTCTAGAGAATAATTTTTCAACACCATCAGTGACACATGATCAATGCTTTTATTGTCCTGAATAAGCCACGGTTGCTCATTCCTAAACATACTGTGTACACAAAAATGGAAAATTATATACAAACAAAAATAAATATATAAATAAAAGCATTTTTGAAACAAGTAATAATTCTTATTTCATTATATTCCATATAAATACGTAGTTGATTATATTACCTAGAGACAGTACAGGCAAATAATTAAAGACATCCATGCATAAAGGCAACATGGTCGTTGAATTGGTGCGTTTATACGTAAAACTTTTATTTCAAAGAAGCGTGTTTCTACTTCGTGCAAACTTAGAACTCCAAAAGCGCATCGGCATTTTAATATCCGTCCAACACCAGCGTACGGTTTACTGATTGAAAAGACACAACAGACCCCAGTGAAATGAACACAGTCAAAACATGGCTGACCAGGTTTTAAACAAGGTTATACATGTTTCTCAGACCATGGTTGACCACCAAATGACCATGTTTTATCCATGGTCAACCATGTTTCATGCCGTGGTTTATTGCCGCCCTAGCGACCATGGTTCATCTTGTTCCAAGGTCATCAAAATTATCCATGGTCAAACATGTTTCATAGGCCACATGGTTTATTGCCGCCCTAGTACCATGGTCAAGCATGGTTTGACCATGATCTTAAGACCAGGATTAATCATGTTTCATAGTCCTGTTATTACCATGGTCACACATGTTTCATAGGACACATTGAAACCGTGTGTTATGGTGCTAAATTACAAATCCACAAAATTAAAACCTTGTTCATGGCAATGAAATAATTGTTTAGTAAATAATTATTGAATTTAGTTTTAAAAAAACGTTTTGAATCAGATCCACCTAATATGATAATGTAATTTTTTGTTTGTTTGTGTAAGAATATTGCTATCCTATAACTGCAAAAGCTGAATTTTGTCTGTTCTCCAAATTCAGAAAAAAAATCAGCCTTCTATTGTATTTCTGAATCATGTCTGACAACACAGTTAAAAATCAGACTTTTGATTCAGATTTTTTTCTGAATAATGGCCGAGATGCTGAAAATTTCCTAAACTTGGAACAATCCAGGCATAATTCAGACAGTTCAGATTTTATTCATAGTATATTTTAAACTAGAGCTATCACTGAATGTGCTTGACCACTGTATGAAAATGCATTGAATTCAAACCATTAGTTATACTCTGGACAATGAAATTGCAACAGTTGCCTGACCAACCACCGGGCAACTCCTATATGCCCAGCAAACTTTGTTTAGGGGGTATAATGATTCCACACAGTATTTTTTGTGTTAAGTTGCGCACCAAAGATAATGACCTTCTAACACTAAACTAAATTCTAGCGATTTTAATAACACAGTTGTAACAATATGTATCACTTTTTCTTTTGCCTTAATGTTCTAAAAGAAGTTCCTTCTAGTCTTTATTTTTTGTTTCAAATGAAAAGCCTTTTTTTATTTTCTGGCTTTTGATTTTGGCACATTTTTTCTGTGTCCTGATCAAGAAGGTATTTGGTCCTTTCTCCTTGAAAAAAAATCTACTGTAAATACTCGGTACTTTCTTTCCATCTTCTGATGATCCACTAGGCTGAATGTGTTTCAGCAGCCTGCTTTGCCTTGGATACCTGCTAGGCATTACCATTTTCTCCAAGTTTTAATTTTCATCTTTTTCGACTCTTTCTTTAGTCTACAGTGTTCATCATAGTTTATATTTAACGTTTTGTAGTTTACATGTACATCAGATGAGAAGTCAATGCATGAAAAAGCATGACCTGCAAAATAGAAATAAGACATACTAGCGAAGATATTTATACAATGTTCATATTGTGTGACATTCATCAACTATGATAAAGGAACTAGTTAGACTATATGTTTATTCAATGAACTGTACTAAAGCAATATATTATCAGTACAGTGCCACTGGTGACTTTTTTTGATTTCATTTTCCTAAGAATTTTTTAATATTATGAATTGGCCCCACCTTAGGGGTCACTTCATTTCACGTAGACTTATAGACGAAAAACTTCAAAAAATCTTGTAAGAAAGACATAAACTGAGGAGCATCAGCTAGTGCACCTTTATCAATGAAGTCTGTACAAATTCCGGGTCAGAATTAACCCTGCTCCATGGGTCATTTGGTTCTAGGATTAGAAGCATATTTGTTGCAGTAGCAGCTCCACATAACTTACCTGAACATATTGCTGCTCTATTATTATTTGTACTTGTTGGAGTACTGAGCCTGCACCTCAGCACCTGTTCCTGTTGGAACTGTTTCCCTCATGCAAAATTTGTAAGAAGACCCAACAGATGCTGAACATTCTAAAAAAAGGTATGTAAATGCTTTTTTTGCCATTCTAAAGCATTCAACATGTTACTTACTTCTTGTTTTCTGTGTTCTAGTTACTTCAAAATGATGTTTTGGTGGAAGATGAGGAGGAATTGTCTTTTGACTGTAATAAAAATTAAAACATTTTTTAAAACGATCAATAGATCTAGTGTCACATTTGACTGGTTTAGACCAGTTTCAACAGCTGCACTCATATATAATACCAGCGTTCAATCCTTACAAGTGACCCTGGGTATCCAACCAGATCTAACCTCTCTAGAACGACTGACTGCGCCCTCAGCTTGTGGCATATTTTCAAATTGCTGAAAATCTTATACCTTCTCAAACCATGGTGCTTATTATTCCTTGGATAAAAACTAGTAAGCAGTGTTGAGCAGACATGTAATGATTAATTCAATTTTATGAGCACAGTATATACTGTATCCATCCGAATTTTGTTACCGTGAGTCGTCCTATTTTTGGGCCTTAAACTAATTCTTTAAAAACAATTAAAATTAATGATTATATATATATAATACTATCTGCCAAGATGAATTTAAATGTCAACTGCATGCAACAAATCAAATCTGACGACCAAGATTTCCAGCTGCTTGTCAACACTGCTCACTCCATTCTTTTAAAACAAAACATTTAGGGTTTAATCACAATTACAAAAATGATCCTTAAAATAGAAAAAACGAAATAAAGCAATTACACTTTACCGTGGTAAACGTTCAGATTGATGAATATAATGCAGGATGTTTACAGATTTTGTTTTTGTTTTTTTAAATTATTCACTTTGATGGCGCCTTTTTTATCAGACAACTTCCGCCAACAGGTGCTAGATACGGCGATCGTTCATTTCATACACTAAATAAAAATAACAAAGATTTTAAACACATTAATAAAACAGAAAAAAAGAATGTTGAATTATTATTCAATGATTTTAGTAATAAAATTGGTATACTTACGACAATTCCGCAGGGGACCCACTTCCGGTTGAACGTAAACAGTATAAAATGTCGAGGCGTAAATAGAAAAATATTACAAAAAAATCATGTAACTTGGTAAGAGATATTCACTTAAAACATTTCTCATAAGCTTGTTTTTCGATAACAACAAGTAAACTTATTTGTCAACGGTTATTTCTAAAGAAATATTAACTTTTACAACACCGGTTTGTTCCCAAAATATTTCGAACCAATTCTTATAACAATTATATTCGTACTGATAGAAGATGTAAAATACTCTGACTGGTTAATAATATAATGCTAAAATAAATTGATGAGCAAGAAAGTATTTCCTCATAAATTGTTCTTTAAAATTAGATACGTTGAACATTTAAATCATGATGTGTTTTAGGTTTTTGTTAAATAGCATAGTAGTACTCTTTTATGACAAATTTCAATGACTAGCACCTTTCTTTAATGCTGTTCAGTATATAATTAAATCTTTCAGTTCAACAATAAATCAGTCGGAAAAAAACAGGGATCCAAGGTCAGCAAAACTCTGCTTCATTCAACAAACATATAGCCAGACCATAGACCAACTGGACCTTTAACAATCTAGATTTTAAGAACGTAAGTATTTTTTATTATATTGAATTAAAAATATGACTGATAATATGATGCATATGTTGTATTTTTTACCATAAATTTATTATTATTAAAATTGTATATAGTAAAGTTATATGCCAATAAAGTTTTCATTGTTATAGTCGTAATAAGTGATAAAGCAATTGAAGTAATTCAGTACTTAAATTGGATTTACACTAAAAGTGGTCAGTTGTTTTGCTTTTTTTTTGGGGGGGGATGGGGTTTCAAGACAGATTTTCTTTCTGTCATGAAACCATGTTTTCTCAGTTTTTAGTTCTGTTCATGTATTCAGTAGAATTCCATAACTAGCTAAGTTCAACAATTTTGCTTGAGTTATCTCACCAGTTTTATATGAAATGAATGTGACAACCTAAACTTCCTATTGATATTGACAAAAGCCGTAGTATTCAGACAGCTTTAATCTTTAATTCTTATACACATTTTAACTATGATCTTCATTTCTTTGTAAGGTGGCTGAACCTCTGAACTTGTGCCAGGGAAGGAGTCTTTTCCAAAAATGAAGAAGACAGATTGAAAAATCCTATACTTGCATCCATAAGAGTTATCATGAACAAGCACATACTTGAAAGAGAAAGCTTTATTTGTTAAAGATGTGAAAGTTTGAGAATATAGTTTTACACATTTATGGCAATACATTTGCAGAGTGTTAATTATTCAGTAGTACAGAGGTGTGTTTTACCCAGTGCTATTTTGTACTGGTTATTAGGTTTGATACAAAGTTTCTTCTTTGTAAACAAATTCAAGAAAGTTTATTGTGTAACCAAGATGTAAATGAAAAGCATGAAATGACTGTAGCATATGAAGTGGAAAATGAACCAAGCCAGTGTTGATACCAGGTAACAGTTGAGGAGTTATGCTAGTCTGTGATGCAGAAGAAAGTTAGTGACTCTTTGTAGGATTTCAAACAGATTAGAATTAGAAGTGAACTGCTGCTTGTTAACCTTGACAAAGGCACTTAAGTCATTTGGATGTACAACAAAAGTGGTGATGTGCTGATATTATCAATTTCATTTTACCCATCCAGTTATTCATAATTACATTTGTTTATAAACATTATTCAAAACAACTTTTTCTACCAAAAATATCCAGATAGAATTTCCTATGCATATAGATGATACAGCTTGCACCTTCAGGAAGCTTTTGTAAATCCTAGATTAGCATTCTTTTATTTTACAAATAATTCTACTTTAAAACATTTCATTGCTATATTTGTTAAATATGACATATCAAACATAATTAGTGATAATTAATAAATAATGCCATCACAGCCCTCTTGTTTTTTTTTATCTTTTGCTCTGAACATGTCAGCCTTCTTTTAGTATTTCTTCAGACGTGTACTGAAGCTGAAACAAGATTGAACTTTTTGTCTGAACATGTCTTTTCCAGTATAAATTGTTCTAGTAATTTTACAGTTATTTGTTGACCATGAATCATGTTCAGACAAGGACATCTGACCATCAATCATTGTCAGTCATGGACAATACACCATACAGTTAAAAAACAGAAATCTGCTAAGTCATACTGTTTTCATAATGTTATTTCAGTTGACCATGATTCATGTTCAAACAAAGACTCTTGCTCATGAATCATTGTCAGTCATGGACACTTACATAATGTGTACACTGCTACAGGCTTTACTGCTTAGAAATAGTAAACTGTTGCATTTAAAGTAAAAAACAGACACTAGTTGTAAAATGCAACATTCTTCAACTAATATGTGATAACTATTTAAGATTGACAGTGTTTCATGGTCTGGAAAACATGGTCTTTTTACCACAGTCAGACCATGGTCAAATCAAGGTAAAAAGCGACCAGAGTCAAATTCGAAACTAACAACATAGACAACCATGTTTTGATCATGTTTAACCATGGTCAAACAAGAATCAAGGTTTTTATTTCACAGGGGGTACTTTTCTGTTCTGTTCTGTTGAAAAGTAAGATACGTCAAATCATTTAAACTCTCAACAAATTAAGGGATACATTCAGTATTATGTCGTGATTCAATTTTCTTAATGTCTTTTTTATGGCTGTACTGATTGCATGTAACTGACAAGCCAGGAACTACCAATCCTTTTTTTATAATTAACAAAAACGTTTTACGATTTTTGATATGTGTCCCTCGGGATAAAGTTTTTTAGTAACAGTGATAGATCTGGATTATATAAGATAAATTCCGTCTTAAAATCGTCCATAATTTGTATATATTTTCTTAAGATTTTACCTGATTAAGTCAAACCTTTGTTTTGGAAACATAGACTGTTATTTTTTTAAGTCGATGATTATCAGAACTTTATGAAAACACAAACTTTCTTCCAATGCACAACTGTCTTAATATTTCATCGTTTCAATGACAGTCCAGTTCGCCCATCGAATATATTGGTAACAGTGATGCATAAGACTCATACGAAGCAATAATAACTAGATATTTTCCCTTTGCATGGAATATATTATATCGATATAACATATCGCATCATAACCGTTCGATCATTTTTTGTCCATTTCCTTCATTAGGGACCATCTCATCGACATACGTTACTCTCAGATATTTTATAAATCTCTTTGGCAAATTTTGAGAAGTTCTCTATGACAAGGACAATATTCTTCTGCCAATGAAACAGAACCGATCGATTCAATTCTCCAACACTATATCTGTTAGAACAAATCCTCAAGCTATCGGCATGTAGGGATTACAGATTCAAAATCTTCAATGGATATGAATTTCTGTTTCTCTATGTTACAACAAAGTTTATAATATATGAATACGCGCGAATTGCAAGTAGGAATTATCATTCCAAGGCGAGTTAATGTCTCAAAATAGTTCGTGAATTGTAATTAAAAGGGGCTATATTTTATGAGGTAAATTTTATTTGCACTTACAATATCAAATGTGAGCTTTACCTTTTATTACAGTTAACTATATGTATTTGAAATCAAAGAGTCTTCTACATGAAACAAGATCACTAAACATTGGAATAGAAAGACGTTAGTGTTATATTTTATATTCTACTAGATGAACATATGGTAGAAAAAAATTATCGTTTTATTTATGTGATGAGAGACAGTACTTGTAAACCTCATTATTGACTTCAATATTTAGTCCTTGTTCTGATGTTAAACATTATATTTGCTTTTCAACTAAACATTTAAAAAAAACAAATGTTTCAATGATGACCTTGTACACACGAGAACTGAATATATAAACGCTGAATCATAGCCGCAGCAGTGCCCATAGTTGCGAGAATGACATAAGAGTGTTCGAGTATAGCTTTGTGAAAACTGAACTTTGGTATCGTGACTGTCTGGAAGAAAGGAAGTGAGACTTGTACAAGCCAAGGATGCTTTGGAGTCACGGACATTACTGGTATGTATATTCGAATTATATTTCACTACAATCAAAATACCTGTAATGTGTGATATTGATATAGACATTTAGTTATTCCAATGATTTGCTTATATGGTTTGAAGATACTGCTGTGATGTATACGTTTGAATTCCACTACAGTGATAGATTATTTGTTTGAAATCACCTTGAGAAGAAAAAGGGTGAACATTATTATATTTCAAAACCTTTTTGCTAATATGAGTATATCATTATGACGAAACCTGTATGATTCAATTCAGAGAGCGATTATTTAGACCCAATAAAACCTTTTGATCACTGCATTGGAAATTCAAAGAACATTTGAAAATATCATTATGACAGTTTTCTAAGTTTGTGAAAAAATTCAAGGCAAATGAGGGGTTCATCTCATCATCTATTTATATACAATGAATATATCTCTCCCCAAGATCTTCCGTTCTTAATTACTCTAGATGTTTTGTCAACTGATATTGTCTGTTAGCCTCTTTGATGTTCCACAGTTTGACGCATTTCTGGCTATTGCTAGTTTTTGAAAAATAGATAGGAAAGCCCTGGAACACTAAGAAAGCTGTAATGTATTTCTATCAGATTATCATTATTGATGACAGCTCAATTTTCCTCTTTGCAAAATGTTTGAGATAACAACACACATACCCTTAGCCTTTGTCGGAAATACTGAGAGGAGATATATTCGTTTACAGTGTTCTTTTAATTCGGTTTCCCAATCTTCAATACAGTCAACAGACTTATTCAGATTATAATGACAAAGAAATCAGCTGACCACAGAAAGGCCTTGCACATTAGAATGACCAAATACACAAGGATTTTTCTAATCAGCTAAAATTTGCTTTACCTGCAGGAGTTCTTTATTATTAAGAATCTTTGATTGTCGTAATCTTTTGATGCAGCCCGTATTTCTCTTCTGAAAAGCTACGGTGACCTGTTACCCAGTATTATTTCCAGTGCTAAATCTTTGAATGAGTCGCCATTTCTGCCAATTATAAGTATTGCAAGAAAATCCTAACACAGAACCCGGCGATGATGTAGTGTTAAAATACCAAACAAATACGGATTTCAATATTCTGGGTCCGGTCAGACAAACTAAGAGACTAAGATGTTTGTAATTTATGAAAGATTAAGTAAAGTACATATTGTGTGAAACTCATACGAAAACTTGTCACAGTAATTGAAAGTGCATGTAAACAGTATTTATCGTGAGTCATGAACACAATGAAACAAACGATTGTATTAAGAACTGGAATTACAAGTGTTTGCCAGCAGCAATTATATAGTGCAACGCTTGTGAACATGCCAGATCGGAGTCTCTAATCATGGGTTTCTCGAGTTTGTATTATTCTCATGGCTGCTTTTAGATAGAAACAAGCATCTGCCAAGAGGAAAAAGTGAAAAGAATTGTGGAACATTTCATTTATTAACTGTGGCTTAAACTGCCAAATGCTGATACGCGTCCAGATTTTTCGATAGCTTTCAGGCAGGCTCATAGGAATGGTAACTGCATGGGTACAATACCCTAACAAACAAGACCTAGAAGCAGATGTAGTTGATTAAAATCATAATAAACATGCTGCAAAATTAGTGTCCAAGTAACAATTTGCTTATGCCATCTGGTCAAACATTGTATTGTTCGGAAGCGTTGGAAAATTGGTTTGCATTGGTCGACACAAAAGAGAGTTAGGAAATTAGAAATAAAACGCATTAATAATTTGGTCGTATTATCCGAATTGAGGCACTTATCCGTTTAAGTCATTTAGGATGTTATTAAGATTGTGAAGCCTTTTAAACGAACAAGATACCATAAAGTAATTACGCTCGGAATTCGAGGAAAGTATTTAAGTGCTGCGTCCGTCATTTCATATATTTTATTTAAGTTGGACTGTAATAAAATGGTGAAGCAAAAATCCTAACCTTTAGCTCATTCGACAATTTCTGTCATTTAAGGGCTTGAAACACACGTTCTGTCATTTTATGCGTTTCTTGATGTGCCAATCTGAACTGTGTAGTTTTATTAAATTGTCTTTAATTACTGTAATGGCTCAGATCTCTGTAGAACGTATGGTTAACACAATATTTGACAAAAGATCTGTTTTTCAATGTCCCTGAGTGAAACCTTTGTGTTACCTGTATAATATCTAGTGTTATTTTGTTATTTTTTCACATTCAAATGTAAATGCTATCACGACCATTTGATGGCTCGGTTTTTAGAAATATTGCCAAACTCTGAACATTGGGTTTGCCATAAAAGTAACTAACAAAAGCCCATCCTTCCTCAAATGCTGAGCTGCCTTAATGAACCGCATATAAAACACAAAGACACTTCATTTCCGTATATTTATATAACGACGTCTTCAGATCAAGAAGTACAAGTCAGTTGTGTCATTTACTGGTGATAATTTTTCCATTCTCTTTGTCTGGAATATATAAATATCAATGAAATATTGCCGCAAAGACACCCAGTAAAGCATTTCTGTTTCCTGTATTGATTGTCAGCCCATTGGCATTTGTTAACCTCGAAAAAATTTTTAATCAAAGGAGGAATAAGTAGGAATAATTATATTATTTTTCAAAGTGTGTACAGGCAGGCCATTTACATTGCAACAGATGTAATCATATATCTAGGTTAAGAATCTGTTTTGTTGTAGCTCTTGTTTCTGTATTAAGCATAAGAACAGACAATTTCAAAGAGAACTGGATAAAATAAAAACTGCAATTAAATATCCTGGCTGGAAATGATGGATGGCGATACTCCTCAACTCGTTCAAATGATTTCTGGCAGGTTCAGTTTTATGGGGTTCCACCGGCTTTACTGTTTAAATAGTTAAGGTAACAGAGCATGTAAAGGTGTCAGTGTCAAGATAAAACTCTTATGTGCCTTCCGTCAGACTTTGTTCGGTAAAACACATGTCTTTTAACAAAGGTTACTGTCAAAGTGTACTAACTACAAGTCTAGAAAACATAGATGGCGAACAAAAACGACGTACAATTGTATACGACAAAAGACTAGACTAGACTTACTCAAAAAGGATCGACTCGTAATTAAGTTTCATACAATTTTCTGTAGATCTATTTTGTAGTGTAGGCTGCAGACTGGTGTATTTATTGAAAAATAAAATAAACCAGACAACCTGATTATTTGTTTTTGAATTATTTGGAAAAAGAATTAAATGTTATATAGAAGTTGAAAGTCTCATTTAAAACTATTATTTTGTATGAAGCTTTTGTTTGTTGTTCCAGATTACTGCGTCTTATTGTCTACAACGAATTATGTAAATATTGTGTTGGCACCACTGTAAGCTGTTTCGTATAGACAGTACATGTTTTAAGGAATTATTTTTTTTCTAGACTAAGATATTCTTGTTCTAATACCCACATGCACTGTTAAATGGAGCAAAACAATGTAGAATGTTACAAACTTTAATAAAAGCTAAAGTTTTACTGGGCTTAAAATTGTAATACCAGAATATGAGGTTGTATTGTCTTTTGGTAAATTGTTATACATTACGGCTTATAGCTCTGACGCTCCATGATGGCTAAGAAAGGCAAACCTATTTCTTTAGAATTTGCACCGTTCGAATTTCAGTATTGTAATAGTTTTTTGTTCTCTAATATTGTCTGTAACATATGTTGTTTGCATTGACAAACCAATGCAGTGTTATCTTTTATAACAAATGGAATATCTCGGTTTCATATCGGGGAATAGAGATTTCAAAATATAAAGTATGATTTATTTTTCTTTTACTAATTTTTACGTCTAGTCTGCGACGACAGTTTGCTAGAAATCCCGCATTTATACGGGCGTGCTTATAATAGTCCTGCATTTTCTCTGTTGGATGGTTTTGTACATAATTACTTTTTTCATGAATGTTATCACAAAAGTGGCGGACATCAGAATTGCTTTTTTATATGTTTATATAATTATTTCTTTCTTTAAAAAGTACTTTTTCTACAAAAAAAATATACAAAGCTCATACATGTTTGAAAGGATTGTGTTGGTCTCGCCTATCGGTTTTGTCCAGTCTGACTTTTTCGGAAATATGTCCCCGTATTATACATAACAGTATTTGATGTCTGATTGAAATCTTGTTTTATTTAGTTGTTTTCTTTTGTAGTGAGAAAAGCCTTATGGTTTTATCTTTGTCTTTGATTTATTTACTATGATGGTAGGATATTGTCTGGAGAAACGTGTGCATTTGTCGACAAAGCACTTGCACCAACCGCAGAGACTTCTTACCTAAACATCTTGGATAAGAATTAAAACAGGCACACGAGACAACACATGATAATAAACTTCGTTCATTCCACAGATATTAAAGAAAGAAATACCTGTTTTGACCTACTACTAGTACTGAACAAATTTAACTCTCCTTTTTTTCTGAGATTTATCTTATGGAGAACGTCTTTTACAGATGTAAATCCCACCTTTAGTGGCGCGTGACGTTTCAAACGAAGATAATGATATAAAATGTTGCTATGCTGGTTTGGTAGAATCTGAAACACAATGTTGTGAATAACAAGTTAATTGTGATGTATTTTTTTAAATATAATATTTATTATAAAGCTCCACCCAACATGAATTGCCCCCAATATATTTACACATGGATAAAAACTTATCAAAATGTGCAGTTAATTCTAGTTAGAGTAAATGAACTAGTTATGTTGTTAGAACGTAGTTACTAAGTTTTATTTTTCTAAAGATGTCTCTAAAGGTGTCTGATTTAAAACAATAAATGAAATAAACTAGTTCATAATATAAAATAACAGATGCGCAACATTGACAGAATAACCAATAACTAAAAGGCAGGGGGAATTAAAAGCAAAATTTTCTCTTTGAAAGGCTATGGAAAATAATGAATTTGAAATATGTTTTTATTGAACAACTTTTCATAGCAGTGTGTGAAGTAACAGATACAAATGCCGTTAGTTAAATTAACAGAATAAAATTGTGCCAAAAAGGTCAGACGTTCAGCACACATGTTCTGAAAAGGGTGAACAAACGTTTTAAGTTTTAGAAAAATATCTTCAACTTAACAGCTATTTTTGAGAAGTAAAACTGTAAGACATAAGTTAATTGTTGAAAGATTTAAAGAAGAAAATCAATAATGTGAGACATCATATAGTTTTTGTAAACTTTGTTATCGATATACACATATAAAAAAACTGAAAAAAAAACGCATATCATATCGTAAAAGATCACCTGAGGGGTTATATTTTATTTTGTTAATTATATATAAGTATATTTGAAAGTATACTGTTGGTACATTTAAAAAAACCCATTAATATTGTATCACACATAGTGTTGAGTAGTGCGTATATTCAAGTTATTTTGAAATCATAAGGCTTTGATTCGCTGATAGGCTAGTGCAACCCGATCTTTTAACTGTGTGCAATCTTTGTAATCTTTTTTCCCACAAACTTTAAAATAAGTAGGACTGTTTTAGAGGAAAATATATTGATTGGTTTGTGAGTCTGACAGATCGACAATTTGATTTCGTGTAAATGACTTAACTAGGGAAAGTAGAAATAGTTGCTAAAAATATTGAGAAAATACAAAAGTGTTTTTGTTAAACCTGGTCATGACCTTCGGGGACACTTACAGAAACACAGAAATTCAAAACATATGTAAACATAAACTTTATGTAGAAAGCTATTCTTTACTTCAATCGCCATAGATTATTAGCTTTAGATTACTCTCCGTCATCCTAAATAACTCACAGAAATCTCTTGAGAATTTCTCTCCAACACCTTCAATGACACTAGATCCATTTCCTCGAAGTCCTAAATAGGCCAATGTTCTGTCTCTGCTGTTATCTTCGCTCAAAGAAAATGAAGCATTTTCTATGAAGCATTTTCTCTCGTTTTGTGAACATGACTAAGCGAATACATACAGTAATTAAGTTATATGCCATTTGAAAAAAAATCCTTATTATATAAACACTGTTTGGTTCTTTGTTTGTCGTGCAGTTTTTAGAACAAATATCTTTTAAATCATATAATAATATTGTTCTTATCAATACGGACAGTTTCGAATTATATCGTCCCACTTTTGTTCCTTCTGCCTAATCAAAAACAAGGCTTTTGTATTGATTTCTTTATAAAGACATTTAATGTTGTGATAAAAGTCATGTGTAAAAATCGTATATTATGAGGCATTATGATCTAGATAAATTTTGATTTGCCGGAAGCTATCTGTATGATTACAATACTACAACAAATACACTCAATCAAATGTGTTTTTCATTTCCTTCATCAAGCGTCTTCAGATTGACATCTGTTAACCTCAGAGAGTTTATAAATCTCATCTGCAAATTTTGAGAAGTTCTCTGTGACAATGACAATATTTGTTTTTCCAATGAGAAAGAAGCGATCGATTTGATTCTCCAGTTCTCTTTCCCTGTTAAAACAATTCTTTAAGCATACGGCACGCATGATTCATAGAGGCAAAAAATGTTGAGTGGATATTTCCTAGTATAAATTCACTGTATAGGCTAGACTTACAGACAGATATAATAATAATAAAAGTTTAATAATGTGACAAAAATGTGAAAATTCATTGCAAAGTGTTTGTTTAGTTGTTTGAGTTTACGTGATATGGACTTTGCTGAAGTTTTAATATTCTGACTGCATTCGTTTTCTGACAAACAATAAGTCTTGTTTCCAGTGGTTTGCTAATTCCGCAGACTAAAAAACTATGATTAAAAACTAATTTTTAATCCTATAAAAATAGTTTTACAACCGATCAAAGTAAATTCGCCGTAGACAGTTTTCTGTTATACTCTCAGATGCTCATTCTCAGAGCAAACATTCCTGGAACAAGTATCAAACAGAATATTGCTTTCTCATCAATTTTGAACGACCAAAGATTTCAAGGAGGACTGATAATTTTGTTACCAAATTAACTACAACTGATGTCAAGAGATGTAGCTTCAATAATGACGTAGGTTTATAATTGCACTAAAATATGTGTGTGAATTGTGGTTGTTGGCAGGATAGAGGCCGAGGTTGTTAAAGTCCAAAAATGCTGTGGAGTCACGGTCATTACTGGTACGTAAATTTATATCGTTATGGTCCAGTGTTTATGGTCCTGTGT
Organism: Cyclina sinensis; assembly: GCA_012932295.1. Lineage (NCBI taxonomy): Eukaryota > Metazoa > Mollusca > Bivalvia > Venerida > Veneridae > Cyclina > Cyclina sinensis. The sequence goes on from JAAONU010000009.1 coordinate 21,988,278, forward strand.
TAGTCTAACTAATTGTACGCAAGTCGAGATATTGTGTAATTTTTTGTATGGGTCAATATGTTTACCGGGTAAATTGTATAAATACAATCTTTTACACTCGCAACAGACAAACTCAGAAGTCTAGTGATTTTGTTTTCGAATCGGGAAGAACTGTTTTCGAATCCCGCTCTGGCTGGTCTTTTTTAAGATGCATTGCATCTTTCTGTTATGAACTTAATTTTTTGTCAAAATATAAATATATCGAAACAGATTACTGTACTAAAAGTTCTATCTGCACAACTTTGTTTCAGACTGTGTATGCGGTAAACTGGTTATCTAAACATACCGTGTCAAGGTTGATTTTTGTTTATAGCTTTTTAAATGTTTCATATTTTTGTAAAAAGATTGTATCTCTTGTGTTTCAATGTGTTTTAAAATTATTGATAATATGTCAGGGTGATTCTTATACGTCCTAAAAACGACTAAGGTCAGGAGCAAGGGATGTTTTAACCTCTTATTTTTAATATTTTGCCATACGAAATAAACAGGCATTATAAAAGTAATATTCACCTTCTCATATGTTCATAAAAAGCTGATACATGTGGCATCTGTTTGTCATAAAACTTATAACTTGGAAGTGCTTTTTGTTCTTTCTTTGTTTTACATTTTTGACTTTTTCTATTTTTCTTGAAAACAAGATCGGATCTAAAAGTCAATAGCTCATTGAAGATAAATTACAATTTATCAGATTCTATAATGACAGCTCAGTTCATCTGTATTCGTAATTGAATAAAGATAACTACACTTGAAAAACAAATGTCGATACATCTATAGAGAATACATGACGTGTAAAGAAGTACTTTACTTAAACTTGAGTGATTTGCAGCAGCTGAATCATATCAAAGCAATGTCCTAAATTAAATCTGTTTCAGAAACCATAATTTATTTTTTAAAAGTGTTTGATAATTCGTTCTGCCATTAAACTAAATAGCTGATATCAATGGTTTGCAAACTCAATTTTTACAGTGGCAAAAAAGAACATTTTATATTTGCAACTTAGTTTCAAAGCTGTCAAGTTAGTAGTACTATAGGCCCGCCATGTACTTCAAGAAATATAAAATGTTCGAATTAACACAAGTATTCAATGTTTAGTTTATGTTTGTCGTCCGCGCTTCAGGAAAACGTAAATTTCTAATGTTTCCTAGTATTCCGACACCTGGAAAACTATATATTAAATTATATTATTACGTGACCTTTTATCGTGGAGTAATGGGACAAAAAGTGAAATTGAATATGAATAAAATAATTATTTATGCACAGTAGGATTGTATCACATAGCAAACTAACAATATAGCATTGTGAGGTCTTTTTAATAACCAGATAAAAAGTTCCTTTCACAATCTGTATAAAATAGCAAATGTAATTGACCGAAATACATTAGTTTGGTTCAATAGCTTGGAAAGATGTGACGATTTGTTTGTCCTTATTATCGTCATGATTTCGTTCGAAGCAAATGTGTATATTACGGTTATTGGACAAATGTAATGATTTGTCATAGATTTGTCGTAAATTTCGTAGATGATTTGACTAGAACATAAATTAAACAAGAGGGCCATGATGACCCTGTATTGCTCACCTGAGTATAGCTGCTTTTAACAAAGTTGGACCTGGTTAATTGACCCCAGATAACCCATATTCGAACCTGAACTAGAAATTATTGAAACAATCTTTCTGACAAATTTCCAGGTTATTTGGAATAAAAATCTTACCTCTAAAGTGTTAACAAGATTTTTCCATATTTGGGCTCTATGACCTAGTTTTTAGACCAAGATGACCCATATTCAAAATTGAGCTAGAAATCATCAAAACACCCTGTCTGACAAATTTCAAAGATAGTTGGACTGAAAAGTAACCACTAGAGCATTTACAAGGGTTTTCTACTTTTGGGCTGTGTAACCTAGTTTTTGATCCCAGATAACCCATATTCAAAATTAAGCTAGAAATCATTGAAGCAATCTTTCTGAAATATTTCCAGGTTATTTGGACAGAAAATGTTACCTCTAGAGTGTTAACAAGGTTTTTCCATATTTGGTGTCTGTATTCCTTTCACAATTTGTATAAAATACCAACCCATATTCGAACTTGACCTAGAAATCATCAAGGCAACCTTTTTGACAAATTTCCGGGATATTTGGACAGAAAATGTAACCTATAGAGTGTTAACAAGGTTTTTCTATTTTTGGGCTCTGTGACCTAGTTTTTAAACCCAGATGACGCATATTCGAACTTTTGCTAGAAATTATAGAAGCAACCTTTCCGACAAATTTCCAGATTATTTGGACTGAAAATGTTACCTATAGAGTGTTAACAAGGTTCTTCAATATTTGGGCTCTGTGACCTAGTTTTTGACGATAGATGACTCATATTCAAACTTGAGCTAGAAATCATCGATACAACCTTTCTGACAAATTTCCAGGATATTGGGACTGAATAATTAGCCTCTAGAGTGTTAACAAGGTTATTCTATATTTGGGCTCTGAGACCTAGATTTTCAACCCAGATAACCCATGTTCGAAGTTATCTGAGAAATTAATGAGACAAACATCCTGACCAAGTTTCATGACAATTGAGGCAAAGTGTGGCCATTAGTGTTAACAAACTTATTGTGGACGGACGGATGGACGACGACGTGACAAGTGAGTTAAAAAGAAAGCCATAAGAAATCGTTCTGAATAAAGAACCTTTTTCCTTGTGTTTTATGTATTTTTTATATTTTTATAACAACAACAGATGATGGGTAATTTCTAATTTTCTGTTGATAACCTTTAATTTGATGAAAACTAGTTATCTTCGATAAGGAAAGTTTAAACGCTAATGATATACTCTGAATGATGATATTAAATGGCATTGGATTTCAAAGTAATCTACAAAATTTCTGGCAGGCTTATTTTTATACGCTGGCATCTCATACAAACTACAATAACAAACTGGGTGTAAGGGAGAAAGATGTTATAAATGACAGGATATCTGTTACGGCGTATAAAAATGCCATCTTGGTAAATAACAGCAAAGTTTGATTTTGTCGGAGATGCTTTATTTCCTGTGAATCATGATCTGCACAAACTAGAATTCTTTAGCATTAAAACTATATTGAAATAAAAGTATAAAGATAACAGTTATTTCCTTGAATGTCCCAGTTGTATGTGTAAGGAAATGAAATGATATTGACTGATAGTAACTTTCTTTATTTCCTGTAAATCCACATGCTAGTAAATATTTATTTTATATGTTTGCAAGGCGAACACGTTTTGCACGAACGTCTTATAAAATGCAGTTTGTTATTTCAATACAATTAGAAACTTTAATGATCATTCTAGACAATTAGAACACATGAATGCTAAGCCTATAAAGAATAAATGTGAAATCTTGTCTTATGGAAGTGGTGACAGCATTTTATTTCCGAGACATATCACTTTCAACTATATTATTGAAAAAAATGCAATATTTTGTTATTACCCTCATTTGCTTTGTTTCTTTTTCATTTTTTAATTAAATCCAGATACAAAGAAATAAAGCAGTTAAGTTACTGCCTACCATTTTTAGTGTACTGAACTTGTCAACACGTAGTTCGTAAGAGCCAGTTGTAACGATAATTGTTGAGACATACTTTTCCTTGCACTATTGTAGATACTTCTCTTTCAGACAAAGATCTACAAAGAGGAAAATGAGCTTTTTCTTTTCGTCAGATTTCAGTTTTTAACATAAGATTTGTAGCAGATTATCTGTATTTGCAATAAACTTTACACACATATATAATTTCATATCTATATATGGTGCTAGTGCTGTGATGGCCTTGTGTTCTTTGGTCTCGTTATGACACTGCATTTTATGTCTTTATATTTGTGTCTTCTTTAATAAACCAGCGGTTTACCCATATAAAAGAAATCAAGTTTTGGTATAAGATAGTATTTATTTATGTTGAAATAAATATTATTTTTCCGCAGTATCATTATGCGAAACATTTTCTCCACTAGAAGCATAGCTTTCTGATGGAGATGTACCTTCTTTTTAAGTTGTTTATCTGTTTTCGAAATTTAGAAGTTCTTCTTTAAGAATTTGCAATTGAATTAGTTTTCTGTTTTATTATACTTTAATTATGTCGCAAGTATACTGAGCAATAAAAACGATTGCCATGAATAATGCTTTTCTCTGACTGTGACACCACTGATTTCGATGAAAAATTGGGTTTTATCATTTGTGTGTTATCTCTGTAACTAATATAGACTTGATTATAGTAAACTTTCTACCATGGAAGAAATTTGTATCGAACAAATTGGGCAATTTAGTATTACTTTAACGGGTCAAATCTCTGGAGAACGTGTGGTAAACAATCTTTGAAACAAGATCTGTTTTTTCAGTGTCGCGAGTGAACAGGGGAGTTGTCTGTTTAATATCTGGTGTTATTTTGTTATTCTTTTACATTCAAATGTAAATACTATCAAAACCATTTTATGTCTTTTTAGGAAATATGTCCAAACTCTGAACACTGCTTTTGCTTTAAAAGCGACTAAAGAAATCACATGCTCCCTCGAATGCTGGGCTGTCTTAATGAACAATATATAAAACACTATGACACTTTCGTTCCTTAATTTTATATAACGACGTCTAGAAATCAAGTTTCACGAGGCAGTTGTGTCGTTTACTGGTGATATTTATCCCTGTATTATTGTCTTGAATATATTAATATCAGTGAAATATTGCCGCAAATACACTCAGTCAAACATTTTCGTTTCCTATATTAATTGTCATCTCAATGACGTTCGTTAACCTCGAAGAAATATTACATCAAGAGAAATGGAAAAATAGGAATTTGAGCTAGTTTTTTGTATGCACAGGAAAGCCATGTATATGCAACAGATGTTATGATAATTCTAGGTTACGAATCTCTTTTGCTACATACATAGTAACTCTTTCAGACAATGTCAAAGAAAACTGGAGGTAATCAAAAATGAGTAGTTAAATACTATAACTGAAAGTGATGGTTGGCAATACTACTCAGTTCGTTCAAATGATTTCTGGCGGGTTAAGTTTTGTCGGGTTTCTCAGGTTTTTACTGTCTAAACAAATAAAGTAACAAGAGCATATAAAGGTGTCAATGTCAAGGTGTATTCTGTAAAACTTTTATCTTCCGTCAAGTGTACTTACTACAAGTCTAAAATACAACAAGATGTTAATAGTAATGACGTACAAATGTTTACGTCAAAAGAAACAAAGACATATTGAAAACGGAATGACACGTATGTTAGTTGCATATAATTTTCGTTTTAAAAATAATTTTAGGCTATAATTGTTCGTGACGTAAATATAGTAAATAAGCTAGATATAACGTTAGAGCGAAATTATTAAACTTTATTTTTCAAAGAATGTTTCTAAAGTGACTTGATTTAAAACGTTGTACAGAATAAACGTTTTCGTAGCAGCTCAATCAATACGCTAGCATTAATCAGTGGTGACCTTAATATCTAATCAAGTTTTACTAAATATTAGGATGTCACTGGAAGGGTCGTTCTTTGTATAGTAAAAAAATGACATTCTGTATACGTAGGGGTATGAGGGACATTCCTGATAACAAATTATCTCCCTTACTCAGGTAACATCAAAGGTAGACCAAATTGCACATATGTCCCACATTTGGAATCCTTTAACTTTATCCTTGTTTTTCTTTGTGATAGTTTTGACTCACAGTTGTGAAAATTGTCACTTATATATAAAATAAAATTTAGGATTATTAAAAAAACATAATAGTGTTGACAAAACATGTTGCTAAACTAAATATGTAATCTGACTACCACTGTTGCAAATAATTAGGCTTAATAATTTTCACCAAACCAGATAAGAAAATAGCGATGAACTCAGAGGAATCCAAATGGAAGGACTATTTAATATCAGAGAGTATTCCGGGTAGATAATTCGCTTATGAACCCCATTGTCAGACTAAATATTTGTTTACCATTCTAAGGATTTCCAGTACAGAATCTAGTTTACTAATAATCTCTCCCCTTAAATGTTTCCATTATATAATCATCCATGGCGTTTGCTTATGGTCTCCAATTTGATTACTTTAGAAAATAGGTCAAGAGATCAACATAAAAATTTAACAGATGCACAAAATTGTCAGAATAATCAATAACTGAAAGACAGGGGAAATTAGAAGCAAGATAGTCTCTTTGAAAAGACTGTGGAATAAAATGAAATCGACGGATGTTTTAATTGAAAATCTTTTCTAAGCAATGTGTGACGGATGTGTAGTTACAGTCAAAATGCCGTTAGTTAAGTTAACAGATAAGAATTGTGCAAAAAAAGGTAAAACGTTTAACAAATGATTCTAAAACGTACTCGTGTTTTAAAGAGTTGTACAAACATTAACTTTCTATAAAAAAAAACGTTCTGTCCCTGCTGTGATAATTACTCGAAAATCGCATATACTCTTGTTGGTAAAACGACTGATCTAATACATACAACAATTAAGTTATCTTCCATTTTAAACAAGGCATATGCCTAATCAATTCTAAATAGGACCACGGTAACAAAACAATTTTAAGCTTTTAAGTTATAACGATCAAAGGTTTTGCATATACATCGTTTCACTTTAAAACATTATGAATGTTCTGGTACTGTGTCACTAAGGAAAGAATTAAATAATAACCAATGTTTTAACATTTGAAAATCTGTCCTCAAAGAAATTCAAGAAGCACCACTTTTCAGTTATATTGTAAATTATATTTTTAGTAATTTTTAAATGATACCATATATGTAAATCTGCTGCGGTTTATTTTTTATTTATTTATTTATTTATTTAATATTCATTTATTTATTCTGTTTGTTTGTCGAGCAGTTTGAAGTACATATACTTTCTAAATTGTAGCGCGATTCGTGTTAGTATCGTTATTATTAAAACGTACTAGTTCGAAAGTAGTTCGTTCCCTTGTCACAGGTCTAAAAACAACCTGTCAAATGCAAGGCTTTTATATAGATTTCTCATATAAATACATTTATTTGTTTTCATTAAATTGCTGGGTACAAACGTATATTATATGGCATTATGATCTAGATGATTTTCGATTTGCCGGAAGCTATCTGTATGAATACAATACTAAAACAAATATACTCAATCAAATGTGTTTTTTATTTCCTTCATTAAGCGTCTTCAGATTGACATCTGTTAACCTCAGAGAGTTTATAAATCTCTTCTGCAAATTTTGAGAAGTTCTCTGTGACAATGACAATATTCTTTTTTCCAATGAGAGAGAAGCGATCGATCTAATTCTCCAGTTCTCTTTGCCTGTTAAAACAATTCTTTAAGCATACGGCACGCATGATTCATAGCGGCAAAACATACTGAGTGGATATTTCCTAGTATATATTTACTTTATAGGTTGGACTTACAGACAGAATAATAATATGAATAATGTGTATAGCAATGTGACAATATTGTGAAATTAATTGCACAATTTTTGTTCAGTTGTTTTAGTTTACTTGATATGAACTTTGCTAAAAGGTGTTAAGTTTCTGACTGCCTTCTTTCCAGACAAACAATATGTCTTGTTTTCAGTGGTCTCGCTAAATCCGCTGACAAATATGATTACGGTAATAAACTAATTTTTAATTTTAAAGAAAATAGTTTTACAACCGATCAAAGTAAATTCGTCGTATTTAATACACGTCTTTATGAGTTTTAATACACGTCTTAATGAGTTTTAATACACGTGTTAATGAAGTTTTGTATATTAAGTAGTAATATTCCTCGATGCTGTTGACGAAGTTATAACCTCAGATGCTCATTCTCGGAACAAACATTCCAGGAACAAGTTTCAAACAGAAGATTGTTTTCTTGTGAATTTTGAACGACCAGATATTTCAAGGAGGACAGATAATGTTGTTACCAAATTAAATACAACTGATTTACAGAGAATAAGCTTCAATAATGACGTAGGCTTGTAATTGTACTAAATATGTGTGTGGTTTGTGGCTGTCGGAAGGATAGAGACCGAGGCTGTTAAATTCCAAAAATGCTGTGGAGTCACGGTCATTACTGGTACGTAAATTTGACGTAGATTTTTATTGTTATGGTCCAATGCATACCACCTTATAATTGTAAAAATACAACCTCTAACAACCGCGTCAGGGAATACTGGACTAGAGCCTTGGTTTTCGATTTGGGGTGAACTGAAATCGAAACCCGCTGGCTGGTGTTAATTTGTTACGAACTGCATTTTTGTAGGAATATAAACTGAATTGAAACAGACTACTTTACTAAAGGTTTTATCTGCACAACTTTGTTTCAGATTATTTTCGTGGTAAACTGGTTATCTAAACATACCGTATCAATGTTGATTTGTGTTTATAGCTTTTTAAAAGTTTTATGTTTTTTTTACAAGATTGTTTCAACTGGTTTGAGAATTATTGATATTATGCCAGGGTGATTTTTATTCAGTTTCTTTGTTTTGTATTACAGAAAACTAAGGTCGGAGATGGATGTTTCAACCTCTAATAATATTTGCCATACGAAATGAACAGGCGTTATAAAAAAATATTCACCTTTTCATATGTTCATAAAAAGCTGACACATGTGCCATCTGTTTGTCATAAAACTTATAACCTGAAAGAGTCTTTTTTCTTTGTTGATATTTTTGACCTTTTCTATTTTTCTTGAAAAGGAGATCAGATCTAAAAGTCAATACCTCATTGAAGATAAATTACAATTTATCAGATTCTATAATGACAGCTCAATTCTTCTGTATTCGTAATGGAATAGAGATAAATACACTAGAAGAACAAATGTCCATACATGTATAGAGAATACATAACGTGTTAACTAGTATTTATACTTGAGTGATTTGCAACAACTGGATCATATCAAAGCAGTGTCCTAAATTAAATCTGTTTCAGAAACCTTAATTTATTTTAAAAACTGTTTGATAATTCGTTCTGCCAACTGATATTGATACTGACCAAATTTTTGCAAACTTAACAGTTAGAATGGCCAAGAGAATATTTCATATCTGCAACTAGGTTCTAAAGCCGTCAAATAAATAGTGCTAAACCATGTAGTTCAAGAAATATATAATGTTCGAATTAACATAAGTATTCAATTTTTTTTGTTCCTGTTTGTCGTCAGTGCTTCAGTAAAACGTCTTATCATTCTGACCCCTGGTAAACTTGTATAAAATTATATTATTATGTGACTTTTTATCGTGCCGTAATGGGACAAAAGGTGAAATTAAATATGCATAAAATAATTATTTATGCACAGTAGGATTGTATCACATAGCGAAATAACAATAGACGATTATGTGGTCTTTTTAACAACCGAGTTCCTTTTCTCAGCTAAATGGAATATTTGGCCTAATCCCTTGTTATTTGAGAGATTTTATGACAAACGCGATTTGTAATGATGTAGTAATAAAACAGATTAGCAGTTCCTCTCACAGTCTGTATAAAATAGCAAATGTAATTGACCGAAATACAATAGTTTTGTTCCGATCACAATAGCTTGAAAAGATTTGAGAATTTGTTTGTCATTATAATAGTCAAAATTTCGAAAATGTGTACTACATGAATCGAAATATGCCTGTTCTTGAACAATTGCAACAATGTGTATAGTACAAAGTTTAAGTTTTTCGTAGATTTGTCGTAGATTTGTCATGCGTGCTTTGACTAGAAAATACATTCGAAAAGAAAGCCATGATAAAAACTAAAAACTCGTTCTGAATACAGAAAAAAGTGGTATTATATCATATTTTCTTGCGTTTTATATTTTTTCATATTTTTCATATCTACAACTATTTTTGAATTAAGTTATCTTCGATAAGAAATGTTAAACGCCAATTATTATATACTCTGAATGACGATATCAAATGGCATTTGATTTCAAAGTAATCTACAAAATTTCTGACAGGCTCATTTTATACGCTGGCATCTCATACAAACTACAATAACAAACAAGAAATAACAAGAGAGAAAGATGTTATAAGTGACGGGGTATCTGTTACAGCCCATAAAAGTTATCTCGGTAAATATCAGCAAAGTTTGATTTTGTCAGAGACTATTTCCTGCGATTCATATTCTGCACAAACTAGAATTCTTTAGCATTAAAACTATATGGTAAACAAAATCACAAAGATAACAGTTATTTCCTTAACGCCTGTGTGCAATGTATGAGGAATGAAAATGATATGGACTGGATTAAACTTGTAAATACGGTTGTCCTTTCTTAAATTTAGCTCGGCATTTTTAAAGATGCGAAGATGTATACTTTTTTATATTCTCGCGTGAAGTCAGAGAAAATGGGTAAAACAGATTAGTCTTGCATTTTGGAGATAAGCAATGCTGAAAATCTGCTCAGTATTTGCACATAGTAACTTTACTAACATAGTCTTGCACGAACGTCTTATAAAATGCAATTTGTTGTTTCGATTCAATTGAAAACTTTGTTGATTCTTCTAGACAATTAGAGCACTTGACTGCTAAGCCTATTAAGAATAAATGTGAAATCTTGTCTCATGGAAGTTGTGATAGCATTTTATTTCCGAGACATATCACTTCAACGTATGTTTTAATTAGTCTGGAAACCAAAGATGGTAGCACATTGTCTAGAGAAATTAGGGGTACTGCCAAAAAATTGATATATACTATTAGGACGTTTCCCCTGATTCAACACTCTGAGCACTTTCATCAACTATACAAATGAAAAAAAAAATCGCAACATTTTGTAGTTACCCCCCGTTTTTTTTCTTTTTTTTTATTAAATCCAGATACAAAAGAAATAACATTTTTATACTGCCTTCCATTTGTAGTGAACTGAAATTTTCAACACGTAGTTCGTAAGAGCCGACTGTAACGACAATTGTTGAGACATACTTTTCCTTGCACTATTGTAGATACTTCTCTTTCAGAAAAAGATCTACAAAGAGGAAAATGAGCTTTTTGTTTTCGTCAGATTTCTGTTTTTAACATTACATTTGTAGCAGATTATCTGTATTTGCAATATATTTGACACACATATATATTTCATATTCATATACATTTGTATGTTGCTAGTCCTGTGATGGGCTTGTGTTCTTTGGCCTTCTTAAAACACTGCATTTTTTGTCTTTATATTTGTGTTTTCTTTAACAAAACAGGGGTTTACCCATATAAAAGAAATCAAGTTTTAGTATAAGATAGTGTTTATTTATGTTGAACTCTGTCGACGAATATGTGATATTAATCTCATTTTTCGGCAGTATCATTAAGCGAATATTTTCTTCCCAGGAAGCCTTGCTTTCTGGTAGACTTGTACCTTCTTTTTAAGTTGTTTGTCTGATTTCGAAATTTAGAACAACTCGCAAAAAAGCTCCTTTATTTGTTTGCAATTATATATCTGTTTTATTATACTGAACTGTAATTATGTCGCAAACATACTGAGCAATAAAAACGTTTGCCCTGATTAATGCTTTTCTATTACTGTGACACCGCTGATTCCGATGAAATAAATGTTTTTATCATGTGTGTGTTATCTCTGCAACTAATATGGACTTGATTATAGTAAAGTTTCTACAATGGAAGAAAATTGTATCGAACAAATTGGGCAATTTAGTATTAGAAAATATCACGTAAGTCAGGTCTTTTAGTTTTTACAACAATTTCTGATTTGTCTTCGGTTTTGTGCTGCTCTAGAGTATTTATTGATTGTAAGTCTACAAAATTCTGTTCATGCATGCGTATTGTAAGCGACGTGTTAATTTTCAGTGTTGCTCATTGTATGATGCCCTCTTGTCAGGATAGTTGGATTCAGTTTAGTTCTTTCCCACTCGTCATAGGTGCCTTTGAAAAAAGACCTTTTAACAATACATGTTCAAGCTCATTACAATGTAAATATAACTTCGTCTGTGCTTCAGTTATGTAGCCAACCTTGAAATAATATGCTAAATAAATGATCGTGATTTGTTCATTCTGTGGGCAAATTCTACTGTATACGCATGTCTGTGGAATCTTAAGCAGGTGCGCTATCTTAAATAGATATCAAATTATAAATGAATTTTACACAGTCATCTAAAACAATGTGTTCACTTTGGAACCATAAATCTTATGTTTGATTTTAGAAGACGTGTGAAAAAAAAAGATCTTAATTTTTTTAGGGCTTGTGATAGTAAGTTGAAAATGCTTTCATCATCATATAACGGAACAATAGTCACATTCTGTTTTAAAGAGGTGTGATTCGGAAAATTTTTTAAATCTCGATCATGAAAAATAAGTTCCATTAACACCTCGTTTGCAGCCACAATACAGCGTTGCATTGTGGTTGAAATTTAGTGTCTGCTTAGCATGTGTTACTGAAGATAAGACATTGGGATAGATAAAATACGTGTTTGTTAAATATTTGACAATTATAGTGTTGTTGTTTTATCTTCAAATCCTGTTGTAAAATTAATAGTATTTAAAATTCATTGAACTTTGCAAAATCTACAAAGCCGCTTTTGTTGTAAAAGGCGAATATCTAAAACATTATAAGTAAATAAGATTAATTAAGGTTTTATATCTTTAAATACTATGTTTCACAGGCTAATATTCCATGTTTATAGAAGAAATGTTTAAATATTTTTTTTAAAGTGAAAAGAAGAATATATACAAATGATAAATGTTTCTGTAAAACATGTGCAAAAGATATCTAAATTTCAAGGGTTAAGCCTGATCAATTTGTATCGCCTTCGTAATTTATATTGCAGTTGCAATCTTCCATACTCAACCCACGATTTGTCAAGAATGCCAAGTGTTTTCACTTTTAATTATTGATTTTTCTAGTGTTTTAATTTGCTTTTGTCATTATGAGAGATTATTCAGATAAAGAAGGAGTTCCTTTTTTATCGTATCAGTGGTGATATAATTTTACTGATTGGCAGTCTCAGCTTGAGTGAAGTTCTCACTTTGATTAACAGAGACTTGGTAAGCTCCAATCCTTAGTCAGCAATGTATCACTGACAAAAACACATTGCGCCAAGGCTACCTTCAGCTCTTGTACATAATTTATTTTATATCGTCTGTGCATTGGTTAGTTGACACCATGTTGTAATTTCTCCTGACTGCAACACGTTCGTTGGCAAACATACTGCAAATATGGTTTTAGGCGGGAAACAACGGTCTACATTTTCAATAAAATCAAATCAACGGAATTCAATGAGTCATAAAATTAACGTTTGTTTTTCTCAGAGCAGATATTTAGTTGTGTGTTGTTGTTTTTTTTCTTCAAATTTTGTGTTGCTTGGTTACTCCAAAGAAAAAATAAATAAACGTGACTGTGCTTGGCAAATTAAACTTCGATTTTTATGACAGTTGCATGATTCCGAGAACGAAACATTTCATTAAATTTGAAATTGATATAGAACGCACGCATGCAACGAGGAAATAATTTCTAAATTAATCGCCTGGGCATATTTGCCCTTGCTGTGGAAAAGAGCTTTTTAAAGCTCCATTTTATCTTATTTTTTTTCCTAAATTGTGCTTATTATTATAAATAAAATATATATATTATATATTATAAAAAAATGTCTAAAGATAATTCGGCTACATTACCATTTAACAAACATTAAAGACTAAACTGATCTCTGCTTTGATTTTTTTCTTTGCTTACTTTAGCAAAGTATTAAAAGATGTTTTATATAAGCTTAGAATGGCATGCACCATTAGTAAATTATATTATACAAAGTGTTAAAACGATGATGAATATGAGTAAACTATACGTTTCAGTAATTGTTATAATTTTTGTAACCTTAATGTACATTTAAACGAATTTGTTAGGAACTGTCTACGTTAAGCAGCCTGCGTGTTGCTATTCGTGTTGTGGGTATTCAAGAAATAAATGGAAGCGATTGTGTGCGAGATGTTAATTCAATTCATTATTCAAGAGAAACGTTTCATATGTGGTAATTTGATATTAACTAATGGAAACCGGATTTCTCTGAACCTGCTGTCAGGCATTCGGTCTAACAAACAATGTTTTTTTAAAATGAACGCTTATATGATTGGTTTCTTTGAAAGGCAGAAATGTAACGATAATTTCCAAAACAGTACGATATATTTGCAATTTCCGATGCTGTATTATTGTCATGTATTTATTAATTATCACTTTTACAAATTGAAGCAGAACAAACTTAAACTATACAAAGGCAGTGGATTTACAGTACGTATTACAGTAATGATTTTCAAACATTTTTAACACAAATACAATATAAAAGCTTTGGCTTCCCCAGACAAACCAATTTCTTACAAGCTCATACATTCTTCTTGAATGAGTTGAATTTTCGTTATTTATACATACTGCGTCTTGAATTCCAGTCACCTAGATTACAAAGGAATTATTTACTAAATTTGTCGACTGCACACCTTATATTAGTTTTAATCTGTTTATATTACACCGGGTACTGAACAAGTTCTTGCAGCTAATAATTATCCCGCTCAACATGTGCTTTCTTGATTAAAATCAGTTGTTTCGATAAAAGAGTAGATATTTCAATGTAAAAAGTCCTTCAAGACTGTCTAAAATAGCGTCCTTTTATCTGTCGAGTCGGGCTTTTTTACCCCTCGACCACAGTGAACATAAGGGTGTCTTCTAACGCAAAAGAAGTGTTTTCAAGCTCTTCCAAACGTTAATAATTATGGAATACCACCTCTACGCAAAATATATGTATCCAGCCTCAAAGTGAAATATCAATCATATCTATAAAGCTTTTGCTCCCTGTGCGGAAAATTTGACAAATATTGATGATCTGTCAAGACTGATCTGTAGATTATTATGAAGAGAGTGCAGAATGTTATTTACAGCGTTATTATTTCTGACAGACAGTCTCTCTTTAACTGTATGGCTTGTCTGTTGTTAGTTGCTAAATCTTTACCATTAACAGGTGTTAGAAATCTGATTTTGACCTTTGTCATTATGCCACGTGAACAGACCCGTGTGTCTGCAACCAGTTTTTCTTGGATGAATTACAAACAAGACTTTTATATCTCAGTATTATCAGCCAAGGGACGCCACGTTTTTTGATGGAATTGGGTGAGAATCAAATAGTCCAACTATATCTACGCAGAAAAAAATGTTATTTCTAGCATTTCTTTGGGCCCATCTATTTCATTTTATACTTAATCCTAATAACGTACTCCTGTGAGACGGAAAACGAAAAAAGAAAGAAAGATCAAAGGGGTGTTTGCACCAATGTCAGCTGCACGTTGCCTTGAGGTGTTGTGTGTGAACATATGCAAACTTAACCACTAACTCTAATAGGTTCCATCCGAAATTGCTATCATTTGAAACCTGTCCGACGCACAGTGTGGTAAAATACTTCATTCCAGTCGACGATAAGATAGAAAATAACTCACTATTGCCCACCATTTCAGCTGAAACATTTTAACGATGTACTTCTTACAGATGATTAGTATTTTGACATATTGTTACTAGCTTCAGTGTCGAGTTTCCCTTTGCCTAATTATTGTTGCTCAGAGAGCAGACATTGATATTTGCAAAATGAAATAACACTTCCGTATTTTCTGTTTTAAACATTGGCAAATAACAGACTTCTGTTCAGAATAATTATATTGTAATTATTGCAGAACAAAATACTGATAGCTGGTCTTCTTCGCTTAAAACATGTTTAGATTCATAGCAGTGATTGTATTTTTTCGTTTTTTATGTTTTTTGAACAGTGTAAGTTTTTTCATGTTGTTGTTTTTTCTGCAGTACTTAAAAATTAAATCAAAAATAAATAAACTGTAACAACGAAATTGTAAAACCAAATTGATATACATTGCGACAAGTTTGCAAATGCATACATGAATCCATTTAAGAAGTTAATGTTGTTTCAATCTAGAACAGCTTGAAATTTCTTGCGACAGCCCGAAATCTGAGCTCATCAGACAACACTTTTATCTTACGTCACGGAGAGAAGTATCTACGGCAAGACGTAGCGAAATGTGATAAAATATTCTTGAAACAGAATTAAATTTCAGAGATAAATGTGATCAGAGTTTACAAGAAGGTTGTCTAGACATCTTCTGTGTATTTTAATTTTTTAGATTTCTAGCTTCGAAAGTCAGTTTTCAAATATGTCTTAAGTGTATTGAAACAGAATACAATCCTTATATTTTCAGTTTCAGTTTTGTTTTTGGGCCAACAGACAACAAGCACTTCATTCTTGGTGTGTTAAACAACTATGTAATCAGTTCTTGAGCCTTATAATATTCACGCGACACCGGTATATTTGAAACTATTCACGTGACACGTGTATATTTGATACTATTTCACGTGACAACGTGTATATTTGAGACTTTTCGCGTGACACGTGTATATTTGAGACTGTTTGCATGAGACGTGTATATTTGATACTATTTCACGTGACAACGTGTATATTTGAGACTTTTCGCGTGACACGTGTATATTTGAGACTGTTCACGTGACATGTGTATATTTGAGACTATTCACGTGACACGTGTATGAATGTTCAATGTCTTTACTCGTTAATTTTACCCTTTAAGGGACATACCCTAAAATTAATAAATGATATAATTGGATGTCTATTTTATTGGATCATTTGCTGTTAAATGTAAAATAATAGGTAATTTAAAAGGAAACGTATTTTCATGTTGTATCCTTTAGGCATTTTGACACTAGGAAGCTTTCATAATGTATATATGGCTGTCCACCTAAATGCGTTTAAATTACCTATTGTACGGAACGACTTATCGTCGGGTAAATATATATATTTCATTCAGTACCTTTCATACAAACACGATTTTAAAGAAAAATTGAGCACCCAACATTTTTTAGGTATTCAATGTATTCCATAATCGCTTGACATTCAAACGCTTAACCAAAGATGTGCTTCAAATGAATGCTATTTATAAATTGGCATAGCTGCTGACACCGCAGTCTTACTGTCAGCTTAAATTGAAACATTTCTGAGGACTGTTAATAGCTATATCTCACAATTACTGTTATTTTTAGAAACATGCATGCGGAGATGAGAACAATTATTTTGGACAAAATTGCTAATTTAATAGTTATAAATCTTACAGCATGCCACAAGAACTTAGCTTTATATCCGTTTCATGTTTCTTTAGTTGACTTTTATTGTTGCTAGTGTAATTTCGGCTTTGATGATATGCAGAAATGTTTATATATGTTGGTTGAATTGTTTCTTGTGACTTAAAAATTGTCTTTTGTGAGGCTTAATCAGAATCTTTATATATAGTTATTTGTATTGTGCCTGTATTTTGTAAGATGAATCAGTCATATTCCACCTTATACAATATTTGTTTCATTATACACGTTGACAAGGGTGTCCCAGATATTTAGTTTATGCCAAATGTATTTTAATTCAATTGCGTAGGAAGCTTTTAGCTTAAAGACACGCTCTCGAATCCGTTCCTGGAACTAACCAGTATTAAGCAATGAGTGTAAAGTTTCTTCCTCTAGGAAACAACGGCTTGCCCCTGACTGGGTTTGAACCCGTGCAGCCAGCAATCCTTTGACTGCTAATTGACGCGTTAACCACTCGGCCACACCGCCATCCTCATATATTGCATTGGTTATTTGATTTCAATTTATTTTTAACTTTTAAGAAGTATAATTATTGAAACCCAACTTCTAACACGTCTAAAACTTTGACTGTTACAGTTTTTGATATCATCATAATGGCTTAAAACCTGGGTTACGAGTTTCATCTTAATTAATCATTAATATTTCATGTTGCACTCTTTAGGAGAGACAAATCTTAATCCGCAGCATGAAGTATTATGTTGCCTAGATACGAGATAAAATTTAAAACGTTCTTTTATCGTTTTATAGCGTATTGAAATTGCATTTTTAATTGCAATTACATTTTTCCAGGAACCAAGACGCCAGGTGACGCATATGAAATTGATATTACATGCGGGCATGCAGGGAATCAACAATATTGTTTATGGAAATTTGTTGCCAGAGCAAATTTGCTGAGAATTTGGATATTGGATTTTGTAGTTTTAATTAAGGCGATATGCCTGCGTCATATGAAGCAAGCTTCGTGTACAATATCGCTATAACTATCCATTTCTCAGGTCACAATTGTCAGAGTTGATTTCATTGACGGAAATTTATATTATTAAGCTCGACCCCTGCCACGTACTTTTACCAGACGCGAATAATTCAGTGGTTTTTGTCGAAAAAATGTATGATTCACTGTTTCAGATCGAAAACATAGGAATGTTTCATTTTCTTTTAGTTAGAAAAAGATGAAAGAATGACAAATATGAATTTGCAAGTAGAAATCGTTATTGAGTGGCGTCACAAGTCCACGTCAAAGCAATAACATGACTGCGGGGATGTTTAGACAACTGTCTCTTTTTCTGTATCTCTATTTTACTTCGAAATACTCCCGACATTTCTGATTGAGTTCTCAATGTGGATCTTAAAATATATCAACTGTATTTTTCACCTGTCTGTCATGGCATACAACTGTCCTATGTCAGACTAGTTCCAGTAACACATTTACTTTCGTTATAAACTTCAGTTTGACTGGAAGAAATAGATTTGTATCAGTTTATTTTTGGTCACTGTCTGAAATTTTTATTTCGTTTAAAAGTCAAGGGCAAGTTTGTTCTTTAAGTGAAGTTTTATATCCGGGCATTAAATTCATCATTGTTAATATTCCATACCAGTGAATGCAAAGAAATAGTGTTCGGGCAGACGACTTAAGCTCTACAAGAAACAAGTTTAAATTTCGTTTCTCTGTTGTCTGTTGCGCCAAAATGAATCATGATCATGATTGTTATAAACAAACTGTGAAACTAAACAGAAAAGGAGGTCGGATTTTCCCTACTTTATGAAGATTTATAAAGCTCCTCAGAATCCCATGGGATCTCAAACGGATGGAAATACCATTTGTCATAAGCAGCTATTTACGTGAGAGAATCTATTTAGGTTATAACGAATGTTCATTCTGTGCTTTTTGTCTGTCTTTAAAGAATTCAAGTTTACAAAGCATAGGAACCATGCACTGCGGCTTCATATGAACTCTTATCTTTTTCCTTTCCGTTTTAAAAACGGTTCCGAAGTCAACAGTAATTCACATCAATAGGGGTATTTTTCATGACTTGAGAAGGCGTTTGGAATGTGAAATGTGTGTCTGTAATTTAATACATCAGCCAGATTTTACTGCCTAGGTAACCTGCCTGATCACCCACTCGTTGCCACTTTTAACAGACTCTTTACAATCAGTCATGATCAACTTTACTATTCCCACCTGTGTTAACACTTACCTACATTAACTTCAGTAAACAGTTTTCGGTTCCTTTAGCACTGGGTCAAAATAAGCTCATAAAGTGTTCAAGATATTTGTTTACATATATTTTATACATTGCGAGAATAGAAAATTAGACAATATATGTCTACATGACAGACATATCTGATTTGTGTGATCACAAAAATGATTTGTCCATGAAATATCTTGAGCATCCGACCTCTGAACTATAACCGATAACCAGTAGATTCAGCCATGACAGTTTGCTTTCATTACCAACAGCAAATGAATAAGCATGCTATATTTCAAGATTTTAATCTAGAGGTGGTCACCCATTAGACATGCCGATGTCTTGCAAGATGGCCTCTCTCCACTCTGTGAAAAGAGCATGACCTCTGCACGCATATCGCAATAAAAATATATCGTCTGTCAAGGCGGATAAGTCAATTAATCCAATGGCTAATGATAGTGTAGTTTTATTGTGATGTTATTGATGACTGTTTCTTTGTTACTGTCACAACTGAGATGATTTCCTTCCCTTTTTATGCCTCCGAAGGGAGGCATATAGTAATCGCACTGTCCGTCCGTCCGTCCGTCCGTCCTGTAAAATCTTGTCCTCGCTTTATCTCCAAAACCGCTTGAAGGATTTCATTAAAACTTAAAAGAAGTGTTTGTTACCAAGTCTAGTTGTGCATATCGTCGAGAGATTCCGCTCGATTTATTTTAAGAGTTATGGGCACTGAGTCATTTTTTTTACTCTAAAATCTTGTCCTCGCTTTATTTCCAGAACCGCTTGAGGGATTTCATTGAAACTTAACAGGAGTGTTTGTCACCAAGCCTAGTTGTGCATGTCGTCAGAAGATTCAGCTCGATTTATTTTTGGCAGAGTTATTGGAACTAAGTCATTTTTTACGCTAACTTCTATATTAAAATCTTGTCCACACTTCATCTCCAAAACCGCTTGGATAATTCCATTGAAACTTCCCAGGAATGTTTGTCACCAAGCCTAGTTGTGCATATTGTCAGGAGTTTCTGCTCGGATTATTTTTGGCAGAGTTATGGGCACTTAGTCATTTTTACTTTAACTTCTATATTAAAATCTTGTCTATGCTACAACTCCAAAACCGCTTGGGAATTTTATTGAAACCAGAATGTTTGTCACTAAGCCTTGTTATATATAAAACATCATTAGGGGTTGGGAATAAAACAATATTATTCGTATTCAAGGCTAAACACACAACTTGCTATTTCATTGAATAGTTATGTCTTCAACCTTCATATAAGAATCTGAAGCAAAAAAAACATTACTTTACCATTTACCTTCAGTTCATGCTCTATTTTTTTTGTCTGATCTCTTTTCCACAGGCATATTCAGTTATACATTTACACCAGTTTCATTTCAAAGCTACATTTCGGGGGCATATGTCAATTTCCAGTTACAGCCCTTGTTTTTTTATGTAGCGCTAAAAGAATGTGATTTTTTAATGAAAAAGGTGAAATACTGTATTACAGACGAATATCGTTTTTGCTTTGGAGAAGTGCTGAATGTCTCGTCTGCATGCCATATACAACTTTTACAGAGAGGTTATCAAGAAAAGATATTTTTAACAGTGGATGATACTTCTGGCCAAGTCGTAGTAATGTCATTGCCTCTTTATCATTTGATACGATCGGATGTTGTATATTTCATACTGATATAACGCTATGCTTGTCTACGTGTGCATTTTATTTTTTTTTAAAGAGAAGCTTTTTTGTCGTTGAAAGAATGAAACGCTTTTTTGTACACTTTTTCTTATGCTCGAATAACCTTACAGATTTTGCTTGAAATTTGTATTAATAATCAGTCAAAAAAAACATGGCAGAAATTTACATTAAAGTTATAACAAGATGAGATATTATACGCAACAGAAGCTCTTTCAGTTTTCAAGCCACATTAAGAGCATTAGCTACTAGTTTTTCCTGATTTTATAACCAATAAAACTTCTTTGCTTAGCAATATTAATTTTGTAGAGATGTAAAGAAACTATATAACGAATCTATTTCAAGATTATTACATACAAACTGAGAAATCAGATACAAAACGAGGTCTGATTTTTCTCGATTATGAAGATTTATGAAGCATCCCGAAGTCCATAGAGACACATAACTTTCAGGGAAATAGTATTTGTCATAAGAAATATGTCTTGTGAAAGATTCTTGTGTGATAATAAATAATGGTTAGGGTTTTTTTCCTGAGAATTATCTCTGTGCAAAAAAAGTAATACGTTGAAATAATTGCAGCTTCGTTATTTTTAACTTTACCTTGCAAATAAGTGGGAACGTCCTTTTTTACAAAGGCATTGTATTCATTCCTGTTTTTGTTTTTTTAGGATTTCCAAAAGTATAAGCATTCGCATCAAGCTGTGACGTAACAAACAGGCATTGATGGAGATACCATAAGCTGCAATTCTGCTTTAAATCGTTGCTTGTTGACAAATTGGTTTCTTTAAACAGCTCCTTAACAAGATTTGCATTACTTGATATATTATTCCTCCATTAACGTCGATATGGCAACTTGCTGTTGTGTCATCTAGCAGTAACTTGCTGTCGTGTCATCTAGCAGTAACTTGCTGTTGTGTAATCTAACAGTAACTTACTCTTGTGTCATCAAGCAGTAACTTGCTGTTTTGTCATCTAGCAGTAACATGCTGTTGTGTCATCTATCAGTAACTTACTGTTGTGTCATCGAGCAGTAACTTGCTGTTGTGTCATCTAGCAGTAACTTGCTGTTGTGTCATCTAGATTACTGCTCGCAATTTTTTTGTAATAAATGTAAGGATAATAAAAAAAGCAGCGTGCATGCACTTTCTCCCATGGATTTTATTTTATTCATCTTATTTATTTATTTTTTGTTACTATTATTTTAGCAGGTTTACTTAAGTGTGTTCTGGGACATAGAAAACCTAACAACTGAAACAACTAAAACGTAAATATGTAAAACGTTGTAACATAGGTGGAGGATCGAGTAGATATAGGTTACTGATCGCAAGAACAAGTGAAAATGTATTTTTACCTCTGTAAAAACTGAAACAAAATTGAACGTATTGTATAAGAAACAATTTACTTTGGTATGCAAATGTTAATGCCTTGAACAAACCTGTCGAAATACACTCATTTTTCACACAGTCTGTAGCTAATAATTGGTTTTGATTGAGGGCAGATATATTGCTCACTTAGAGGCAAACAATACGTCTGCGTTCTGGACAAGGATAAGTGTTCATTCCAGGCAGATGGTACTCTTCAAGTAACATCGAATCTTCTTAGCATTCGAGTGGCATTAATTATAACTTGGACAGGCTGGTAGAAAAGAGATTGGTTTGTGTATTAACGCAGCTTTATTTCTTATAAAAAAAGTCTATATGGATTGGCATTTCCAACACCTGTATATACCGTAAAATTGTTATTAAGAAAAACCCTTCCTTATAAAATGCGATGTAGTTAAATTTTGTGTTATGTATCCGCATTGGTTACTTACTAGAAACGCTTTGGTTATAATTTCAAGTATGAAAAGAAGAAACGCAGACATTCTTTCGGGCAGAACCATTTGTTCTAAGTTTGAGTTTTTATCCTTAAGTCGCTTAAATCGGAAATTTTGAAGTGTTTTATTCATTTAAGATATTGCAAAGTTCAAGAAAACACTAAAGATTAAAATAAGGAACATTCAGAATGTCAACAAGGTGTGCCGATACTGTTAAAAATCTTGCGTTTCTTTGTTCTATTTGTATATCTTATTTTAACAACTGCATTGCGGCTCGAGTGTAAATACCTGTTTGAGACAATACGCTAACGATCTGCCATTAGCATATTGTTGACAAAGAATGGAAGGAAAATACAATGCAGAATAAAATCGAGCCTGAAAAAGGGATTCGATGCTTTTTGTTTACATGGTATGTCATACTTTCTGAGGGCATAAAATAAAGATACTGTATGGATAAAGAATAAATTTCTTCTGGCATTTATGCCTCGGAGTCAGTAATTATCCACGTTAATAATGTCGCATCTGTTATCGTGTTAGCATTTCATCCCGTGTGTCTCATTAACAGTTTCTGTATTGTTTATAGATGGTGCTTAATAATGTTCGCAATCGACATTCTGCTTGGTATACCGGTGTTTGTCAGGCTATGTGCAGCAGATTTTACACTGTGAAAGGAGAAACATATTTTAACATGGATTATGGCATATATATGAACTCTGATCAACGTATTTATAAAGTGGAACCTTTAATCATAGATATTTTAGTGTTTGAGTATATATGAGCGTTTTAACCCCAAAATATGATTGTATCAAGACCGAGAAATAATAAAAACAATAAAGATATTACACCTTATGTGTGAAATCCCGTTTCTTACAAACGCAGCTGTCAGGTTGGCGAAGTAATAAATAATACAAACGCTACGGAGAATAAATTGCCAGGCTACTTATATAATATTTGCCTCTTACTGTGCCTCCTACTGACACTAAGCCCAAAGACTTTGTGCAATCAAATTGTAATCGTTTTTCGTCTTCGTCTTCGTGAAAAGGACAAAATTTAATAACAGAGATTTGAGGAAGTCCGAAATTTATGTTTACTTAATTACTGTCTTGTTGAAAATGATAGTTATTTTGTCTCAATTTTACCATCAATTGTCGATGGGTTTTTTTTCTTAATTCAGTCTTGCATTCTTCAAAACTACAGTTCTTGCTGTGAGTATGTTTTGCGAACTGTGATTACAGACGCCTCTCTTTCCGACCAGCTTTTGTTTGGACTGTACTATAGCAATTTATAACCATCTTCGGAGACATTCCGACATATTAACTCTACATTGAGCGATATGACTACGACATTTATTGTTATGACTTCCGACATTGATATAGGGTAATAAAGGCCAGACGACAGGTGCAATATTATTTCTCGACTTAAGATCCTGTAAAAGTTAAAATACGGAACTGTCGTGACAGGAGTCCAGTTTTAATAAATATATTGTACCCAGTATGTGATGTATGGTGAGCTGAAACACTACATGTTTAAAGACACATGGAAAAACACAGAAACTATATGAGACCTAACCTGTCATTTCGTACTAAGATGTGTTGATCAATCAGATGTCGTTTGCAGTTTTTTCTCTTGTTAATCAGCATTTTGATGTCGTCTGCATTTCTTTCTTCTTTCAATTTGAAATAGCTCTTCCCTTTTTAAAAACAAGTTTCATTTAAATAGACAATTGCCAAGTCTGATATTTATGTAAATATGACGTCAGTCTGTTAGTGAAATATATAATATGTCTTTCTCTAAAGATTGTTGGTAGATTTATATTCTCTAGACAAAGAATTGTTTGAACTGAAAGAAAGGTCACTGGAAGATATATACACTGTAAATTTTGTGATACATAGTATATTTCTTGCATACAAAATAAGCTGAAAACACATGGATTTCTGACGATGAAAATAAGTACCTTTTTGTGGTTGAATTCAAATTTCTATACTTGCTTAATACCAGATGAGAAAATCTCGTGCAGCTCTTGACAAATTTGATCATTTTTGCTCTGGTTTATAATTTGTTTGATGGTTCACTCCGCATCTTCATGAGTATTCGATAAAATCAACAAGCAGGGATATTAAAGTTTTTTGGTCGATTTTTGTAGATTAAAGCTCATATATTAAAATATTGAACAAATTAAGTGCGAGGCAGCGCTAGCGGCTCGTTTGATGTATTTTCTGTCTGATTTATGACAGCTCTGAAACTGCTTTATCGCAAATATATTTTTGCTTTAATTTCCAATAAATGAGCTTTAACTTACACGCATAGTTCCATTCTTTTTGTAGCAGGTCATGCTGCCGTCATTACAATATCGCCAAGAAATTTCTTTGGTTATTTGTACCCTCTTTCAAAGCCAGTTTACCGTGTAACACAGAACAGAATACTTCATATCGCCTCACTTTTCCCCTTCTGCTTACAATAATCACAGTTTATCAGTACTAGTAATATACTATTTTACGTAGTGCATCCCAGTATATCGCCAGTCACAGATTAAGAATGTCCTCAAAAGGTGTGCAGATATTGCTTAGAAATGTATTCATATGTATTTCATAAAAGCATAGTCAAGATCAAGAGTTCTTTAAGAATATATTGAAACGCTCATTGCAGAAAAATAAATAACATAAGTAACATGCAGCAAAATGAGTCATGGTCCCGACTGCTTCAAACAGCCTAGAAAATTAAACAAAACAGAATGTTCTGTAGTCTTTCCTTGTGTGAAGATTTGTAAAGCTTTTCAGAATCCCATGGGTTCTAGAACGGCGTAAACATCATTTGTCATAATGAGCTATGAACGTGATAGACTTTACCACAAAAATAACAAGTTCAAACTAAAAAAAGTATTGTTTCTGTCCTGCCCGCTGGGTAATATAATCAGATCGCATAATTCTGTTTCTAGTTTGCATGTCTAGTTGTTTGAGAAGCGTGTATGTAGAGACCTGTCTTATTTCAATTTAGCAGACCATGTATTGTTATTGATAACATAACACGAAAACAGTTTTCATAGTTAATACTTTTATTATTTATTTTATTATCAGACAAAATTTACTTCAGTTACATGGAATCTGGTTCCGTCAGTATGAAGAACATTAATACGTCATATATCTGTGATGATACATAGATTTCTAAAAGTACTTCTCATAGTAAGATTTGTAGACCACGGTGTAGAGTCAAACGCATGCGCATAAAACAGCTATCGCACGATCTTGTCAAGATTTTATTACATGAGACCTTTATAACTTGATGGTTTATTGAACTGAAACGCGTGAATAGTTTCTTGGAAAGCAGAGATCTGAGATTAGAGAAACGCAAAATTTATATTGGTAATACTGAAAGTGTGTCTGTCATTTTCAAATGACTTTTGAGCATGATTACGGAATCCTGTTTGTGCACGGAAGTTTGCACTAATGCAATTCGATAGTTATTTTTCGCCGAAAGAACTCTTGTAGTAGCGAAGATTAAAAATTTTCGGCCGATTATTATCGTCTCAAATTTTCGTATGTAGTGTCTTTGTTGGGCGTTTAATATTTAAAAATAGCGAAATTTTACGTGGCAGCGAACAGGATTCCGTAGTATAATAGTATAATTGTCTTTTTCATTGCACGTGAAGGAATAAAACTTACCTGTTCATCAATATATTTGCAGCAATGAGAAATACAACAAATTTGTTCATGTCTGAGATCTTATCAAGAATAACAGACAAAGCCATTACAAAATTAAAATCTGAATCCTAGGGGTTGAATAAACGTTCAATAAAGTATCATTAGTGATAAGATGCAGATTTTAAGAAAGTAAGTTTGTGATAATAAAGGGTTGTGTAACCTTTTCTAAAATCAATTCACAGAGAAGAATAAACAACGTTAATCTATTAGAGCTATAAACTCTACTTGTTTGGTCTTTTATTTTCTCGAAGAGATGATAAAGAACATTGTTTTTGCGTGTCCTTTAGACAGAGAAAAACGCCTCAAAATTAAACGTTGAAACTACGAAAGCACGTTCTCAAAAGGTGAGAAAAGGGGAACAGGACATGGGTTATATGTTTAACCGCACACACACGTTATTTCCCTCAGACATTGCGTAGAGACTTTATTTACTACTGTTATCACTACCAATTAATTTTGGCACGTATATAATTGAATTACATGCCCAAAACTTCACATGCCACGTATCAGTTCATTTATAGCCATTTTTTCCTTCCTTTCCTTGTTTCTAACTGTTCTATATACAGCTCACGTCCAGGCAAAAATCTGAGTTCTGGATAGAGATACGTGGATATTCTAAATAGAGATACCATTCACCGAATATTTTTCAAAAAAGACTCCTCAGCAGCTAAGTGGCTTTAATATTTAGAGACAGATAATGATATTGAAAGTCACTGAGTTCTCGCCATGGGGCTTCAGAATACTTCAAAGATTGTGGGGTAATTAAAAAAGGTTCAGCATAACAAATGTTGAAGATAACTTTATATTATTATCACACTGAATTGAACGGGTATCTATAAATGTGTGTTTGCGTCTTCCTCCAAATAAAATATATCCTCTTGTTCACTGATTTGTAAGTGTAAACAGTTTGAGTTCAAAACAATACTGCGTCATCGGAATATGAAATTACGTCCTTTTTTGTCTCAGATCATTTTTCACACACAGACGCTGTCGTTTTTACTTATACAATTATTAACAATTACTGTTATCGTGATGTCTCAGAAACAACTCACATCTGGAGATGCAGACGACAGCTAAGTTTTGAGTGATCATGCGCAGAATTACAGCTGATTTCCAACATATTTTTGGCGCATATCTATTTATTATTAACCATGGTGTCTTTAAAAGTGATACATTGCCTTGTACGTTACTTTTCACTGATGCAAATTTAAACTTTATTCTTTAGAATGGTTGCAGACGGAATTTTGAACTCTGTGTTAGTGCAGATAGGTTGTGTCATTTTTAAACCGTTTGCCAAAGAAAGTTTAAATGAGATAAAAGCTTTTTTTATTTGGCCTAGAAAGGCTATTTTCTCAGCAGTATACATAAAAGAAAAAGAACAACAACAACAACAACAAACAAACAAAAGTAGAAGAAGAAATAGTTTTATACAATGTTTTTGAGAACAAGTAAAAAAAATAAGAAGCAAAAATGATTTTAGAATTATGAAATCAGTCCTGTAATCAGAAAAAAACAAAATGTTGCTCTCAATTGTCAGAAACAGGAAAGCTTGAGGCTACGTTTCCAATACAAAACAGATTTAGATAAAATGTCGCGATAACAATCTGCATTATTCATTAACTCTCAGTACTTGCACCTGCGCCAGTAAAAAACAAAGATTACATGCAGCCGCTCCTCAGTCAGATTTAGGACTCGCGAGTTTCACCCCCCCCCCCCCCCCCCCCCCTCTATTCTATTAACACTACTTATTGTCCTTCGGACGAGACTTTAAACCCAGGTTCTGTGTATCAGTGCTGTACTCTGGAATGGTAAGGCTTCTGTACTTGCACTATCCCCCGAAAACTAAACTCTTTTCGGGACGTCGATCATCTTGGCAACTGGTACCGAAGATGATCTCAGATTGCCGTTGGGCTGCTTGAACATTTTGAAGTAAAAAGACTACAAAAATGTTTGGCTGTTGGAATTTTATTTTGTCCAATTTTTCTTTGTATTTTAAGGGATGAAATGCTTTATTTGTAATCAGCGTGTCTGCAAAAAGTCGAAGTGTGAATGTGTGAAAATTTAACTATGTTTTAATTTCCTTGAACAAATTTTGACGCTGTTAATTATAAAGCCATGTTCCCGCATCCCAGATGAAATAGTTGGCGACCTAGAGTCTTAAAACTGAATGATTTTTTACGTCGATTTAAAAAGACCCTCTCTTTTAAGAAAAGAATATGACAGAAAATCCAGAAGTATCACTTATGTCCACTCAGTCAGTGCTTGTAATGAGACATTTAAACAGATATGCTCAGCATGAAACATTTATATATGTGACATCCAAGGTGATTAAACATTTTTGATGATTGGACGACGAAAAAGCAGTAATACTTAAAATTTGTGATAATAAATTTATAAATGACGGCGGTTTGAATGAATAATTAGAAATCGGCTGTTTCAAAGAAATTTTATTTTATGTCAACCAAGAATTTTATTTTAAAAAGTGAATAATTTTTAAGAAAATATAGTTGTGTTCATGAGCACAAGCAACTTCAGATTTGATTTAATATTATTATTATTAGTACTATTATTACTATTATCATTATTATGTTAGATTTCAAAATATAGAAGAAAAAACTAAGTAAGTTGAAGCCTATAGAAAAGTCCACAAGGGTACAAATCCCTTTTTTATGCAAGAAAAAAGTTATTCCTGGAAAAAAACTTTTTTCAAAACAGACTTTAGCTGCAATAGCTGTCACCTGTGTAAACCTGACTCTGCGGACAAAAATACAACTTTCAACTCAGACCCAGTCTTAACCGAAAATCTGAACTTATAAGAGTTTGTTGACATCCCCCAATACTTTCAACCATTCCTATTTACAATTAATGCCACTCGAATGCTAAGAAGATTCGAAAGTATCACCTGCCATGACTATTCATCATGCCTGGACATTTATCCATGTCCGGAGAGCTGACGTAATGTTTGTAAGTTAGACTGTATATTATACCAGTAGAAGTTGTAATAAGATATTTATAGATAGATGTATACATTGTACACATATGTACAGTTTGTAAGAAATGAGAAAAGCCTAAGTATGGGATTATTGACCGAAGTGGAGACAAATACCGTGACAGTCGTACAGCTGACATTTTTGTAATGTCTCTTTGCAAATCGTCGGGAAAGTTTAAGTTAATTCATCATGTTTGATTTCATTTGCCAGGTTAGGTCAAGATACTAAACGTTTCCAATCAAGACAGTTATATAAATAGAAAATAGCAATCGCTTGAATCTCTTAAGAATAACGACCCGTTAGAAACCCTAAATCGG
Organism: Cyclina sinensis; assembly: GCA_012932295.1. NCBI lineage: Eukaryota > Metazoa > Mollusca > Bivalvia > Venerida > Veneridae > Cyclina > Cyclina sinensis. The sequence goes on from JAAONU010000009.1 coordinate 22,018,083, forward strand.
TAGGTACCTTTGTTATTCCGACAGTTAGAAACATACATATTGTTCACATGTTATCTGTATTTTCTGATGACTACATGAATAGAAAGTCTATGTCCGTTTGGTTTTATGTGATATAATTGTCAAATTTTAGAAGGCATTAAACCAGAAAAGAATATACCAACAAGTTTTACATAAGAGCCAGATTTAGCTCAAAGTACCTTTAACTATGCATTAATTTCCACAATTTAAAAACAATAGAAGTATTCTCTATTTCCGATGCCAGTCATCTGCGGACATGCAATTTATCGATTTATTTCCTTGTCAATTTCTCGGAAACGGACAATACTTAATCCCTACCGGTCATTGCCGCTCGTAGAATAACCAAAACAATTCGCCTTAAAATGCTTTCCACTGCTAATAGATGTCAAATATGAAGTAAGTACTATCGGCGAGTAATGAAATAAAAATCAACCCGTATTTTAAGCAGTATATTGCCCGTATGTGATTAATATAGGAAACCCGTATATTATTGAAGCACTTTTGGCACCCTAGTAAGGCAGTATGATTTTGTCAATATGTTTTATCCTATCCTAAGAAAAAAAAATGCCAGTTAGAAAAGGTAGACATAGTCTCGGATGCGGCATGGACACATTCTGCTGTTGTTACACCAGTGTCAAAAATTATATTGTAAGGCATATTTTTCTAAAGTGGGAAGGGATATGATGGGGATCATTTCTTATGAATTTGATCAAAAACTAACTTGCATAATGCAAATTGTATCATACCGTGCTATAGAAAAATAAATGTTTATACATAAAACTTGGATCATTTTAGAAAATGCTTTTAATTACCGTTTAATGCAGGCGTATAAAGGTCAAAAATTATGTTTGAAAGAACTATTGAATTCTAAATTACTGTTCTATATAAACCCGCAAAATGAAGTGAAACATTCTAACTTTCATAGGATACTTGAATTAAATGATGTCTTGTTATTCGACTAAATCTTATTATCACATGTAAGACTAATGCCCGTTGCCAAAAATTTATAAATTGCACATTGTATTATATTGATTCGTAAAAAGTGTCTTCTCCTTAAAGCCAGCAGTTAGATTAACGATTAACAACGATCAAAGATTTCGTGCAAGAATTAATCAATTGATCAAAAAAATGGACATTAAATGTCACTAACAGGAACCACACGTCAGCGCTGGAAATGTGAAAATGTCGACACTTTATCAGAATTTCCGCTCTATCCACGATACCGCTTGGAATATGTTAAAAAGTTTCATAACTTCATTAAGCCTGACTCATCTGCGAGTTCATTTCGTGTAATAGTCTGAAATAGTCAATTATAATTTTAAAAAGATGTAATCAAAAATGAGAGAAAGAGATAAAAAATAAAAAAATATGAAAAAAAAGAACAAAAACATTTCAAAATAGGATAGTTTTAATTTTAAAAGGAATATCGAAAAGTTATAAAGGGATATTGAATATCGTCACATTAATTTTTGAGTTTCAACCGAGAATACCACGTTGATATTAACGGTTTCTTTCTAATATAATATTAATAAATTACATGATATTTGCTTTCAGACTTGTCAATTATTTAATTTGCCCCTGTGTTTGTATTTTCGTATGTGTTCTAGAATTATTGACATATGCTTATTTGCTATCCGCTACACTTTCAAAGATATGCCACTGATGAAAGATGGATGCATATCTGGTACATATCTCTAAGCATTTTAATCTATATTTAATCTTAGAAACAAGGGGAAGAAATAGTGAGTGAACTGCAAGCTAAACACGTGCAATCATTGGAATTGAATGAGTAATGATACAAAACGTTCAGCAACTGTATAACTGACAATATTATATGCCCTACTAAAATGCTGTCATTTCATTAGTCGGGAGTGTTGCATGCGCAGATCCTTAAAAGGTGATAAATACATGCAAAATGTCAGCGAACGTGTAATTATTCGCCGTCGGTCAATATCATTTTACGGGTCCGTAAAAACGCATATTGACCTCAACATAAGTCTATAACCGTATATTATAAAATAAAACTGAATAAAAGTATAGATAAGATACCAACGAATCATGATGACGTTGATGTTATGGTAAGCGACCAAGCTTGAATCACTCCCTTCTAGTTTGTCCAACCCGAAGTTTTAGGCCTTTGGTGGTACTTACATATCCAACGAGGTGTCCAATCTGGAAGGCATGTTAGCCTCATTGTTCCTGTTTAAGTCATGTTCGTGAAAGTCGCAGCCTGGCAGCCTAAACATAGCAGCCTAGCAACCTGGTAGCCTAAAGTTAGCGGCCTAAAGTAAGCAGCCTAGCAACCTGGTAGCATAACGCTAGCAGTAGCAGCTTAAAGTTAGCAGCCTAGCAACGTGGCAGCCTAAAGCTAGCAGTAGCAGCCTAAAGTTTAGGAAGTCAGAAAATTCCAAAATACATTCATTCTTAGAAAACAAATTTTAAGAAGCATTTAAATTCGAGTTGTATCCATATCATTTATAAGAAAAGACTGTTATCTATAGACATATATTTTGCTGATTGGTGTCAATAATTCTTTCAAAAATATGTTAAGTGATCGCCGACAGAATCTCTTCATGTTAAAAATAATAATACAAAGTTCTAAACTGGAAGTCGTCATACCCGCAGTAAATGTTTCAGTAGAGAGTTAACTGTTGCCTTGCCAGTGTGTCTAGGAGTGAAATATATTATCTGTCTATTCTCGTTAGAAATAAATAAATTTAAAACCCCGAGACGAAAGATTATAGCGACTGAAAGTGAAGATTGCCTAGGATATGTGTCTGCCGTTAAGTGAAGACTCAGAAATTACCTCCTGAGAGAACAATTCGCATACAGTAGAATAAATGTAAGAAGATGGCTTTATTTAAGTCGTGTGTCGGAGGTCATTCTAACTTTTAGGCTCCATACTCGCATTCTATTTAGAAAGAAACGATTTCCTTAGATTAGCTTTTTTTTGTTCATTTTTTTTCATTCTGTCGTGCTCGATATAAAATTAGTTACGTTTTACCATTGGTAATAAGTCATTTGAAGCGTGAAAGTTGATTTCGCTAGCTAAATTTCACCAGCAGTGACAAAATGCTATCTGGTTTTGAAACAACGAACAAATGCCCCGACTGATAAGAAAAAAGATGAATCTGAAAGCCGCTAAGTCCGAGAACAATCAAATAAGACAGGAGAGTCAATTTGTGCGTCAAGTAGCTAAAAGTAGCGTTTATTTACATTATTTAGTAACAATAGCGGTATGCTTTATTTCCGACTTCAATCAGCCGTCGACAGTTTATCTCGCTACCAATTTCCTAGCGACGGACAAACTTACATCTCTGTAAAGGTTAAACTGCTTGAAGAAAAAAGTAATATTTTCACCTAGTATGAACCTAAAAGATTAAAATGATACTTTTTTCTTGTGTGTTTATTATTACTATCATTATTATAATTATTATTAGTTCATTTCCGTCTCATCAATTCGTACATTAAAATAAACATTTACTAACACAATTCTAGGCATTGCCACTCAAAAAATGAGACCTTCAACATGTACAATTAAAATTCCTGTATACATACAATATTGACTAGTTAGAAAATCGGATCTTTTATTCTTATGAAAATACTAGTCTATACAAGTGATATTGAGGAAGCATTACTAGAAATTACTAATTTAGAAAGGAAATAAAATAAAGATAACAGAATATATGTGAAAACTGTTCTCAGACTTCATGAGAATGAATCCCTATCAATTTTTGATACATCATTCTTGTGTTATGCAGTATTATGCCATTTAAAAATCATTCTGTCCTTAAAAGCAGCAGCAAGCCATATTGTATGTGTATGTGTGCAATTATGCTCTTATTCTCAATTGTCGCTCATTTATCTTTCTTATCTGTCACTGACGGTGTAAGAGTGACGTCAAATTTGATGTCAATGGCGTTTCGTACCTTCTTACAGGGGGAGGGATGAAGGGAACTGCAAGTTTGTGCTGTCTTACACGGGGAAAAATGCCGGATAACCGGATCGATATGCAATAAATAACTATATAATACGACCTTTACTAATAAACAGTTGTCATAGAAGGAACAAGTCACTTATTTGAATGAGTTTGCATTTACAGTATTTGGAGTTAAACAAAATATGACTCGCATGTATGCGATACGATTCGTCCTGTATATTTTGCCGATGATAATTTGAGCAATCAAGTGCGATTGCTATTTTTTCCGATCTCACTAAACTAGACATTATCTGTATTCTATTTTTACCCAGTAACCTTTTTTTAACACAAAATTGGCATTTCAAAGTGCGCAAAACGAAAGAAGATAAATGTCAATATTTGTTTCTAAAACTAGAATATTTTGACAAATTACAGTTGTGTCTTATCTCAAATAGGAAAAGAAGAGGCAAATGCTAATTATTCAGTTGATAGTAATCAAATAACACCTTGATATCTCGACGCGTTCTTTTTATTAATGTCAATCGTATGTCTAATTCTGAACTTTCAGTATTAACTTCATTTTCGTTTTCTTTTAGATTTTGTCTTACAAATATCATGAGGGATATTCCTAAGGATCTCTCTTTTTTTCATAATGAACAGACAGAACAATTCACCGACAAAGTCCTGAATTAACACCCCTACAAAAATTAAATAAACACCATTAATTGTCCAGAATAAGTAATTACAGAAGTATTATTCAGAAATAATGTAAGATATGCTTTAAAATGGTGAATTCCGAATGAACACAGCTGTTTCAGTAAATATCCACACATTAGGTTGACCAGCTAGACTACTCGATTTTTTTTTCAGAAGAATGTATCACGCATGCGCACTAATGACGTCATATCAGGCAGATTGGCATCAATTTCTAAAATTTACAATTACGTTTGGAAAAATATTGAAAAAAAAAAATAGAAGTCACATTTCAAACTGATTTTCCCAACATAGGTTGTTTTAATTTATTGAAAGACCAGTTTTTTACACAAAAGTGTTTATGTTTATTTTTGTACTAGATAATATTGTTTTATTTAATTGCATGCAGTTCTGGATCCAGTGGTCAATCATTACTTCAGTATAGTCTGTCTTTAGAATATATCCACTATTTAGTATTTAGATAGATATGCCAATAGAAGCCATGAGATTCTTAGAATTTCCAGTCAATTGCAATTTTAGTCCTTTCAAAGATAAAAGTAGAGAAGTTGTTAAACAATGATGCTCTTTATCAAACAAGACATGCATCCCATATCGACTGAGAATTAGAGCTTCTGTTGAAAATGCATAGTAATGGCTTTGTTTTGACACCTTCAAATGATACAGTTCATTCTCTATGACAGCAACAGTCTAAATGTAGAATAAATTGATTTAAAGTGCCATATGCACATGCTATTGTCTAGGGAAATCTAACTGTTATGTGTGGATATATGAGAGCTTCATAAAATACATTATTTCGCTTAGGACATTTTAACCTTAAGCATATTGGAGCATATACTAAATAAGGAGACTGTTGTTCGAGACGAACCAGTACCAGCAGGATATGTTCTTCGTTGTACATTTTCTGTCAAGTCTTTGACGACTAATTAGCCTTTGCTACGATATTGTATAAGGTCGTGTACAGAATTATGGTGTAACTTCATAGACATAAGAAGAAAATATGAATTCATATCGAATATATACTCGTATTAGCCTACATTTCAAGACAGAAATTTAATATCAATGGCGACAACTTTTACGGCTTGACTTGGACAAACAGTCAAATGCCAAGAATAGATAAAACTGGAGAACTTTGATAAATTCCAAATGTTTAGTATACGTATCAAATAGGATAAGAAAGAAATAAACGAATCTAATTACACAGTGGATCCCTAATCAAATAAGGCCTTGACATCTGGACGCGTCCTATTTATAAATGCCAATCAGGTGTCAAGTACTGAACTCTCTGTTTTTTCGCTTCGTATATTTGTTTTATATTAGGTCCTGCCTGAACAAATCGTACACAAACATTGTCATTGTCCTCTTTTGACTTTAGCATTGATATACTTTTGTAATAAATAAGTGGACAAAAGTACTACACCTCAAGGGAAGAAGATAGATTCTTACCTTTTTATCGGCTGAGTGATTAGAGCGGGTAATATAGTACAGTCACATTGCCAGAGATGACCGACTTTGATGAATCCACTAACTTTGAAAACTGAGCCTCTGATATTTCTGAAACACGTCATATTAATGTAGAACGTGATCTTGTAATTTATTTAAGTTCCCTGAAGCGTTGTTACTGTGGGAACTATCAAGTCGACTGGCAATAGGCGTTAATGATGGCCGCGTACGTATTTACAATATTGCTTTGTGAGAATCAGAAAATGCTGTTCCTAAACAGAACGAATAATGCATTAAAATGTGTTAGTTGACACGTCACAGATATTTAAACAAGCCATTTTATTATAACTAAATACTGAAGTGCGATTCACACATGCGCACTGAAAATGTCATATTTTATCACCATTACCGTTTCTTATCAGATGAAGACTGAATATTTTTCTGAATTTTCAAAGATCCAATCCTTTCTAGAAAACAGCGAATTCAACAGATTTGGAGGGGGAAAAACATTTAATTCAGATATCTTGCCGGTTAATTAAAATGTTTTGACTTCTCAGCAAACATGTCATCATGTTCCTGTTATTGGGTGGACGGAGGTCATAGGTACGCTATTATAGAACACTTAAAGCTTGGCCTTTAATTAGCACACGATACAAAGTTTGACTGACACCCGAGGATAACACAGTTCATTTTCTTTGACAGCAAGAGTTTAAATACAACACAGACTTGTGCATACTATTCCATAAAAATGTTTAGGTAAACTCAAATTCTGACATGTGGTTACATAAACACCTGGTAGACGCGCTACCAAACGCTAAATAAACTATTTTATGTGTGCTGACTAAAATCGATAGTGTGTGAAACTGATTAATCTTTACTAATCTTTCATGAAATTTGAGATCTAGGCAAAATGTAATTTCAACCACGAAAAACAGAGGCAAATCTGTCGTCAGACACGTTTGGATTTATACTATAAGTCACCAATACATTCCTTTACAGGAAAAAAGTAGAATATTACATAAGTTACAATGTCATGACTGCAAAAAAAAACATTGCTTAATGATAATATAACATCTTTAGAAAATATCTTGACGTGTAAGTTACGCAAGTATCTTACACGAATAAAACAAAAAAAAAAACGAACAATAAAAAACTACATGAAGTGGTATTATATCAGGAATTGCTCTATATACGACGTGTCTTTGATGAATTCCAAATGTTGGTTATATGGATCAGATAAGGAAAGAAACGTAAAACCTAATTATAAAGTAGATACTCTAATCAAATAATGCATTGACAACTAGACATAGCCTATTTATAAATGCCAGTCAGTGTGTCTAAAAATGTGCCCTCTTCTTTCATGGCATATTTGTTTTTATTTAGTCTTTGTCAAAGCAATATTATCAACAAACAGTGCCCTTAAGTCTTTGAGTATAGTACTTGCTGGGTAGTTTGATTGGATAAATAGAGAACAAACTGTCACCAGTACAATAGTGAAAGCCAAGCAGTGTGCTTAGTTTAAACTTATTTATTTTACATCTACTGGGAAGCAAGTTCTTGCAACTTATATTATTCCCTCTGGATGATTGCTTTCTGGATTCAAAGCAGTATTCGTGCCGAAAGTGAAGAATGCGGAAAGTCACTGTAGACTCTCACCCTTTGTGGGACTCGACCCAGCGACCTTCTGGAATCGGGAGTCAGGCGCTGTAACCCCTCGACCACTGCTCCTCCTGCGTTTAAATTGATAGTATGTTTCCAAGAATTATTAATTTAGAATTTAGTGTTATTGTAGTACAGAGTTTTAGACGTCTTGTTGTTTGGTATCGCTGTTTTGAAAAGACAACAACATATAAATGTTACTTGAAGATGTTGATGACGATTTATTAAGATTTGAAGATGATGATAACGAATCTTGTACTGACGACAATGTCGATGATGGAGATAATGATGGATGAAAATTAGTACATCTGTTAATAGTATTTGAAATCTGATATATAACAATAAATGTTTATGGTATAATTCTTGTATTGCTGTTGTGCTCATTTGTTGCGAGGAGTCAGCTTTGTCATTACAACTATAGGACCTAATCCGCCATGCATATTAGGAATGTATCAGCTATATATATTATTCACCGTGACCTAGTGGCTAAAGAAGGTCGCCGACGGATACGTAATAGCAATAGCTGTGTTACTGATCCTAGCTAGGTGGTTAAGGCTATCAGTTAGAGCGAGGGACTTCGAAGATTTGAGTCAAGCCAAGGGTCTTGTTCTGACTAATGTCCACTAATCCGCCTGAAACTTATAGGATAAGGACTTTGGGAGGTGTCTCATTAGCACGGGAGGCTGGCCCTTTCAAAAGGTGTAACACTGTTATACTCAAACACTTTACAAAGCTTAGATTGTCTTAAATGATTTGAAACTTTCCAAATTGGAGGGGCAAAACAAGCTCTACTTCAATAGATGGAGAGCAAGGCATTAAATTTGTAGGAGTTCATTTATCTTACTTTAGTTACTAGGCATCTGATGCTAACACTGCGCTGATACAGTACTGTATTGCCGCTGCATTGCTTTTGTATAAAAAAGTTGCCTTAAAGTTTCTCTCAATTTGTAACGCGTGGGAGCATAATTGATATTAAAACTAATAGTAAATGCTCTTGGGACGACACATAATAATGTCAGGCATGTTAAGATGTAAATTCAGTAAGAGTATAAAATAACAGCTCTTGGTGTGGTCTTTGAGAAATCAATTCCAGCAGGGTCATTCCACTATAAGTTTTGTTCAGATAAGAATTTACCATTCTGATGACTTCTGCAATTCCAGTCGGTTAAGATTCCAAGACATATGTCTGAGATCAAGAAAATCTTAAACTTACCGGTATGTGCCAGTTTTTTAAATAATCAAATTGTGGTGTTATTTCGAAATGGAATAACATTTCGAGATATAATCATTTATTATGTCTGAGATCAAGTAAACATATTTAATTTATTCAGACTGAAGTTTCCTGGTGTAATTTCAAAATTGAATAGATATTCAAGATTTCAAGACATATGTCTGAGATCAAGTAAACCTTAAACATATTTTTTTCTGCATTTCAAATCAGATTGTGGTTTCATGGTGTTATTTCAAAATTGAACAAATATTCAAGATTTTAAGACACATGCCTGAGAAAAAGAAACCATTAAACATATGCGTCTGTATAAAAATTCAATTTTTTTTGTGTTATTTCAAAATTGAATAGAGATTCTAGAAATTTGTATGATCTAAATTTATTCATATTGGCTTTCATTTTGTAATTTGGTTTATAAAGGCAATGAGACAAAGAATGATTTTTAAAGGCATTTCAACGAAAATATGCTGCAAGTGTATTGTGTAATTTACGACTTTCAGTTTTAACAGAATCATGAGCTTGTATGTTTTAAGTTTCTTCTTATGTATTGTTTTATCGTCTTTGGTCCACCTTTTCACAGCTTTAAAATCTCGTAATGCTATAATAATGTCAATGTGCTTTAGATTCACCCTGCCAGAAGCCCCCTTCTTTTTAAGTCGATATAATTGTTATTATGTATATCCCTATATTTCTGCGGTTTAAAAAATTGCCTTCGAACTATTAAAAAATATAATGCTCAAGTTTCAGATACAAAAGCCACTACACCTTTTCTATGTAAATATAAAATAAACATGTCTGAGTACACACAGAGCAGATATGTTATGTTTAAACTCTACAAACTAAAGGTAAACACAGTATAAATACATAGTGTCATTAAAACAACTGGCAGGTTTTTTTTTTAGAAAGCATCAACATAACATGGCCTGTAATAGGGAATGCAGCTTCCCATACATAGGGTATGTATTCTAGTAGCCTAATTAGACATATTCAGTAAGAATTTCCTAGATTGCAATTAATTTCTGCAATAAAAGTATTTTATGCGAATATGGGTATAGTATATTTTTAAACATTATATTAAAAATTGTCCTTCGAACTATTAAACATTATATTAAAAATTGCCATCGAACTGGATTAAACATTATATTAAAAATTCCCTTCGAACTATTAAATTTTAAATTAAACATGCCTTCGAACTTTTAAACATTACATTTAAGATTGCCTTCGAACTATTAAACATTATATTAAAAGTTGTCTTCGAACTATTAAACATAATATTAGAAATTGCCTTCGAACTATTATACATTATTTCAAAAATTGCATTCGAACTATTAAACATCATATTAAATATTGCCTTCGAACTATTAAACATAATATCAAAAATTGCCTTTGAACTGAATTGAACATTATATTAAGAATTGCCTTCGAACTATTAAACATTATATTAAAAATTGCATTCGAACTATTAAACATTATATTTAGAATTGCCTTCAAACTATTAAACTATTATATTAAAATTGTCTTCGAACTATTAAACATTATATTATGAATTGCCTTCGAACTATTAATTACTATATTAAAAATTGCCACCGAACTATTAATTTAAAATATTATATTAAAAATTGCTTTCTAACTATTAAACATTATATTTAAATTTGTCTTCGAACTATTAAACATTATATTAAAAAATGCCTTCCAACTATTAAACATTATATTAAATATTGCCCTCGAACTATTAAACATTATATCAAATATTGCCTTCGAACTGAATAAAACATTTTAGTAAAAATTGCCTTCGAACTATTAAACATTATATTAAAAATGCTTCGAACTATTATACATTATATTAAAAAATGCCTTCGAACTATTAAACATTATATTTAAAATTGTCTTCGAACTATTTAACATTATATTAAAAATTGTCTTCGAACCATTAAACATTATATTAAGAACTGCCTTCCAACTATTATACATTATATTAAAAATTGCCTTCGAACTATTAAACATTATATTAAAAATTGTCTTCGAACTATTAAACATGAGTCTTGTCAGTAGTATACCCTTCATGCATCTTAGTTGCATAACATGCATATTAAGCATACCCCTCGAAATGTTTTGCAAAAGTCTGGTGGAGGTTGTCAAAGTTTAAGTCGTCAAAAAGTAATTTCATTGCAAATGTTCCCCTAAAGAATTTATCTCTGGAAAAAGTGTAAATAATTTAATGAAGTTGATTCAATAAAAAAAAATTGTGTTAACAAATCACAAGCAATTTTGTTTTAAATTTTCATCAGTACGCGCATGCGCATTGTAAATGTCATATTTTATCAGTATTTCCGTTCCTTATCAGATGCCGACTAGAATTTATTCAGAACTGCATGTAGCAAAAAACTCTTCAACTTAATTTAGTTTAATCTTCTGAAACAGCAAATTTAATCGTGAAAACACTAGTGATAAATTAGAAAACACATTTCATTTCTGATAAGTTTAATTTGTGAAACGAAAATCAGTTCAAGATAATGTTTAGGTTAATGTGTTTGTTTTTGCCTTAAATGAAACTGTTCAACTTAAATAACGTTACGTCTTTATTAGTTATTCCTTCATGGTTTAACTAGCGTTGATCCGTTAAACTAAAATCATTTCAGTTCTGATTATTTGAGCACATTTGTTAAAGAAACAACAGTGATTCATTGACATTACAGTTGTCAGAACATTTTACCGAAATTAATCATCGGTCCTTGTAAGGTCTCAAATTGGGGGTTGTATTATCTTTATTGCTGTTGCAATACATTGTGAACTTGATTTACATCTGAACAGTTGTCACTGGTTCACATTTAAAGATATATTCGTGGTTTACATCAGATATATATGTTTGATTTACGCCTAAACATTAAGTCAGATGTTGCTTGATTAACATATGAAAAGATTTGGCTTAATTTACATCTAAAGAGGTGTGCTTGATTTAAATATGAAGAGATGTAATTGATTTACATTGGAAGATAGGTGATACTTTTACATTTTAGAAGTGCATGCCTTACATCTGGGGGATGTGCTTGATTTATATTTGCAAATATGTGCTTGTTTTACCGTTGTGCTTATTTGACATCTGAGGAGATGTGCATGACTTACTTATACATCTGAACGTATACATCTGAGGAGATGTGCATGACTTACGTATACATCTGAGGAGATGTACTTGATTTATATTTGAAGAGATGTGCTTGATTTAAATCTGAAGTTTTGAGCTTGACATACATCTTAAAAGATGTCCTTGAATTAACATCTGAAGAGATTTTGTTTCTTTACTTTTGAAGAGATATCTTTGAGTTATTTCTGAAGAGATTAGCTTGATCTACAACTGAAAAGATGTGCTTGATTTATATCTGGAAAGATGTGCATCTTTAAAAAGGTATTTTTGCATCTTAAGAGAGGTATTTGCTTTGCATCTGAAGAGATGTGGAGGAGATGAGGTTGACTTTCATCTTTAATAGTGATTTTTTTTTTTTTTTTTTGCTCCCGGAGGATAACAAAGATTACACCGTTACTGCGCATACAAAATTTGTTGTCGCTTCATTATCTGAAAGTTTTACGAAATCTCTTGAAAACTCCTACTGTCACATCTGGGAACATATAAAATTATAAACACAAAACGTTAATACCCTTGAGTCGAATAATTACGTCAGGCATGTTTGAATTTATATTAATAAAAAAATTATCAGTTATTGCTGTGAGCTGAGGCGAATCAATAGTGGCAAGATATGTTCCAAGCTTGACACTTCTACTTAGAGTTTGTCGTCCGATCGACTTAAGCAGTAGTATCAATTAAAAACATATACTTTGCATAATCAAAGTTGATTACGACTTACTGGTCAAGTGAATATTTCAAGTAGTAGAACAGAGAGAAGTACTTATGGAATGAGAACGAATTAAGATTTTACAGACTATGTGTCCTTTAAGATATAAATGGGAAAACATCCTTCACATCAGTGCATTTTGTGTGTGTAAGTGTAAGCCATTATTACAGAGAGTTTTGAAATTGCATGCCCACATCAGGGCTGAATCAAATATAGAATAGTTTTTCTTTTTGTTTAGTTTTCACATATACTTTTAGAAATCACCTTTTCTTTGAATGAACGATTGTTTTTACAAAAGTGTCGTAAATAAAATAAAGAATTACATACTGACGTACTGTTGTTAAATTCTGATTTATTTATTTTATATCTGTTGTATGCGCCTGCAAGTTTTTGCTGTAATTTCACTTATTTGCGCCGCTATTTCTTAACTTTAGAAGGTATCCACCCACTACGCTCTTTGTGGTAAATTTCTCTACGATATTGTAGCAGAAAATAAACCAGATCCCGATTTATTTACAACGATAAATGAAACGATTTACTATAACTGATAGATATACCACCTGAAATAGCATTTTATTTTAACGCATTTTGTACAAATAGGGAAGATACACGTGGTTTTTTGTTACTATATAAGGTACATGACGTGACAGCTTGTGATTAAAAGGATAAATAAAAGCTATGTCATTTCTGTTGTATTATTTCAGAATGGTTACATATAAATCTAGCAACATTATCGTTTTTTTATCATTAGTTCAAAATATTAGAAAGCTGAAATCTATAATGAAGTGTTTTTGTAGTAATATCATTTTTAAAGCTTTTCGTAAAACGTTGTTTTTTTTCTGCTGACTAAATATTCACGAACTTGAGCTTATCTTTCCTAATGAAAAATATCCTAAGAAAATGAATAGTTGCCATGCTTACTGCAAAGCTTTATACCCGATATTTATAAATTATACAAACCTGAATACGCTGTACAGCAGAACTCGCACAAAGCCAGTATTCTACCTGTTATATTTTGAACAGCCCTCGTCTGTCAGAATTTACCTATAATTAAGAAGCCGCAAAATTGCTCCCTAGCAACCGCCGCTTGATTCCTGGAGTAAATCTTGATGATTTATTTATAGGATCATAATTGCTTCCAAGTGAATGAATTCTCGTCTAGAATGGTGTAAGGGAGATAATCAGTGAAAGATCTCGGTACAATTCCTGGGCATTGACCTGGGCTGATCCGCATAAATCACTCGCTACAAGATAGTGGTTATGATTTTTTCAGCGGACAGAAGTGAACAGAATGTTCCCTTATCATTTTAACGCTCCATTTATGTAGAAGGTCATGATTTTCCATTAAATACAGCTCTTCATTAGCGATTTCATTTTCAGCATCACTATCACCATCATTGTCGTCATCACCCCACTATCACCATCACCTTGACAACCATCATCATAATTATCTACAATATCATTCTGCCCATTTTTATTAAAATCGTCCTCATAATTTATATCTCCTTCACTTCCATCGTAATAATCATCATCGACAGAACCATCATCAGAATCATTGCCATCATCGTCAGTATCATCATTACTGTCATCATTTTAAGCATAATTGGTTTCATCACCAACATCTTAACATGATCATCGACGTCATCATCAACTTAATCATCAGCATCAGTGTAATTATCCTAAACACAATAAACATCATCATAAACCCTTTTCATCATTATTGTCATGTTTATTATTCTCGTCTTGAACTGAAAGAGCATTACATTAATATTTGTTGCCATACTGTCTCCTGTTTTAGCAGTCAGACTAATTCTTTCTTATTTTGATACATGGTATATATTTCAAGCCATGAGCATAAACTATCATTAAATCGAACCTTAAATCTTTCTTCGAAACACATGTGCAAATATTGATTGTCTTTAGATAAATATGTCTGGCCAGCCGGCATGTCTGTTTCACTTCGATACATATAAAACTCCAAATGTTTGTTTCTTGCATTAGACAGCTGTTTTCTCAATATCCTCAACTGACCTGAGAGAAATATGCTTGTGTTATTGTATGAAAAGAAATAGACTAATGCTAGAAGTGTATTTAGTTCAGGGTATTGGCTGAGTACTTTTGAGATGATTCAAAGTATCAGTATTCTGTATCTATTTGAAAACAGTTGCTGAAACTGGTTGAATAGATTGTGAAGGAGCTATGAGCCAAAAATAGTTGAAATTGTCTGCGTTTTGTGGTTATGAAAACATGCAGATGGCAAATTGTAGTCATGAAGGAAAAGTAGATTTGGGGAAGAAATATTGCTAAATACTATTACTCTATAACTGAATCACACATTCAAGCTCACCCAGTGAGCTGTCCATCCTTGCAGCCAGGCGGCTACAAACCTGCTTACTTATGAACCAGTCTATGACTCAATTACTTCTGCCCACGTTCAGTAGCACACTCAATCTCTCTCTCTCTCTCTCTCTCTCTCTTTGAACACTCAACCTCTCACTCACTCAACCCCCCCCCCCCCCGCCACCCCCCCCCCCCCCCCCCCTCTGCTACTCACGTACCCATTCACTCACTCACTCATCTATACACCTGCTCACTTATTCAGTCAATCTATAATTCAGTAACTTCCTCCCTTACTCATTTCCACATTTTCAAAATAACTAATACTTGAGGCGTTCTATATAAAATATCGCCAATTACATCACATGAACCCAACATTAACATGAACCAAACATGAACATGAACCGAACATTTTTGTTCCATTCCACAATTAAAAAAAAATAACGATTTTATCGGTGAAGTCTGGCAGATAGATTAAGTGGACCTATGGAAACCCAAAGCTCTTATAGATATCATTGGTTATATAGAGATAAATATCAGAATATGAATACCCAACTGCTTCTATAGCAGTTATATTGATATTCCTAGGTACCTAATTCCGAATATCATGATCTTTTCACTGAGATATATTGTGTATTGAGAATGGTAATAAAGGTCTGGGAAAGCTAATGATTTCTTATCTTACAAGGATTGCTGGCATTTACTGTGCAGTTTTTGTTTTACAAGTGACCTGAAATCTAATCTTTAATCAACGTCTTTTCCCGTTTGAGATGTTTTAGATATATATATTTCATTATTTTTTAATTCCACTTTTTTTAATATCTGTGTTCTACATCAATTTTAGCCCATTTCTTTATTTTTAGACATGTTAAAATCAATCGTAACTGAGCTCGAATGTTGGCAGACTTAGGGCAAAGAATCAAAATGGGTCTTAGGAAAGGTTAAAGATTTTATATGGGTCTTTACCTTTTTTCAAACGGCAACAATGTGAAATACTACGCTAGCGGAATAAAAGCGTTTCGGTTGGCACAGGAAATGTGTTTTATGAGAAAACGATTGATAGATATTAAAGTGAAATAAAGTCACTACCAAAATTGCAGACGACAGAAAAAAGTGCGGGAAATTTTACGACAACGAAATCAATTTCTTAATTGACTTAATTGAATTAATTGCGCAACATTATCATATATCAGTTACCAATATCAGTTGAAAATAGCTGCATCGCTATAGGGAATATTGATTAACAAAAAGTGACTCAAGGAACCTAACGAGGGAAAAGAACAAGAATGCAAATAATATGTGCGGCGCGTGGGGTTTATTAATAATCTTTGCACATGTGTAACTCAAGTAGTAAACAGTACTGCTACCGGTTGTTACTATGGAAACTGTAAGATGTGTCTAATCTTTTTTTACTCTCTATACAACAATCGGTGATAATGTTATATCATTGCTAAACTCTATAACGAATAACAATTACTTGTTTAATCATGGATCTCTGATCTAGGCGTGGAGGGAGCAAAAAAAGGGGGTATTGCGTCATTTTACCTGCAGTTCGTTCATTAATATTGGGATTGAACGTCATGACTCAAGGATTAAGGAGAATTTCTTCAGTGAGTTGAATCATATACCGTGAAAAGTTAGCGATTTCCTTAAATAAACACGTTGTAAAAGTGAAAGTGGATGGTTTATTTTTAACAAGAAATCAAAGACTGGATTGAAAAACTTGATGGTAGGTTTTTATATTTTTCTTTTTCATAACAGAAATTTATACTTGTAAATTTCATACTCTTTACATAGTCTTTCCAAAAATGCTACACTTTTGTAGAAATAAATTTCATATTTTTTTAGTACAGTTTCCAAAAATATTATTTTTTCACTTAATACTTTCATCCCACATTTAAACAGTATTAAGTACAAACTAAATGAGATTGTACTTTTTTGTAAGAAATAATAGAAATCAAAACTTGAACTCCAACTGATGTCAATACAAAATATGCCATTTAATTAGTGGAAATACCATCAAATATAAATCTACGGTGACAGATATGAAAAAAAAATTGAGGTAAATGTTAGCTAAAAACTAGTTGTATTAGAGATCAAAGATCATTTAATGTACATGAAATCACGAACAAATATAGTAACAGAGAATATAGGTGCTAGTAAAAATGAAAACAGGAATTGTCAATAGGTTAGTCACACTAGGGGATGAAGTGCATTGTGCTTGCTCATTACCTAGGACTTTTATCTCTTCTGTAATCCAAGATTGTCTGCCAACAACAACAACAACAACAACAAACTGTTTCAGTTTCTTTCCAATGTAATGTCGAAAAATGCATTTTACAAGTCTGTTAACATACACAAGAGAATATGTATGTCTTTACATTATTGTCTTTTATTTGTCTTTTTATAGAAACAATTGTATAAAAAAGGCTTGATAAGGCATTTTAGTGTATATTGCTTCAATGTTAAATGAAGTATTTGAGAAAGGACCCGGCGAACACTCACATATAAAACATTTGGATATAAATAAAGTTTAGATGTAAAATCGATAAGACTTTTATAGAATCTGATCCCAAAAAATCTTTCCAGTTACATACATACATTGCATCGATTGAATCTGTTTCCAAGAAATACTTTCCCGTCAGTCTAGATCTGTGAATTAGTGCAAATATTAACCATAAACGGTGTAAATCAATTATCGGTGCATCTATATTTTATCAGTATATTAATTGTATACAGTATCATGGTACGCGTACTTGATTTTACTCTGATAAGAGCGTTGATTGCATGCTGGTGGTTCTTGATTCATTACATAGCCATGTTTTTGCTTACAGCTTCTTTTTTGTACCGTAATATCCCGAAAATTACTCACATTCATCTCGTTCTTATTATTTTGCCTGGTTCCCTGTTTGTTATTCTTGACGCCTTGAAAAGCCGGAATTCATGGCTGCATATGTTCGGCAATCTTCGGCAAACATCGGGAAATAATATTTTTAGAAATGGTATATATTCTGACAGTGATCATGATATGCCCTGTCGGAGCATTCAATTTACAGTCTAAAAGAAAGCAAACATGTCTGTATGATTATTATCTTAAGATAATGATGTTGATATATTCTAGGAAGTGGAAACAAATAGCTTCCTTAACCCACTTCCAATTGAGTGGATATTTCATACACTCGTAAGCTTGAAAGTTCGTGTTGTTAAGGAAATTACTTAAGGTGATCCGATTTTTCAGTTTGATTTCAGCTGCAGATTCAATGATGTAATTGGTGATTTTATTTGAATTAAAGCACATTGAACGATAAAGTATCCAAATACCCAGTTCTAAAATAAGCATTAAAACAAAAGAAAGAACATTATAAAAGATTCAAGTTTTAACATTGAAATAAGGAATAGGGGCTAATCAGCCTTGTACAGAATAATATAGAACCTTTTGATACGAGTAGCTACGTAGAATTGATGTTTGTAGTGCTAGCCCCGCTGACCTGTCGGTTGTTGGCACACAAACTTGCTCTGCAGCTGTCAAATTATCGGTTAAAACCAACCAACACATATGAAACTACGTAAAATTTCTTTACCGCATGGAAAAAAACACTATAATGTGCATGTTATACAGGTACGATTATCTCCTAAGTAATAAAACTTGAGTAATATTACGTCAGCAGTATGCATGATGGCTGAGATATCTCTCATGAATTGACGTTATAATCAATAAACAGAGAAGTGTCTTGTGAAGAGATAATTCTTGAGATGTAACGTTTTAACTAACCGTGCAATTTTCGGTATATTACACGTGAAGGTTGCAATGACCTTCACATTGGTGTTTCTAATCAAATTTTGTTTTATGATCATAACTTATGACATTGCAGAGGTTATGTCGTTTACTGTTAATCATGTAACAAGACACGGCAGTCTTAAAGGCCAAGTTTCACTTACAAATAAAAAAATATATACTCAAGTAACAGGTTTTAAGTATGCCTTACAAAGATACCTCTTGAAGCATTTCCGTTATTCAAACAGCTAAATATAACCAAATATTTATGAAAACCTACTGAAAACATCAACAGTTTCACAAACTGGATGATATATCATCTAAATGCAAATTAGCTACTGTCACGTGACCCTAGGCAGATCTAAATTTATCACAAACATGACGATCTCCAATGTCTGTTATGAATTTATTATATTACTTATTATAAACTTGTGTTCATCAGAAGAATAGTGCAATAACGTATTTAAATTCTATTATTATTCTATTATCTTATTTTATCTGTGCAAGTGAAACTCTATCTTTAACGACATTTGCCTTCAGTTTTTAACTGAGGAAAATAGAGTTATTGCGTTCATGACCCAAGACAGATCAAATTTGTAGTTGGCGACAAAAATAATGTTTCTATTCGCAAGGTCTTATTAGATTAATTACTCTAATTCAAAGACATAATTTGCCTGCCAGAACATTAATTGATATCATGACCAAGATAATTGTTATTATTTTAAGATAACTGTTAGTTTTTGAAGAAAAATATTAGAACAGAGCAGAACAGAATTTTACAGAGATGTGTACAAAGTATATGGTTGATACAATAGAGTTTACATCACAAATCTCGTCATTGATAGATAAAAGAAATGGGATAATACATAGAGGATATTCAAGTTTTTTCTATAAATACGGGATTTACTTTCATCGAGTGGTATGAAAATAAATATTTCATGAGTGGCGATAGCCACGAATGAAATATGATAATTTTCATACCACAAGATGAAAATAAATCCCGTATTTAATGAAAAAACTTGAATTTTCTGTTTATTATATACTTTACTCTTTTTTGACCTTAAGATTCGAAAGAATTCCCCTTTAACTAACATACGTATATAAACGGAGATCAACTGTAGGAGTCTTAAGATGTTAAAACGCGTATACGTATTTCACAAAACATCAGTTTCTAAAACAGAGGGAGGCCTTTGTAGTCATTCAACATGATTCATATCTTTTCAAATGGATAACGCGTCTTAAACAAACATTGATAATTATTAAATTTCGTCTTTGTTATTTGTTGTGATGAGATTATTGTATTTATAAACGTATGGACTGACATGATACGCATATTTAAAATATTTATTTCGTATTTAAACGTGAACATATACAAACAAAATGATATTCATCCTCTAAATCTCTTTCATTGCAACACAGACACTTACGTTCTTATAGCATAACGACCAGTTTGTATTCTTAGCGAGTGAACCGACAGTCTTAAGCTGCAGAAATAAAATCTGTAACTTTCTGGTAATCTATCTAAGCAGCTTTCACATTGAACTCTGTGTACATAAATAACACAGGACTGTCAAGCATTCTGGTCCTTTCTTTAATGAAATAATCTACTAGTCTACACTTAAAGGCTCAAATAAACGGCATTTATGGCATATCATTAAACAAACAGGAAACTCATAATCTTATAACAATTGCTTTACATTATAAACACACCTTTTGTAACCATTTTGACATTTTAGTTCTTCTAAAATATAATTGTCTGTGTTCAACAGGCAAGTATATAAATTTATCCATTCACATGTATCTCTATGTATTTTTTTTTATTTCTTTTGATTTGGTATAGCCCCAAAGTTTCAGACCAATGATTAAATACAATTGCAACAAATTAATAAAAAAGATGACTAAGTATTTTACAAGAGCTTTTGAAGCTTTTTTATCATGATCAATATTCTACCTGAAAAGCTAAATACAGAATAAATTCGTTGCTACCTCTTTTAGATATCTATAATAAATCCATTGTTCGGCAGGCAATAATCCAGCCCATTTACAACGTCGAGTTGTATCTCTTTTACAACGTTTGGAAACTATGTCATAGGTATTGATTTTTCACATGACAAGTGTTGTTTGTATACAAAATATAACCATTATTATATTTTATATATATTACACACGTGTAATACAACGGCTAACGAAACTTTACGCATTTACTTCTTACTTCAAACTAATTATTTATAGTCACATTTTATATTTGTTATCATTATATGTGTTCTATATAAAGAGAAGTCCTACACGTTCAGTATTTCCGGCATATTTTGACATTTTATTTGGAACTATTTTTTTGGCGGATGTTTTGTAACAGCTTGTTTCAGTGTAGTTAAAATAAATAGAGCTACGGTTAAACTTATTTATAGTTGTTTTATTCCTGTGATAAAAAGAATAATTTCATATAAACTTTTATTCAACACGTCCAGGAATAATGTTATTAGGCTCTCTAACTCGTGTCAGATCCTATATATGTTTTATTAAGATGTTCTGATAAGGAAAGGTATCGAATTTCGACACTCGCTTCAATGAAATTTAATTTGCTCTTTCAACAGTGTCCAGTCATGGAAATTATGGTTGTATCTAAAGGAGAGTAGAAATTGACGAAATAAAGTAAGAATTCCAAACCTAAAAAGGTACATGTTCTGTCTTAAATCACACACAAACACTTTTATATATATGCCACGTTATCGTTTATCTACTGAAAAAAAAACTCTCAGGCTGTTGCGTATACATTCTTCTTTACCTCTGCACTCGATTACATCAGTATGATTTTTAGGAGGATCAAAGCAAAGCCTTTTTATCTGTGAAAGTTATTCAGATCTTTTTCGGATTATATGTATATACTCTGGTATGTTCATATGTTGCATATGCATTTTCTGGTGTTATTCCAACCAGAAAGTAAATATGTTTATTGTGTACATGTGCTACTTAAATTAAGTATCATTACTATGATGTGTGTGTAATATTTAGCACTTATACAATTACCCAAAGCAGCATTATAATATTATCTGTCATAATATCGGAGATTTATTCCATTGTTCATGCATTCCGTGTTTGATTTGGCTAATTTATTAGGTGTATTTATTGTAAGTCTGTTGTTTTTCAGATACTTAAAATACAAAGAATACCGCTGATTAATTGTATCTCCACGCATTTAAAAAACACATACCACACGTGCAGATGTTAAAGCGAGGAAACAGATGTAACAAAAAATCGGAAGTATTTGACGTCACAGATTATACATAAATAGCACTGTGCATAGACTATCCCTCCCTGCCTATTGTTAATGTTCTTGTAGTATTATCAAAGTCGTTATATTGTATTATATTCTATATATTTTTCTTTGCAAAGATGATCCCTTAAAATCTCTGTAAAATCACTGTGATGGACGATAGAACACTCGTTCCTTTTAATGAGCGTGCGCGTATCGGATTTAGCAAAGGTTGTGTGTAGATTGTCTACACAGTGATGAACAAGTATGAATGCATTTGTATAACGTAAAACATGCAAAACTTCTTCTCCAATACACACTTATCCAAATTTTTCACAATGTGTCAACAACCAAAGCATTCCTTCCAGACAGAAGTGGTTTGATTCCAGGGAAAAATAGTTATTTTTTTACGATGAACTAAACACATTTCAGCTTGAATTACTGTAATGTATTCCTAAGGTAATTACTTGTTTTTGATGTTTTCTTGGTGATATTTTTTAATAATTTTTATGTGAGATTCCTGTAAGATCAAAAAGGTATGTCATTCAATAAATGAGAAAGATGTTTAAATGAAAGAAACACATAAAACCATTGGTCTTCACATCTTAAATCGTCGATAATAACCCCAAGATAATACAAATTAATGCAAAGACTCTGTCTATTAGCATTAATTGGCCACAGTTCCCCTCCTATTATGCATATTTTTTCAATCCCGCTAAGACTACTCTCTTGATATAAAGTCCCCAACGGAACCATTCATTCTTCGCGTTGTTTCACATGGAAGTCATGAAAAAAATCTCGCGGTAATTAATGGCGCGCGGCAAATGTCAGGAAACGTCGAGGCCAAAAAACACCTTCGATTAATCAAGAGGAATTCAAGACACTGTTATCAACGAAGAGAACCGTACGCAACCTGTTACTGCTTTCTCGATTTGATGAAAAATGAATGAACCAGAGTATAAAAAAATACTGAAAGTAATTTTTGTTATTTTTAGACTGAACTGATATTTTTTAAAGGTACGGACGATAGTCATTACATTTCAGATAAGGATTAGTTGAACTGCTTAATGTGTTTCAAATCAATTTCCTTTCCAGTGAAAGTTGAAACGAACAGTTGATAACATTTTATGTTCTATTATGCTATGCAACAGATGTTGAAGAATGAAATGTGTTTTAAATGTATTCAGTGTTTTGACGTTGAAGTAAAACACAGACTGTTCACATGACCCACAGTACGAGCTGCAAATTACAGTTGTTCTCTTCTTTCTATGAATAAATTACTGAAATCAATAATGCAAAACACTTCTGTAAATCGTTTTCTCAATTTAATGAAGAGAATTGTTACAGTCTGCCCTGTGCCATAAAACATTTTAATAACAAAAATCCACAACTTATACATAACAGTTGGGAAGAAAAATGAAAAAGAAAATCAACTTAAACCATGTTTTTTTAATCAAAATTTTATTTCCTTCCCCTCAAGAGATTGACGTCATCAATATGGCGACCACAGCAGCATTACAGACCTAAGTTTTCCGCTGTATCATTTTTTACTGCAGCAGACATGACTTAGAAATTAAATTTTACAAAGAGCTTAATTGTTTATACAACCATGTGTTTAGCCATATATCCGCAAAACATACAGAAAAAAATATCGGATATGACGTCATATCTTCCAGAAATGTCGTTTGGCATTGTGCTGAGCGTAACTGTGATAGAAGATTAATTCGACTAATTCATCAAAATGCAAACAATAAGCACAAAATATCAGCAAATAATGAGTTTCCTTTTTTGCCATTCTGTTAGTAGAATGTTTATCCTTCAGTTTTGCACAGATTGTAATGACTTCGAGAAGTCCTTAGGTAGAAACTTGTGCTACTCGTTTTAGTAGAAAAATAAATCAGCATTCCCCTGAGTTAATTAAAGACATTTGCAGTATCCATCGGTTGATTTTCTGACGGCCATTGGATCTCAAACTATGACGTTACATGTTGAAATATTGAATGATTTGCATAATTTGAAAAATCAGAACTTGCTCGTACAAGGTCACAGAAATGTATTTTTTGTGACTTTGTTATATATTTTTAAATTTACTATCTTTTAACGCGTTACAGTTCCTTCAAGCATAAACTAAAAAAAAAAGTTGAACTGTTGAACAAACAAATGGAATCACACCTTTTTGAGATTGCCCGAAGATAGAGAAATATGATGGCAAAACGCACAAAGACTGATAAATGATGTTGCTAATGGCAGTATTGCGCAGTCAGGGCATAGTCTGATTTGCTTATGTAATATTATGTAGACTCGCTAATAAGTGTGGTCTTATTGAACTGGTCTGAATAGCGGTTGTCAGTTTTTTCAAATTTTAGACTCATTTAGCAATCTATTATTATCATTATTATTATTAAGCATGATAATACTCAAAGTATCCTTATAGTGGGGTTTTACTGTTTGATTAAGAAAAATGTGTGCAGCACTTGGACCAAGCAGCATACCGTTGGCCAGACTTTCGGGCCAAGCGAAAACAAATTATGTCGGAACCACTTAGTGTCACTAATTACCATAAACACACGGGGTAACAAAATGGAAATCTCGCTGGTTATTAGCAACATCTAATGTTCATTAGGAATTCATAGATTCTCTATAATTATTGCCATCTTTTACATAGCTATGCTCACTTATGTCCGTCATATGTCTAGTCCTGGAATGATTACGGCTACCATGAGCTTTCAAGCTTTATACCGGACCGATTAAATACATTTGGGAAAATAAGATACATGGATTTTATTTGTTTTTCTCGGAATATGTGTGCTTATTGTAACATATGTTAGAGGAAAATTCTGAAGTAAATGTTAAAATATACCACAATTGCGAAACATAAGAAATTGGATAAGTGTTTTCAAAGTCGGAAATATATAGTAACCCCTTTGTGAATTTGTTGGAAGTATTGGATTATTAATGACAGGAGTGATATAAAAGTAATTTTTTGTGCACGCAAATACCTTATAAACATGTTCAGTGGACGGCTTGGTATCATACAGAAACTTCACGAACTTATGAGACATACGTTGATGCATGTGTGAGATGTTTAATAAAAAAAAACAACCTAACAATGTGTAGGATAATGATGATAACGACAGCAGAAAATAAGCCACGTAGCAGTTTTACCTTCCTTCGTTATGAAGTTATTCATGATAAGTAGCTTTTCTCGTATGAGAAATAAAATTAATCGCTTTGTGTCTTTAAAAGCATACTGCGTCTACCTTTTGTAACAGATGCTGGCTTTGTCAAGCTATTGTGTTCAATACAAACTTTGTTTTTAATCTGTCTGGAACTGTGTTTAACTTAAGGCTGAAACTATATAAACAAACGTTCTAAGTCTACAGATGCCGAGTGCCGTCTCCTATGTATATTTTTTTATCGTCTCTAAGTAAGTTATGATTACAATATGGCAAAAGATCGTGTTTTCAATTTGCCGCAAACAATTACAATGACACCACGATTGTGTTACATTTTATTAAGGAGCTAATGACATGCATAAAAGTCCTGCAAACTTTTGAAAGAGATGTCTGCATAACTTTACATCTTCGCTAATTGCAGGTGGGTGGGGTAATACGGTATGACACAACTTAATTTCAAAATATGTTTTGTTAATTAGTAGACGGCATACGGTAGAACTAAATCACATGCTAATATTAGAATTGTAAAATTTTACAACGGAGAAGGGTTATTTGGAGTATAACAGATGTTTAACTGATACACGAGAGGAAAATGGTATTATATGTATCACATAGTTAAAAGAGATAGTTCTGGTTGAAGTAAAAGTACAGTATTAGATGACAACATAATTATATATTGTGGTGCTGGTGGAAGGCTTTAAATATTTTCATACTGGATATTTCGGAGGATAACCAGCAAGATGTAAGTTTTAAACCAAGTTTTTCAACCACTTTCTGTAAAATTGTGAAAACGGTTTTTTTTAAGTTATACGTTAGGATAATATAGACCACATGTAGACTACACGGATAGACAATGTCAAACCGCCATGTCTTTATGTACTAAAAGACGACTTGAAAGTTGATTTTAATGTAACGGTAAGTGTACGAGTAAGTAGCCAGTACTGAGACGGAATCGTAAAGCAATGTTAAAGTAATGTTCTTCAAACATTTTGTAGTAATTCTTATAAGCAACGATTAGGTCAGGTCTTTGACCAGGCACCAAATACCTATCTATACATTTACTGCTATTATTTCCAGAGGAGGTATATCGCACCAAGAGTTGTTTATTCCACGCTTTCTGACATTTATATTTTTTTATATCATTAGCCTCATTTTATCCCTTTAAGCTTTTGAAGATATGGGTTCTGTCTATTTTTGTATGTTATTACAATTATATAGACTGCTTATAAAAAAAAACCAACTTTACACCGCTTTTGTCAGGAAATTATGAAATAAAACAATTTGTATCGAGAACGTGATACTGTATTCTATAAAATATAATATTTTATAAAACATTTGTCAGTGTGCAATTTCATGCAAACCTGTTGCAAGGATTTCTGTGTTGTGATTAGAATATGCTCTCAGTTGGTAGTATTGTTGGTACAGTTACATACATTGTATTTATTTCAACCGTTATATAACAGAGATCTTCATCGTGAAAATATCCTGTTCTTAACATTGTTTTGTTTACACGTTGTAAACATTGTATCTGAACATTATTATAGTCTGTTTCAAACATTTAAGTTTTCATCATCATTATTTTGTCAAGCGTTTGAATAATCATGATCTTACGGCAAGCGTTGTTTTGTTGTTAACACTTTTAACGCGAATGAGTTGCTTTTTTCATAATAATCTACTTTTAAGTTTAGGATTTTTCACTACACTTGTTATCTTACGCGTTTTGAAACGACAGGTCATTACAGGATAATAACGTCTGATCAGTTTGAGTAAAGTCATGATCCACTTCCGTTGCTGCTATTCAGTGCGTCCATTCTTTTTTGAGATGCTATGTTCTCAGAAGATTCCTGATTTCATTTTGAGAATATTTTTTTATGTTTTACTGAGTAAATAGGATTCAGATATTACAAGTTGTTGCAACAAACACAATAAGATAAATACATCGCCTTAAATATACGAACAAGCATTCATTAGTCCTTAAGCCTCGAAGATGCTTTCAAATACTACTCGGAATTTGCGTTCACTCTAATGATACTTATTACGCTTTGAGCCGTTCATGTTTTCTTTGATATCAAACGTGATGTACTTAGACTCACCACAAATACACATAAAGCAGACGTTTTAACAATAGCTGTAGTCATGAATAGTTAGGTAGGAGAGTTCAAAGAAGCTCCGAGTTAGAGGCGAATTAATCCCGATCGTTTTTAACAGCTGTCATGCCCTGTAACACGTGTTTTCCATGATTTGAATACAGTAACATGTACGTCCATACTAAAAACTCCGTTTTTATGCTCATGTGATTGAGTGTGTAGTAGTTTTGTCATGTAAAGACATGCCATTGCTTTTAATTACTTGAAAACAATGAATGGCCATCATTGGGTTCGCTTCATCCGCGCTTTTTGGACGCCATGCAATAAGGACGTCCTGCGGTATCAGAACGTCCCGTGGTATTAGGTTAACATGCGAACTATAAAACCTAAACAGTTATCTAATTGCGTGAAAGTTATTTAGTTAAAACCCAAAATACTACGGCAGTTAAATGCTCAACGTCTTGAATTGACGTGATATTTTTTGCTGGAACCTTATATTAAGTCGAAAGATTTACGAGTGATCTTGTTAGACTTTCCGGACACACCAAGTTCGTGTGTTTAACAACAGGATTTTTGTTGAATGATGCAACGGGTATATATAAGAATACGGCTCATTAGATGTGAGAATGAAAGATATTACAGACCAAAGCCAAACAATTTCTTTCTAATTAATACGATACGCTGGCTTCGTTTCAAATCTGATATCTCTGCAAGAAGAATCTATGTTGACCTACATTTTCTCTCAATACTTTTGGTGCTCGTCGCTTGTGTATATGGCATTGTTTGGTATGGGGTGTACGTAACGTTATGTCGTAATCAAACACTTGACCAGAATTAACACTGAAAAAAGGCTTGTAAATCTCGACTTTAAAAAAGAAATTTTATTTGTATTAGAAATTGCAATAGAATTTCATTCTTTCTTTTGGAAGCTGCAAAATGTTTATCCTTCCACATTTGGTTTGCCTGATTTGTACACCGGTTTTAAATAATTTTTTCACTCTAATTCACGACTGGTTGACACACATATTTGCATCTTCAGAGCAGACAAATATTCAATTTAGCTTTATCTGAAGTTCTGAGTATATCTCTGGTTTAACATCTTTGGATGTAAGATTCAGCGAGTAGTTCTCAATGCAAACAACTGTTGGTATAATCTCCAATATCTACCTTGTAAGAACAAGTCATTTCTTAAGCACACTTGTTACAAAACCTTCGTAAATACTGTCAGAAGACCAAACCTGTTTCTTAATCATTCTTACAGAGATATGACTTCCTGTCTTCTTAATTAAGAAAGCTCTTTCTAACCGAATCCGATTTGTATACCTTCTACTACCCCTGTGTGATTACTTAAATATTTGCAGAACCCTAATCAAGTAGAACTATCTAAGCTACCGGGCAATTATTTAAGAAGAAAGTCGAGTGCATCCTTTGGAAAATGTTGTTATACGAATTTTATTGGACTTAAGTGAAGAAATGTGAGTAATGTGATTTTTTTTATCATAATTTCTTTCGATGTGATAAAATTTACCAAAGTTCTAAGTATTTCGCTGTAAGGTATTTTGTTTCAAGCAAATGTTTTGCTTGATTTAATTATACAAACACATGTTGAGAAATTATGTTATTACTTTCTAGATCAATTTTACTACAATATGATGCTTGAAGTAAAAAACACTTGTAAATTTTTCTTTTTTTTTTTCTTTCTCTCTTTTAATTTCTAACTTTTATTCATACATTTATTTTTTATCAAACCCCTTTGAGGGCAGAGGCCAGCGTTATGGTCTCTTTCCATACACATGAAATCTTTTAGAAACCATTTCGAAACGAACACAGGATTTGTAAGTGAGTAAATTGAATACAGGATTTAGAATACGGAAAGTGCTTAAGCTCTGTTTCTTATTTGATTTCATAAGCTTAACTTTTGGAAAAAATCTGGAATGTTCTTTTGTTTTCAGTCTTTGAAACAGTGTCAAAATATTTTCAAGGCAGATCAAATTACTCGAACTCTCGATCTCGAGGATTTTAGTATCTTTGTATTAAAATGGTGACTGATATTTTTTGAAGATAAAATAAGCATTAACTGCAATGTATTTGGCCTGCAAAGAGTAGGTGAAGGGTTCGAATATCCGACAGGTTGCTGTAATCAACGCTGCAGAATATTTTTTATCAAAATAGCTTTTAATTGTCATTAATTATGGATGGAACTGATACTTCTTAGTCAACAAAAATAATGTTACAAACATTGTCTGATATAGGCGCTCCATTCTTGATGTGAAAGCTTTGAGACTAATACAAATGTAATTCGGACAAATATTTTCTACTTTCTTACAACTTGTTTATGTCTGTGAAAGCCTGCAGGCTACTGGCATGTAACTTTCATGCCAAGGTGAGTTGTATCTGTGAGGTAAAACTTAATTACAGTTTTAATGTCAGATGCTAGCTTCATGCTGTGAACTACAAATTAAATTTGCAAAAATGTTCATTTGTTTTCTCATAAAGTTATAATGAACTTTTGAATTTCCTGTTTACAGCAGAGGTTTGTTGCATTACTGTACATGCGTTTACCTTGAAATTATAGTATGAACTTTTTCTTATATATTATCATTGTAGGACAGTCGTTGAAAAAAGTTCGATAACTACTGCAGCGTGAGAGCTGTAGACTTTCTTATTAGAAAGGATACGGTAGCTTAAAGATTCAAAAAGGTTGTGTGTGATTGTGTGGCGTTTGTCGTAGTGAAATGTTTTTATTTGTTGGAAAAAGGTCTTACACCTAGGTCAGTTAAACGTGTCCTTTGAAATTTAAATGTTTATAATATCAAAGGCCAGACAATCTGATTATAACAGCGCGATTTGATCAGTACTGTAGTATTAAAGCAAAAGAGCGTAAAAGTTAATAAAATCCAAATGAAAGGTCAAATTCAATAGAATTTCTGTCATTGTTCTAATAGATGCACTAAATAATGTTAAAGGAAAATGGCAACAAAGGCAAAGACGGTCCAAATGCAAGGTCAAACTTCCTCTCAGAAGAGACTCTAAGAAAATGAAATGTCTTTCATTATGCCAAGAGCACACAGCAATAATAAAATAACATTATTAATGAAAACAATGCCAGTTTCCATATTTTTCTGGCTTATTTTTGGGTGTCTACCAAAAAGTTCTCTTTCCAAGAAAAACATGCTTGACCATTTTGTCCTACGTGAAAGACATTTATTAGAAATGAGTGTCAAGATTGGCGGGCACCTTCAGGTCATAATTTCGTAATTATCATGTCACTGAATTGATATAACTTGTACTGGAGTTTATGACCAAAGTTGTTTCTGAGGATAATTCTAAGTACCCACGTTTGAATATTTTTAACAGCTTGGTTTGTGAGAAATTTCACTTTATGAACGAACTGAATTCGTCTTTGAGTAGAAATGTCATAGAAAATAAATAACGCCAACTTACTAGTTGCTGTACTAAATGTTTATTTAATGCAGTACTTTTTTACTTTCAATTGATTTTCCTTTCGCGTGAAATACATATTGTACGTTCTTTGTACATCAGTGCGCTTGATAAATAAAGTCTGCATCACCTGAAATGCGTTGTATATGCGAACAGATCTACCGTATTTTAATCAGTCTTGTATTTTTCGCTGTCGCGAAAATATATGACATTACAAATAACAGCAGTATACGACTTTTAATTTGTACGTTTAATGAGACATCTGGAAGTTATTGTCTATCAAAAGGATGATGCGTTCATACCTGGAGTGGTATAGTAGAGGAAAACAGAAAAAGTATACAAAACATACGTCGGTCATTATTGGCACTGAAATGGGGTTGTTTAGAAAGTCAATGGTATTTTAGAAACATTGTCTAAACTTATTAATACATATAACAGTTTACATGTACTGAATATTTTCGGGCAAACAGGCCAAAAACATTTTATTTGACCCTCGGGACTTGTGTCTGTGTATGGTTTTCTTTACCACCGGTCAGCTTAACCAAACAGTATTGGAAAATGATAATGTTTGCCTGCCATTTCCGGAAAACGTCACAAATAAAGTGCTGAAAGAACGGTTTCTGGATTTAGTAACTTTTTTGTACTTATTGTTATAATGTGTACAAAAATGTTTCTAACTGATCATTAGTTTGAAAAAAAGGTTAAAAGCTTTCAAGGCAAGGTGGAACGGGTAAATAACTATTGTCACGAGTAACAGAGGTACATATTCAAACAATGCAGTTAGAAACATTTGGTCAAATACTGCTATTTTAATAAATCTTTTAACTCGGGGTTGCACTGCAGTGCATGAAAAGAAAGATTAAATAATTCCCAACACGCATTATTGACAATTAAGAAAATGTAATATATTTGTTTGACTCAATACACTGTCTTTAGTAGCAGGTACGAACTAACAAAGATATAGAAAGAAAAAAATGCAGAGTCGCAAAAATGTATTGAACAACATTTATAAAGACCTTAACAGTAAAACACCTACTTTGATAACATATGTGTTAAGCCCGCAGGTAAAGATTTTTGATTATTTAATGCTTCACAAATGAGTTACCTGGATTTCCTCCAAAGCTCAATTCATTTTCATACCTATCAGATAGAAATTTAATGCAATGCACAATAACAGAGTATATCTTTATAGAAGTTTAGGCTTGAAAAAAAATGTAAAAATATCAAGTACGTGCAATTTTAAAGTAACTGGTATGGTCGTCGTTACTCTGTATGCTAGATTATCACTGAGTGTATACGCAACACTCCAATTTCACAGAACGGTAAATTGAGCTAAACTGCTAAGGTTAAGTGCTTTGGTGAGGCGCCACCTTCAACCAAACAAAGTTATTTAAACATGACCTAACATCTGGAGCGTAGTAATCTATATCTTTATTTGTGCATGAGTGTTTGTCAATATTTCATACATTAACTCGATAGGGGGCGTTTGTAAAAACTGCAAGTGGCAGAGCGACATCTGTTAAATTGTAAGTGTTTTACCCTTTGTTGCGTCTCGGTATTTCAAGTGTTTACAAAATACCATGCTTTCCCTTATATTTGGTTCACTTCACCTCTCTGATCGAAATCTACAGGGATCGGACGCGTCTGTGTTGGAAAAGTACATGTGTGCATCAATAGCACGTGACAAACTCGTTAACTGTGAGTCAGTATGTACCTAAGATGCAATATTTTGTTATTTTTAGTTCTTTCTGTACGAATATGCTACAAGTGTTAATTTCTGTTAAAGAAATATTGCCAGTTTATATTCTGAGACCAATCAAGTCAAGAACGGATTTCTATATCTATGTATAGGTTACGGTTTATTAGTATGCGTTCTTTTAATGAAATTGAATTAGTCAGGCGCCTAGCTATGGCTGAAATCATATCTTGTCTATGATCGATTATGTGAGCTAGTGATGAATGCAGAGTAACCATAATAAATAGTCAACAAATTTTAAAAATACTGCAATGCGATTGGACAAAATTTAACGACAGCCAATAAAAAGACAGAAGAACTCATTTCGCCCAATGTATTTTTACGAAAATTACATTCTAACATGTCAATATTTTCTATAGTTGTAGCTTGTAAAAACGGAAATTAAACTGTTTCCCTTCCAGTACAATAGCTCTTACTGTTGTTTTATTGTTTTCAAATCAGTGGGGGACGCAAGAATAAAAGCGCAGTAAATATAAAATTTTAGTTCAATCTTTCCCAAACTCACAAAAAAACTTATATTGTAATTATTTCTGTAGTCAGATAGTCTTTTACAAATATTAGAAACAACGTTTCATTTCAGTTTTAAAGCTTTTCAAAAGCTCAGGCTGAAAGCTTTAATTTAGTTAGAATGAAATAAGTTTTGCCTACAGACTGCTGAAGTTTCCTAGTCAGTTGTGTGTTCCTAATTCTGTACAATATAATTATATTCATTATATCTTGAAGCAGGTGTGGGTTTATTTCGGTAAGTGCCCATAGATTAAATCATTTGGAAACAACTCTCTTGTTAGATAAAGACAGCTCGAGTTGCGCAAAAGCTTTTCCATGTGGATATAAATAAATTTGAAAGAGCTTTTATTGGTTTAAACTAATGAACATTATTTAAAGTATAAAGGTTTTCACATGCATAGAGCGTTATGACTGTTAGGAATGCATTGTCTATTTTTAATTCACACGCTGTATAAGTAACGCAATTTAATGCACACATTTATATTCAAACATAGCTTACAAAAGTAACTTCTGGAACTAGCTGTGTTTTAAGTCATTCCAAACCAGTAAAGTTTCTTTAAAATAAAGCTATGACAGTTCCGCATGACCTTTGGCATTTATTTCTTGATGTTCCGTGTCTCTGTATAACCTCGTAAATTTATTTAGATTTCTTTTAATACTAATCGTGGATTTTTACCTGAGATTTTTCTTTGGAACATCTGGTTTTTACCCGCCATTAAAAATAATCAAAGCAAGCGAGCAATATAAAGAGAGCAATTTAATTGAACCCACATATCTTTACATAGCTTCAACCGAACGGAAAAAATATATATTGAGGGGAAAAAATCAGATATGAGGTCATGTGATATTTTATAGACGCCATAATCGGATAGCTTCAGACTTTTTTATATAGATATTCGTGTTAATTTGAACCAAAACAGCACCGTGTTTTTATATTTGGTAACTACAAAAGCCATAATTGGATTATTTTTGCTTTGTTATAGTTTGGAGAAGTGAAAAAATGCGGGGTTTCTTTGCGTTGACAATGCATACATATATGAATATAAAATTGACAACTGGGACAGTGACAAGGAGAATTGGAAGTGAAAGTGACGTGTGTTAATTTTTGATATAGTTTTAAAAACGAAAGTCAAACACACTATAACACAGGAGAAAAAAACATGACCGGATATTCGAATTTATATAGGGTAATAAGTAGAAATAAAAAAAAACAACAACAACACATTCTTCGTGGTTAAGATGTTGTATTATTGAAATCTTTTGATGCATACTAAGTTTGAAAGGATATTTATACTTTTCTCTTGCATTTCCACTGGCTGAT
Organism: Cyclina sinensis; assembly: GCA_012932295.1. Taxonomy (NCBI): domain Eukaryota; kingdom Metazoa; phylum Mollusca; class Bivalvia; order Venerida; family Veneridae; genus Cyclina; species Cyclina sinensis. Next base: position 22,052,562 of record JAAONU010000009.1, read on the forward strand.
AACGAGTCAGGAATGTATATCTCGTGCATTCGGTGCGTCTGTTTTTGTATACATACATTTTCCTTTAAACGTGATTCCTGCTCATAATTCTAAGACTTCGTTTCAACATAATCTGCAATTAATCTACTCATAAATTATAACAGACTTTGTAACGAGCAAGGCTTTAGCTTGTAATCTATAGGATAGATATTTATATGAAATGTTATAAAATCGAGGCTGGAAGATCTAGCGCATATGTTTCATTTCAGATACTGCAAAATCAGCCCGGATTCTGTTATTAAGTTAACTTGGCATTACATAAAGAGAGACATAACATCTTGTTTATTGAATATGATCTTACGACAGATCAGTTTATTTATTCAATATGTTTCGTTTCCAGACTAAAATTATCTCAATCATTTAACAACTCAGGGTGAAAATTCTCCCCCAATGTTCCTTGTCAGTCAAGATGAACTTTTTTAGCAGTTCTATTTTTTTTAGCAAAATCTTGTAAATTTCATACACACTTCGTATGTGTGTTTTTTCTATGATAACTGATCGCGAAGCTTTCAATTACAAATGATAAAAAGCTACAAACACACGTGTAAAGAGTCAAATATTTCTCAAAAAGAATTTTCTAGTCTTGATGTGTAAGTCCTTTGAAGTTATTTATATGTAACAAAGTGACTTAAGGCTGTTCTTGTAATTTTTACTCACTGTATTGAAGTATGTACATGACATTGTGTTTTATTTTTGCTTTACATTCTAAATTTTACGTCAGCGCTATCATTTGTTTGAAGAATCGTGAAATCTTATCGCATTTATGTAAACACCTGAGTTCTTACGGGGAATGCACATTCGTTTTGTTTAGACAAAAAATTGCCCTGTTCAAACAAAACCCAAAGGTAAAAATGTTCAAAAAAATTCCTGAAAGTCTGTTCGGCAACCAATTCTAAATGAAACCAAATTTTCAAAATTTCTAAAGTTTCTCCCGAAATTGAGTATGTGGAGTTTGTGACACAAGTGTTATTTATAGTTCAAGGTTTATCTGGCACTTGTATCTTATTAATTAGAGGTGAATTTAATATGCCTCTTTGATATGATTACTTATGAAAAGAATGACGTAAACAACATGGTTTGGAAGTCGAAAGATGACGTTTTTATAATATATTTGAAAGGTGTAAATGAAAAGCAAATGTTTCATCGTTATATAGCTTCAAATTATGACGAATAGAGATAAAAAACGATACGGTATAATATAGGGCGACAATTCATTATGTGACAATAAGCTTCAAGGCGGAGAATTAGAGTTTGTTCTAGACACCCCAACATGTACATTCAATGACATTGTTTTGGAATTTATTGTTCTGACAATATCGGCATTGTTTGTGTCTTTTGCTTGAAAAGGAGTACATCTTTCTTGGAGGAAAAAAATGGAACAGGAATGGCATCAAAGTCATCTGAAGATTACTTCAAAGGAATTCACGATATCTTCAAGAAATAATGATCAAGAAAAATATAACCAAGTTATGGTGACATATCGTGTTTCGCTTTAATCACATTGTAGAAATCTTCATGTTTAACTCAAACTGACATTTTCAATAATCAGCGACATTTTGAAAGATACAGAAATAATAGAAGAAAAAGTATATTTGGTTTCCTTTAAAGATATAAGAATTAATTTTGGTGACATTAAGCATACTTCAGAATGTCTGAAATTGTTGTCGTTGATTGATTTACAGTTTGACAGAATATGAAAGTCAGATGTAAAAATTAATAAGTATGTAGAACTTTGAAGGTAATTGAAGTGACAATGAAAGGTAATCAAAATGATGGGTTTTAATGATGGAACTGAGAGACTTTCGGATATTCATATTTCGGATACAAAGATAAAAAAAACTATTATTATATTAATACATGGCAGCTTGATTAGATATTGAGCTAGATTTTGAGAGGAGATATAATAAATATGCATTACCACAGAAATATGTAAGTATTAACAACTCATTACTTATATGGAGATTGTTATAATCCCAAACATATGACTGATGCAATTATATTATCTAGCATATTTTCTCCCAAACATTTGTGTTTGTCTAGATTAAGAATCGTTTTATCACTAAATAGGTGATCAGTGGGTGAATCAGCGTCCGCATTTTAATTTAAAGAGTCTCGCGAATTTTTAATAAAATGTCAATAGAAACTTGTCAGTTTAAAAGTATGGCATTTTAAGGTAAAGACAAAGACTTCAACGCACCAAAGCCCTCGAAAAAGGGTTTAATTATTGAATCTTCATGATACATTTCAGTATTATTAAACATTTAGCCTATAAAAAAGTTAAATGGTCGCGAAAATGTCCAAACCAGAGGCATGTTTGTCATGAGATACTATATTTAGAAGTTATGATTATCGTAGCTTTCTTACTCTTCGGAAAACGAGTGCACTTCGTGCATACAGAAAAAAGGGGAAGCCCCACAGTACAATGATGACAGTACATCAACTGTTCAAGTGTTTGGGAGACTCTTAACATATGGAATGCATAATTACCATTAAGGTATTCTGCCAATATCTATTCTGTACGAAATATAAACATTTAGCGGCCTTATATTTATTCCAAGAAATGTTACGTGCAGTTATAGAACGTGCAACACAGGTGTTGAAAGAATCTTTTCATGAGGTCTTTGAGTGCAGATCTGCATTGTATTACAAACAACATAATTGGCTTAGAAATGAGGAAAACGTCCTGTTGATTGGAACCATTTTATAGCATTGTCTTCATTCGTCGCATACGTATACCACAATCTTTTCCCTTTGAAGTAAGTAGTGTCTTAAAATTTTATACTTTATAAATAACTATTCTCAAAGTGAATTATTTTGATTTGGTGATTTATTTGCGATTGAGAAATGAAACTCAATTGATTACTTCGTGCAAACGATGAATCTTATAGAGACACTTTTCATATATCGCACGGTAAGAATTAAAATATATTGTTATTTTTATAGTTATGACGAGTTAACTTATGTGTATCTTTTGCCGGAAAGTACCAATATGATCTGTAAACAGAAACTTATGCTGACAGATTATTCTGATATAAGCATTTGATTCGATTGATTCTAGCATATAGCTAAAGGCTATATTTGGAGATAATATGACGTTTGGCTTATCTTGTCCATCAGAAGCTGCATGATGTTTTAGGGTTTTTGTTAACTGATCGAGTTACTGAACTCACAAATATACATGCAAGTTTTTGTACCGGAAACCTAAAAACATGTTCGGCATTTGCTTAAAGAGAATAGGACCCTTTTTTCAAATAAAATACTTATGACAGGTCTTTGACAGGTAAATGGAAGAGAAAAAAAACGTAGGTAATACACAAGCATTGGTACAGTTTTTGTTTATCTCCATTTACAGATGCTTTAAACTTATGCACAGCCAGGCTTAAACAACTTAAATGTTTTGCAAGAATAATAATGTTGTAAATAGTTAACGCATCGTGGTTAATTTCTGAGTCATTCCAATTACGTATCTCATATTAGAATAATGTTTTCTTTTGTTGCAATATTTTGAGTTTTCTTCTCTTGCGTTAAGACCAGAAATATATTAACGTCAGAGCAACTAACTGCACGCTTGCAAACATGAACAAAATACCAAAATCTCTCAGCTTACAATTTGGATGGATGACTAACAAACAGGATTACTAGCAAACCAGATAACAACATTTGTTTCTGCAGTGTTACACATAAAGCCTCTGGATTCGTGACAAGAAACCTATCATGTTGGCCTAAACTCTCGTCTGCTTATCAGATTTGACACGGATTAATATTTTGATTGACATCTGCTGATTGCAAAAGATTGTGGGAGATATCTGTTTTGAGATCATGCCATAGCATGCTGTATCACGTGCATGGTGGCAAACTTTCTCTAATAGCAGTAACAGTTGTGCATTGAGTGTTTTGGAAAAGTAGTGGTTTGTTTAAAAAAGAAGCAATTCGTTGTATAATCCTTTTATCTTCTTAAGTGAGAAATTGATCTTAAACGGAAGACACCATTCTTTTATGTCCGAACGATTCTTGTGTTGGTTACTGCATATTACACAAAGTAATCCGATTTCATTTTGTTTGAAGGTGGCGAATTTTATGTTTCTTGTGTCTTTCATTTCTTCGTAAAATGACTCAGCGATATTTTGATTCGAGACTTAACTTTTTGACCAGATGTGGATACTACCGGATACCTGCGAAATTAAAAACGGCGTTATGATAACCACGTCTGTGTGAGATAGTGTTACATATCAAGTACTTCAAGCTAGCGTGATTGAAATCACGAGTTCAATATTGTTTCAAGAACTATAGAAAGTGATTAATTATAGAAGTGATTGTATCGCTAGACATATATATCTTCTTGAACTCAATATTTTCTTGCTTAATGTTGTTCCTTAAGATAATGGTTTTCCTGTTCGTGCTAAGTTCCTGAATAAGAAAAAAAATACATAAATAGTCTTGCAATGTAGGTCAGGTGAAATATTGTACGCGGTACGATAGTTACAGTCACATAATAAGAATCTTTGATATCTAGAATTCGCTGTAACTCACTTTTGAAATAAACAGCAATTTTATAACTACCAAACGGTATCACCATTGTATTTTTTCTAATATAGTAAAATGGTGTTATCTTCATCACAGCTTTCATTATCATCATAGTTATCAACAACACAGTTTTTGCATTGCCTGTGATATTGCAATATTTTGGTGAAATTCTTCAGGTGAAATTTATTCTTTTTCTTTTTTTCTTTCTTTTGAAAATGATTTTTCTTTGCAAAATAGTTCGGATAAAAAGGATAGTTTGAAACTGTAAAAAATTGCCTCCGAATCTCAAGAGGAAAAAAAAACTTGTATCTCCGTTTGTCCACTGGGCGTGTTCGAAAATACTGTCACATATTTTCAGCGTCTGACATGTTTCAATTGGTGCAAGACCGTTAAATATGTAATGATATTGTGTGAGCTAAAATATATAGATATGTTGAAAATAAACGAAGAAGGAAAAATCTAAAGTAATCGCCCTTGAAATAGTCAACTTCCGTCAACTGACTTAAGTCAGTATGAAAATGTATGTGTATTTAAGTCAATAATATCAGTCCATATTTAAAAATTGAGGCATATAAATAAATTCACCTACAGATACGTGATTTTACAACTTGAGAAAGCAACTTTTATAGACATAGATGGATAAAAGTCAGGGAGATTTTGAGTCCTTATAATGCAAAAAATCTTTCTGTCAGTGTAAGGTATTGTGGGGCTTGGCTACATTTCTCGACGTCTCCTTTATTTAATTTATGTTCACATATTTTAATGTGTATTTGATATCTATAAACAACTGGTACTTACGATAATATAAGTGTTATAAAAATAAATACACAGGACAAAGACAGGCCATGTTGCTGTTGTTTTTTTTTTCCTTTCTTTAAATCGCTACATCATTTCACTGTCTTGTGAGCAGTTTATTGATTATGTATTATGAAACGTTGCCATATGTGGCGGCTATATTATACGGCATTTAATGGAAAATGTATAGGAAAAATGATATTCTATTTGTTTACTTTGTGCTATGCGAAACATTAATAACAGTCTTAAACAAGCAAAGGGTAATGTTTCGTAATTGAATAATGAAAATTGACACGAATAGTCAAACTTTTTGACGTTTTCATAACTTTTGGTCTTTCGTTGTTTTTTTTACCATACGTTTCACAAATTTTGACATTACTTTGATCAGATCTTATATATTTATAGAAACAAAAGATTAATACATCTGGTCAGAAATTTTGCAACTTGAATATTCTTGGATCATTAATGTCACATAGACTTTAAAAATGACGTGATGTTTTTTTTTTTTTAGAAATTAAGCGAATGCTATATGAAAAACTCTAAAACAGACACAGCCAAGTAAATAAAATATAAAATATAATAATAAAATAAATTATAGAAAACATATCACATTTTTTTCCAGTGAAAAGTTTAAAAGATCTCAAATAAATTGTAAAGGGCAACTCATACTTTCTGTATCTCTTTCTCGTAAATGTTGTTACATAGATGGCGTTCTTTGCACAAATTAAAAAAAAATAGTGAAAAAAGTGTTTGTTCTATTCTGTTCCGTTACTCTTTCCTGAAGTACGTTGAAACATCTGTGTCGCTAGATGTTGTTTTGCTATTGAAGTTTGCGCCTATTGTTACATCAATACGCTTGTTTTGTGTTCTCTTTTGAATCGTATAGCGTTTCAACTACGCCCTCTATGGGAATTTTCAATAGCTCCATCTGTGACACAACAATGGATGTGTGGGATTATGCATGAGATTGCATTAGCAACCTGCGACATCTTGTATTCTTATTTTCTACCAGGTATACTGAAGTGGATCGACATTTATGCCTAAACGTTAGACACATGAACGCTTAAAGTTACAATTCAAGCTGCAAACAATATCCCAATCCTTTTGAAATCTATCGAATCATAAGTAAGCCAACTGTTACAAAATACAGTTTCCGATACCTAGAAGTAAAAACTACATTAATTTATAGCGAGTTAGCGATAATAGTGGCAATGAAGTAAACTGTATGTCTAAATACCAGTTTGTTTTACGACAGCCTAAAAATTCTTAGTTCAGTAACCTATCCTTTTTATTCTGACATTTTGCGCTTTTGTTAAAAGGACCTAGCGTAGGTTTGGCGAAACAGATTTAACTGTCTTTTTAAAGCCATTCTAGGTTTCTGAAACAAAAAGCATTCAGTTTTTTCTCCTGGATTTGTGTGCAGTAGTTTGACCTCTGTAACTGATGTATGATTTGCCTTTCAAGCACCACTGGTAGAGATGAGAAGTAAATAAAAACCTTCTGGGACCAGACTTGGTCATTAAATGTCAAAAACAGTAGACGGAAGACTCTGATTCCTCTAGTTCCATGTGCTTTCATGTACAGAATGGCAAAAATCAATGTTTATTTAGAAGAACCTAAAGCATTTTTCAGTTCATCGAAATTAACCCAAATTCTGTAATGCAGAAGTAATGTTCATTGACTTTAGACGAAATGGATCTACTTTAAACGGATCGATTTCTGCTTCTTTCTGATAACGAATATGATATTCATAACACTGTTGATATTACGTTCTTGGCATTGAACAAAAGGCAAAGAATTCTGTAATCTTGTAACTCAGAAGAAAACCAATTGTTTTGCAAAGCTTTATTAACTCTTCAGCTATTTTCAAGCAGTAATCAGTGTGAGCTGGCGCTTTTAGGAACAACTGATCAGATAAGCGTCTAGGAATGACTCAGCTTCTGAAGTGTTGCAATATTTATTTTTAGTTCGTAAAACATGTTGTTTTATGTTTTACAGGTATACAAAATAGTGTACCGAAATTACACACCTTCTCTCAACAGACTGATATAAATATTTATTTAGAAAGATTAGTTAGCCTTACCTGTATATACTTGTACTTGAAAGAAAGTATATTAGTTGCATCACAAAATAAAGTGATATTCGGATTCATGCTCTTTCCGGTTACATATGGAGCCAACGATTACATGTATCATCTATTCTTTAATCTCTCTCGTTTTCAAATAATTTTAATTAATCAACAAGTCTGATGTTTTCTAGAAATATCGTTCAAATCTTGAAATTCGTGTTGAAACTCGTTTTGACAAGAGTCAGTTCCATATATTAGAAATGTTACTGGAATTATTTGAAGGCTAGGTATGTGGTTGAAACATTTGTTTCTTTCTTCTTTTTTCTCAAGTCGTTCATTTAGAACACATAAAACCTTATCTCTCTCTCATATAGAATGCGGAAACTTTTAAGGAAACTGACGGTCCCTGCCGTGTTAGGTGTTCCTAGTGAAGTGTTGTCTTTTTACGGCCACGTGACCTGAATCTGAACTCTTTCATTGTGATTTAATACTAGATAAATTACGACAGTGAAATATGAAATATTTTATTAAAGTGTTCTTGTTTTTATGTTTCAGGATGGACAGTATTATTGGGTCTGTAGGGCGGGTAGCTAACGTCAAAGTTCGCAATGACGATGATCTTGTAGACCGTCTCAATCACCTCTATACAACGGGCGTCCTGATTATCTTCACCGTCGTCGTTAGTGCAAGGCAATACGTCGGCGACCCTATAAGGTATTTAGTTGAGAGCATCCAGATATACAAATGTATATCGAAATACATAAAATGAGCCGCTTGATAGGGTTGAAGTGAACTATAAGTCGGTGTTTATTCGGTCACATTATTTATTTTTTGAGCTTTAACCTACACGTGTGTTTGTCCCTACTCACGGTAAGAGTAGACTGAAACTTCTTCTTACTGGTGGCTAAAAAAATGAGGATTTGGTTTCTTTCCCAATGATTTCTATCGAATATGGCAGCGGGTTGAAATAATACAAACAGCTCAGGCCAATAAAACTCGGCTGGTTGTAATTATAGATTAATTATCTGGTCATTGTTCGAATTAACGATCACCTGTCAGGTTTGCCACTGTAATTTTGGTACAAAATGTGGCAATATACTCCATAAGCATTGTTTATGCTCAGAAATCCCACGAACGCTTAATTATTACTTTTTTGATCTTCTACAAATTCAGTTTAAGACTCTCTTCTGATATTTAAAGGTCTTTTTGCCAGTTCGTCTAAACATAGAACTGTGTGTACATTTTGTCTAAAAATAGATCTGTACATTCCGCCTTTACATCGAATTATCTGTACATTTTGTCAATAAATAGAACTATTTGTGCGTTTCAAATATTCAGTGTGATAAGTATATATCTTTCGTTACAGGTAAGAGATGTCGAGCTACAGGCTTGTTTTAGAGAATAAAAGAAATACTTTTTATATGTACATGTATTCCGTTTATTCTGAACATGTGTATAAAGGAAAGCTACATAGTAGTTAAAGTGTAGAATTTTCTAAATATCATATCATGATGGTCAGAAGTTGTCTCCCTTTCTGTTTAATTACGGTTCTGATAGTCTCACTATTTCGCCCCCGAAGTTGAACCCATTTTACAGGATGATATTTTATAGTTGTTCACCTTCTACGTCTCACTTTGATCTGCATCTGGTTAAGCGGACTCGCACAATCGTAGGCGATTGGGCACTTTTTATGGCTCGTTTGTCCAACAGTTCACAGAGTTTAAGGCAAAAATGATAAAAATATGATAAAATATGATAACTAAATTCATACCTGATCCTTTAATTCAAGAAAACACACAAATACATAAGTATAGAACTGAAACACTTATCTCGTACCTGATTAATCCACCATTTTATTCAAAATTTGGCAATCGGAATACTCGGTGTTCTAGGTTAATAGATAACCAGGACAGGATTAAAAACCGTGCCGAACGATATCCGCTCGGTTATATGCAGTTTAAAATTGGGCTTAAAGGTTGAACAACTAAAACATATCAGATCAATATATGGGTTCAACACTTTAAGCCTAATAAATAAGGCTACGGTTCTGATATCGACAACTTTTTGGGCACCTGCTTATCTTAATGTCCGAGTTTAACATTCCACAGCGTTTTAGATATTGTAAAAGATCTACATCTCCAATGCAGTAGGGTTATGAATTAGTGTTTCAAACAGAGAGTTTGTTGTGCTTACATAACAGCTACCGAAATACCCCTAAAAGATATATACATGTGACAATGTCCATTATTGGTCTGTCATCATAGTATTCTATTTTTAGGCTTCTGATTCGGTTTAAATGTCGAAACCTGTGTTTTGAGTGCCATGTTTAATAGCACTGCTTGCATTCACGCAAGGACAAGATTCCGACAAAGAAACTGTGTCGGTGTGGCAATTTTTACCTGTCAAAATTATTTATGAACAAGAATCTGAGTAAACCTATGTTTTTTACAACGGTTTTGGAAAAAAGTCTTTGTCGTCTGATATGACTGACTGTAAGTTCTGCGTTATGCACGTTGGCTGTCATCCACTGACAAAGATGTATGTTACCAGCAAAGGTTTTCTGACTTTTACTTTATTTTGCAGATGCTGGTGTCCCGCAGAATTCCCGGGAACTCATGTGGACTATGCGAACAATATATGCTGGATCTCAAATACGTATTACATACACATAGAGGACCCAATTCCGAACATTATTCACGAACGGGAGGGGAAGGAATTAAACTATTACCAATGGATTCCTGTGATGTTACTTGTGCAAGCTCTACTTTTTTACTTGCCGTGTATAATATGGAGATTATTAAACGGACAGTCCGGAATAAACGTTGACAGAATTGTCTCACTTGCTAGTGATGCGCAGTATGAAGCACCGGAGACTCGAGTCCGGACTATAAAACACGTGGTACGGCATTTAGACCGTTGCCTAGACAATCAAAGAGAAAGTAGATCTACTTGTTGTGTATCCATACGTCATTTCCTTTCTGCAAAGTTATCTATACTGTGTGGGAAAAGATATGGAAACTATTTAGTCGGAGTATATTTTCTTACTAAAGTATTATATATCACAAATGCCATTGGCCAGTTATTTTTGCTCAACGAGTTTTTAGGCCAAGAATATAACCTCTTTGGATTTGAGGTTATAGAAGATTTGATAAACGGGAAAGAAGACTGGACCGCTAGTCACAGGTTTCCACGTGTAACACTTTGTGATTTTCAAATTAGACAGTTCAACAACATTCATCGATACACTGTACAATGTGTTCTTCCTATAAACTTGTTTTCAGAAAAGATTTATATATTTCTTTGGTTCTGGTGAGTATTCTGTGTTTTTTATTATCATTAAGAAGTTAAGCTGCACGTAAACTAAGGACAGAAATGACAATATTTAAAGGTTTTTTTCTCATTTATCAAATTCTATGGAAATTATCGCCAGCGTAGCGTAGCGCCGTGATAACTTTGATCAGATTTTTATATATGAGCGTTAGCTAACAGTTTATCGTCTTAAAGTTACGTATGCATGCTTACAATTACTCTGAAATAACAAATGTGGTCACGTGATCTTGCCGTCAAGTTTTATAAAAGTTACATTTAGACAACACCAATTTTAAAGAAGAACTTTACCTTTGAAGCCGAACGCACGAGTAACTAGCATTCTATTAACAAAGTATCTGTGCTGTATCCTCCTCTAAAACTTAATTTGAATGATAGTCAGTTAGCTTTGCTTTTAACCCTAAACATGCTGAAATTTTGTAATGGATTTGCCCAGATTTGAATTTGGAACAGTCCATTCAAAGTTTAAGGGATTTTAATATCAAAATACAAAAATGGAGCTGCCAACAGTATAGAGCCTGGTCAGACTGCACGGATGTGCAGGCTGGCCTAGTTTTATACTGGTGGCAAAGGCTAATCACTTTCGGTTCCAGTAGGTTAAGGTTAAAACCTTTTCAATCATATCAAGTACAGGTCATGGTTACACACTGGACTTTTGTTTCGAGACGAATTTAACAAAAAAATGTTGTTAATTAAATTAAACAATTTTTTTTAAAACGAGTTGCCGTTTCGTAGAAATGCAGCAACTGCTGTTCCGAGATGAAGATCAACATTATGTAAAATTATTAAATGCAAATAATTTGTTTTGATCAGATTAATATTTTGTTGGCAAGATAGTAAACAGAATTCAAGTCTTGTAAAGATGGTATCTGAGTAAAACATGAAAAGTTAAGACGTCTTCACTGAAGTAAGACGTTAAGACTTGCATTGTTATAATTCAGTGCACATCAGCATATAATTGTATAAATACAACCTCTGAGAAATCTGTCAGGGAATCGATTATTTGGCTCAGTGGTTAGAGCGTTAGTTTTCGACCGGAGTTCGAATCCTGCTCTGGGCAGTCGCTTACAAACTGCATTGCATCCTTCCGTTACGATCTTTCCTGTTCGTAAGAATATTTTACATTTGTATAGGAATTACGATTGGCACACATTCGTTTTTATCTGTCTTTTTTATATTTTCTTCTGTTTGTTTATTTACAGGTTCGTATTTTGTTCCATTATGTCGTGTTACAGTCTAGCAAACTGGATTTGGTACACAGTCTTTCCAACTGCCCGGATGCAATATGTCCGCAAATTCCTACGCGTGATGGACCGAATAGGTTCTGGACCGGAAAAGAAACTTGCAAACAGATTCACAATGGAATATTTAAGACATGATGGTGTATTTACTTTGAGACTTGTAGGAAAAAATTCAAGTGACCTTGTTGTAGCCGAAATTCTAGCAGGATTATGGGATATGTATCGGACTAAAAAAGCTGCGCAGATCAGAAATAATTCTCTTGGTAATGAGTTTGACGAGGCAGCTGAAGCTGATGTCTGACTATAGGGAACTACTTTCGATTTAAAAGTAGAAATTGTTCCTACGCCAATAGTGATGGCCAAGGACGTAAGGAAATCTCAGAGTTTAAGGTCATATTGGCGGAAGGCATAGTCAGACATAGTCAAGAACAAAAAGATGGCTAGCCAGTTTACCTTTCTACAAAGCCTTAGCTTGTAAAGGAACATGGTCCTTAAATGGGTCAAGAAAGCTCCAAGAGTATGAGAGGCATAAACAACGACCAAATATAACATGCTCAACATGCCTGGCTTTCTGACGCTAGATATGGTCTCAATTGTTACAATCTTGTTTACATGTACAACCATGGCTACATATTTACTGTGAAGTTAGGAAGCAGTTTATAGATAATTTTAGCAGCGAAATGAGAACTGAAGGAAATATTTCCTTGTTTTGTTTCGATAGCCAATACAAAACAAAACTTATGCAGTTAAGGTATCAAAATGTGTAATATATATGTCATTTTCACTTATATGATGTTTCCTTTAGTCCCCTTCTAGATAACGTTTGCTTATAAAAAATAGCAGTTCGAACCTGATGACTAGACAAACTTATTGCCAAGAACATATCGCAAATGTCTCTGCAAATATTATATATACACCGATCAAAGGTGTTCACCCAAATACTGTAAACATGGTGAATTCCTGATACTTTTATAGAAGTCTAGACGATATGACATCTGAAAACCAGTTAACACCTTTATTAGTTTCGTTGAAATGCAGTATTGCCAAATTTATCTCAGAATGGTCATGAATTAACAAAAAAGGGGGAAAAGGTCATCACTTTTTGGCAATCCTAATTTATAATTCCCAAAATATCAGCGAAATATCCCGACAAACATATAAATTAGATCTGACGTTTATTTCTTCACCTATTATAACAAAGATTATAGAAAATGTTCTTACATAAATTCATAAGGCGTTCAAACGTTACGAGGAATATTTTGCAACAATGCTGCATAAAAATTATAGCTACATGTACACGTTATTATGCTCTTTTCTCGTTTATCCGTGCCACTACATTACAAAGACTACATTTGCACTAAGAAATTGATATTATGATAAAAATTCTTAGCAACAGCCAGCACCTGCAATGTATAAACATTCATAAATGAGTGCAATTAACTAGATTAAGTGATCACTACACACTGATTTTCACTACAAACTGATTTTCACTACAAACTGATTTTCACTACACACTGATTTTCACTACACACTGATTTTCACTACACACTGATTTTCACTACAAACTGATTTTCACTACAAACTGATTTTCACTACACACTGATTTTCACTACAAACTGATTTTCACTACACACTGATTTTCACTACGCAATGATTTTCACTACACACTGATTTTCACTACAAACTGATTTTCACATTTTAACATTTAAGCTAATGGCATTCACTGTCCCATTCAAGAAATGTCCTTCTCTCTTTTACGCCGTTTCATTTGTCTCATGTAGTTCTTTAATAAACAGTTTGTTAGTAAAATGAGTTTCCTTCAATGTGTAAGGAGTCAAATGACTAGAGGCTTGACATGGAAATGTTGCCAAAACTTTGTCTGATATTATTCCAGATCAGTGTATTAAACTGCACCAGACATTTTCTTTTTTGCCGCGTAGGAATATTCCCACCCCTTAGAAATCACCTTGGCTGCGATCTATGCATAATTTATACACATATGCATTTCATTTTAAAGGTTATCGTGTAAAAAATACGTGTATCATATACTTGTTCAGACGGTGATTGAATCATATGATTTTTTGATATAAATGTGTGTTATGCAACAAAAAAAATGCGGAAGTCATGACGGGGGTCAAAAATCATATAAGGGCTTTTTGGCAAAGGATAGCTTATTTGGAAAAAAACTGTACTATTCATTACATTTCTCTGATTGTAAGTCAGTTTGACATTAACTATTAGTGTATGCTGGTGTGATATGAACACAGTTTGAATGAAAATTTCTGCTCACGTTAGCATTTCAAGAGCAGAATTTAGTTCTTTTGTTTTTTTTAGGAAAACAGATGTGCCTACACGATGACCGTGCCAAACAAATACATGGCCAATTCTATTCTAGTCATTCATATATTACTAGGAATTGTTTTGTTGTCTGTTGAAACTGCATTTTGTTTTTGTTTGATCATAAATAGTTACATTTTAATGGTTTTTGAAACACTTCTAGATTTCTATATTTACAATTTATATTTTTGTGTGTCATTTTATCCGGGTGTGTTCACTTGTCCGTCATTATATTTGAGCAATCATGTTGAAATTTGTTTGTAAACAAGTATCTATTCATAAGGTTCTTATAGAGTTTTTTTTACAAGTAGATCTAGCAAGTTCACAATTTACTGAATTTTCTCTTTATGCTTTTTTTTCATTTCTTTATTCTTAGAATTGTTTACGTCATCAGTGACGTCATTTAAGCCTATATCTATAGAAAGAGATAAAGTTAGCGGTCATAGCCACATTAAAAAATCATTTGCCACAAGTAGTTTAATGTAAAATCTTTCCTTTCCTTAAGTTGTCATGAATTCTTATGGTTTTAGATCTCTTTTTCATCTTCCTCATTGAAAACAAATGACTCGTTGATTGTTATTTTTATCAACGAAAAAAGTTTATCTTATGTCATAATGACTGTATTAACTTATGTTCGTTACATAACGTCATTCATTTCATTAATTCTGTTTTTACATGCACAGAATTTCCTATAAAAAAAGTTTTTTTTCTGACAGAACTGAATTTGAAATACAAATTTACTTTATTTTCACTCTACAAAACCTTTATGAATAGTTTCCGTGTTAGTATTCATATGTAAATATTATTAAACAATATTTATATTATTTTGGTTTTACATACTAGTTAAGCATTCAAATTATTTATTCTCTTGTTATTTTCTCGTTGTTTTGTCTTGTTGATGTCTTGTTGATGTATTTATTCGGGTAGTGCAATTGTTAACAAATGCAAGGTATTTGTCAGTTACTCCCCCTTTTGACTGTTAAATCATTCGTGCCGACTCGGTTATCTCCGTAATCTTCCGTGTATCCCTGTGATACCAGAGGCAATTCCGAAGAGATTTGTAGATGACGTCAGTAAGTGTTAACTGTACATCTCAAATGATAGATTAAATTCTTCAAATTTGAGTTTTAAAATAAAAAAGGCCAACTGGACCCCTTATTTTATGCTATTTCTGGTTATTATAAATCAATATTTTATATTTACAATAAAAAATAATGATTATAAAAATGTGTAAGAATACAAGGATAGAAGTGACTCGAGACAAGTTCAAATAGATACCGAATTTTCACACTAAAAATAAAAGAGTTAAAAGTAAACAGTTCACAAATATCAAATAAAAAACGTGCTTTCAGAGGCCAGTTACTTCAATTGTTTTACTTACTCTGTAGATCTGAACGTAGATATTTATATGGAAACATATTTATATGTTACTTTATTATTTGTGAAAGATTCTATTCATATTTCTTTATATGCATACAAATTGAATAAAAGGCTTGAATTGATTTCAGAAAAAAGCGGTTAGTTTTCTTAGTAGGAACAGCTTTTAGAGAAAGGACTAGGACTAATGTCTTACCCTAACCAGTAGTTCTGAATTAACTCCCTTGCAAGTTTTTTCTCATCACTTGATCTTGATTTTGCTCTTAAAAACACAAAGGATTATTTTTTTCAGGGAAGCCTTAAAATCAGTGTATGTAAAACAAAATTAAGCACTTGAGACGTGAAATTAAACTTTGGCCCTTCATTTTTACCGCGGTGTAGGAGATGCGCTTTATTTTTTGCCTAGTGTCAGATCTTACCAACAACATGCTTCCTTCAGTCTTTTTAATGATTAATGGAAGTATTAAAATGTTTTACTTTACGTAATTATTTTAAAAGAGATCTGTTAATTTGCATTTTCTGATTCGCCAGATGATATTAAATAGCAGTGGTTCAAATCATCCATACTTCATATAACAAGTACTCTTTGAAAATTGGAAAATATTAGTACACATGCATGTTTGATACCTTACTATAGAATTTCTTATTTGTATTTCTGGTAGAATATCGTCCATATAGCATTATATTATCCTTTGAAGTTATAATTTTTCATCAGACTTTAACATTTTGTTTTCATTTACGCTTGCTTTTTTGTGCACATTTAATTGTTGTTTGCAGTTTCACATTACATTTTAAACCAATTGGCTTACCGTTATTGTGTTACCATAGCAACGTGTGTGAACCAGATATTTATTCCATAAGATGATATGTGATTACGTAATTGTATTTCCTTTCCGTTTAATTGATCGCAGGTTCGCCTTTTCCGTATCGGAACGTTTCGATAATTTCCTTCACATTCTTGTAAAACAAAAACTCAAACTTTTCTTTTGTTTCCGCAACATTTTCGGTCCGCCCACGGATGCATTAACAACATGATTTCATGATTTCACGAAATGTGCTTATCTTCGTTTAACAATGGATTCATTTTCTGCACATACGTTTACAGTTATTTTGTTAGAAAAAAATTTGAGGCTGTCATGTTCAACACAATCAGAAAGTTTTAATGAAAACAGTTGTTGCATAGCATGTGCACTCAATAACTGGCGAACCCGTCGGGAAAAAATGCTATATGTTTATTAAAATGCAGTTACTGTCGAAGTTCTGGTGTCTTATATAGAATACGAGGCAAAATTATTGTAACTCTGAATTTGTAAAGATTTGATAAGCATTGTTTATTTAATCAAAGCACTAAGAAAACGAAACCCACCGCTACAGAAATGGTGAATCGGAGAGTAAATTTAATTTACACGTGTAATTGGGTTATGGTTGATTTATACCAGTTTAAATGATTATGCCAAAAATGAGTATTTATTATTTGTTGTATATAATTTTATACCATGATGTATTACAAATGTTGCCAAATCATGGATTAAAATGGGACATGAAAAAGACAGTTTTAGTGTTCTTGTTTGTATAAACATATGAACTTCTATATACTAGTAAAACTTATATAATACTAAACCTATGCGCATCATAAATCCCCTAAACCAATCAAAAACGTCGACTCAGCACGTGAGCCTAACACAACAAAGTGCCGAGTTATCTACTCATAAAGCCTAACTATGTTTATAATTTCTTCATTCTCTCTTTTTGAAAACCACTAATGAAGAATAGGCCCCTGTGAATTTGACATTTGATACAGCGAGCACACATGTCCATCCATCCAGCACAGAGGTCTTGAAAGTCTAGGAAGACGTTTGCTTAACGAGTTATTGATTAGAAAGAACTTTGTAAGCCTGGGCCCCTATGAGCTTGACCTTTGACCGTGTGGATCCAAAAACTATAGGCTTTATCTTTTCATCTATTCCATTCTAACTACTCAATCCTCTATGCCCATGTGTTCTCAACTTACTGAACGGAAACAAAGTGGTCTACGGGCCGACCGACAAACCGACACCTCCACTCTTTTTCGAATGGGGATACAATTAACCTGGACATTTTCACTAAAGAAATGTTTTCAACTTTTTATGTTAAAGAAACCAAATCAGTGTTTTTGGGAACCAGTGAGTGTTGTTGGGAACCATTCAGATTTGTATTGTGTTTTTGGGGAGTTATAAGTTGACAAAGGTGTTTAATTTTTTAAATATATAAAGTTCGTTATGAAAATTAGTTTTACTTGAAAACAATAAATGTATTGTAGAACCAGTTGAAAACAAACATAAGTCTGTTAGACATTTTTGTGACTTCAAAATAAACAGGAAACTTTGACAGATTATACTATAAAATACAGAAGTGACGTGGGTGAACTTCTTCGAGGCGTACCAGGAAAGTTGAATTGACTTAAAAAATTATGCATGAAACTGGTTCTCATGATTTCTTCCATCCAGAAAATAGCAAAGGTAACATTTACAGAAGCTAATGAAATGACATTGGGGTTAGCTGATGTGAAAAACGGTCACTAAGGGTCATGTCAGGTGGACAGCCACCTAACCATTGTTCCTGTGAAGGAGAGTGCAAGTACCCCCTACGAACCGACGAGCTCCAACCAGTAAAAGGTTTAGCGTTTACGAATCAGCGGAATTCACCACAAGACCGCGGAGGCGGTTCAAAACTAGTTTGGGTTACATGTGTGAAGTCATTAAAACCATTTAGCACTAATGAATGGGTTCATGCTAACATTGTGTACCAACCATTCTTATCAGGAATTTCTTCGTATTTACAAAATCTAAGGGACGTAACCGTGTTTCCTTAATCTGCAGTAGTCTGGCGAGTTCTTGTTCATACTTTGGTTTTGGCACGAAAAGCAATTTGCTCATATTTAAAAAAAAAGTTCGACGTACAAACATACATGTATTTATTATGGCTTATCGCTACACAGAAGACATATCAGACTATAACAAAACTTTGTAAGACAAACATGTTAAACTATTAATGATGAAAATGATGAAAATCTTAATAAGCGTACATGGCATTTTCTACTGTGTATATCTATCCGTGAAACACTTTTTATGCAAAACTTATAATTCTCTTTGTCAGCACACCACTTATCTGTATGCATGACTTACAAACAAACGTGCAACCATGAAATTCAAATAAAAGTCCCTTTCCCCTTCTAACGTTTAGCATATATAATGTGTGGCTTATAAAAGGTAGGATGTGCTACTGTCAATCTGAACACAGTCACACATCGCAAATTCTATTTTCAGATGATGTTGGTGAGGCTCGCTGTTACGAAAGTTATCCAAACTGAACGAAATTAAATCTCTAAATATGTAATATGCAAAAAGCTGAAAAAAGGTACAAGGAATGAATGCTATTGGCTCTTCTCTCAAGCCACTGGTTACAGGACACCACTGGTTACAGGACACCACTGGTTACAGGACAGAGTCTCAATAGTAATTATAGTAAGCTTAGATAGCTTTTATAACAATCAAGTAAAAACTAATAATTATAAGTAGAGGAAGAAATACAAGACAATGTCTCGAGAGTGATTTAACTAAGCTTAGATAGCTTTCATCGCAATATAGCAAAAACTAATGAGTAAAGAAAGAATTACATGGTGGTATTTCAAGAAAGATTCAAGTAAGCTTTCATAGCTTTCATCGAAATCAAGTTAAAACTTGTTAGTACAGAAAGAATTAATTTCAGAACCAAATATTATACTGAAATGTTCAATAAGAAAACTTGGGTATGTCATATATGTGGTCAGTATCTTCACTCTGTTCTTGCATTCCCAATCCGTACGTAGATCTTGGCAACACATAAAAATCTTTCGCATCATTTATTGTACAGCTATTCACGTACGTATGTTCACTGTCTAAGTCTTCTTTTGAAAGAAACTGAAGCCTCGAATCAATGGTTACTATGCTACCATTTCTCATGTTGACTTGAGTGATTTCTGGCACCTCACTTTCAATTTCGTCAGCTACAGTCTCTTTATCATCAGTTTTAATTACGTCATCAACTGGGGCACTTTTATACATAGAACGGCGGTCTTCTGGAATTTCATATAAATCATCATCTTCATCAACTCGATTTGAATCATTTTCTTTTACAACACTTATTCTGCCTCTATTTACATTACAATTTTCATAGACGGATTCAAGTGACATTTCACTTTCTTGTCTTTTCATTTCTGCGCGATTACTGCTTTCGTAAATTCCATCTTCAACTGGTGGTTCGTAATATATACTTTCACTTTCATGTCCGCCATTACCAACTTGTAGTCTGTTTATAGTACTAGTTCTACTTCCGGTTCCGCCTTCACGTGATAAACTGTCAAACCTAAAGCTGTGTCGCACATCTTCGTTGCTCCACAACTCCGGCGGCTCGTAACACTCGTTCTCAGTCACCACGTAATCTTCAGAAACCGTTGACCGGTTGTCGCTATATTTTACTTTATCGTCACCCATATTTGACTTTTGACACGATGCTCTTGACTTTTCATATATAATTTCTGTCCTGTCACATATAACTGGCCTCCCTATAAGATAAACAGCTTTTGAATAGTTTCAAACTTATCATCAATGAAACAGAAGTGTTCGGAATTTTCCTAAAAACTATTAAAGTTGTATTAAAATTGAATGAACATTTTATTTAGTCAATATCACATTGTAATAGATTGGTTCCTCTTGCATTTCGTCAATTTCATTTTGTCCGACAATAACAGAATCAAGCGGGGTACCTGTTACTTCCGGATGGTCGTCAAATTCGCTATCGAATCCATCTGAAACATCGTTTTCGTCTTCATCCTTGATTGTGTCCATTATATTTGGTAGTGATGGTCTAGGAAATCCGGGATTATCAATGTCGTAAATCGAATCGAATTCCGACGATGGCCAACAGTTAGTAGCAAACTCCGAATAAACATTTCCACTTCCGGTTCCGGAAATATCTTGTGACGTTCGAGATTTGCGTTCTTTGGATACTTTCTTTCTTCTGTTATTGGCAGCTTCGGCTGCAACGTAAAAAAAAATCGTCAATTTGACGTTGAAATGTAATATTTATAGAAAAAAAACTAGTTTTACAAAACCTAAATGAACAAGATGCAATATTACATATCCTACTCTGGAATAGTCGTTAAGCTATTGTCCGTTTGAGTCTACACGGAAGTTGTATTTTAAAATATATATTGAACCTTAAGCATCTATTTAAATTCAAGTTTAACACATAAAAAAATGATCACTGATTAACAAGTAATTACCAAATATCCATTGAACAACTCAAAAACAGAGGAAAATATGTATTCAGTTGCTATCCCGGAAGCATAATGGGTATTTTAGGAAAAGGGTGAGTCAACATTCGATCTCTTAAATGAACGCTATTTTAAGGAGGCACCGTGGTCCAGGGATAGAACGCAAGGCTCCGGATCCGGAGGTCGCGGGTTCGAAACCCGTCAGCGGCGAGATTCTCTCAGAATCTTTACATTCCTCCACGCTGCGCGAATACTGGTATGGAACCCAGGAAGCAGTCATCGAGCGTGATGAATCTAAGTTGTAAGAACTTGTATCGCAATCGATGTAAAATAAATGAGCCAAAACTAATAACGCTATTTTAACGCAAGTGTTTTATAACCACGAAAAGTTACTATTTTACAAATAAACAAGATCTATTTACTGTGTAAATGCTTCATGTCTTTCGGTTTAAAATTACGAACATACCTGGTCTAAGAGTAGGAACACTTTCCCGCCTCCTGGTAACTCGCTTCTTTAACACAATCACAATAACGAGAATTATGACAACCGCCATTGCACATGCCGAGCCAGCTATCACTGATATTAGACTGATTTTCTTTTCCGTGACCGCCTCGGGTGCGCCCACAAAAACTGTTTCTGTGGAGTTTTCCGTTGTTTTTGTTGTTATTGTTATTGTTGATTGATCGAAAGGTGCTTGGTAAACAAAGAAAGCAAATATCAAATTAGAAACGCAAGAAATGATGACGTCATTCATATTTTATCATCGTAGATAAAGATTGGAAATTGATGCGACAATGACTAAAAACTACAATATTAAATTTGACTACTTACTTTAGTGCTTTTCTTTAACCTCCATTGCATTCAAAAGTAACTTGCAAATAGTTTATATTACATTGATTTCTTATGAGCCACTGGATTCTAGTAACAATTTTTGTAGCTTCTTAAACACGAGTTTCTACGGTGTCACCACCAATTTATATGACCTGTTCCAAAGCAGGAAATTATTCATCTTTTATTTTATGCCTACCAATGAAATATAGGGAAATATCAGTGAGATAAAAGTGATAATACACTGTTTTAAATCAGTTAATTACCATTTTGATAATACACTGTTTGTGCCGGAACTACTGCTTGATGAAACTTCAGGAATTTCCCCACCACAAGAGAATCCGCTGTATTTCAGACTGTGACAGCGAGTGAAATTTATTTTCCTTGTTAAATCCAATTATAATATTGAATTCCTGAGCCTAACTAGTTGTGAACAATGATGAAATTCGCCATAAATTATTTAAAATGTCTGATTTGTTTACATAACTCACATGGACAATATCCAATATGGCCGACTTTCAATTCAATTTATTGAATATTACTCGGTATTAATCCACTTTTATAATTAAAGTATGTATGGCAAAAATTCAATAAATATTGATAAACTGTGTAGACAAAAATAAATGTTAATTGATGAAAGTGTATTCAGTTTATTTCAGCAGAAGTAAAGTTATCATATGTATTGGAGATTGTCTGCACTTTATTTTGGTGCGGAGTAACCAAAGTACGCATTAACTGATTTGGGGCTAACCATGGGGAATTTATTGAAGGCCCTGATTAAAAATATCATAAAAAACCCATTTTTGACGTGTTGGCATAAAATAAAAAGAAAATTTGTTTGTTTTTTAGTGGAAGATGGGAATTTATTTCATCTCGTGAACACCATATGTTGATATTTTCACTCGTGGCTGCGCCACTCGTGAAAATATCACATATGGTGTTCACTCGATGAAATAAATTCTCATCTTCCACAAAAACAAACAAATATCCTCTATATCATGGGCGCAAAACTTTCTCGAAAAACTTCTAAAGGTATGAAACCACCAATTCAGCTCAAAAAATGGTACCCGCATAATGGCGGCTAGAAATAGTTCTCAGTTTTCTTGGCTATTTTTAACATTTTTGCCCTAATCTGTGTATTTTTTTTGCTGGAATCATTTTGTTTGACTATTTCTGATAGTGTGGTTGCAGTTTTATGCTCATATGCATTCAGAATAGAATTCACAATGTGAAATTGTTTCACATACCCCAATCTGAAAATTAGCTCAGATTTTTTGTTAATTTTATGGGTAAGTTTACATGAGCAGAAATATCTTTTTTGTTTGAAACACAACCCCCACTTTTCTTGCTATTTTTCATGAGTACAGATATAGATCTACAAGAATATGTAAGTTAAAGCTATTTAAAAAAGGTTTTGCTATGTTTTACAGCCCTGTGAACTTTATGAATTTTATATAGAATAAAGAAGGAATCTATTTGGTGGTTTCACACCTATAAGAAAAATTTCATTTCCTGTTGTCTGCATATGAAAACTTTTAAACTTGCCAGAATGTAGAATTTTGATGTTTTTATTGCTAAAATGCTGTAAAGAAGTATGCCAGGAGTGGATTTAGTGAGTTTTCACACTTTTCATACTGCAGTTAAGCCATTATGGTAAAATTGCAGGAAAATTGTCCTTGTAAAACTGTAAACAGAATTTTTGTGTACACAAACCTGATATTTTTGGCAAGGAGTAAGTTTTGTAAGCTGCCAGAGTGCTCACAAGAGCCATTTAGTGTAGTTTAGCTTATTTAGTGAACATGAAACAGTTAGCTGAGTTCAAAATTCATGTGTATGATGAGAACAAGAAGTTTGGTAATGTCAAGTTTTACTGCACAGTAGGACTTAATTCAGTCAAACAATGTTTCTTATGGTCATTGAGCTTCTGTTTATGTTTTATATTAGTCTGTTTATGGATAAGAAGAAAGTGAATTAAGCTTCTTTCAAGTTTTCATGATATTTGATTAAGATAGTGTGTAGTTGAGGCTTTGGGAAGTCTTAAGCAGACAGTGGTATAATATTTGTGGCTGGTTCACAAAGACAGGTACCTCAAAGCTAACAAAATAATATTACTCTTGGAATCTGTTTTCTGATTCTGTTAATACTTTTATTGTGTAAGCTTTCATCTTTGTTAGGCTACAGTATTTTCACATAACCAGTGCTATTATTCTAGTTTGACAGTTTGCATACAAGGTATGGATGGAGGAACAGTACTTGTATTTGGAAATTTTCAGGCTTAAGCACTGCTATTTTCTGGAAACCCATCCACTGCAGCTACATTGCTTTAGCCAAAACTGTGTTCCACATCAATTTCATACAATTTATAACATTTGCTTGACTGTTTATGCTATATTGTAAGGGTATGAAGTGATCTTGAAAGGGAACATGCTAATTAGGTAGAAAAGTAAAGTTTAAAATTTGTGGGTATATGTTACATGCAGTAGCTACCAATATATGCATTTTCTATTTTCAGAGTAAAATATTCTTCTAATCAGTTAGAAAAATCCCTTCCTTTGGTTGTATCTGTGTTTAGGACTCAAGGATTGCTTTGCCTTTTGCACATATCAGATGTACTCACATGACTACACACTGGCCATAGAGGTGGAGCCCATGTTGAAGATCTACCATTGCCATTTTTAGTAAGTAAACAGTCATTTTCATTCATACTTACAGTTAAACATTGCTCAAGAAGTAAAAAGAACAATTTATATCAGTGTAAAGACAGTATATGATAGATGAACAATAAAATTTTGTATGTTGAATACACGTCTAACATTCAGGTGGTGTTCTTGGACTTTTCTGAATTAAAATTGTTAAAATTTCCTCCTTCAAAGAGGTGTAATTGGCATGAAAGAAGAAAAATGTAGCATTTATTCTGTTATATTGTATATAATTACTTCAGTTCTTAGGTTTAAAGAAGGCATGGACAGCATAAACTATCATTTGAGACAGATGGGGATACAAGACAGAGAAGGACCAGAGAAATTTTGATCTTTTTTGGCAGACAGAAGGACCATAGCTTTTGAAATCTATTTGCTGATTTTTGACCTGGAGGTATAACAGTAACCTCTTGAAATAATCTAGTGTGATGCCTTTTCACATACAAGATAGAGAATTGCAGTTCAGTCATGCTTATTAGGACAAAATATGACTTGAAAGTCAAAATAATTTGAAAAATTTGCTTTTTTTCCCAAAAAATCTTCATGCAACTAAGAATATTATGTATTTTGTACTAATGTGTAACCCTAAATTTGATAAAATTGGATAAATTAAGTATTCACACATAAGCTGAGACAGATTTGGTTCAAATATATAACGCGTTTTAAAAAATAACAGAGTAATTTCATCACAGTCACTTTCTTTCATTTTGCTGCTCTTGTTCGCAGTCCGCACAGACATTTTGAGTCATTTTAAAAGCTTCATTTTATGAAAAGTACTGGTATTTCTGGACTGAAATTTGATTTTCTTAAGTTGAAATTAGTCACTCTTGATGTAGAAACCAAAAAATCACAGTATCAGAAAAAAAAAGTTTTCTTATAGGTATGAAACCACCAATTCAGCTCAAAAAATGGTACCCGCATAATGGCGGCTAGAAATAGTTCTCAGTTTTCTTGGCTATTTTTAACATTTTTGCCCTAATCTGTGTATTTTTTTTGCTGGAATCATTTTGTTTGACTATTTCTGATAGTGTGGTTGCAGTTTTATGCTCATATGCATTCAGAATAGAATTCACAATGTGAAATTGTTTCACATACCCCAATCTGAAAATTAGCTCAGATTTTTTGTTAATTTTATGGGTAAGTTTACATGAGCAGAAATATCTTTCTTGTTTGAAACACAACCCCCACTTTTCTTGCTATTTTTCATGAGTACAGATATAGATCTACAAGAATATGTAAGTTAAAGCTATTTAAAAAGGTTTTGCTATGTTTTACAGCCCTGTGAACTTTATGAATTTTATATAGAATAAAGAAGGAATCTATTTGGTGGTTTCACACCTAAAGCGGTACGTACTTGTACAGTCTGCTCTACACGCTTCCTCTTCAGTCTGGTTTCCGGCACAACTCTGTGTCACTAGACGCTGACCATCTGTAGAACAAGTTCTAGAACGCGTTCTCGTTCCCTCTACTGTGACGTCACTTCCGCATGACTGCGAGCAGTTTGACCACTCCGACCATTCTGTCCAAGTTCCAACTACTAAAATTATACAACAGTTTTATATTTCTTATAAATAGTTATTGAAACGTAATATATAAATTTTGACAGAAGTCCCATCCGAGAGCCAGATATACATATTAAAAAGGCAAGCTTTACTTAGAATTAAAAACTGCTAGTTTATATAAGCCAGGCGCGTAGCTACCAGTACGCAGAATACGCAGCTGCGTACACATTGGTCCAGAAAATCGAGTAAAATTGGTGAAAAACAAATTGACTTATTTTATGCCAAAAACCCGCCAAAACGCTTCTGAGACGATCTACAGAAAAAAATTCCGGGGGAGCATGCCTCCGAATTCCCCCTAGGATTCTGCGTACACCTTCAAAAGCCCTGGCTACGCCCCTGTAAGCCGTTCAAACCAATATAAATTTAATAGTTGTCTATTATTGTCAATACAAACGAACTTGATTAAGCATAATTTTAAAAAGTGCAATGCAAATATAATTTCATTCATTATAGTGATGTTTAAAGTCAAACTCCATACCTTCACAAACAGTGAGACACATGTGAGACTGCGTGGATACGCCCCTGCATTCAGAGCTTCGGACAAGGGAAGAGTTTCCGCTAAGACACACCCTCTTTCTTATCTTGAATCCTTTCCCACATTTGGCGCTGCATTCCCCCCAGCCGCCCCAGCTTGACCACTCTAAAATAATTAATTTCAGAACAGCCTTTACGCAAAATTTACAATTTATAACAAACTGAAAATTACACGACAATTGAAGTCAGCAATAAATGTTAAAATGTTACACGCGAAAAAAAAAGGAAAGAAAGAAGGAAAGTTCTATATTGTTTATTTAATATGTTGAATATTTACCTCATAGGCTAATGAAAAAGTAAGATAAAAACAACAAAAGGCAAGAGCGTAGCGACCTACTAGGTATTGTAAACCGTTTGATATTGTTTTAGCGTCTAACTTTATTTGTACGTGTACTACCAAGTCGGGTTAATTGCTGTCATTTGTGACGTAATACCGATAGAGAGCACTTATGGGAAATACACGATGAAAGCCTTCCAACTGGGTGAAAATGTAGGACAAACACAAAAACATAATAAACATATAAATGACATTTTAAAACCTCGAATGATTTGTTGCAGGAACGTTTTGAATAGCCAGCCATGTTTTGCCATAAAATAAGCTATACATGCAATATTCTTTCACTCTGCCTTAATTTGCAGAAATGTAGGTCAACAGTACATCAGTTGTCAAACAGAAAGCACCACAAAAAATACGTATATACAACTATCATTTTTGATTCAGTTTCTAAGACAAGACAAAATTCTTACTTGGACAATGGTCTGCCTTGTCACAAGTCTCTGTCTGGTAGGTAGGTCCCATCCCATCACATCCCCCAAAAACATTACACTGTCGTGTCCTTGACCTTCGTCTGTGCGAACTGCATTGACTTATGCAAAACGACCAGTCACTCCAAGGTTCCAAGTACTCCTCTGTAGTTTCTGTTTTTAAAAACAATATCTTTGTTTCTAAATTTTATAGAATACTTATCACATTATGAGGCAGCCCGAATGTTTATTATCGGGTGCTAGAGACTGCATCAAAAAGTTAAAACATGGATATTCACTGATACTTTGTGAAAGGTATGGAAAGCTTAGACAGTCAAAATTACAAAAAAAAAAAATGAAATAAAACTGAGACAATGAAATAAATTATAATATTTTAGACAATGAGATACATTTTCAAGTTGTGACTTATGCAGATGCTGATAATGATGAGTTGACGTTGATTATATTGGCAATGATGATGTGATGATGAGGAAGAGGAGGATAATTGCGGTAACGATGATGATAATAATGTTAACAAATTTCGAACTAGTTAACTGGTAGTAATAATAATCGCTTGTTCATAGAATTAAAACTGCTTTTGGTCTTGATAAAAGAATTATTTTAAGTCCTACTTGTTTTTACTTACCAATCACAGCAACGAAATATGATTCGTTGACGCATGGTGGTGATAAGCTAACAGAGGTTGACGTCACCCTATACTCTCCTGCGTCAGCGTCTGTTGCTCGTGTCAAGGTAAGTTTCAAGCCTTGGCTTGTCTCTGTCACAGAAGCCCTGTTATCAAAACTTTGTTCGTAATATGTGCTAAAACTGTCTTGAAGAAACAGTTCTTTGGCAATGAAAAAGTCATTTTTATAACCTTTTAAATGTGCGCTGTAATCACATATTAGTTATTTAATGAAGCCGCGGGTCGTTAGACTTGACGAATACATTTTCAGACTTGTAATTCTTTTTAAAAAGTGGGGTTAATTTCAAATCATCTTTTTTTATCTTAGAGCTTTCAGCTATTTGTCTTTACCAAATCTGAAACTTTTGAGTGTTTGTCCTACTTCTCTAACCAATCAGAAAGCTAAGATTATCATTTCTTATAGATTTTTCCTTGAGGAATTGCGACTTCTCCACAGAGCGCTGTTCTATTTTTTAACCTGCCAAAAAACGTTGTGTGCGCACAAGTGTGTGGTTCACTTACGGATATGTATGTTCGAAATAAGTAAGCCAACGAAAAAAAAGTGAAATATCAAAATGGATGGGGCAAATTAGAAGCCAGATAGAGGCTATGAAGTGAAGGTTTCAGCTTTAAGAAACCTTGGTCGGCCGCTATGCTGTTTCCCTTCGGGTTCTTAATGCTGAAGATTTCACAAAGCCACTATCCTATACTTAGATCAATTATAATTATTATTCTTTCTTTGATTTCTTTTTTGTATATTTGTCCTATAATTATTAAGTCATTTTAACCGCTTCATCTAATATCTACATTGCTCACGTCACCATTCTTACGGAAGTTTCCGAAAATGACCGAGTTCCTAGTTTGCTATATTACGTGACTTACCGTTTATCATACGGATCGATTAGCGTTGTTGCGTCATTTCCGTCTACGATGAGAACAGGACGTAACGAAGGACTGAGCAATGTGTACTGACCGCATGTCTTTACCAAAGGAAGATCAAACGCAACAGGCTCGCCATATCTTACTCTGATTTGAAGACATTCTGAAATAATTCAAAGCAACAATGTATTGTTATTTTAATAACTGATAAAGTAGACATTACACATGAATTATGTGTTCTTAAAGTAAAACAAAATCGTAAAATTAGGTGTGAAAGGATTTACCAAGGGCCTTAAACCGACCAAAGCAAGGCGGTTTTTTTTGTTTACGTCACTGACGAATAAAAGTGCTGTTGTTTCAGTCATTTTGTTAAGGGAAAACCAATTATAAATGTACGTAAAGGTGTAAGGGATGACTTATTAAACCATTTAAAAAGATAAAAAATTTAAACTACATTATTATCACGGGTAAAATATTAAATCATTAATTTTACATTACAATCATTGTATAATATCATTATACATAATTTTATATATCCCCTTTTCCTTGTTCGAACAGGATATCAGAACAACTTTCAAAGATATATTTCTGAATATGATAAACACACACCTGTTGCCGCGAAGAAAGAACACCACAGAAGTCCACAAACGAAAAACAATTTAACGCCTTTTATATCCATGAAGAACGAAAGGTGGTCGCTAAATACAAGAGAACATGGTATTCACTAACAAAAGACGATTTGTTTGTGTTTAAATATTCTTTTTTTTAATTGCCTTAGGGTTTAAATCCAGATTATCAATATAGACTACAGAAACAGGGTTTATGAAATAAATCTATTTTGATTTATATCAGAATAACCAATTTATTTTCTATACTTTACAACTAAGCATTCCCCAAGGCTGCGATACAATTTTGATTGTAGTATACTGTTACTACTTATATCAATGTGAATATTCGTGTATCTTCCTTATTGTGTAAACTGATAATTTCTGATTTTTTCAGTCTTTATTATATATTTTTGATGAGACATATATTTAATCATTTTTTCTTGATAAAATCAAGAGTCAGAATACATGCTTTAAATCTTTACTAAAATGAATAGGTAAGATCTACATTAAATAACATATGAAAAGTTTACAAGAAAAGAAGTACATAGTATTTCAAACAAGTAAAACTCACCTTTAATCACTTCATAACATCAACTATTAACTAAGTCCTCTGTTTCTTTACCTTTGTGTAACTGCCCTACAATGAGCTATTACGTAAACGCACGAATATAATTCACTGTTTGTCACTATTTCACGGATATTGCCGAGTGGCAGGACGAAATTTACCGAGACAGAAATACATCGACAATTGCATGTAAACACCTATAATTAATGTTTTTTCATATCAATAATGGGAAATAATGATCAGTGAAGTAACGGACATTAATCGAGTAATTAATTTGGTCATAAATAGGTCATTAATTGTCATTTGTATACACGGGACGCTAGTAAATTGACGACGTTCGAGGTATCCAGTCATAGCAGAACGTCATCGGTGAAAAAAGTGACAGTCTAAGTTTTTTCGACGAACAGAAAAAAATTTAACAACTTTAACTTTAGCAAATTTGTTAAAGGGTAACATAGGTCCATCCTACTTCAAAATATGACATTTTTTCCAGTCATAATAGAAACGACAAACATCAACTTTTGTTTCATGAAATTTACATACATTTCCAAATAACCCTTTCAATCATCATCGTCGTCGTCGTCATAATCATCATCATCATTATCATCACCGTAATCAACAACAACATTATCATCACAATTATCTCCTCACCAACTACCATCATCATCATAATCATCATCAACATCATTATCTCCATCAGCACCACAACCATCATCGCCATCACCATCCCTTTCATCAACAATTCTAAACACCATCATCATCATCTACAAAAACAACAATAACGTCATCATCATTTTCAACATCATCGTCATCATATATTTTTCTATCATTCCCAGTAAAGATATTCATAGAACTGTGTACGTCATAGATCTATGTTACTCAATTTTATATGTCTGTGAACTGACTATAATATTGCATAATAAGGGTCTTCACCGAACGAACGAACGAACGAACTTTTTTTTCACCGTGCCTTTATTGACGCTGGTTGTTTACCTGTTTACGTGAGATTTCCAGGACAAAGAATTTGAAAACACATATGATTTAGTAAATAATAGTTTGACCAATCCTAGCTATAAACAAAACGGTGATAGTTTTATTGCGAAGCTAATTTGTTACTATGGCAATAAAAACATAACCATATACGTAATAAATATGTCTAAAAGAATTGATATATTCAACTATTGACCCATATGTGGTTAAGGTTAAGTTAGTCATAAGAAATTCGTTTAGGAAATAACCTAGTGCGGGTCACCTCATTTTAAGAATCTCGATCTCATTAAAGAAGGAACAATGAACGTCGTCATACATAATATATATTGCGTTGCGCCAAAATTTACCATCTTGCATAAAATTACCAAGTTACTATTTATAGAAATTGCAAACTGAAGACGACGTCGAGTAATGTATTTCCGTCCAGGCCGAGAATAATTCGATTGCCTAGTGCAAAACTGATATGTCAATATAAATAGGAAACGTTTTACCTTTGCATTACATATACAAAGTTGAAAAAAGGGGTTTGATTGTGGCTGAATCTGGAAATCTTTCATAGCATAACATTTATTGCATACGCAAAACACTTTTGCTCTGGTCTTCTGTTCTGTTCTGGCTGGGTATGAATAACAACGAAGTCTCCATTCTTTAATGCATCTTTGTAATTTATTATAATAATCTGTCTATGGTAGGTTATGCAGAGACGATCAAATTTTGGAACAAGACTGTACTTTTATTTATTGTTTAAGGCGTTTATGGTGAATGTCATGATTATATTTAAGAAGGGTTTAACTTAAAATAACATGTTATACGCATGTAATTCTTGAAAATGTAGGAATATCATAATTACTTCCTGGATCTGGCAGCCATGTTTAAACATCCTGTTGCATTGCATTGTGGGTAGTTGCTTAGCAACTGCATCCTTCTGATTTGTTCACTTTAAGCAACAACAGAAATGTCAAGCATTTTTAATCAATCTTTTAAAGCCAACAACACTCTTAAAAGGAAGTTTGAGACTAATATTTATTGTTATTTTAGTATTTTTTATAGATTTATTCCCAATTGTTTCCAGTCACTATCAGTTTCACAGTTTCACATTATAATATTTTGTGTGAATCTAGGTTCATAAGTTTTTTATGTGAAGCTAGCAAAGCCCTCAATATGTGCATTGTGAACTGGGACACTATTTTGTGTGAAACCTGGTTAGTATATAAACTGCCTCATGTCTTAGTTTTCAATACCAAGGGAGTATAATCATCACTGCCTAAGATAGGCTCAGAACCCGTACGACTAGCCTAGTCATCATTGCCTAAATTATGCTCAGAACCCGTACGACTAGCCCAGTCATCACTGCCTAAAATATGCTCAGAACCCATAAAGCTGAAAATCATCATTGCCCATAACAAGCTCAGAACTCCAACCACAAGCCGTGTTTACTTGACGCAAAGCGTTCCCCAAAGCGTAACATTATTTCATTTCATTTCATACTTTGTGATATTCACCCGCCCCCTTTTTTTTCAAACTAATCCTCCTTTTCACCATTTTGGATCCGTGGCATCTCCTCTTGCGGTAAGTGTTACAATAAAGGAAATGTTCACGAATATGGTAACTGCCGAAAATACAATGAAAAAGAATTTGTCAAGTATGGTGGATATGTCTTTCCAAGTTACATCGTAAATCACGAGAACTTTTGCTTCCCTTTGCGCATGTTCGTCGTCGTCATCTTCCGGTTTAACTCTATTGACCTTGCGCATGGGCAGAGCATTAGACGAGCACATGACCTTTGCCGCAAAACGTGCAACGTACATAAAACAAGATGACGAATTTGGGCTGCCTTCCTTGTGGTATAGAACGAGAACACAAACTGTCAGAAGAATTCCAAATGCAGCCAGAACGGTTACTATTCCTAGGTACAGACCTGCAAAGAAAAAGAAAAAAAAAAGAAGAAAAAAAGATATCATGCTTTTCCTTTCAGGTTGTCCTGTATAATACTAAGCATCGGTTTCTGACTGAATGCAAAAACAACTGAAGACCACTTTAAAATGTTTTCGAGAATTAAAAAATATAACGTTTAAACTTTAGATAAGTCTTTTTCCAACGACAGCAAAACAGTCTTACAGTCACAATGAACAAAACAGTCTCGAATGTTTTACAAAATTAATGTTAGTTTACAGAAAGGTAGAATCTTGCTCTTTGAAATAAAATATGCCAACTAAAGAAAGAATACACAAGACTTTGAAGATTTATGAATTACCAAAGACTGAAGTTGTTATAGACGTTGGTGGCATGGAGTCAGCAACGAGAGTCAATAACACGGCAAGGGACAGAAACACTGTCAGTATGTATGACAATTTCTCTCCGGAATCCACCGGAACTATAAACGTCAGCGCCATGAGCAATGACGTCAGAAAGACAGGCATGACGACATTCAAGTTGTAAAAATTTGTCCGGCGTTCTGTAAGAAAAAAACAACTCAAGTTTCATATGCGAAAGGATTTTTTTTCTAAATTTCAAATTATCTTCACTGGTTAACTTAAATCTCTGTCTTTCTTTTGCAAGATCTGCTGTTGAAATAGTTAAGGTCAAGACCTATTCATATTTGATATATATTTGATAGAAAGCTAGATCTAGAAACAAAATCATGTTTTTTTTTTTTATTTAAAAGTTAGTTCTGCCTTTAGCACATACTTGTCTAAAATCTATGGTTAATGGTTTTCAGATTGATTGACCCTAAGTGTAATTCATATATAGCCTGAATGCAAAAGAATACAAAAGAAAAAAATCCTCTCATTTGGAAAAAAAATGGAAGTCAATTAGGGCAAAACGCTGTCATTTCTTTCCAACAAGCAAACATCATTAGGGCCAAGTAAAGAGCGTTTATCTCTATTAGATTTATATGTACCTAAATGTAACCAGAATGCTATCTGAGGGTATTGTCTAATTGTGCCATCATCTAAAACTTCTGTAAGATTTGATTTTTCCGCTTTGGACGACAATATGATCCACTCCCCATGTTTTCTGGAAAGAAAAAGAAAATTAGTCGCCATTTGTTTGCGAACAACTTATCATGAGCGGCATCAGTGCGTGAATTTTCCTTTCTGAATCGAGTGAACCGCCACAAAAACATATTCTACGTAACATTATGTCATTGTAAATAACACATTTTTCGTACACTACCTTTAAGTCTATTTTAATGATTTTCGCATTTTACGACACTATTCTTATCACCGGCAGAGTCTAACTCCAAGCAGCAGTTACTTCCCTTGCAAAAAACAGTTATCACTGCCATCACGCACGTCACGTGATAATGGTAGAAAGTATTAATGCATGTAAACAAAATTGCAACTTCGTTTTCCAATTTACAACATCAAGACATCTTGAAATGATACGTCATGATCAAAGCAATAAAAGAAATGGACGACTATGGAATGCTTTTTAGGTAAATATTACACAATGCCTGCTTACTGTTACAATTTACTCATTGACACTGCATTTGTGCTTACTGGTATAGTCATTATGCATGCTGACACCTTCACCACGCTTGTTGACAATGATACCATGCTTGCTGAAAGTTACCACTTGTATACTGTTTAGAACCTGATGTCTTAATTTCATTTGGCTGAATGACAGTTCAATTTAGCATAATGATATATTTCAACATGCCTGGACGGTATATCAGCACCGATATTTCAACATTCCTCTGTTTACACAATGTGACCACACAATATGAAAGATGTAATCTGCCACTAAGCAAGTTGAAAGTAAGCATAATATGCACGTCACATTTTGATACCAGGGGGCGCACGTTCTTAATTTTCACGAAAGATAACGGAAATCTCCGGCCTGTGACAGAATTTAATTAGCTATCTCTTTACATATTCGGATATCCTCGATATCCTTCCGACAAATATTTATTCAAATTAAGGAAAAACACGTTGTCAAAATGTTACTTTTGAATTGACATAACGCTTACTTCCATTTTGCCTAGTGCCTGATAACATTTTCTATATTGGTTGATCACTTCGTGTATTTTGTTCTTGGATGCATTACAAAGATAGCCACGTTATGATGAAATATACCATTACGCTGTCTTAGTGACATTGTACTGTCATTCATTCAAACGAAAATATGATATAGGTCTCATGGCCTAAACAGGATACAAGTTCTAACTTCCAGCAAGTATGGTATCATTTTCAACAAACGTGATAAAAGTGCCAGCATGCATAATGACTGTACCCGTAAGGACTATAGCAGTGTCAGTGAACAAATTGTAACAGTAAGCAGGCATTGTGTAATTTTTACCTAAATAATATTCCATAGACGACTATAGTTGTTTTCTATTTAAACATGTACTTTCGCTTATTTTAGCCCAAAATGATATGGTTACCGATACGTTAGGGGAAGTAACTCTGCGTCGAGTTTCGGGCGGAGTCTTACTTGTTTGGTCATCTATGTACCTAAAACTACACATACGTGAACAAACTTGTTTCTTATACTTGCATTACCATGATTAAAATGAGTGAAAATATTTGTTCACAAACTTACTCAAAATCGTCCAAATAAACCGGTGTGCTAAGTGAATCAAGCATGACCTCGTCGGTGGTGTAACCCCAAGGCCATACCAAATTGTTTTTTCGTTTAGCGTCCACCCTAAGTTCAAAAACCTATCTAGCTATCCTGAAAACACAAACGAAGCCACAAAAAATAAACAAGTCATACTGACTAGTATCTACGCCAAGATATAATTATCAAGTTTCATATTCCACTTTGTAGAGACTTTTAATGCATTTCTTAAAGTATTTTCAATCAAACCACTTACAAATTCAACTGAAAATAAATTTCTGCATAGGTAAATTTACAACTGAGTCTATATTTGGAGTCAACTTGTCAATATCAACTCAGTTTCAACAATCCATAAAACTAATGCACATTCATGTTATTAGACAGGTCCTTCCATCGTATGCCACTAAAATCCAAATGAGGTATCACAGTAAAAAATTACAAAGTAAACACTACTTAAACATTTTACTGAATACCAAAATATCATTTTTATAGGTATATGTTTTTCTCTATCTGTTTTGTCTGAGTGTCTGTTGGCTTCACTGCGAAGATAACACAATTCTTTTAAATAATTCAAATGTATTTGTCTCCCTTATGAAAGAAGAATTCTCAGCAAAAATGTTACAAAAGGAATATGTGCTTTGTGAACTACTAACAAAATGTCATAAATAATGTCTTTCGACTGTACCTATTTGAATTACATTAAACTTCATCAACAAATTCTAGCTGCAGCTTGCGTATACTCTACACTTGAGAAATTCGACTGATACCGAAAACATATAACAGATACTTCAACGCATACAATTTACATAAAACAATCATTTACTTGCTGTTATCTTGAAAAACAATAACAGGCATTAAAATCTTATTATAACTGACCAGAAACTAACCTCTCCTGACGTCGCCAACAAATTTATGCACGCATGGAACTTTTTTACACAACTCAATAAATACAAAATGGAGTAAAGATGTAACGGAGGTAACAACACTAGTCACGTATAAATTCTCGAACATACCGGAGAGCATTTAATACTTTGTACAGTAAGGTCGTAAGACAAAACAATGTTGTTTTTTCCTACCTCAGAAGCTTAAACCTATCCGTCCGCAGACGCTAAACGAAAGAACGATTTGGTATGGCCCAACTGACAAGATCTATACTACAAGTTTGCTTGTCATAAGGATAGTATGTTATATCCACCTGAAAGAAAGCCAGGCATTTTTTAAGAAAACAATTATGAAATGTACAGAGTATGCAATTCCTCTGCGGATGAGTAAATCGTTTTAAGCTGTTGCAGACGGTTAACAAATCTTAAACTTTAAGTGCAGTTTTTGTTTATAATTTGATCACTTCTTGTACAATGCATCTAATTAGATTTTTTCCTCGAGAGGATATTCTTTTTAACCAAAAAGATTTTTTTTTCAGGGCGAAGAAGCGTCAACCGCTTTGACACAAATGTAATTCTTAATGTTACTTGTGAAATGCGTTCCAAAGTACGAAGTACAGACACGGCCAATAAACCACAAACAATGATGCTATTCAGAATAATGTGATTTTATTCATGGAAGTGATGCAACTGAATATTTTTACGTGCGCATATTGTATCACTCCGAGATAAGTATATTTCATATCCAAAGAAATAAACAAATAAAAAGTAGTTCCGGCAATTCTACTGTAAGTGGTATAGAACTGTTATCAGTCACAAACTGAATAAAATTGAATATATTTTACTGATAAATCATAGTATTTCTTTGGGTAGTATAATAGAACGAGATATTGACCTGGCAGTGTGTGATAAACAACATAGGTGGTTCCCATTCCACTGTGCCGTTGTATTTCACGCGCAACTTGAGATTACTGTTTGTTATGACGTCAACATCGTCCATCCTGGGAAATGAAATAGGTCTTAACAAACAAAAAGTAAACACTGTGAACGTCATGCCGCTGAATACACGTAAAAGCAAAGAAAAGAGATTTGTAAAGTTTCTGACTAAGACATGTTCTGGCGTGGTCTGAGTTGGGTTCCTCTTTTCAGTCATTGGCTGCACACGATTCTGCTGTCACCATTTTTCGACTTTACAACACTTAACAATATGAAAAAAAGTTAATACAAACAGATGGAACATAACTTTAGTAGCTGAAAATTTGTATGTTAGAGATAATGGTCTATTTCTATTCTTTAGCATACTTATGAGTTGTCGAGAACAAGCTCTGGTTTCCAGATGTCTCCGGGCTTTGAGAAGATATAAGCTATGTCATCTTTTAGCGCCGGGTCCCAGGTTAATCTATCATCTTCCCATTCCTTCAAATTAATATAACAAGTTTGGTTTAACCTTTATTTTTTTACATTAGTCGTATACAATACAAATACAGTAATACATAGGAAACATCGTGAATGGATTAGAGAAAAAGTGTATGTTACACTTATGCTAGCTTTTCTCCGAAATATAACAAGTTTATGATTCGATGTAGAAAAACCATTTAAACCACTTCTCACTAAAGTTGGCAACTACTCTTTTATCCTAGGTTGCAAAAGTCCGAGTTTTGCAAGTTTCTTTTGTTTATGTATTCTGTTGACATATTCAAAAAATCGAAGATTGCTTGTGCACATTTTATCTGGTTCCGATTCACACCGCTGAACAAACGTATTTCAACAGAAGCGACACTATATTTTTGGAATGATCCATATTAGGTGTATTGTTTGCTCAAAATAATTCAAGCAGTGGGACTGATAGTGATTCGTTTCTGTTACGAGTTTTATTTACAAATTTACTTACGAATGAAAGCCAACCGACTGCAGAAAACTTCTGGGCCTTCAAGTCCTGAAATAGTTAAACGATGAAATAACATCATGGCTTTATCAAAAATAACTATTACATTATAATCATATCAAAGTTATACCGCCGTGAGCGATGTTTGCCTGTTAGCAGCACTTATTGTTGACTCTTCTTATAAAGGTATGTATGAAACCACTAATTCAATCTATCAGAGCTTAAAATGGCGGCTAGAAACAGTTCTCAGTTTTCTTGGCTGTTTTTAACAATTTTGCCCTAATCAATGTTTTTTTTTTTTTTTTTTTTTTTTTTTTTTTTTTTTTTTTTTTTTTGCTGGAATCATTCTTCTTTATATTTCTGGTAGTGTGACAGAAATTTTATGCTGATAGATATTCAGTATAGAAATCAAAATAGGAAATTGTTTCACACACCCCAGTCTGAAAATCGGCTCATATTTTTTGTTAATTTTATTGGTAAGTTCACATGAGCAGACATAGCATTCTCCTTTGAAATACAAACCCCGATTTTCTTTCCATTTTACATGAGTACAAATACAGATCTAGAAGAACATGTAAGTTAAAGGCATTTAAAAAGGGTCTTACTATGTTATACAGCTCTGTGAAGGTTTCACATCTATATAAAAGAGCTTCGGTACGGGATTTATTCTGTTTTGGCAAAATCATTATATGAATGCAGAAACCTTCAGAAGTTGTACATTCATGACAAAACACAGAATATCTTCAGAAAACATAACATTAAGACTGTTAAGGTGTTCCATACATTTTACATACCAGTTCGTCGATTTCCAACAAACTCACACCGGCTCTTATTGTCGTGACGGCAGAGGGTCGGGATATCATATCGTAGTTGGTATGTTTTACGGTCTCTCCGCGTATTTCCGTCTCTTTTTCTGGACTGTATACGGCAGATATCCCGGCTGAAACAGCATCATGGAAAACGTTATATAGTTGTTTAATTAACCATGGATATAAGAATTCAAAATTTTAAAGATAACAAGATTAGGTGCTTTTAATTCAAGAAAAAGGATTATATGTAATGTTGATTTCAGAATGAAAGTAGATTTATATATTGCAAATATCATTATTGTTACGATATTAATTATCTGAATTATCATTGCAATAGCTGTCATAATGCCTAACTTCATCGTAAACTTTGACATCAGCATCACATCATCATCACAATCATCACATTAGAGTGATAATCATGTTCATTATCATTACCATTATCATCATCCAATGTAATAGAAAGCTAGTTTACATATTTTTAAGCAATGCAAAGTTTTTCCTTAAGTTTTTCCTTATTAATTTCACTAAATTAAATTTGGTAGTGCGCTCTACTTAAAATATAGTCATTAACCTTGCTTAATAATCTTGAAATAAAAATCCGAAACTCTTACCCGTTATGATAACCAACAAAAAATACAAGAAACCAAAAAGACTTGAAATTAACTGAAACATTTTTTTCCTACAGAAATCAGTATAACTTAGCGTCACATCTATCATCACCATCAACAACATCATCATCGTGTTCATCATCACCATCATTATCGTCACTGTCATCATCATCGTCACCATTATATAAAATAATGTCATCTTTTTTTGTGATAATGCAACAGTTTCATTAGCATTACTTTTGACCTTTGTTTTATTTTACTCAATGAAATCGGCTTCACCATGATTTGGAAAAAAGAAGCTTCAAAGATATTGAACTTACCAGCTAAAACAACCAATGAAAAATACAAATCCAAGACCCTTGAAATATTTGAAATTAACCGAAACATTATTCTCAACATAAACATCACTCAATATCTAAATATAAACAAACGAATAGCAATATTCTATACTTAATCAAAGTTTTTCTATCGAGATGTAACTCAAACTGTTTTTTTTTTTTAAATCGACCAGTATTCGATTGAGTCAGATAAAATCTTGTAGTAACCATTGTCTGGTCCATGACATGATTGAAATCATTCATACCCGGTTAAATGGAATAAAAAATAGATTGTCAGCGGTTTTTTGAGACCAGTCTGATTAAAATCATATCCCAGTTCCGCTACAATATGAGGTAACCGTAGGGAAATTGGAACGACGAGATATTTAATCAAGTGAGTTTCATTATATCTCTTGTCTGCAATGTCGCTTCATTGATTACGGATATAAAGATAGATCGATGTATATAAATCTGTAAAATACGTTCTCTGCGGATTGGTCGGATCATTGGTCCAGTGGTAACAAGCTTGGCAGGTAATCCAGGGGTAGCGAGATCGATCCCCGCTCCTCCACTAAAACAATCAATTGTATTTCAGATGAGACGTCAAGCCGGCCCCAAGTATCTTTGCTTTACACTTAGCATTGAGTAGAACCAGGTGTGTCTCTGGAATGGGATGCTTTCTATACCTATACTATCCTCTACAGTCTAAAGTAATTAGACTCTTTAGAGTGTGAACTTATATGTAA
This sequence comes from Cyclina sinensis, assembly GCA_012932295.1. NCBI lineage: Eukaryota > Metazoa > Mollusca > Bivalvia > Venerida > Veneridae > Cyclina > Cyclina sinensis. The sequence goes on from JAAONU010000009.1 coordinate 22,093,467, forward strand.
CTGTGTCAGTAAGGAGCTCTTCTCGTTAACAGTGTGGCCCACAATGCCCCGCTTTACATTCTTTAAGTTTGCAACTCGACGAAAAATCGTTTCTTTAAATAATGAATACATTTAACATTTAGATTTATAATGTTCCCGCCTTGTTAAAAAAACAACAACTTTATACCCATTTTTCTTAAACATTTACAAAATATTTCTGTGTGTACATTATACATCTAACACATGAGATTTTACTATCTTTAAATAGTGTTTATAAATGATGTGGTCTCCTTTGACCAGTCTGCAGTGTCCATTATATGTTTGAATGAAGCTCATGATGGACCAATACTTCTTGTAAAATGACATTTAATATTTTTAGACAAAACATTTCGTTCCTTTTTATTTGCAAATTTGATTAAACTAACTATCCAATTTGAAATTGTCTGACAAGACACGGACTGATGAGCTTTCTTTGTAGCTAAAAATAGTTTGACAATGTCTGTACCCTCAACTTTTTCTAAACTGTCCAATTCTTTTTGAATAGAAATAAAGACATCTTTTAGGATCCAATAACTTATTTTCAGGATAAGATGAAATAAAAATATTTGATCCTATATGATTAGGACGATCCTGTTTAGACAATCCTGTACGCACAAATGTAATGCCTCTTTTGTAAACATTCACTGTGTTTTCTCCAAGTTGTAGAGACTGCAAATTATGGTGGCTGATTTGTGCCATTCGTGTTTTCGCCCCGCGACCTCGCCAAGCGAAAAGTCGAGAATTAACAAGTTAAAATGGCGGGGGCACAGAGCGAAAACACGCTAATTAGCGGGGGCGCGGGGCGAAAAGTCGAAATTTAATTGTAAATCCGCGGGGCCGCGAAGCGAAATATTTATTGTTATAGGGCGCTAATTAGCGTGCTGTTGTTCGCGCCCCCGCCAAATTATTCTTTAAAAACTCGACTTTTCGCTCCGCGCCCCCGCTAATTAGCGTGTTTTCGCCCCGCGCCCCCGCCGTTTTATTTCTTAAATCTCGCTCCGCGACCCCGCGGGGCGAAGTTTAATTTCTTAAATCTCGCTCCGCGACCCCGCGTGGCGAAGTTTTATTTCTTAAATCTCGCCCCGCGCCCCCGCTAATTAGCGTGTTTTCGCACCGCGCCCGCGCCGTTTTATTTCTTAAATCTCGCTCCGCGACCCCGCGGGACGAAGTTTAATTTCTTAAATCTCGCTCCGCGACCCCGCGGGGCGAAGTTTTATTTCTTAAATATCGTCCCGCGCCCCCGATAATTAGCGTGTTGTTCTTAACATTGCCATGAACATATTCATATACTAAGTGAAATTATATATATGTATATAATTATGCAAATAGAACAACTTTCAAACATCGAAGAATATGTTAAATATGTACTGCAATTGTTTGTGCATATTATATGTAATCATTAAAATATATGAATTCATTTCTTATTGTAAAATCTGACTTAAACTTTATAGGAAATAAATTTCTAATTACCTCCCTTTATTTACATGAAATGTAAAATTCGGTAATATCTTTATAAATAATGCTTTTTGGAACCTACAATATTTATAAATCTTAATTTGAGCATCATATTTATGATTTAAAACCGTAAAAAAAATTGTGTTAAAGGATCTTTAAAGCTATAATTGTTAAAATTAGTTCTCACTTGGCTAAAAATTCCTCATAATTGAGGAGATTATAGGTTTATATGATTCAATTATTTTGAAATAAGACAATCTTATTAATTGAAACTGATGTTATTTAAAATATGTAAATTCACTAAAAAACAAACTGCGCATGCCCTACAAAAACCGGAAGACGAAAATTAAGAAAGAAACTTCGCGCCGCGGGGTCGCGGGACGAGATTTAAGAAATAAAACGGCGCGGGCGCGGGGCGAAAACACGCTAATTAGCGGGGGCGCGGAGCGAGATTTAAGAAATAAAACTTCGCCCCGCGGGGGCGCCGAGCGAGATTTAAGAAATTAAACGGCGGGGACGCGGAGCGAAAACACGCTAATTAGCGGGGGCGCGGGGCGAAAACACGAGATTTTAACAACAAAAACGGCGGGGGCGCGGAGCGAAAACACGCTAATTAGCGGGGGCGCGGAGCGAAAAGTCGAGGTTTTTAAGAATAATTTGGCGGGGGCGCGGACAACAGCACGCTAATCAGCGCCCTGTAACAATAAATATTTCGCTTCGTGACCCCGCCGTTTTACAATTAAATCTCGACTTTTCGCCCCGCGCCCCCGCTAATTAGCATGTTTTCGCTCCGCGCCCCCGCCATTTTAACTTGTTAATTCTCGACTTTTCGCTTGGCGGGGTCGCGGGGCGAAAACGCGAAATGGCACAAATCAGCCACCATAGCAAATAGCTACGTGTCCTGAAAGTTGTAATTGCTAGAAGGAAGCACACCTTCAAAGTCAAATAATTCAAAGGCTCAAATGGTGGATTCTTCAAACAACCTAAACGAGTCAAAGATCCCATTCAGGAATTAGTATTTTTTTAGGAGGCCTTTCATTGTATACACCTTTTAATAAACGAATAATAACTGGATGTTGTCCAACTGGAGTTTTTCCAACTGGAAGAAGAACAGATGAAAACATGGATCTATAACCACTTATCGTTTTGTACTGCAAACCTTTACGAAATAAAAAAAAAAAAAAACTTAGAAAATCAGCGCAAATGTTTAAAGATGCATCATGGGGATTGAGAGACCGTTCAGAACACCAATTACTGAATACTTTGAATTTTGAGTTATAGTCTCTCTTTGTCCCCTTTCTCCATGATGCATACAAGCCAGTACTTTTCTAGCTCTTTCAGAAAAACCTTTGGATGGAAATTGTTTGTCTATAATAGCCATGCAGTCAGTTCTAGAGACTGAGGTTCCGGGTGGAGAAATACCCCTTTTGCTTGAGTAAGAAGCTTTTTCGACACTGGCAATTGTATCGGAACTTCTACTAACATTTTTAATAACTGAAGAAACCGAAGCTGTCTCCGTCAAAAAAGACGCCATCAGAATTATTTTGCACTGATGGTGATGTTGCAGTACTCTCGGAATAAGTGGTATTGGCGGATTGTATAACTTTGTTAATAAAATTTAAGCTTCATCCCCACTGCTTTTTCTCCTTATCTCCTAGGTGTGTGTTTTTTGTTTGTTTGATCTAACATTGTCCCCATCCCTTTAAAAGGAGACAATTCAAATAATACCAAGAAAGGAAGATAAGAGCGGTTTCCCTGGAAATGATGTAATAATTCAAATGGAGATAAGTCCAAAAATAACATGATTGATTAAAGTGGTGTCCAATGGCAATGACTTCATCATCTCGAAGGAAGATAAGTTCAAAACAACCGAAAATCGCATGGTAAGAATGGTGTCCCTTTGCATAAGGCGTCATTACATAAAGGTAGATAACTGAAAACGAAAATATAAGAGTGTTTTCCCAAGGCAAATGACGTCATAACTAAAGGAAAATGACACAAATATTACTGAAAAGTGTTTAGAATGATGTCTCCTTAAATATGACGTCAACAGCTGAAAGGTAGATGTTTTTGATACAACAGAAAATAAGTTTTTTAGAATGGTATCCCCTTGCATATGACGAATTTTCTTTAAAGAGAGACCATTTTAAATGATACTAAGATAAAGGCGATGTCCTCTTGCAAATATCGTTGAAATTGGAAAGGGCCCTACTTTAACATAAAATAAGATGAAAAGAGCGTCATCCCTCGCGAATGACGTTATTAACAAAGTAAAATAACTCAAATATAATTGAAAAGATGATAAGTATGATGTCCCCTCTACGTATGACATTCTCAACACAAAGCGTTATTTCTTCAATATAACTGAAAATTAGTGGTAAGAATGGTGTCCCCTTGCATATCACGTCATCATTTGAAGGGAGAGGATTCAAATTGTACTAAAATAAGATTACAATATATCTTAAAATAAGATAGAGTGATGTCTCATGGCAAATGTCGTCGTTGCCTCAAAGGGAGATAATTTCAATAATAGAAATAAGCGGATAACAATGGTATCCCCTTGCATAAGACGTCATTTGTTCAAAGGGAGATAACTTTTATACAACGGTAAATGAAACATAGAATGGCGTCCTCTGACAAAAAAGCGGAATAACTCCAATCTATCAGAAAATAAAATTATATCAGTGGTGTCCCTTGGCAAAAGACGTCGTGACCTCAAAGGGAAAGAACTGAGAATAAGATGCTAAGAATGGTGTCCGCTAGCATAAGACGTCATTTTTCAAAGGGAGATAACTTTTACACAACTAAAATGAAACTTAGAATGGTGTCCCTGTTAAATGACGTCAAAATAAAAGCGGAATAACTCAATTATATATGAAAACAAGACGATATCAGTTTTGTGAAGATCACGAGACCGGTGTGGACACAAAGACTTACATAAGACATCATTGCTTTTAAAGAGGATAATATTAATATGACAAATTAAAATGGTTAGAGTGGTGTCCCTTTTATATATATCAACATAACACCAATTTTAAGTTAACTTCAATATAACTGAAAATTAGATGGTAAGAGTGGTAGTTCCTTACATATGGCGTAATCACCAAGGTGAAATGGGAAACGTAGCTGAGAAAAAGATGGTAGGTGTCGTGTCTCTGTTCATGTGACGTCATCCATTCAAGGAAAGATAACTCAAATATATCAAAAAATGTCCTGTATATATGATGTCATACCTTATTATTCCTTAACAAAGCAGAATTTACGTCATTAGATATTACGTAACTACTTCAAATGAAGTTAAATGGAAAAAAGAAGGTAAGAGTGATGTTCTTTTATATATGACGTCATCATTTAAAAGAAGGGCCTCCAAGACAACTGAAAATAAGATTGTAAGAGTGGTGTTTACCTTTATATGGTGTCATCACTTCCAAGGTAAATAAATGAAAATAAGAAGGTAATAGAGGTCTCCTCTTACATCTACGGCGGCATAAAGGGGACATCGGACATATTTTATTTATCACGTGCGCACGCGATAGCTTTACGTGCGCACGCGATAGGTAATACGTGCGCACGCGATAGCTACTACGTGCGCACGCGATGGCTATTACGTGCGCACGCGATGGCTTTTACGTGCCCACGCGATGGCTTTACGTGCGCACGCGATGGCTATTACGTGCGCACGCGATAACTACTACGTGCGCACGTGATGACTATTACGTGCGCACTCAAAGCTACTACGTGCGCACGCGATAGCTACTACGTGCGCACGCGATGGCTACTACGTGCGCACGCGATGGCTACTACGTGCGCACGTAATTATCGACCAATGAAACTTGTTCTAATGTCAGCCATTTTTATTCACATTCACGAATTTTAACCGAAATATGGTCTCCTCAAAATGTTCTCTAGAGAATTTTTGTTAGAATAAAATCAAGCATACTGATTGCAAATTTTGTTGTCGACCAAGGGAGTTGTTAAAATTTGCGTAATGGGCGGCACACACTTGCATTGAGCTAGCTGTCAAACAGCAAGGTACGTAACGTTACTGAAAAGTAAACAGTTTATGCCCTTTGGTTAATAACACTATTTACTAATAAAAAAGTAAATTCTGGATTTCTTTCTTCCAAATTAGACCGCTTCCTGGGTGTCAATTTATCACGCCGGTGTGGGTTGTGGAAAACAAAAGAGATTTCCTTCTCTCACAGGATTCTAACTCGTATAAGCAGTCTACTACTAACGGTCTTGGCCCTTCTGTGTTCTGTTGTAAATCCACAAGACTGACTAACTGTGAAAAAATTCTGTGGAATTCCTTTTTCTGAGAAATTGTAAGTTTTGGCTTATTGCTAATAAGGTCAACGTACGTTTGTTCACGCTTAGGAAGTTGAGAAACACAGCTTTAATTAAGTGTGAACATCACTGTTATGTTTCATATTTTTATCACAAAATCATATTAAGTATCAAAATGACATTGATAAAAGACACAGGGTAATTATAAACTTCAAAATGTAGGATCTTTCCAAAGGTAGTTAGGTATAAAATTGCTGTTAATATATTCATTGTTTGGGTATCATCTTTCAACTATACTCAGATATAGACTTGAGGAATAGTAAGCTTCTGGTGTACAGTAGCAACATAAAAAATCTCTTAAAACATATTATATTTTTTTAATGATGGTTACATTTTGACTTTGACATGGTAACATCTTGATATGGGTACATTTTGACTCTCTAACACACTGTCACTATTTTCAATACTTAACTCTCACACAATGCACCGGTTACATCACTTCTGTGATTCATGCTGAAGACGAAGACTTTAATATTTCAAAGTTGGAGTCATTAATCCTCCACTCATTCAGCCATTGTACTATGAACAGAATGGATTACTTTCAGTGTGTGCGTGTGGTTGTGCTGTTGTTATTGTTGATTATAATTGTGGTCAATGCTGCTGCTGCGGCGGAATTTTCAGGTTCAGTTTTTTTCAGAATGATAGACAGCTTCGTGGAAATGTGTATTACCTTTAATTATTATCTTATATTCAGGAGAATGTCTAAAGACCTAGAGGAATTCTTACGCCAGAGAGGCATTGATGCATCGGATATTCAACGACTTGTTGATGATAAGGTATACTGACCCAAAACAAAATATCTCGGAATATGCTCAAGAAGTCACTTGAATTATTTTGACTAGAGTGGTCAGACCAATACTCGGCTTAAAATCAAAGGAATTTCTTTGCAGAGACTAAAAAAATTACTCATTTCATGTTATGAACTAATTATATTCAAGAGTAAACTATGCTAAATCCTTACGAAGTTTCCCCATGTGAAACAACCGTGACGTAAACAAAAAGGCAGACTGAGTAAAACATGTGCAGTTTGCACAAAATTATACCAGTGCTTGGCATACCATAGATGACCTGATCGGCAACCTTTCAAAAAGAAATCTTTTGTAATTATGCAAAGAACCTTTCTTGAACACAAAATGAATAAAGTATTAATTAGATTGTTTATATTCATTGCATATCAAACAGCAGAAGTTCATGATCTCGCATAGAAAACAATGCGTTTTGTCTGTCTTATCCAATGGGATCCCCTTTCGTCTGCTATGTTTAAGTCACCTGATGATACTGGAAGTTCAGAGAACCGTGAAAAGATAGACGAAATGACACTTAACTCGAATTAAAAAAGAGTTTGAAATCACTTCTTAGAAAAAATATCAGTTCCGTGAAAAAATAGATTTACGCCAAGCGTTGGTATACGCCGAGCGTTGGTCCAAGCACTCTAGTATTTTTTATGCCCCTGACACTCCAAAAATGGTGGAAAGGCATTTAGTGCTACTGCTGTTTGTCCATCCGTTTGTGCATTCGTTCTTCTGTCTGCACATCCTGATTAACCCTGAGGTGCAGACTTCAATAATTACTATGTACACTTTTCAGTCTTTTGTAAGTTCGTCAATATTAAAGCTAGGGCTTTCGTATTTTAACTTTTTATGATACATCAGAGTAAAAGCTTTTATTTGAAATGTTAACCTTTGACGACTATTTGACCTAAATATTTAAGGTCAGTGGTCTAATTTTCAAATTACATTTATTAAATTTATGACCTTAATATTTTAAGCAAATATTCATTTGGACAATACCTAAGTCCTTTCATTCTGATTACAACAATTGACCTTAATGCCTACTTGACATTAAGTGTAAAGGTCAAAGGTCAGAATTTTTAACTCTTATAACTACATGTACTGTTGGTCATAATTAAAGTCAGGGCCTTTATATTATAACATATTATAACATAAGTTAATCTTGACTGTTGCTTTAACTTTTGAATGTTAAATGTTAATTTGACCTTTAACTCTTTTGACCTTGACCATTTTGGTCAAAGGTCAAATTTTCAAACCATTTGCCTTTGCTAGGGGTTTTAATGCTGTTACTGTCAATGACTTTGAAACATTAAGTTTTTATAAACCTTTGTGAAGTGGAGTTTGGTAAGGGAACATTTTTTGTCCTTTGTAGATTGACTGCAGTGTCTTGCTCCAAATGGATGAAGAGGCATTAAAACGTTACCTACCCGCTTATGGTGATAGAGTAGCTGCCTATGCTTTCTGTAGAAATAAAAGTGATCAGTTCAGTGCTGATAAGTGCTCAAATGCTTTGAATGAATTGCGGTCAAAATGGAAAAATGATAGACATGGAGTCAGAAGACAAGGTTTCAAACTTGGCAATTCCTCTGCAGAAAGAACATCAAAAAGAGTTGAACTTGGTTGGATGGATTATAACATGAAGTCAAAGGACTTTAGACAAGTGAGGCAAATAGGTGGAGGGGGTGTTCGACACCTCACTGTTCAGAAAACACTTCCTGTAAAGACACTCTTGGACCATGCTAAGAATACATTTTTCCCTCTGGGCATTTCAAAACGTGGATTATTAGAAGATTTTGATATAGAAGTCAGAAACTTTCAAGGCATGCCTATAAATGAAAATATGACAATCAACGATCTCTATACCGAGTCAAAATTAAAGATCCTTAGGGTGTATATATATACCACAAAGAAGACGGAAAAGGTATTGATATAAGTGATTTAGTGAGCATATAATGATAATCTGCTGCAAGCGAAAAGGGGGTTAGTACTTACAAACCAACATTGTAACAAAGCATAGCTAGAAAAATTTCAGGGTCCTAGCTGGAATCGAACCCCGGACCTTTGGATTAGGAAGCCAATACCATAATCACTGATCTAAAGAGACAACTCCCTAACATAGTTGTTAGGTATTGGTTATATACACACTAGTACACATTATACACAGAAGCTATGCATATTAAGGAGTGAGTGTTGCCCATAACAAGAACAGTGTCCTGTCCCTGCCAATTTTAACTTCCCCTTTTTTGTTGTCGCGAAGATACAACAATGCTTGATATATTTCGCATCTTTGTCCTTTGGACATCGCAACGAACACTAAAATTGAGTTATAATTATCAACCTAGCATTTTTAAAACATGTTTATAAGAATCCCAAAGTGTAAAATCTGCAGATTTTAAATGTTTCACTTGCATTGTCGCCTTTGGATTAAATGTTCCTGATATCTCACTGATATTTTGACAGAGCACTGTCTGACAGTGTTTGGGTAGGGAAACAAATCTATTTCAGTCTCCATACATGTATAGGCCAAATCTATTCTTGTTTTACGTTTAATGTTGATTGTTTTCCTGAATTTGTTTTCTTGAAATTTTGCAGTGGGATGAACATGTGCTCAATAAATATAGTTGGCAATACAAAATGTTACCTGGATAGGCGGTTACATAAAATTATCCTACCAAAGTGAGTCTTAGGACAATGACACAAAGTTTAGAAGGACAAATATATTACATTTACAACAGTTAATTTGTAATTAGCATTGGAACTTACTGTGAATGTGAATATTTTGATGTTATGAAGTTGTTAAACCATGTTTTTAAGATTTGCTAAAAATATTTTTTTTCGTATAATAAAATAAATGTCATATGGCGATGAGTGGGACAGGACATATTGTTAACCTTCTAAATATCCCATAATATAAAATGACAGGATGACACTTTTTGACATTCCAGTGAGGTTCTTGACATCATTTAAAATGCATCCAATGCAATCTAAAATAGTCTGTAGCTTTTAAAGTACTTGAAATATTAATAAATGTTTCACTCTGTATTCTGGAGACATATATCTTTCCAAAATGAAGTTAATCCGATTTCGAAAATTTTCTTACTGGCTTATATGAATGCAGTCAAGCTTGCTTATTTAAAAGTGGTTCGAGTATTTTTAATGAAACATTATTATTCATATCATTAACCACTTCCTGTCCAACAGTTTTCCTCTTGTCTCTTCTGTTGTCAGGTACATGAAAGACATGAGAGGCAGACTGGTGTCAACAATTTGTCCAGTACATTGGATGCGATAGTACCAGACGCTCAGAATGTGACCACTTCACCAGTTGGTATTTGTGACACAGTTCTTCCCATGCCAGATAAATTCAGAGTAGGAAGACAATTTGTTATCTAAAAGTGTCAGATTCACTGGCTGTTTGTAATAATAAAGTCTTCATTTTAATTGATTGATAAAATATCCGAAAATTTGCTACTCATGCAGGAATTTTATTTCTAACTTCATTTTAAACATACTTATTTTCAGATTAAAGTATTACTGTCCGTCATGTCTTAACTGATATAAAGATTTTTAAAAATTCTATTTACATACACTGTTAACAAAACAAAAAACTAAGAAAAAATATACTGCCAGTGAGGATCTAACCTGTACAAAATGCAAGAAAAAATGTTTCAGTTATAATTAAAAGTCTTATTGCCAATGCTCCAAGGGCATATAATAAAATGTGTGCACTGCATATATATCATAATTACATATTATGAAGCATTCAAGCAGTGCTCAGTTTCAAGTCATTAAAATTTTATTTATTGTTCCAGGGTACTGGATCACCCCAGCTGTTGTCAAGTGTTGAAGAACAGGGAACACAGTCTGACGGTGAAAGTCTACCAGATTTGATAGGGACAGATGTGGTGAGGTTCCTTTTTCACAAGCATTTTATATTCACTTATTGCTTTCTTGGTAAAAACCTAATATTGTACATGTATTTGACAGTAAAAGGCAACACTAGATTTCTGTCTCAAAATTAGTTTCCTTTTCCAGATTAAGTTACTGCGAATTATAGTACCTCTACAAAGAAAATCTAATAAAATGACTTGAATGATTTGTTTAGGTTGGCTGGGTAGTTCAATCTGTAAAGCACCTTCCCTGTAAGCAGGGGGTTGCCGTTTTGAGTCTTGACACTAGTTACAAACTTTTGTTCTAAGGTTACAAAGCTCTTATTTATTTGAGAATATTTTATAATAATATATTAAATTATCCAAAACCACATGCATATTGAGTTTCAAGTTACAATATACATTGTCATTTGTTTCATGATGTCTGATACTTGTATGACTGAATACTGAATGCCAAAAATTAGTGTTGTGGTAATTTTCAAATTTATACTGTATTATTACAGCTGCTGCAGTCATCTATCAGTCAAACAGACATATCTACACAGGCAGACAATAATAGTTTCCTTGATGCAGACACACCAACTGTACAATTTAGACAGCAGTCATTGGTGAGCTGATTGCTACATTGTACGCGTACAATTTTGAAAACATTTAAGCTATTTCATACATGTACAAAGCTCCAAATTTCGGCAGTAGAGCCTTTTTCAAAGTAAGAAATACCTACACCAACTTGGTTTGCAATTTCTTATGTGACATTGTAAAAATATTTCATATACATGTACTGAGATAAATGTTATGTAATCCAGTGTCCTTGAGAATTAAACTGTAATTTGAAATAAGTTGCTCAGTCTTCAAAAAATTTAAAAATATGTAATTGCTCTTTTATAGACCACAGAGCCTACACTGGCTACAGCAGCACTTACAGGCCCTACACTGAGATCCTCTCGCTTAAGATTACGTCGGCGATCAGAAGCCACAGCAACAGCCTCCTCCTCTTGCAGCACTGATGCAACAATGACGTATGCATTAACACTCTAACAGCATAGTATATTAGGCAAAATATCTGTCCACTCAAGGCACATAGCAGTCTCTCTATGGCCATTCTTTTATAGTCGATTCATGTTAGATACATACCTGTTATTGTCAAAAGTATGTGCTTAGTACTGGTTAACTTCTTAAGTCAGTAGCTTAAATCTGCCCAGGATTGATGAGAGTAACTATGACTGGCTGACAGCCATGATATGACTAGAATAATGTTGGAAATCTAAAACAAAGCAAAAAATATGAATGGTACCCGATTGACGCTCACAAGGACCAGGATCATAGCTTATAAGTAATTATAATTTTATTCTCAGCAGTAACATGACCATTTTATTTATTGCAACTCCTCAATATTTTGTATCTTATTAAAATTTGTATTTGTTTTTCCTTTGCGAAAATACTATTCAGGAAGGTTTTAATTTATAATTTAGAATATATGGACTTAAGATTGGCGGCATTGCATTTACAAATGAACTCTTCATTCCTGTGATGCATTTAATCTATTAAGAAATTTCCCAATTTGGACAGTACTTTAATTTATTGCATTAGTTTGTTTTCGTCAGTGTCTTGTCATTACAGGTGCCCAAGCAATGAGACCATAGAGATAATGGACAGTGAGGATGAGGCGATCGAGCGTGTTTTTGAGTCCACTCCACAAATAGAACCCAGTAATATAAGGTAAAAACTAAACACGTGTAACTGTAATTCATGTATAAAACACACTAGTTATACATACTTGGGTCTTCCTTTGAAAGGTCTTGTCTGCAGAGCTTTGGCTCCACAATGGCAAATGATAATTTTATGTTCTATTCAGTGGAGCTTGGTTATTAAAGTACTGATCAATAGAGAGTTGAAAGTAGAACTAGCCTTTATTTATTTCAAGCCTTTTAGGCAATTGAGTGTTAGGGAATCACAACTACATCTCAACAATCTAATTACAAGATCAGTGTAGATATAGTTGAAGATTTATAATTTATTTTGGCAGGCTTTTGGCAGGCTTGTGAATATTTGTTTTTTGTTTCAGGGTAGATAAATGTGACATCCCCGTAGGGCATATCCTCCAAGAGTTCCAAGGAAGATATATTCAGAGTGACCAAAGATCAACTTATATAGTTTCCCGCAGAAATCCACTTGAATCTGCAATTAGAGCTCTTCAGAGAAAGACACGGGAGCACCTCAAGTACAAATTTTTTGTTAAGTTCACAGGAGAAATGGGGCAGGACTTTGGTGGTCCAAGACGTGAATTTTTTAGGTATGTGATATATTTTTGCAGGTACAAAATAGATTTTTGTATGAGTGTTCAAAGGACAGATATGTTCAGTATTCATACATGTATCAGGGACATAATCCTTATTTACCATGTCATTACAGATTATGTAGGACATACTTTATCTTTTAAAAGCAAGGAAAAACTGACATTCAGAGTTATTTATACTGAATCCTGTTAGGGATATCACGTTCCTGCACAGCGCCTATTGACAGTAATGTAAAAAATGCAAGATTCGTTAGTAATTCCTTTTTTCTGCAAAATTTAATGGTTACATGTTTCCATTAGAAAATCCTTTTAGAAAGGGCAAGATTTGTATTTTTGTGGTGCACTTTTCCCAATTTTTGAAACAACTTTGGTGATAAAAAAAAGCCACCAGATTTGTGAAAGAATTGCATGTTTTTTTAAGTCAATTATCCTGGACTAAATTTAAGATACCAGTGGGCATTGGAGTAATGTAGATAATTACCAGTTTACAGTGGCAGGAGACCAGGAAGGTAGTATATACATATATATATGTATATTTATGTTGATTTCAACACCATATAAACAATAATATTTCATTTTTATGCTTGAGTTATGTAATTGAAAGTTGATGTCCTATTGCATTTGACACTGATGACACTAATGGTGTTTATATTTTAAATTTAAACTGATGTAGGGGGAAAAAAATGTAACATCAAGCGTTTTTTTCTTTTTTTCAATTTGTAATATAGTATAAATTCAGTGTCAATATATAAAAAAAGATGCGCACTATTAAATGTTGAATCTGACATCTTTTTTTTTCATTAAACATGTTAAATACCACAGATACATAGTGTCACTGTACAATGTCATTAAAAACAATGTGAGAATGTAACAAAGGAATCTCGCATTATTTTTTACAGTTTTCAAAAGGCGTGGGGCAATAACTCAATGTCCCAAACAGGATTCCATATTTATTTTCTTATTGAACCTATAAATGCATGTGGCACACATATGGCACTGGAATAGTCCTTTTTTCAGACTTGGCTTTACATTTATATGTCCCAGATTTTACACCTCTTTTTCATTGTTCCAGTTAATTGAGTCATTCATTTGTGTCTCTGCAATGATATATGTGACCTGTCACGCAAAAAGTGGTCTATTGTGGGAAATTTTCAAAATCCAGATACAATCATACTCAGATTCCTGTGTAATTTCTTGCATACTTTATCGAGGTTTGATCAGTTTTGCAGAACAACGAGGACTTGACAAACTTAAACGTAATCCCCATACTAGAAGTTTCCTGTCAGTATTTATCCAGATAAAGTTTCAGTCAATGAACACATATTTATTGTTTTCAATTGTAATTTTTTTTTTTCAGTGATTTATCAGCTATGTTAACATTCTTTGTAGACTGGCTTTGGCAGAGCTTGCAACATCGAAATTCTTGGAAGGACCAGAATGCTCAAAGGTGTTTACACACAATCTGGAACTGGTTGAGAAGGGTCACTATAGAATGGTGGGGAGGTTGTTGGCACTTTCTCTGGTGCAGGACGGACCAGGGTTCCATTGCCTAAATAAGCAACTATTCTACCTTATGACTGGGCAAGAAGCTGAGACAACACCACCTGAGCAAATCATTGATCCTGAAATTTTGGAATGTTTAGAAATGGTAATTACACTAATATGACAATTTCACACCTCAGTGGAACTGAACTATTACATAGCAATGCAAAGTACAAGCCACTTAAGCCTCGCAGCAATCACTGATAGGCCATAAATGATGGAACAACTTCCATAATTCAGGCCCTTATTGTATCTCTGTTTTTTTTAAGCTCACGAATCACCAAGTGACAAGTTGATATTTTGTGATTGTGTAAATTTTATGTGAGCAGCATAGTGCTTTCATGTCTGCTTGATTGTTTTTCAAACTTAGACATTTACAAAATCGGACATTGATAATATTTAGGTCAAGTTGAATATGGGTAAGGTACCCAAATTGGCAAAATCTGGATGCCATTATAACCATAGAAATGTTCCCCACCCCTGTGTTGCCATAGCAACCATGGATATACAAACTCAGATATTTTTCAATATCAGCTGCTCAGCATTTTCATTTCTACTTGGATATTGGCCAATATTTGTCTGCAGTAACATATTGATGATATCTAGTTCAAGTTTAAATATTGGTCATGTTTTTTGAATGCTGAATCCATGGCAATCATAGATATACCCAAAATTCATGCTATGTCAGTAAGAACAGCAGCATACTCTCATTTCTGCTTGGATCTTCACCAAACATTGGCATATGTTTCAAATTGATGATATTTATGACAAGTATAGATATGGGTCATTTAGTTTGATTCATTTTGTCATGGCAAACATGAATATACCAAAATCTTGTTTTTGTTTATGTGAGCAGCAAATGGCAGTCATTTGTGATAGGATCTTGACACGCCTTGTTCATTAATTATTGCATAGTTAGCATATCATGGTAAAGTTGTATATAGGTAATGTTGCTTGAATCCCATTACCATGGCAACCATTTATACACCATGTAAGCAGCATAGGGGTTTCATTTGTGCTTGGGTCTTCATCGGCATTGTCCAGTAGTTGCTTCACTATTTATAGAACCACTTTTACACAATATAGACAAGTTTAAAAACAGTTATATGGCTGAAAGATGTTACCTGTATTCAGCTGTTGCAGGTGAGTGACTTCCTGATCTAAGATCCTCTTGTTTCATAGACTGACATACCTATCCTTCTCCACAGAAATGTTTCCATCAAGTTTGAATATTTTATAAGGTAGAGAGCTCTTGAAAAAACACATACATAATCCTATATCAAGTTGATCTTGAAACTAAAACAGCAGTGTTCACATGAAACATTATATTATGCCATAAGTTAAGAAAGTTTGAGACAGAAATAACTGTAAAAATCACCAAATTATCATAGTTTGATCATAGTTTTAGTAAGCGCCTTAATGCATATAGCAACTGACTTGGTGTGTACTGCTTTCCTAGTGGTACAGTGATGCTCACTTATAACCAAGTACTGGTGACATGAAAATTTCTCTCTTTATATCAAGAACTTTGTTATAAGCACAAATAAAATACAAAGGAAAGTATAGGTTGTGGAATTTTTGTTATTGTTGTAACCAATTATTTCTTACATTCAGGTGCGTTATAAGTGAGCATCACTGTATATGCAAGTGTTCATGTTTATTTCTTGCAACAGCATAATATTTCATTATACGAGGGTTGATCCAGAAATAATGTCACTACCTTCATATTTTTTTTATTTCTTAAGGTATGGTATCGAAATTTCTATATGTTAGTTCTCTAAGACTTTTTTATTCACTGACCAAGTAGCGTTAAATTTGACCTTCACATATTTTCACTACACACTATCATAAAACCGTAGTGATGCATGGTCGCCGCGCGTGAAAAATATGCCGTGTTGTGGACTTACGATCTCAAATTAAAGTAAAAATTTGCTGAGTAACAATGCGCGAAATCATAGGATGTTATGATGACGTGACGTCATGAATGTCAGTTATCATGTGCTGGAATTCTGTTGATGTGGTTTAAATTTAGCGTGCGTAACCTATGTTTGAAGTCGGGTGGTGCGTAAGCCAAAGATGTCAATATCCGACAAAACGCCACAACGGGCAATTATTCACTTCTGCTATAAACTCGGGAAGTCGCCATTAGATACGGTCTGCATGATCAATGAAACATACGGCGAAACTAAAGTGAACAGAAGGTTAGTGTATAGATGGTTCCAGCGATTCAATGACGGAGATGAGTCACTTGAGGACAAAGAGAGACCTGGAAGGCCAGTTGATGCACGATCGGATCACAACGTCAAACTTGTTTCAGACGCCGTCAATGAAGATCGACGTTCAACGATTAGAGCGTTATGCGAAGATCTTGATATGAGCTTCGGTACAGTTCAAAGAATACTACATGAAGACTTAAAAATGAGGCGGGTGAGTGCTCGCTGGGTTCCCCGGTTATTAAAAGATGAAGAAATGGCAACTCGTGTAAAGGAATCACAGCGATTTTTACGGCGGTGGAAGAAGGAGGGGTACGACTTTCTGAGACGAATCATAACAGCAGACGAAACATGGGTTTATTTCTTCGATCCGGAGTCCAAGATGCAATCGAGCCAATGGAAAAACATCGACTCGCCGCCTCCAAAGAAGGCACGCACCTGCAGGACCGTTGGAAAGCACATGTTTATTGTGTTTTTCGACATGGAGGGTGTTGTGTTATGCCATGCTGTTCCCAAGGGCCAAACTGTCAATGCAAAGTATTATTCGAAGGTAAGCGCTTTCATATTAAAAAAACACCACTTCCTGTTTTTGAATATGACTAATTCCTTTTAAGATTTTATGACAAATGATCGCTGATTAATATGCCTAGCTGCAATGTGGAGTCTACCCAATATTTGAGTGATTATAAATTTGCTCTACTGCAGGTGCTAACCACCCAACTCATGACTGCATTGCGTAAAAAGAGAAGACATTTCTATGAAGACATTGAGCGGTGTATCCTACATCACGACAATGCCACGCCTCATACGGCACGTGAGACAAGACTCACTCTTGATGTCATGGGAATGGAGACACTTCCGCACCCACCATACAGTCCGGATCTCGCGCCCTGTGACTTTGCCTTGTTTCCTTACCTGAAAAAACAGCTCCGTGGAACTAATTTCCAGACATTGGGTGAACTACAGCAAGCCTGCAACAAGACTTTCTCAGCTCTTTCCAGAGATTGGTTTGGGGATGTTTTCAGAAAATGGGTGTCCAGACACGAACGATGCGTATTGCATCAAGGACGGTACTTTGAAAAGGAGTGACAATCAAATAACCTAAACGACGTACGATTCAAATAACGTCCGTGACGTCGTTGGTGCGCGGCGCTAGTCAATACCCTGCCTCCTTAATTGTCCTATATTTCGAAAGTGGCAAGTCCGATTTAAATAATTTTTGCAGAGTAAACTTCAAAGATAATGAAGTGCTGCAGTACAAATTTTCCGTTTGATACGTCCATCAGAAAAGATTTCATCACGTCAGTGACATTACTTTTGGATCAACCCTCGTATGAGCCTTTTTGTATATCTCAGTTGGAAAAAATCAACACTGACCAACAAAAAGACCAGTTCTTGTCAAAATACGGAGACTGGCTCCTGGACAAGGGAATAAACATTTACAGATTTCAGACTAAGGAAAAGGAATCTGTGAAGCGTATGCTTATAAAGTATTATGTCTTCTACAGGTAATTCGTTGAGTCTTTTGTGTGAAAAATTTATTGTCTTAAGTGTCAGGTTTACATATCGAACACAGAATTGTTAATAATACTGCTGGTTATACTTTACTTACTCATTAGTGCAAGGTACATTTTAGTGAAACCTTCAAAATGAAAGTAAAGATGTCTCTAAATAATGCAAGGTACATTTTAGTGAAACCTTCAAAATGAAACTATTAGTGAACCCTTCAAAATGAAAGTAAAGATGTCTCTAAATAATGCAAG